>CAMGYJ010000006.1:57691741-58341853 GCA_946122785.1 Linum tenue | reverse complement strand
TTTGCACATAAACGATAGAGAAAAATAGAACACAGAATTCCACACCTAGCTTTTCAAATCCGTCTGTTTCATGCAAATCTTACAAATCTTGATATTCCCTTTGTTCCTCCATTAGTAATGACAAACCAAAGTGTTTTTCCATCTGATCGTTGTGCATATAGTTCAAATCAGTTATTCAGGGGATCAACCGATGAGGGTGGAGCTAGTCAGGAATCATAGTCAATTGGCAATCGTGTCCATTATATTAATTCCTGACCACCTCCACCCTCATCGGTTGATCCCCTGCTGCCGCTTCAGTAACATGCCCACCGCCATAACTGCTGTTGCCTTCCTCTTCCTCCTGCTATTTTGGTCTTCGACAGTCCGCAACTTTGCTTGCAGCATTATTGTAAAGAACGTACAGTACCATATAAAAGCTGAATGAACTGGGTACTAGTGGTTTAGGGTTTTCTATTGCTGCAATGTAGTAGTCGTTTGTAACGGCAACGAAAGTGGCATGTACCCCATGATCTTGGTCTTTATCATGTTTCTCTGCGCCACATTGTCATGATTGATCATCAAAGAGCTCCAAAATTGTGAACATTGGTAGTGGTGAAATGGGGAATTGGCCACCATAGTCGAGGTGGTTGAGGTGTTGAAATCATCTTACCACTCAGCTCAGTGGTGAAGCAAAGGCGACTCGTATTGAAGATGGCATATATCCATCTAACGGTATTCACTCTAGTGGCTCCATGGACCATAAACACGGCCAATAACATCATCAAGCAGTACCTCACAGGGAAGAAAGCAGAATCTTCAGTGTGAACATCTGGCTGTATGCAGTACAGCGTCAATCTTTCTGTAGGTCAGTAATCTTTCAAGCAGTATCCTCACAGGGAAGGATAGTGACACTGGCCAATTCTTTCTTTGGTGAGTACAGAAGATCAAGAACTTCAATGGCACGTCCTATAGCGTTGATGGTGATGACTTGGGTTGCATTTGTTTTGAGCACTTTACGGTATAACAGCATTGCGCTCATCAGTGCTGTGAGGTATGGTATTGACTATTTAGTGGAACTCGAACCCTCGTGAGATTTATTCTGGCAGATTGTGTAAAATGTCGGCCTGTGTTCACAAATATAGCCACAGATCGAATAAAAACATGCACATAGAATCAATCTACAATGTTATAACCTCGGCGGTCACGACAGAGCTATATGTTCGAATCGCCTTCTCACATGAGTTTACCAGGTATCTATAAAATTTATGAAGCAGATTCATGGGCTACTTTTGCATGGATTCAAAATTGGAGCCTTCTGAGAGCTTCACGGCGGGGCATAATGGTCTTTTCATCATCTGGCCGCTTAATAAAGTGCACCGCCGTTTTGGGCTGGAATTAATTGGAGTCACAACCAGCGTCGGGGCTGCGCCTCCGACAACTAGATTTTGGACGAAATGCCTGCATCTACAACTAGCATTCGAGTTGGACAAATTGAACGGTTCCAATATTTGTAGGAAAGTTTCAGTCTAAGTGTCTAACCCTACCCGAACCACAACGTCGCAGTTCTGCCGCCAACAACGAGACCCGACGCATCTGATTTCTCCTCCAGCAGCAAAGCCACAATGGCGCAGCTGGGCCGCCAAGAACCATATTTCCGGACAAATCAGATTTCTCCTCCGGCAGCAAAGCCACAACGCCGGAGCTGTGCTGTCAGCAACCAAATTTTCCGACGAATTCGATTTCTCTTCTAGCAATAGGTTAGAATTTACGCTCCATCTTGCCTTCTTTTTCCTTCTCCAACACAGTATCGTCAGTTTGAGAGAGTGTTTTGATTCAAGCGTTTCTCTTGGGATGTACATGCTTTAGTATTTACTTCCATCTACGCCTAAGCTTTTGCATGTTCAACTCTTAACAGATTTTAGACCATCGTTGAGATGGCCTGCATCTGTTCCTCTTTCATAGTTTGATGTCCATTTTCATTTTAGTCTATTATAATACTACATTGATTCAATTTGGTTTGTTTTCCCTCTTTCAGCTAGTAGCTTCTCCTTAACCACCATCATCTGTGAGAAACACATTAATTGCAGTATTTTATTAATTCGTATTATCGTCGGTTTTTATGATTCGGAGTATTATTTGGGGTATTCGGAAATAAGTAGGGAGTTGATTGTTATGTTTAGTTAGTTGGGGGTAGTAGATAAAGATTAGGCAGATTATATAATCTGTACCAGTGGCATTATTTACATTAAGCAAGGATTAATTAAACCCTAAACCTCTCTCACTCTCTTTTCCCTCTCCTCTAGCGCCGACCCCTCCTCCCTTTCTTCTTCCAAATTCGGCGGCAGCAGCAGCCTAATTTCCTTCCCTTGATTCTAAAATTCCCAACTTCCCAATCCCTAGTTAGATCAATCCCTAATTGATCTAACTAATTTCCCAATCCCGATCACGTTAGAAACCTTTTTTCTAACATATGGTATCAGAGCCTGGCTCGAGAGTGAGTTCCTCTGAACTCTTGAACCAGGGAAGGCAACGATGGTATCGACAAAATCGATGAAGGCGGCGGAAAAGGCAGCGCAGGCAGCCGAGAGGAGCACCGAGGCGAGCGATGTTGGTCTCGACGGGGTGGTGATGGAGGACGTCAGCGAGCTGGAGGGGATGAAAATGGTAGTGCACGAGCACTCTGATGCGCTGGCTCGGCTGGAAGAAGGCTTGGCAAGAGTGCAGGCGGACGCGAAGGAGGATGCTGATGATCTGCGACAGAGGCTGGAGGACCTGATGCGGGCGATTGCCTCGTTGCAGGCAAAGGAGAACGTAGCAGGGGGAGCGCTGACTCCGGCTGAGTCGGCCATCGAAAGAGGCGGCAGACCTGGTGCGGCAGCGGCGGCTGCGACCGCTGCTGGAGGGGCGGCGGGACGACCGCGGCACGGCGTCGGCGGCGCGGGCGGGCGCGGCGCTCGCGGCGGCTCAGGCCGATGCGTCGATCGCGGCGGCCGAGGGAAGCAGGGCGGCGGACATCGGGCCGGGCCGGGCTGATTGCAGTAGGGTTGGGCTCGGGTCTGTTACCGACACCTACGGCCCAAGAGATTGCTGCCCGAAAAGGAAAGGCTAAGATGCCTGGGTATGACACAGACGGGCCTCGTATGAATAATGGGCTGGGACCGTTGGGCCACTACACGAAGGTCCATAATGGGCTGGGATGGTTGGATCTGGAAGATGGGCCCGAGTATGACAAACTGAGCCTGGCGGATCAGCAGGCCCAGTGGGCTGAACAGGAGATGGACCAGAGGGGGCCTGGTTGGCCGAGGAGGGTCGCCGACCAGATGGGGCTAGGAGGGTCGGCTCCTATGGGGCGGACCGCAGCGGACAGGGCAAGGGCGGGTCGGACCGGGATCGGGCGGACCGACGCTGACCGGACCGAGTTGCGCCAAATCGAACCGGGTCGGGCCGGAATGGGTCGACCTGAGGTGGGTCGAACCGGACATCGACAGAGTCCGACTGCTCAGTCGACCAGAAGGATGGACAGCAGGGGGCCAGTAGGCTGGGAGGGTCCGTACGAGGCACCTCACGCTCCAAGAGGGTACCCGAACCTACAGGGCAGCTACCCGGGTGATTATGGGCACGGGACCCAAGCCAGATGCAGTGCTCTTCTTTGGGGCAGCCGTGGAGGACCCCAGGAAATGACAGGTATGGGTCCCACTATCTGAACTATGAAGGAATGGATGGAGTAGTTTTTCGAGCTAAGCCTCCTACCATTGAGTTTCCCAAATTCAATGGGCAAGAGGATGCAGGCCTTTGGTTGTATGCAGTTGAGAGGTGGTTTAAGAGCCACCCAATTCCGGAGGAGAGGAAGGCCTATCTGGCATCGTTCTATTTGGAGGGAGATGCGCTCCAGTGGTGGGAGTGGATGGAGAGATCCTACGCAGCCGCAGCAACTTTGATCACCTGGCCCATGTTTTAGGAAGAGCTCCGCTATCAGTTTGGGAAGTCAGATGGGTGGGCTCCTGAGCAGTTGGCGAAGCTGAAGCAGACCGGCACGGTGGCTGAGTACCGTGCGGAGTTCTTCAAGTTGGGAAACCAGTGTAAAGGAGTCTCGGAGGACACCTTGGTGGGGCTGTGCATGGCGGGTCTTAAGCCAGAGATAGCAGCGGCAGTCAGAGTGTTTGAGCCCGATTCTGTGAAAACTGCTTTTCGTCTTGCAGGTCATAAGGAGGAAGAACTGGCGAGCTGGAGGAGTACCATTGGCCGCTTCTCAAGGACGAGTGGAGGAGGAGGAAGCAGTGGGAACAGTGGCGGCACAGGAGGGGCGCCAGTGGGAGGCTCGACGGGGGCTAATGTGGGCAGCGGAGGCCCTGCTCCGGTGGCTAGGGTGGGACCGCGGGCCATACCAAAAGGGTTCGTGCGACTGTCGCCGGCTGAGATTGAGCAGAAGCGGCGGGAGGGCAAGTGCTTCAATTGTGATGGCCGGTTCACCGTTGAACATCAGTGTCCGAAGCCTGATTTGATGATGTTAGTCTGGCGCTGGGAAGATGAAGCCGAAGATGAGGCCGAGGATGTCGGAAATGGCGAGGAAGAGACCTAGTGAGATGGAGGAACAACCTTGGGGACAAGGTTGTTTTTCGAAGGAAGCGGGGATGTGGGAAACACATTAATTGCAGTATTTTATTAATTCGTATTATCGTCGGTTTTTATGATTCGGAGTATTATTTGGGGTATTCGGAAATAAGTAGGGAGTTGATTGTTATGTTTAGTTAGTTGGGGGTAGTAGATAGAGATTAGGCAGATTATATAATCTGTACCAGTGGCATTATTTACATTAAGCAAGGATTAATTAAACCCTAAACCTCTCTCACTCTCTTTTCCCTCTCCTCTAGTGCCGACCCCTCCTCCCTTTCTTCTTCCAAATTCGGCGGCAGCAGCAGCCTAATTTCCTTCCCTTGATTCTAAAATTCCCAACTACCCAATCACTAGTTAGATCAATCCCTAATTGATCTAGCTAATTTCCCAATCCCGATCACGTTAGAAACCTTGTTTCTAACATCATCTGATTTCTCCTCCAGGAGCAGGTTAGAATTTACCTTCCATATTGGCTTCTTTTCCCTTCTCCAACACAATAGCTTCAGTTTGAGAGAGAGTTTTGGGCTGATGTATGTTTCTCGGCTCTAATTTTCATTTTAGTTTCATCCACACCTAGCCCTTATGTGATTTGATTGGTTCCATATGTTATTTGCTCTGTTTGTAATTTTTTCGTTTCTGGGGTTGATGAGGAGTTTTCTCTTTCATTATTGAATAGTTTAGCGGCAACTTAAGCTTATTTGTGCAATTGCTTATTGCTCGCAACCCATATAGTTACTAATTACATTGGAAGCATCAAGGAAGAATTAGTCTAATCATATTTCGTTCACTACTTTGATTCATGGGCAGGGAAATGCTACTTTGAGAGCTTATGCGCTTTGAAAGTGTCTAGGAGTCTTCACTCTGTAGATATTATCCTATCCTTGATTTGTATGATTGCTATCTGAATCACTTATGTCTATTCTCGGTCGTCATCTAAACATAATTAATCATTCATTTATATAAGTTTGGGGAGGAATTTGCAGCAGCATAATGGTGTTGCTCACAGAGTTGGTGAAGTTTATCAGAGTTTCTTAGTACCAAGCTATATATAGTTGATTGAAGCTTTGAATGTAGCTGATCCCATTAAGGTATTACCAAACTATACTTTCTTCTTCTTTCCTTATCCGAATTTCAGATTTGTCAATGCAAGTTAAGGCAACGTTAAAGCCTGCTACTCTTTCTTCATCTTTAACTTATACAGTATGGGCTACAAAATACCAGATTAAGTATGTGAAGTCGATGCATACTTATTGGTCCGATCTAAAATTTGCCTTCAGGTTGAACTTAAAGTGAAAGATGACCATGATTCTGTATCGATGTTGGCACTATCTTGAACGAATAACAGTTTGAGAGTTCGAACTTTGAGTTCATCATCCTTAACTTGAAAGCATTAAGGGGTAAGAAATTTCGATTCTTGATTAAAGTTGTGCATCATTTACATAAACCTAATGCAATGCACTTTGTGGTTCAAAATCAAGAATTTCTGATGACAAATATATTGTAAATAATATTAAGTTTCTAATTGACAAGGCATTTTGTGTCAAGGTTTGATCGATCATAATTTTTTCGTTAGTTGTTTGATTGCCACAAACTTGATGCGTCTTGGAGAGATTTGATTCCTAAATGTTCTATGTAGAAAATATTATGATAAAATGTCATCTTTGACGGAATTGGGCTCTAACAACTTTTGTTGGCCCTTCTTTTGGCTTCTCTATCTATAAAACTTAGGGTTATAAGTATAATATGCCCCTCTACTATGACGTTTTATCAAACATGCCCCTCTACTATTTTTTACATCAAATATGCCCCTGTACTTTGAAAAAATTATCAAACATGCCCTTCTGTTAAAATTTCCATTGAAAATATTGTCAATCGTGGTTGAACCGATATTTAGACGACCCAACATCGGCAAATGGGAGGGAAAATATCAGTTTTGTCCCCCGTTTTATTTCTTTGGGTCTTTTCAAAGTGAAATTATTTGAATGATTTGATTATACAAAAGAACCAAAAAAATTCTATAGTGAAATTTTCAGGGATATTTTAGTCATTTGTGTCGCCCAAACTAAAGTTCGGCCTTGGTTAACGGTTTTTGGATGAAAATTTTAACAAAAGAGCATATTTGATCATTTTTACAAAGTACAGGGGCATGTTTGATGTAAAAAATAGTAGAGGGGCATGTTTGATAAAACGTCATAGTAGAGGGGAATATTATACCTATAACCCTAAAACTTATAAAGCATATTCATGACTCCAAATTGCAGGGATTCAAATATGCTGCATCCTCATAGCTTCACGGAAGGGTATAAATGTCTTTCCAACCCCTGCCTCTTTAATGAGGTGCTGCGTTTTGGTTCAATAAAAAAAGCCTCCGTCCATTGGAGACCGGCGGGGAGGAATTCTTGAGTGCACCGCAGCGGAGGAAGAGGGGTGACTCCTGTTCCAAGTTCCACCGCTACCGTCGACGTAGTTTACCAATTCAATTCCCACCCTCTCTCCGACTGGCCACCCTTTCCCCTCTCGAAATCTCAATCTGAACCCTACCCACCTCCATGCCCCTCCCAAAGTCCCGGCGTTGGCCGTTAAAAGCTCCGCCCACGACCAAAACGACACCGCCGACGAGAAACTCATGAGTTCCCGGACGTCGTCGATGCTGCTACTTTTTACCCATTCTCCTTCGCTTTCTTATCTGGAGAAGAAACTCGTGGTTACATTATGAGCCAACGACGCAAATACCCTGTCGTCGATGTAGAAACAAGACTTATCGTAGTGCATCGAGCTAGCCAATCTAAAATTCCTCAATTGAGAGTTAAATTCGCTTTCAGATGGGAGGATTGCAAGGTAGAGGAGGAATACCCCATCATCGTTGTGGGTTGATACTCTGTGTTTGAAGTCCACTTTAATTCTACGAGTGTTCTCTGTTTAGAAACAGGGGATTGAGGATAGAGAATGAGTTTTACCCTCCCAAATTGTTGGGAAAAGATAGCTAAGACAAACAACCAACAATAATTAACTTGAATTCCACAAGTGGAACGAGGAAGATGGTACAGTATCAAAGAGATTTATTTTTCATGACATTGATTCGAAGATTTGGTGGCGCCATGGCGGAAGATGTTTGCGAGGAGAGGGTTGATTTTATTTTAATTAGCTATTAACCCTATTTCCACGTGGCATTTTTTTATTGGGGTGGAGCACCAGGTGGAACTGCTTGCGTGGTGCTCCGGGAGCACCTAAGAATTTCTCTGCGACGGGGCCCTTTGTCACAACTTGCTTTTTAATTAGGTTTTAATTATCCCATTTAGCTTGATTAATTAAAAAACCCAACCCCTGTAAAGCTTGATTAATTATCCCACTTAGCAAATAACTTGCTGAGCATGTTGGAATGGTTGAATAATAGATCATCTTCATTATAAAGGTTGAACAGAAAGAGAATGTCAAAATTCAAGGTAAATATCAAAGCTCAGTACCCACATGAAGAAAACCCACCAGTTGCATTCAAAAAAGAAAATCCTTCTATTACTTCCATTATCATTCATCAATGAACTAACCAAAAGTACAGAACGATTCCATAGCGGAATCCAAAAGAATTGAAATAGGACAATCCATAGCGGAACCCAAAAGAGGAATTGACGAACAACAGTTCTTAGAAATGAACAAAAAGAAACTAAGATGATGTTACGGATTTTATCACCGGCTGCACCTGCTATGTGTTTGCTAGACTGCTATCCAATTCCCTTTCGTCGCTATCGCAGGAGGAAAATGAAGATAGAATTTGAGTTTGTGGAGCAAAAATGGGTTGGGGCAGTGGGAGAGACCAGATAGTAGAAGAAGGTTGGTGGACATTTCAGTTTCTTTGGTTCCATCGACAGGGAAAGATTATTATTTAAACAAAAATTAAAAAACTATTAGAAAGGAAAGAGAAAGGGCTCATGTCTCAACGCAGAAAGGAAACATAAAAAAAGGATTTTAAGTTTTAGTTTTAAATATTTTTTTTAGTGCGGGATTGGATTGAGAGGGTGCACCACATCACCCTGTCAAGGTGGTACTCCCGTCCCACCCAAGATTTTCTCGGATTAAGCAACTAAATTGGACCTTACATGGGCTAACACGATAGCAGGCCGAGGCCGACTTCCCGGTATGGCAACATCATCTCTCCGTACCCTATATGGATTTGGAAGGGGTAGAAATCCGAAGTTGGCGTTGGAGTCGGCCGTCTGTCGTCCCTCTATTAATTTTAATTCCTCACCGAAGCCTGAAGGAGCGGTATAAATTAGAAGTTGCAGCAGGGCGGGTGGAATTTGGATTGTGTAATTGTGTTTTAGGTGGAGATCGGTGGCCAATGAAGTGCGTATGTAGCTCAATTGAAACCATTCATCACTTATTAGTTATTCCAGCCTAACAATGTTTTCTTTGATTTCACTAATAGTGTAGCCCAATCTTGCAATTTGTAATATTAACAATTGATTTAAACGTATAATATGATCGAGCTGCTCAACTTTCAACGACATCACATATTTTCTGGTTAAATGATAATTTGAGCCGTTTCATCGTTTATGATATGGGATTTAAAACCAATTGTTCTTACCACTTTCGGTTTTTTTGTTTAACTGGGAAACCAATAACACACCAAAAAATTTCACTTTGCTTGAAGATTTGCCCTCTGTTTAATTTTCAATTTCAAGTTCAAGAGGATACATTTTATAAAAAATTTATTTTTGTGACTACATGCCAATTTAACCAAAATGATATTCCACCTCTACATTTGGGCCTTTTAGGCACTTTTGAAATGGATGGTAGTGTGCCCTTCGGTTGGGATTGTGAAAGGGAGGGAGAGGGGACATTATCGTACAAATTAGTGAAA
Organism: Linum tenue; assembly: GCA_946122785.1. Lineage (NCBI taxonomy): Eukaryota > Viridiplantae > Streptophyta > Magnoliopsida > Malpighiales > Linaceae > Linum > Linum tenue. The sequence continues at coordinate 58,332,402 of CAMGYJ010000006.1, read as the reverse complement.
TGGCGGGACGAATTATATTCATCTACGAATGAGGATGTCTGGGCTTGGCCTGTTGGGCGGGAGAGTTTAGCCGGAATAGTTCAAAAACACCAACACAAGGTTCCAAACTATGCATAATGTGCCACATGTAATAGAAAGAGTAGAAAATTTATATGACCTTAAATAGAATGCAATTAATGGTCTTTGTCTATTTATAATTGAGGTGTGCTATGTAAGTAAACCATATAGTTGATTATTGGAGTTGTTTCTCATTATACATATGTAATCAACCTTTAGAATGTTGTTGTAGTGTTTTCCCCAATAGAAATCATTATTGTTGATTAGAACACGGGTGATGGATTTGAAGTTTGCAGGCTTTGAAGTATATAGAGCACGATTCAAAGTTTTCACTAACCTCATATCATAATGTGAAAATTGTCTTACAGCAATGTATACTTTGTCTTATAATGTATATAAATAATGAGGATGTCTAAAAAAGACTACATAGAAGATAGGGCGATGCAAAGAATGAAGAATTAAAAATCTCTTACCATATTGGAAGAAGATAATCAAAATTAGTTTAATCCTCGAATTGAATAAATTCTGTCACGTTTGTTGACAACTTCATAATGTTTCACTTTAATCTTTGTTTCATTTCCCTTAGTATGGGAAAAGAAGTGAATATTCCAAAGGTTATTGTTTGTGACTACCATTATATCTACATAGATCAAAACATTTACTTACAACTTTAACAAAGGGTGCAATCAGGGGCGGATCTTGGAATTACACCAAGGGTATTCAATAATGAAACAAAAGTATCAAGGTCTGCCTTCACTAATTACACCAACACAGGTCTGCCCTGGATGCAATAGAAGATAATTCAAGTTAAAGTTGGAGGTCACAGAAGACATTAATTCCATCAGTTTTCGTTGTTCATTGTCATTGACTCCTAACTTTTTGTTGGCCGCTTCATCTCCTTCGATGAGTTCTATTCTATAACGTATTATAAACGCTTACAACACATACATAATAATCAAACTCTCCTGGCCAACAGGCCAGGCCCTGTGCTAGTTCAATTGGATTGGGGTTAGCCTAAAATGCACCAGGATCCCCTTCATAAGAAAATACTAGAAAGTAGAAACTGGCTAACAGAGGAAGGGATATTTCAAGAGTTACACAGACAAGAGCCAAGAACACCAGGAAAGATGAGGTTACCTGAAACAATGTGAATACTGAAGGGGAAAATTAGAAAGCATCACAAAGGTTAGGGAATGTATCAAAAGACTGTATGTGTTATAATGTTAGTGATCAACTATTATTAGTTTAGTAGAATCAATGCCCACGGCTATGCCGCGAGGACATTTAGTCATATTTAACATGTATATTCATTATGAAAATAGTTAGGATTTATAAAGCAAGCATAATTTTTTTTTTCCAGTAAAAGTTTCTTGTCATGCAAGAAGTTGTACAGAGTTACCTTCAGACCCATGTAAACACTCTATTAGTTTGGACATGTTTAGAGATGAGACTTGTTATGAAGTAATCTTAAAATTATGTGCGAGTCACCTTATTCTACTCGGAAAAATGTTCTTTACAATAGTGAAAGTAAACAAATAAAAGATGCACTCACTATTTATGGAGGTATTAAAAATATTTGTTAGTCATCTATCAATTTTTAATGAAGAGAACAAAGGTTACTGTGCTCTTTCCTTTCAAATTCCACAAAACAACAAACCACTTTTTTAACCGATGAGTCCAACTAACTAAGAGATCATAGCAAGTAATTCAGTTAGACATTAGTCTAGCAGCAAGAAAATTAATATACTCCTCTCTCAGTCCCTCTCAGTTGCACTCATTCATTGGCAAGAGCAAGCCCAACAGCAGCAGTTGCAGCCACAACATCAGGATCTATCAATTTCTTTAACATTACCTCCTCTCTGCCATGGTATACACAATTGCAAATGAGATTCAAAACCAACATAGCACAATCAAACATAAAAATTCAAAGTTAAGGGCCAAAGAAACTACAACCGAGTTGCAATGGAGTCGAGCTCATCAAAGAAAATGACACATGGTGCAGACTGTCCAGCATTGTCAAAGGTTTTCCCTGACATTAGCTTCACTTCTCCAAATCACATCGTCAAGATCTCAGTTAGTGTGCTTGGCTACCGAGTTCATTACCGAAGATACATTTGATAATGATGGACACTTTCCCCTCAGTGCTCACCAGTTTATTCCCATTCTTCGTCCAAGAAGACTGCATACTTGCCCCATAAACCAAGCCCCTATTAACACTACACAACAAATTACACATTAGCAAAATTCAAAGCACTGTCTTTCGCGAAATGGTGTTCTCACTCAATCATAGAGAACGATGTATTTACCTCGAAATCAAAGCAAGATCTAATCAACACTGCCTGCAACAATCTTCTTCGTAACTCTCATGAACTCCAGCAGAGCCGTTTGCTCAATCTGCTTCCCTCCTGAAGGCATTGGGATTGAGTAATGAATAAATCTTCTCCTTTAATGAAAAACAGTTGGCACGTCAAAGAGATTCTCAAATGAGATAAATAAAGCTAACTAAACAGCTAATAACATTTGCAATCTCGCAAAAAATGCAATCGCCACCTGTTTCTATGTATATTAGCCATTCATCAGTCCCGCAGTTTCCGCGCAAAAAGGTTCCATCTACTGGTGTACTGTAATTAGGTTGCACTCTTGTCGCATACAACTCGTACTATAACTAAAATATAAAAGCAGTAAATAGAGATGGGCATTATCACTAAAACAACTAAACTATAATTACTAACATAATCTAGTCATTAACTCCCCCCCCCCCCAATCAATCTCTTCTATGCACAGCAACCAACCACCATAAATAAAGCAACATATTGCTCATAATCCATGGTTGGCCAGTTCGAAAAACCCACACCTCCAAAACACGTACAAACAAATGAATTAAGAGAGTGAGAGGGTTGGACACACCTCTATGTGCTCATACTGAAAAAGCTTGGTCATATGCACAAATAACAACATGGTTATACAAAGAGCCACCATCAAGGGCAGCTGTGAACCCTTATCCCACATTTCCACTGCATTTTCACATAAAAAAAAGAAAAATAATTAAGAAACAATTAGTAAGAAATCAGAATCGATATTTCTTCCCATAATCCATTGGCTCCCATTCCATTACCTCATCAAATATGGCGTCTTGTATGAGTGATTTCCATGGCCTGAGAGAAGTCATTGACAGCCAGCCAGTCTCACTCCCCCTGTTGATGTTGTGCAACAACATAATTAGGAAGAATCCCATAATGGAGAGTAGGCTTTCTAATGGTGATCCAACAACATTTCTTCTGCCATCTGCAGCACTAAACATTGTTTAAGAGCAAGCAAACCCAAATGAACATGCCTAACAACCTACTTAACGACACAATTGCATGGATTCACGACGAAACCACAGCTCAACTGGGAAACTAATTAAAGCAAATGCACAATTTCAATCTATTGTGACATTTGGTATTTCACTCTTAATTTGGCAATCATACTTACAATTCCCGTAGATACTAAAGGGATTAAGTTGTATCATAAGTACTTTTAAGATTCTCAAAGGATGCTACGAAGCACCAACAGGTAGAATCTTATTCCTAGCTTCTCTAAGAATCAATAACACAATCAGTGTGTAGGCATAACAAACAATATAATTAGAGTTGCAGTTCAAGAATCCTAAACACAATGAGTGTGACTGGAAATCATACTTCCATTCACTTACTTACCGAAATCATCACATTGAAATTCAAGAGCCAATTTTCCTTCAAAAATCATGCCCTCCAGCACAGAAAGGGCTGGAGTGAATGTACAGGTGGTTATCACTCTTTTCAACTATATGCACATATACCCAAAAAGATGAGATATAATTAGAACGAATCAAAGTCGTGGAAGAAGAAAAAGATATCAAAACAAAATACCTATGAAGTATAGTAAAATTTGAGTACTCTTGGAGGTACAGAAGTCCTTGAGTCACCCCTTAAACGATCCCAACTTCTTGTTCCATTCCAACTCTAAGATCCTCCAGGATCTGGCCATTGAAATTCATCAGCAAGGCATATTTCAGGATGAAAAACCAAAAGTTGGAAACTTTTTAGCAACTCTTTGAAATATAGTTTAATAGAGACCGAATAAGCAGAAGTTCAAGCTTCTGTTCAACATGAACTCGGACCAAGATGTTTTCTTCTCAGTGCAGAATCCCACCTCAAAATGAGCGAATTCATGTGTTCAAGCCTCTCAGTGAGCGAAACCTCATTCACGAACTCTACAATCACTCCAGTCGATGGTTCTTAAAGCCTCCTCGTTGTTATTTCCTCCCCTCCAGGAAACAAATCTTGAAAAACGGAAAAAGTTAACCAGAATCCTTGGAAACTCAAACATGATTTAGAGATACAGTAGAAATTCCTTTTACCAACCTACAATAGGGTTGAACCCGCCGTGTCCAAGCACATTCTTGGTGAAGAATTTGTTCGCGGAAGCTTTGATTTCGGGGATTGTAGATGGCCGCAGATTTGGAGGTTCTGGTGGTAAAGATGGCAGGCGAGGAGTGCGAGGCTTCGACTTGGCTTGCGGCTGAAGCTTCTACCCCACTACTACGGTTTTTACTCATCTCCCTCCTCTCATCGAATCACCCTCCCCTACCACGACACCACGGGCACGTCCAGGTCTCATCTCGTCGGCCCTTCTTCAATTTGGATCCAACCGATCGCAGATGCTGGCCCCTCCTTCCCAGCACTTTCCCTCTCCCGATTTCTGCCCTCTATCATCATCAGGGAATCTTATAAAGCATCGGTTGGAGAAAAGGGGAAGTAAAGATTCGTTCGGGACGTAGAGGGAAAGGAGAGCAGAGTCTTCTTTAATTCTCTTCTGCTTAGTGGCCACACAAAATCAGCAAAACCGACAAACCCGCTGCTGTAAATGGTTTTTCGGCGACCCAGGTATGGAGGAGCTATCAAGTCTTCTCTTGTTCCAGGAAAGGTCAGTATTGTAGAAATCATGGCTGGTGGCGTGTAGAGCAGTTGTGATAGGATGGAGAAGACTAAACTGGTGACTTGTGATTGTGGATTTTGGGGTAAGGCAGTAAAGGAATGGAGTATGTGAAAAGTATGGGGAATGAAGAGACATGTAACAGAGATGGGAACGGGGAAGGGAAAGCACTTTTGCGTCGGGTGCATGAAAGTTGTTTTAGCCCCAGCTCACAAAACATACAACTTAGGCCAATAAATAAGGGAAAGTTAATAGACTAACTTGAAGATTCGTTAGTCGATACTAACTGATATCCAAAATACATGAACTAATATCCAAGTACTAAAGTATCTAGAGAGCACAGACTAGTATTCAAAGTTTGTTAACTGATATCCACTATGAATCAACTATTATCCCAAATTCACAAACTAATATCTAAACAACACAGAATAGTATCCAAACAGCACATAATCAGTATCCAGATAACACATAAGAGTATCCATATTGAATACTAGTTGGTTGATTGTGGATATTAGTTGGTATCTGCTATATGGATACTAGTTTGTGATGTTTTGAATACTAGTTTGTGCTATCTAGATACTCAACAGACTTTGATATTAGTTCATACATTTTGGATATTAGTTAGTATATATTAACGAATCTTCAAGTTAGCAGAATAACTAGCCTGAATAAATAACATACAATTTAGGCCAATAAAATGTAGCCAGCTTTTATATATAGAAGAATTACCCAAGAGGCCAAAAATGAGACCAAGCTGCTCATGGTTCAGGAACATCACCATCTTTCGAGCAGAAGAAATTATTGGGGCAATGTCTATTTTTTACCCAAACTTTTTTTAGATTCTTTTATTTTAACCAAACCTATAAAAATTCTATTTATTATCCAAACGTATTATAATTTATCAAAGTCTGGGCATTCATTCTGTTACCGTTACTTATTTCGTCCACGTGAGAGGTGGGATTTTGTTTTATTTATTGATAATCTTTTTATTAAAAATAGTAAATGATGGTATTCTGACTGCCACGTAGGAAGTCAACTCATTATGGTCATACTTAATCAGCATTACTAACAGAAAAGTTGACGGAGAGTTAACGTTTGGATAATTTTTAGGAATTCAATAGGTATGGTTAAAATAAAAGAATCTGAAAAAGGTTTGGGTAAAAAATAGACATTGCCCAAATTATTGGGTCCTAATTGGAGAAGCTCTCAAAGATGGTTAGCAGCAACTCAAAATGGATTAGTACTTTGAATTGTAGGGAGACCAAAATTTTGATGGACCCACCATATGTTTGAACTAGCCGACTTATCAAGATGCTCTGGCTTTGTTTGGAGTTAAAGGGACCATTATAAATGTTGTAAGCTTTTCTTTTCTTTATCAATGAGAAGCAAAGAGTTCTTGAACCACTTTCCTTGGTATGAAAATTCATTTTAATAGCTGGAATAGTTGGACACATGTGTAATACTGAATTTATGTCCTTTTATACCATTCATAAAAAAAATTTGTGCACTATTGAAATGATTAATACTTTATTTTGGCCCAAACTATGACCATATAATCAATTTTGGTCTGTGGTTTCAGAAATTAACATCCTCGTCTCAACTATGCAGCATATAAACTCAATTGCCCGACACATGGTTTGACCATCAATTTGAACGGCCAACACACCATGTCATTGCCTCGTTAGCCTAAAAATCATTAAAACAATTCAAATTCAAATTATTTTCCTAATTTCTATTATTTATCAATTTTAAATTAACCAAAAAATAAATTTGAAAAAAAGGAAATAATTTTTTTGCGATTTTTGAAACTGATAGATTTTAAAAATTAACAAAAAATTATCAAATTAAATTTTATAAATTTAAAAAATATCATTTAATTTTTTATTTTATTTTAGGGTAATTTATAAAATATAAATAATTTGATAATTTTTTTATTAATTCACAAAATTTATCATTTTCAAATTACCCAAAACATAGATAATAAAATCTATTTTATATTTTGATTAATATTATAATGATAAATATTAGAAATTAGGAACATAATTTGAATTTGAATTTTTTAATAATTTTTAGGCTGACAAGGCAATGACATGGCGTATTGACTAACGGTCAAACCATGTGTCGGGCTAATTGAGTTTATATGTTGCAAAATTGATTATATGGTCATAGTTTAGGCCAAAATAAGGTATTAACCCTATTTGAAACTTCCAATTGTTAATTAGTGTATTGAGGTTGTATCTAGTGCCTAGTATGCCTAACAGACCTGCCTAAGCGTTTAGTATAAATAGCAATTTTCAACAGAAATAACAATTTTATATCTTTTTTCCCTTAAGTTTAATTTCAAATGATTAATAACTTACATAACCTTCAACAACAAGCAAAATATGTAATGATTAATTAGAACCACAAGTTTATAAAAGTCGTAGTTGTAGATGGTCTATAGTCGACCATGAATAAGAGCACGACAACGGTCGAATCGATTATATGATATATGGAGAACATGTCATTTTGGAAAGATTAGCTATAAAATATTTTAGTCTTTGTTTTATCAATACGCTTAACGTATCTCACTTCGATTAATCACACCTTAAGCTGAATAATTGTGTCTAACTCCATCTAGGCGTTGCCTAGACAATATAAAGTGACTTGTCTTCTTGACGAGGTGTTTTGTCACTGCCTAGTGCCTAAATGAACCTAGGTGTACGCATAATTATGCCTTCTTGAACTCCAGTAATTAGTAGTGATTGCCAAAACTTAATAAGAATTATTCCCGAAAATAATAAAAAAACTACTACAAATTACGTAAAAGAATTACTATCATAAGTAAGTGGAACACTGCCAATAGTTTAATGATTATATTAAGAATCAGGGTATGCTTATGGTGACATGCATGTCAGCGTAACTTGTACTTATCAGTCGATCTAATCCTAACAGTGGTCGACCGAGTACACTAATGTGGGCACCCTGAGGACTTATTGCGGTCGACCTTTAAAATGTAGTATTCTGCATGGTATTCTGCATGCAACAAAATATCAAACTAAACGGTGCAAATTACGCATTAGACAATATGACGACAGCTACAATAGATCGACCTCACCTTCGACGTGGTCGACCTCTTGAATCACGTACAGCAGCAACAACAAAGAATCTTCTTCACAACAGCTCTAACCGTAAAAAAAACCTAATTCAGAGTTTCGGTGGCGATGAAGGTGACATATATTCGTATTTATAGATATTTAGGATGAGAATGGGTCGAATGAAGTGGTAGATAAGTTAGAGTTACCTTTCTGGTGTTGGAATCCATATCCAATACGGATACGGTGTGCACGCGGTCGACCTCGTACTTATGAGGTCGACCTTAGTTAATCAAAATGGTCGCCCTATGAGGAATTTGGGTCGACCTTTCATTGTGTTCGCTTCCCAAAGAGGTCGACCATTTGCTATAAAAGGTCAACCGCGTCGTTGAACCTCACAAAACTAAAACGGCATATTAGGTCAACCTAATCCTATATAAGGTCCACCAAAAAGTGCAAGTTACAGTGACATACATGTCACCTCCTAAGAATCAATACTTAGAAATAGCCACTAATATCTACATATATGAACTACTACTACACAATTACTACCAAAGGTTAGAGTGCTAACACTAGAGGAGAAGAGAAGAAGTCAACTGTCGAGGTCGGGTCTCTCTTGTCTCTCCCACCCAGTGTAATGGCCCAGATCTGATGGGGATCGATTCCGGCTAGAAGATACTGTACTGAATTGAGAAGGAGAATGAATTGAGCATTGAAAAGAGAGACAAAGGAAGGAAAGAAGGAAGAACAGAGAGAATTGCAGATGAATATTGAGAAAGAAGATAAGAGAATAGGGATGACAATAAAACCCGAACTCACGAGTATCCTCACCGACCCAACTCGATCAACGCGGATAAAATCCGTTTGATGGGTTTTGGACCGGGTTTGGGTTTAAACTCGTTCATTTTTCACTGGGTTGGGTTTGGGTTTAGGTAAATCCGTCCCACGGGTACCCGCCCACACTAATATAATTAATTTTCCCGGTATATTTAATATTCTAAACAACTAATCCTTTTTATGTTTGTGGTGACATGCCTAATTTTTTCATTCTAATTGTCTAGAATGAAGTTGATATTATCATGTGGAGAGTGAAAAAACTTAATTGACAAGGAGGAAGAAGCTTTCAATTAATCGTGTTGTTTATGGATAATTTGAGATTTACATCAATTTTCTTGAGTTTACTAGATTGGTGTTGAACAATTTGTATGGTTAATTTGTGATTTGCTTGAATTTTCTATAATGGTGTTTTATATGTGGATAATTTGTATTGAGAGATTGATATTTGACTTTTATTTTGATAAGAACTTTTTATTGTAAATTTTTAAAGACAAAAACCCGTGAACCCGCAGATACCCAGCGGGTTGAGTTTTAGTTTTTCAAACCCAGTGGATTTTACCTCGAATTTTTTTCACGGATAAACCCATGGGTTTAGCAAAACCCGACCCAACCCTAAGTCTTGCAAAAAGAAACAACCATCAGTGCTCATCCAGAGGGTAACATCTGTGACCATTGTCCACTGCCTGCCCATGTATATATCCTGTAATTATGATGTCTGATCGATTCTCGTCGTAGGGCACGAGCCCAAACCCAAACCAACCCATTGCCATCCTAGAAGAGAAAGACAATAGAGGAGAAGAAGTAGGGAAAAGAGTCTGTAATTCTGTTATTCGGTACTCTTCTCGGTTACAGCTGATTTTTATTTATATGGTCTAATTACAGAATGTTCACCAAACTAAACCTTAGTAAAAGTAGATCCTGTTCATTATAAATCCCGACCCCTTGAGACTTGTCCTCAAGGCTGAAAACAGAAAAGAGGAACGAAAAACAACAAGAAAACGAACTAACGACAAAACAACGGAAATGATATCATAGGTTGAACAAAAACCTGCATACAATAACAAACTTGTCTAATGTAGACACAAGCAGCTTCCTCTGGGTAGTGGAAATGAGCTGTAAGCAATTATCAATGCTAAGAACAGCCCGCAATCAGCGATATGGCACACAGCACTCAAGCAGCAGCAAGCCCGGATATTTCGATGCTCCACCATCACTCTTCCATGAGAAAGAACCTCAGGCAAAACATTTCCTTGAAAGTCTGTTTAAAGCTATGATCTTGTCCCTGCCATGAGAACAAACAAAATCACAGCAATAAATGCCACAATGAAACTCATGCACAATGCCAACAGTCCACGTAGTTCCATTACAGCCATTTTCTCGCCTTTGTTCGAGTATAAAATTTTCTCATGTCATGAGCTTTCTTCGGTGCCTCCGACTTCCTACTAAGAAGGAATTGATTGGTGGGAGAGGGGATCAAGAAATCAAGAAGGTTGCTCATACATCTCACAACTATTTGAATCAGTAGCCTTGCAGCTCGGTAACCCCCAAGCATCAAGAGTTGCCCAACCAAATAGTTCCCTGCCTACAGATTTTCTTGCCTAAGCATCCTTGTACGGTTCCTTAAAGTTGGGACTAGAAAAATTGCTTTTAAACTTCACCCGAGGTCACCAATATACATGTCCTCGCCGCAAGACAAACTCCCAGTCGCAAGGGACCGAATCTATCAACTCCAAACTCCCATTTCCAAAACACTCATTTAATTCTGCTAGGGATAAGCAGCCTCCAAAAACATCTTTGTCAGGAAGCATCTTCTGCTGGCCTATGTCGCACAATCTCTCAGCTGCTGCATGCTGCTGCTTCCTCAATTCACGCCTGCCACTGGAGGCGGCGTGAGAAGCAACTTGACATCATCAAACAATGGAGAACAGCTCCCTCGAGTATGATTTAAATCCTAATAACCAGAAAACACAGCAAGACCCATTTCCAAAGCCTTCTCAAACAGCACAGACCCTTCATCCAAGTTCGACTTTTCAGGGTCAATGCTGATGCGATGCAGGCCTCGATACTAGGGAACACTTCAATTGTTATGTCATTCCCAGTGTGTTCATGACTTCAAGGTGTGGAGCTGAGTCCTTACTCTGCCCCATTTCTTCCTGAGCAATAGCAGGAATAGCACCATCACAAACAACCATTTGCTCATTCAAAGGAAAAGAATCAGAAGCAACCAAAGAAGGAGAATCTTTGGAAGTTGAGGAAACTGTTAACCCCCAGTCCATCCAAAACTTATACACAGGGCATCGATGAACTCACTCCAAATCAGAACTGGTCGTCCGCTACTCCACATCCATAACCATGCATCTGGCTTGTTCTCGAAGTTAGCTGCCGCAACCTTAACTTTTTCCTCATCAGGGACTTCATAGCTAGCAAGCATCGATAAACTTGTGGTATATTGCCTTGATGTCAAATGCAAATGGCTTTTGACCAACGTTGATCCTGCCAAAACCACAGAAAAAAACGACACTATCATCAAGTGGCCCTCTGATAGGTGAAATTTTAATGGGATAAGCGTAACATATATTTACCTATAAAACAGTGCTTATACTACAGGTGAATGGATAGAAACTGCTCCGTATAAAGTATAAACGAAAGGACATAGACTTTACATACCTGTACAGCCCAGTACAAATATTGAGGGATAGAAGCCACCTGTATAAAGTATAATTCAAAGAACATAGAATTAGATTTCATTACAATACGGCAAGACCGGAATAAGAAAAGTAAAACCTGTCGCATACACACACCAACACCCATTTAACTGTGATTGATATAGTGAGGACTATGGCGTGGCTTGTAGATTGAGAATGAGGATGATTGACTGACGATGTGCCACCCGCCATTAAAATTCGTTCACCAATTCAACTGCCTGTGTGATCGCTAACAATACTGTCCCATGGAGGCTCTCTGAAGATCAAATGTGGTCATCATCTACTACTATCACTCTGTTGTGGTAAACCGGTATAACCCCACAATTGTTGACCATGATTGGTACTTCAACAATACAACCTCCCTTGGGATAGTCTCTGCGCGAGGCACGAAACACGAATTGAATGGTAGCATCGTTCATAACTGCAGTCTCCTGACCTATGGAAGAAGAATCCAGAGGTACTAAAACCTCCCTCATCCAGCTAAGCTCAGAATCGTACCATATTAATAGGTTACTTCCCTGGTCATCTGAATCAAGGTCTTCGCCATACAGGATAATCCCCCTGCAAGAACTCGCAGCTATAACATCCCTGCCACCAGTGCTGGACAAATTGTGACACGCAACACTGAATGTAGCCCATGAGTTAAAGGAGGTGGTTGGATGGACAACTTTGCTATGAAATGAAGCACAATAGATTAGTCCCTTCAACTCCCATAGGCGACCAAGTGTGGCTGTCACCATAGAATTAAGCCCAGAAGGCCTCCATCCATCAGGACTAATCCAACCTCTTGGAAGTACGAGGCATGGAAGTCGCTGATTCTTCGTGCGTGTACCCAAGGGATCTTGAGTGAACTGCAAATTAACTCGATATGATCATGATATGAGTCTCACATAAAATTCAAAACAGTGAATGGAGTACCTTCTTGAAAAGCATACTGCAGACGTCTGAATCCAGCTTTCGACAGTTTCCAAAATTGCATCTCATCTCCAATAAGTTATATTTACTCAAGCTGCTACTTGACATGGTTTGAAGTGCGGTGCAGCCATATGCATTCAACTTTGTCAAGGATGAAGGAAGCTCGGGTAAGTGGCTGAGTTGATTGCAACCAGACAAGTCGAGGTGGTCCAATTTGGATAGCTTGTGAACTGTGCCGCAAAGGTGTTTGAGACTTGTGCAAAAGCAGAGTAGCAATTTGATCAAGCATGCGAGATCTCCAATAGTGGCTGGCAGTTCTTGGATTGCTGTATGGGACAGACTAAGAACTTCCAAGTGTCCTAGATTACAAATGCTATATGGAAGTCGTGATAGACTGGTGCACCCATCTAGATCAAGATGTGATAAAGCTTCCAAGGGCACCATGATTTCTGGAAGTTCCTTCAGCAGGATGCAAATAGATAAACGGATCTCCATAAGAGCTTTCGACTGAAAAATAAGATCACAGAAATGAATAAGCTCTTGATCATTGGCCGAAATTTCGTCACACCCCTTTAACTTCTTCAGCTCCTTCAACTTCTGGTTTTGAATTGATGTCCCACTTAGGTTCAATCGTTTTAGTTTTGGGAAAATGGCAGCAATATTGTCGTCCTTGTTGACATCTGTGTAATATCCAAATGCATTCAACTTCAGGCTGGTACACTTTTCTAAAATGAGGACTTCCAGTTTGGGCAGATGCACAATCGACCGAGGAAGCTCCACTAAGCCGACACAGTAAGTAAGATGGATTTCTTCCAGTCTTTCAGCGGTAGAGAGATCAGGCAACTTCTTCAAGTACTTAGAGTTGGTTAGATCAAGGAACTTCAAATTTCTCAAGTCCTGCATGTCGATAAGATAAACTTAAAAGCTGAAAAGCAAACAAATAGATAAAAGAGAGATATCACACAAAATAGGTTATAGTTATACGAACCACATTCCACGTGTCGTCCCAAAGTCGTTCTAGGTTGCTTGAAGGCAAAGACAGTGACGTAAGATTCTCCGGACAAAATTCATAAGGTAAACATCTCATAGGAAATGAGTCCCATTTTAAAATTCTCAATGCATTTGGTAGGCATCTCAACCCGTCCTCAGGAAGAACCAATTCTGGTAGGTATCTCAACCCGTCCTTTGTACAAAAAAAATCAAATCGACGTATGACAAGGTATCTAAGATTTTCCAACTTCACAAAAGCCTCAGATTGCATGTGTATTGCCTCTGTCCTTAACTCACCACCACTGTATAAGTTCCAACAAATGCCTCGGGTGACTTTACAGCACTGTTTAGTGGAGGAAATAACAAGGGAAAATTACTTGACAAAGCTCAGTTATTTAGTCAATGCACAACTTGAAACTGAGGTTATGTGTCAATTTAGCATGGAATTGGAACATTGTATACTATGTGCACATACCTTTTCTTGTTTAAAGAGATCATATACGACTTGAGCTTCAAACAACCATGAACGTTTTTCAAGTCGAAACTCTTCATTGACAATGCTACGGCCCAAATCACTCAGCAACCCATGCATTTTTACGGTACCATAATGAGAAACGCGGTCCGCTGTTAATATAGACTTGTCAATAAATTTAGTAATAAGGTTTTCACTCCCACCATGTTCAACATAGTTTCCATCCAATAGTCTTTCCAACTCCTTGACTTCGATCTCGTATCGACCATAAAGACATGCAATATCAAGGAATACATTTCTCTCTACTTGACCTAGTCCATCATAACTCCTCCTAAAGACTCTCTCTATCGCTTGATTTGGGTGACGCTCCAAGGCTTTCAACTCGATAGCCCAAAAGTTTTGGTCCCTGTCATACAAATGCGAGCCTAAAGTAGTGAGAGCTAAGGGGTTACCCTCCGCATAAGTGATAGCTCTCTTGGACCACTCCTCATACTCGCTTGGAGGATAAGGCAACTTGAATGCACGGAAGCAGAATAGCCGAAGAGCTTCATGTCTATCAAGAGCCACAACTTCATAAACATGATGACACACATTCTTGAGAACTTGCTTATTCCTACTTGTCAAGATAATTATACTTCCGGGTGCAAATAAATCACAATACTGTCCTTTAAACAAATCATTCAAGTGTCCGATGTCTCCAACATCATCACCCACATCATCAATGACAACCAAGGCCCTAATACGACCAAGCCGATGCTCTTTCAAATCCTTAGATATACTCCCTGCATTCTCATCACCCAACAATGCAGAGAAGAAATCATTTTGCAAGCCATCACGCAACTGCGACGAACCACTTAATTTGTCTGAGAACTTACTCAAAAAATACGAACGTTCGAATTGACTAGAGAACCTATCGTATATGGCATTCGCAAGAGTTGTCTTCCCGATGCCACCTGTCCCCCACAGTCCTATAGTCAAATTTTTACCCTCACTAGTTGCCCACTGTTCTATCTCATTCACCCTTCTCTCTAATCCCACCAAACCCCCATCTTTTGAATATGAAGCCGGTACCATTTGACCGGATACAGCTTGTAACACAGCTCTAGAAATTTCCTCAATCAGTTTTGATTCAGGTCTGAGAAAAGCAATAGCTATTTAGCAAATCAAAGAAGCAGTCCTATCAAATTGGATTCTGGGTTATGAAAGAAACGAGATAAATTATGCAACCCGTACCTGGTAACTTGTGAACTGAAGCCGGAAATGGCGGCAGACTTAGTCAACGCAGTTCTCCAACTCCGAATTCTGCCAACCGTCTCCACCGCCGGGAGCTTCCGGTAGCTTCCAGTTTGATTTTCGACATGAGAAGGATCCACGCCACCGTAAAACACCGGAATCACCCTCCGCCCGTACCTTTCACCGCACTGAAGGATCTTCACGAGCTCGTCCAAGCACCACGGTGAATCTGCATAATTGGGGGAGAAAATCACGATGTAGACCGCCGACCTCTCGATCGCCTCCAACAGCGACAACGAGATATCTTCTCCTCTTTCGAGATCTAAATCGTCTTTGTAGACAGCAAATTTCTTTTGGTGTTTAAGGAAGGAGTTGAGGTGGCTCAGGAAGGTGTCGCGAACGTCGATTCCTCTGAAGCTGATGAAGACGTCGTGCTTTGGAGGCAGAACTCTCGACGAAGAAAGATAAGGAGAAACCCTGGCCGTGGATGGTGGCGACGGAAGCGGATTGAACAGAAAGGGGCGGATGAATCTGGTGAGGCGCTGACAAAGTTTGGTGGGATGAAGAATTAGAAGGGTGATATTCTCTGTCTCTTGGCCGGTAGTCTCAGAATGGGTTCGTTGCCGTCGTTTTCGCGATTGCGTCGATCGCCGGCGATCTTCATTTTCAGGCCTTCCGTTGAGTGTTCGTTTCGGGCATAAAATTGGAGTGCTGCTGAGCGTCTTCTGGTCTTTCCCGGGAAGTAAAAGTAATGGAGAGTTGGAGACGTTTGGATTTTAGGACCAACGACGACCAAGACCTTGGAGGCCTAATTTTGATTTTTATTCAAGTTTATAGTACTCCATTTTTCAAATTGAGTGCTATGGTCTAGCAATGCTCCCCCCGTTTGATT
Source organism: Linum tenue (assembly GCA_946122785.1). Lineage (NCBI taxonomy): Eukaryota > Viridiplantae > Streptophyta > Magnoliopsida > Malpighiales > Linaceae > Linum > Linum tenue. The sequence continues at coordinate 58,316,271 of CAMGYJ010000006.1, read as the reverse complement.
AATCATTCGGGTCACATGGGAGGAAACAGGAGAACGAGGGTAATGATTCTAATTCTGTTCTGTTAGCTTATAGTGACATTCCTTGGCAGGAATTTTCATATTTGTATTTTATGTCACATTTAAGTTTATCAATCTGTTTAATTTTCTTAACAATATTTCAATCGAGATGATACATAAAGAAAGAATATGTAGGTCGAACATTAGTCTCATTTTCATAATGATAATTAAGCTCCCATTAAAATGCTATTGACTAGTTGATTGTCAAGGAAACAACATATTACAAACAATTTAATTTTTTTTATGGTTAATAAAAAGTTTCATTAAACACTGGAGTTGCAAAGTGCAAATCCCTCCTCCAAGTACAAACAGTAAGTACCAAATGAGTATGCAAAAACAACCTATTTCTGTTCATTACAGCTTCAGGGTTTGGCTTCAAGTATACACTTCACTTCCTCTTCAATCCTTCCAACTAGCTTACTTGGGAGGTAAATACTAACATCATGAGTTCTATAGCAACGCTCACTGATATTGGCATATTCCAACATGTTTTTCCCGTCATTTCTTGACCGTTCTCGCTTGGTTTTACGCCCTCGTGGCCTATTTAACGATAGGGTGTGCTCGTTTATGATGTTTCAGGACTTAGCACGTGAAAGGGCGCGAATGAGCGAAGTTCAGGATGCTTTGGAGCGGAAGGGCAGTTTCCTCCTGTGAGTTACGGTCAGACCTTGCAAGTTACGGTCTGGCCCGTAACTCAGCAAAGGAGCCCATAAGTTGCAGATAAGAACGTGAAAGAGTTCCATAAGCATTTTTGGAGTTCTGGTCTTCCTCTTCAAGTTGCGGTCGAAGGCAGATGTACCCCTACTTCAATATAGGGCAAGTATGTTTAAATATCGATCCGGCCCGGCCCATGTACCCCTACTTCGACAGTTTGAAACATTATCTAGCATATTGTTGTTTGTGAAAATCTCTACAATCTACGATTAACCTAGGCCTCTTGGCCTAAGCAATTGAGGGTTGACTTACCTTCTCCCTCAAACCGGGGTTTTGGATGGCTTAATCACAATTAACCTAGGTGTTCAATTTGAATTTAGAGATTTGCCCTGCATTAACCTAGATATGAGGCATGGACTGCCCAAGAAAACTCAGCTAAATTTGAGCCTCTTAAGATAAGGGGGTTTCCCTCTAAGCTAGGTTAGAATAGCAAAATAGATTGCCAAGCACACACAATGCACAGTCACCATGAAAAATACCTCAAATTTCGAATTAAACGCCACCCACACACAATCATTCAATCCACACAATCAACTACATGGTAGGAGTTAGGGTTGTACAACACCCCTAGTGAATAGGAGACTACTCCATGCTAGAAGAAGGAAGAACACAAAGGAAAGAGGAAAAAACAATCATTGTGATGCCTCAATCGTCCCTTGTGTTTGTAGTGATCCTCTCTTGAAGAGGAACTTCCCAAATCTTGACCTGGAGCTGGAGCAAACCCTAGCTTCTTCTCCCTCTTGGTTCGTGGCTTTCTCTCTCTAGATTCTTGAAGAAGAAGAAGAATAAGGTTTCTCTCACTTTGGGCTCTCCCCTCTTCTTCCTTTCAAATCTCCTTTTATACACAGAATGCCCCCAATTCACGGTCCCAGTTGACGGTCGTGAACTAAAAGCGGTGACCATGAACTCATCCCAAAGTGGGGACCATGAACTCGTTGTTTTATTTAGCGAGTTCACGGTTTACGGCTTTAGTTCACGGTCTTGCGACCGTGAACTAACCTGATGCCAGTAACCTGTAGAATCGCCCCGAAACCACGCCATTTCATAATTTATGGCTCTAGTTCACAGTCTTGATGACCGTGAACTTCCTGCTTGGACCGTGATCTTCGGCTGCTTCCTCATTTTGTCCGATCTTCGCACCATTTCTTCCAAAAATCGACTCCGGGGTTGGTTCCACCTGTTAGACTCTGAAACAAATTGAAACACGGAAAACCTAGCGTAAAACCACACCTTTCGGAGCTCAAATGCCACAAACGCCAAAGATAAATGGGAATCAAAAGTGTACATTTAGGCCCGAATCACTCCCCCACACTTAGACCTTTGCTTGTTCCCATGCAAACCATTTCACACAAGGTAATATATCAACCTAAACAAAATACTTTGGGGACAAATCAAAGTGCACAAAGTGGTGAATCTTAATGGCTATTGGCAATTAACACAGGGAACGTTGCAAGCGATACCGACTTCCACCACAACGACATTCGAGGCCACCAAAATGGGCAAACGAAAAATTCTCACCTTGTTCATGAATCAATGCAAGTCTCAACAAGTTCACTCATCAACCACAACTAACCATGCATAACATTCAATTCCAAGGAATAAATGAATGGGCAACAAAGGTCCTCACCGGGGTATAATATGACATGCAAAACAAGAATGAATCACTCACTCTCTTGACCAGTGGGGTCGAGACCATTTGGTGCAAATTATGTGCACAATCATCAACACTCGGCCCTAACGTCTCTTCACCACGGAGACAACCTCTAAATGCTAGAGTTAACGGGACGGTTGTCATCACTAGCTTATCCGAAGGTCTTAGACACGGGTTCAAATGACTGGCAATTGTCTTGGACATGGGGAAAATGCCTTTTGGGTGGTGGCTAACACAGCATGAGGTCTTACATCTTCAACCTAAAACCGAAGGTTCTATGGCTTCGACTAAGAACCTTCCCTACACACAACGACCACTAGCATCGGCAAAAAACTTTACTTCCTTCCAAACGAAACTATCACCCATAACGAACTACATTCAAGCACACTTCCTCGGACTATTCTTGCTAACACATTTCAAACATATTAGTGAAGGAGTTCAACAACAATTTGGGTGTTTCAATGGCTTGAGTGCCAAGAAACCCTTCCTAGAGCATACACTTTGATTTTATGGCAACTCTCTACTTTATTTACCCCATTTTATTACCTATTCTTTTTCTTTTATTTCTTCTTCCTCTTTTGTTTCCTTTTCTTTTCTTTTCTTTTCTTTTCTTTTCTTTTCTTTTCTTTTCGAGGGGGGTACTAGAGAGTGAAATACATACCATTTAACGAACAATACTCTCAATTAAGAACTTACTCCAACACTACCTCTTCATTTCTAGCAAGAACAGCGCAAAATCCTCCAATGTAGAACCTCAATGGAGCTCCAAAGCACGAACTCCGGGACACAAGGACCACTCAAGTATAGACACGAAGAAAGGATGGGGGGTCGTTCTATCAAACACCATTAGGCTCACAAGCGAAAAGCTCCTACAAGAGAACGACCCCCAAAGTCACAAGGCTCAAAGGGGTTGACTAGGGGATATCATATTTTGGGATAATCAACATTTGCGCATGGACAAATCCTATGCCTCCATCATACTCCCTAGTGACAATTGTGATGTTACTCGCCATGGTAAGAGGAATCTAAGCACACAAGAAGAAAAAGATCGACTAAAAACTCACATGGCTACCTAGTCACCCAACCATCTATTCCAATTCACAAAACACAATGCATGGCAATTGTAATCAACAAGTAATCGAGTCAAGACATCCATTCATTATGCACTCATGAGAACTAAACCTTTGCACTATCCTAATGCACCTCTCAGTCATCATCATAGGACACACTCGATCACATGCAACAATTCAAGTTCAATGCCAATAAACACGAGATTCTCCCACAAACCGGCCACTTTGATCATAAAAGCATTGCTTGGAGCCCTCAAATTTGGGCATGCATCAAGGATCCAAGAATTCAATCACACTCACATAAACATAATAATAAACTACCCCCCTACACACACACACACACTTAAGCTCGACATTTCCCTCAATGGCGTAAGATAGGGGTAGAACGATGTTACTGCATGGCTTGGTGAGTGAAAGTTGGAATTTTTTCCCGGGGTAGGAGATTAGAGCTTCAAGGAGAAGACAAAAGCAAACACAAACATAAACATTCTCGCTCGAGGCGAGGTTATTACACATAACAATACGATAGCGGTAGTACTAGTTGTTCACACACACACACACACACTGAATAAAAGGAACGAAAAATAACAAAAAAGATCAAAGAGTTCAAAGTTCCAAGTGGAGAAGTGGGGCGAAATAAATCGGCTCTGCCACATGTCTCACTCGACGGCTACCTCACACGAGTCGAAGGTCCCTCCTCATCGTCCTGAAGGACACCCTGTAATCGAGCCATCCTCTCTAGCAAATCTGTGGCGAGGTCGAGCCTAGTGGTGACTCCCACAACGTGAGTCTCGAGGCGATCCATCCGCTCTACAAGGTGATCCCTGGAGGTGGGAGGATCGGCTCCAGATGATGATGCTGCTGATGGTGGTGGAAGCACATGACGTGGAAGTGTGGCACGCCGGTGACGTCCGGGAGCTCGAGCAGGTGGATGCTGGGGAGGAGGGACCTCTGGATTAGGCTCCACTGGAGCAGGGTCGACCATCATCCTTAGAGCCGCCGAAGGTCTAAATCTGTCGAGGTACTCGATCCTTCTCTCTCCTTGAAGCACCAACTTCATGTTTTAGAGTGTCTCCACTGGAAATGGCTCGGTTCTGACAATGATAGAGCACCCCGTCAAGTCCACCTCGAAGTGGCGGGTCAGTCTGCTGATGATGCCCCCCAAGTGCATTGTGTCCACTCGATCCCGCCCCAAACATCGGGCAAAGGTGGTAGCAACCACAACTCCCAGATGGAGTGGCTCTGCAGGGTGTTTCATGGAGTGGAGGGCAACCAACCCTCTATAGGTGATCAAGTGGCCCGCTCTCAGACTGGGAATGATGGACCTGGTGATCAAGGTGTGCAGAATCCTCCACGGAGTCTGAAGCTTCACCGCATTGGTGTGGCCACCGTCAAACTCGTTGTACTGGTGCCCGGGGCGACAGATGGCCCGGAATGCAACCTGGTAGTGGAAATTGGCGGTTTAATGTAGTTACGTCATCGTCATGTGAGTGGGGTCGAGCCACATGGCTTGATCAAACCCATCATAAGTCAGCACCCGCGGCTGACCTCCCAACATGACTCCATGTAGGGTCGACTCCGCTTACTCGTCGGGATGAAAAACGACCCCTGACATGATTCTCCAACAATTAACCAAGCAAAGGTTGAAAACAAACTGGAGACTCAAGTAGGATCGAAGAGGAAGTGTGGAGAGGGAGAGGGAGTCGAAAAATCGCACGAAAACAGGTGGGAGAGGTGTCGTCGGAGCTTCGTTGGAAGCTCGCCGGAAATCACCTCTCCAGAAAAATCTGAGCCAAATCTCCCCAAAAATTCGGCAAAGGTAGCCCTTGACGTGGGAAGACTAGGTATGTGGTTAGTTTTGGATTCGGGTGGCCATAGGTCGATGAAATTGATGGAAATCGACGGAAAATCGCGGTTTTCCGGCGATTTTGAAAGGATTCCGGCGAAAAAATGGTCATGAAGTAAAGATGGTGTTCACGCCCCTTTTATAGGCAAAACCCTCACTTCACGGACGCGTTGCCCAATTCACAGTCGTTAAGACCGTGAACATAACTCCCAGCCCGTGAACTGGGGTAAAACGATGAGTTTTGTTAAAACGTGGAAGCACCCTGGTTCACGAACTCATTGATCAGTTCACGGTCAACTAAGACAGTGAACTGCATGCGCAAACCGTGAACTCACGTGAAAACAAGGCGTTTTCGAAAATCTTACAGACCTGGCAAGGGGATACCCATTCGACCACTTGAACTCCTCACTTAATCACAAAAGAATAAAATAAGGAAAAGAAAAACAAACCTATGTTGAGTTGCCTCCCAACAAGCGCTAAGTTAACGTCACTAGCTTGATGTTGCGGATCTATCGTGCTTGAGAACATGAAGCCACCGAGAGTGGATTCGGCACGATCACGGGGCGAGGCTTGTTGCCTCCCGACTTAAACTGCAGGGGGTGGCCTTCTTGACCGATGATCTTCGCTTTGCCCTTGTTCTTTTTACGGGCAATAGCATGATTCATCCTTTCCCTCCAAGAATTTTCCCACTCGTACTAGCACGTCCTCCTCAATACCCCTGAGACTAATGACAGAGCGATCGGTCAATGTGACACTAAGCCTAGTAGTCATTAGTTCACCTAAGTCTAGCATCTTGAAAAGCTTAAAGGGCATCACATTAATGCTTGCTCCTAATTCCGCCAAGGAATTTTCTATGTGATGAGTGCCGATGCAAAGAGGTATGGTTAAACTACCTGGATCGGGTTGCTTTTTAGGAAACTTGTTAAGGATGAAGGCGGAGCAATCCTCGCCTAGGGTGACATTGTCGAGGTTTTGGAATTTCGGCTTCTTGGAGAGAAGCCCCTTGAGGTATTTTGAATACCGTGGCATGTGGGCAATTGCTTCAAGGAAGGGAATGTTGAGGTGGAGTTTTCAGAGCATCTCCATGAAACCTTCACATTCCGCTTTTAATATTTCTTTGTGTAACCTCGTGGGGAAAGGAAGGGATGGCATGTACTCAGCCACTGGAGGTGGCGTTGGCGATGCCTTCCTCGCCATTCCTTTCTTTCCTCCCAAGGTTTCTTCATCTCCATCCTTTGGTAGAGAGTCTTCCTTTTCGGTCACTTCTTTACCAAGAACCTCGGGAGTCACCTTTCCGCTTCTCAATTGAATTGCATTCACCCCGACATTTTGGTCTTTGGGGTTTGCAATGGTTTGGGAAAGTAGAGCTCCCCTTGGTCCCTCGGTGAGGATTCCGACAAGATTGCCAATTTGCTCTGCAAGTTCTGAAGACTTGCTTGATGACTTCGGAGTCCCGCCTCAACCGAGGTAAACTTGGAGATCGCCACATCCATGAATTTCTCAATATTCTCAAACTTCCTAGAACTCGTGCTCACAAAGGTGGTCACTAGATCTTCAAGTTTATAAAACTTGCCAGGTTGTTGTTGTTGGAAACCTTCACCACCTTGTGCTTGGTATGGTTGTTGGAAGTTCGAGTTTTTGGAACTAAGGCCTTTGTTGGTGAAAGTTGGCCGAGGTTCTTAGTTTCCCGTCGGACCTTGTGAACCGGGGGGTCTCGGATTGGAAGAGGACGACCAAGCAAAGTTTGGATGATTGCGCCACCCGGGGTTGTAGATGTTGCTATAAGGGTTGTTCCCTCTAGCATTGGCAATGAAACTCACTTGCTCCTCGGGGGTACTTGCTTCCTTCATCTATTGGCAATCCGCAATTTCATGATTAGTGCTAGGACACCAATCACAAGACATCAACTCCTTCTTCCCTTGCTTCTTGTCCTCAATGATAACCTCAATCAACTTTTCAAGCTTAGCTTCAAGTGGAGCACTTTCACCCACACTTCGCACTCCTCTTTCGGTGCTTCTCTTACCACTTCTCGTCAAACCCCAATCGTATCCCTTGAGAGCCATGTCTTCGAGCAACTCGGTCACCTGAGGTGGGGTCATGTTCATCAACTTCCCTTGGCAAAGAGAGTCGATGAAAATCTTATCATCTTGAATGAGACCGCCATACAAGGTCTCTATCTGAAATTGCTCCTCGAATCCATGGTGAGGGCATTGGATGAAGTAATCGGAGAATCTTTCCCATGCATCCCTCAACGTCTCATCTTCCTCTTGCTCGAAGTGTGTAATCTTCTTTCTCCACTCGGACGTCTTGGAAGGAGGGCAATATCAGCTCATAAATTTGTTAAGCAAATCATCCAACGAGGTGATCGAGTGAGTCGATCTGTTATTGAGCCATCCAAGTGCTTTCCCCGCAAGTGAGTAGGGGAATAACCTCAGTTGCAAGGCCTCCTCACGGACACCATTTATCTTCAAGCTTCCCGCAAGCTCAAGGAACCTTTGAACATGCTCCCACAGTGATTTATTGGCAAGCCCATGAAACAAGGCGTTGTTCTGGATCATGGTGACGAGAGCGAGCTTGATTTCAAAAAAATTGGCGGCCACGAGTGGATGTAGGATGTGAGATTGGATATTCGCCGCCCATGGAGCCATGTAATAGCCCATAGTCCTTGGTTCTTCCTCAGCTCCTGCTTGCTGATTTTGGTTATCTGCCATCTCAGCTTCACTCCCTTCTTCTTCGGTTTCAAAACGTCCTCAACTTCAACTTCCACTTCGGGACCAACTTGTGGTTGTCCCTTCTCCTCTATCTTGCGACTTGCTTCTGCCAGTTCCCTCTCACGAGCCAAGAGTCGGAGAGTGCGGTTGAGATTCCCGTCGAGTGGCACCAAAGGTGTCGGATTACTCCAGGTCATACACTATCCTGCACACACTCAAAATAACCACAATACGTCTATCACAATCAACACTTCACACAATCAAAACTCAAAGTAAAAGCTAGATTAACACCAAACAATCTTTTCAAAATAACGGACAGAAAATCCCCGACAACGGCGCCAAGAACTTGACTCAACCCGAATATTACAATTAAATCCCACCCAAGACCCAAGTATAAACCTTAAACAGGTGCGATATAGAGCAAGTATGTTTAAATATCGATCCGGGCCGGCCCATGTACCCCTACTTTGACTGTTTGAAACATTATCTAGCAGATTGTTGTTTGCGAAAATCTCTACAATCTACGATTAAAACTAAGGACTTGAAAAGCAAAAGGATTGAAACTCTTGGTGAGAAGCTTCACTCGGGATTTGTTTCCCCCTAACTAACTACCATGACCCGTGAGATCGATTGAATCAGTGTGCGAAAAGGTGATTGTGAACCGCTAGAAGGAGCAACAATGGTTACAAACCACACTCAATTTCTAGGCCAAGGAATGCATTATAGGCTACAAACAATCACCTTTTCCCCTCAAACCGGGGGTTTGGATGCTGAATCTAATTAAAATAGGTGTTCAATTTGAGTTTAGAGATTTTTCCTACATTAACCTAGATAGGAGGCATGGAATACCCAAGAAAACCCAGCTTAATTGGAGCCTCTTAAGATAAGGGGGTTTCCCTCTAAGCTAGGTTAGAATAGCACAATAGATGGCCAAGCACGCACAATGCATAATCACCATGAAAAATACCTCCAATCTCGAAGTAAACATCACCCACACACAATCATTCAATCCACACAATCAGCTACATGGTAGGAGTTAGGATTCAACAACACCCAAGTGAATAGAACACTACTCCATGCTAGAAGAAGAAAGAACACAATGGAAAGGTGAAAAAACCATCATTGCGATGCATCAATCCTCCCTTGTGCTTGTAGTGATCCTTCCTTGAAGAGGAACTTCTCAAATCTTGACTTGGAGCAAATCTTAGCTTCTTCTCGCTCTTGGTTCGTGGCTTTCTCTCTAGATTCTTGAAGAAGAAGAAGAAGGTTTCTCTCACTTTGGGCTCTCCCCTCTTCTTCCTTTCAGCTCTCCTTTATACACAGATCGCGCCCAATTCACGGTCACAGTCACGGCCGTGAACTAAAAGCGGGGATCGTGAACTCATCCCAATTCGCGCCATTTCATTTGGCGAGTTCACGGTTTACGACTTCATTTCACAGTCTTGCGATCATGAACTGACCTGATGCCAGTAACCTGTAGAATCGCCCTGCAACCACACCAGCTCACGGTTTATGGCTCCAGTTCACGGTCTTGATGACTGTGAACTTCCTGCCTGGACCGTGATCTTCGCGCCATTTCTTCCAACAATCGACTCTGGGGTTGGTTCCACCTGTTAGGCTCTGAAACACATTGAAACACGACAAACCTAGCCTAAAACTACACCTTTCGGAACTCAAATGCCACAAACGCCAAAGATAAATGGGGATCAAAAGTGTACATTAAGGTCCGAATCAAATATGTGTAGTACACACCAGATCCAGAAAACCAAAATAAATGTGTATAAACGCATATGTCGAGTGTTGAGATTTTATATGCATATACATGTTGAAATCGAATATGAACATTCAAATACCAACAATATGAGTTAAATATATCATTTGACCACCTCTCGTGAGGCTAGCTATAGCTAGTGCCGGTGTTGGCGAGGTGAGCGAGCAACAATCATTTCGTACTTGTTAACAAGTTTCAAAATGATCACGCAAATCACGAACAAAAGCATCGTCACGCCCATTCTAATAGGGTTCTCCTTATTTCTTCCAGCATACACATACCCCAATGTGGAGTGGAACGATTGCCACATTGAAGCGACCAGTTCAAAGTAATCAGCAGCCGACCCAAATAACCTGTGGCTTGGGAAACGTCTGTAGTGCCACGATGAGCCTCTGATTCTCTCAGCAACCTCTTGTTCGCTGCGAGCCTTGTGGTGTACTATGTCGTGGATACAGAGAAGGAAGCCAATGTAAGCCATCACCATGGCTGCCAAAGCTTGGCCTAGCTGCTCGAAGACAGCGGAAAGTGCTTCGATGAATAGCGACGTCGATATCGAAATCCAACCTTCATCATTGTCCTGATGAATGTAAGGGAAAATTTCAAGACCCAAGCGATGAAGAGAAAAAAAATATAATAAAGTTTTCCTTTCGTCTATGCGATCATTTAAGATAAATTCAAGTCTCATATTAGTAATATTAATACACTTATACACAAGTTACTTCCATACAATTAATTATGTGTTTGGTAGGCCAAGTCGGCTCAAGATAGGGTGCATGAGTTATGCACCCATCAATAACCAAATCTGGACCCTTCATTTAGAAAATCCAGATCTAAGGATGGAGAATTAAATACTATTTTTATTTTCACTAACTATCTTAATTGACTCATATCTTTTTCGTTTTAACTCGAATTTTAATTTTTTTTGCACAGATGGAACGAGTTCACCGTGCTCTACAAAATGATATCAATTTTCAATATTTTTTTAGGAAAAAAAAAATTCTGGCCTCTCGGTACCAACTGCATACCATATGGTATCTTCTTCGTTTTTAATTCGTTTTTGAAAACGTTTGCACAGCAGGGATGAGTTCATCATGATCTACTGGATCTACAAATTTCTGGGTGAACAAATTACAGGACAAAAAAATACCACACAATACCATACAATACCACCCTGGTACGGGGTGGTATTGTATGGTATCTTCTTCGTTTTTAATTCGTTTTTGAAAACGTTTGCACAGAAGGGACGAGTTCATCATGATCTATTGGATCTACAAATTTCTGGGTGAACAAATTACAGGACCAAAAAATACCACACAATACCATACAATACCACCCTGGTACGGGGTGGTATTGTGTGGTATACAATATTAAAAGTCATAAATTACAATTAATATACTTCTACTATCATGTATTCAACCATCCTACAGTATTGGTTTGTTCATACCACCATGATACGTTTTTCATAACGTAGGTATGCTTTTATTTCAATACCAGTCAATACCATATGGTATAGGCTGGTAAAAAATGGCTCAATTTTTTTTGTTCAAAAAATATATTAAAGTGGATATCATTTTGAAGAGCACAATTAATCTGATCTAATTGTGCAAAAAAAATTAAATTTTCGACTTAAAATGAGCGAGAAATCGTACGTCAAAGATTAAAGAGGGAAAAATTAAAGGCTTTCCATGAGAGAGAGGATGCTGATGTCATGCTGATGTGGACGGGTTACTCATGGTTACTCACCATAAGGTTACTGACCTGATCCATTCCCGGCCAAGTCAGGCTTCTCTATTCTCTAACCAATGCGTTTTGGAAACAATTGTAATTGGGAGTGGTAGGATACATGGGAATTGGAATTGTTGTTGTGGTTAGCTTTGATTATAAATAATGGCGTAGCCCTGATTCAATTTAAATTGGATCCTGTTTACGGATAATTTTATAGCATTTTATTCATATATAAAATCAAGTAGTTATGTCCTATCCTACCAAAAAAAATCAAGTAGTTATTCATCAAATTATCAATTTTATCATAATCTCTTTATCTCATAATAAGTTGTTTGCGTAGCTTTTTGTTTTTCATCTCATACACCGTAAGATTTTTTTCCTTTAGATAACTATCTCTATACTTTTTCATTCCACATCACGAAACGTAAAACATAAGTCTTCAGTACTAAGATGATACATGAACTTTATGGAGGGATAGTAATATCTATCAATTAAACAAACATATTATATAAGTCTTTCACGATATATGTTTGAGTGAAAATTCATAAATTATAAACTAAACTGTTGAAGATCTCATCAATTTGAATTTCAAAAAGGTTATGTAAGATCAGTCATAAAATTTCAATTAGATGTGATGCTTTCATCAATTTGTATTATGCAAATTAAAGCTTGTGTAAGATAAGTCAATCTTACATAATAGTTTAATTAAATGTGAGACTTATCTGTACCTTAATTTTATTATTAGACCATAGATTACGTAAGATTGCATATTAATGTGCTATAACAGTTATTGAAATACATTGCATAAAATTTATGAAGGCTGAAGGGATATTTATGTCTTATGTATCAGTCAAACAAAAGTACGATGTAAGTTTTCCATAATAATTAAAACAAAAAATTAATGGAAGCATGTACTCAAACTATTTTTTAAATAATTTTATGTCTTACCGCAGCGAAGCGCGGGCCAAAAAACTAGTATAGATAAAAAGAGGATGGCAAAAATATCTGTAACCGTGGATATCCGCCCGAATTCGACCTAATCGGGTAGGGTAAAACCCAAACCCGAATGATTTTTAGTTGATATGGGTAAAATCCGAACTCGAATATTGCGGATAATGGGTGGGCATGGTTTTCTCACTATCCAACCCGAACCCGCCCGATTATACACATGCATATGTATTTTGTCTAGAAATAATCAATATTTTTCTCTAACATATTTTTTATTTAGCATATAAATATAATTTTTTTATGAAATTGTGTTGTTTAAATTAATTTTCTTCATTCTAGTGAATTATTGTAGTACTTTTCGTCTTACGTAACGTGAGAATACGTGTAAATATTAACATATTGGTTGGAGTTATAAAGAAAAACTATTACCCATGAATAACAATGGATACCCGAAACCCGAACAGGTATGGACATGATTTGAATTTTCTACCCGTTTGTTATGTGGATATAAGTATGGTTCTTATGTGGATATAAGTATGGGTAAAATCCAAACTATTTTAGGTAGGGTAACAGATATACACTATCTGTCTCCGACCCGACCCATTGCCATCCCTAGATAAAAAGGAAAGATTTGATGTAATTGTTGAAAAATTTACAAATGGTTTTAATGTTATTATGGTTTTTTTTCGTTTGTTGTTATCCTTTATGACAAACGTGAAATAAAATACAAATTTTAGCGACCTTCAATATAATGATCTCAGGATCACCGGGAGCCGGGAGGCACCAATAGTCACATAGTCAAGCAAGACTAATCAAAAGAGGATTTAGCAGGAATGCAGTTTTATTAGTGAAAAGTAGTTCTTTAGGATCACCAGCTTCCGCTTGATGTTGTAAAGAGGTAACCACACCCCAAAGGAAGCACAAGGAGGGAGAAGGGAAAGGTGTCTTGCCTTGATATTAAATGCAAATGGCTTTTGACCAAAGTTGACTTCAATCCTGCCAGATTGATCAAAGGGGAAAAAATACCATCATCAAGTTTTAGGGTTGTTATGAAATTTGGTTATCCTGTTATGCTGAATGGAATTGGCTTAAACACGCAATTATATGTTCTCAACGAGCTGCAATCGATGCATATATATGTGAGAAAGAGAGAGAGAAATTGTACTCTTCATTGAGACCATGAACAGCAACTGTAGGGAACAATGGACCTTCAATGTCCTTGCTCACAGCACCAACCATAGTTCCATTCTTACTGCCATGCATTCATTAGCAAACCACTAGTGTGATTAAGAAAATATATAGTATATTAAAATAGTAGTAATTAAAAAATTGTTCCTTTGTATTTGTATACATACGTGAAGAAGAACTCATTGGAGGCATAGTTGATACCAGCACCAACAATGTCGTTGGTTGTAAAGCTAGGGCCAAAGGACTCTCCCTTTCCTCCACCACGATAAACAAAGCCATTGTCTCCATGGTATCCGCAACTGTTAGCTCTCCACCTTCGAAATTTGGGGGCAAAGAAGTCATTACTTACAGGTTTTTTGTCTTCATTTCGTTGTATGTGTACATGCATTTGAAATCCAGAGATATCGTACGTACTAAAGTAGAATTTTTTTTCAAACACTTAATAAAAACGAGTGAAATAATTAGGATCCTAATTTCAAAATCTAGAGACCAAAGTATTTAGGGGTATTTCGATCTCTAAGAATGTCTGGGTGATATTGTTACTATTGTTGTATTGTTTAAAAATTATCGTTTTCTAATATTTTACACCGTCAATACATGTATTGTTTGTTTGATGTGATAGCCAAAAAAATAAATTTTCCACAACCCCTCTTGGTTTGAAGACTAGAAAGACGAATAAAATAATACCTCTTAAAATTCCCCCATTCAGCCATTGTTTTTGTGCTAAGAATCCTTCAAAAATTTAATTGTACAATTTCAGTTTTTAGTTGAGACTATCGTCTACAACTGTTAGTTCTCCACCTTTGAGATTGAAGGGCAAAAAAGTCATTACAAGGTCCTTTTATCTCGTATGTGTACATACAATTGAAACCCAGATATCATCAATCCAAATGTAACATTAGAAAAAAAATAGAGACCAAAGTATAGATTGAGGAAGAACTTAGTTCCATTTGTACACATTAAAGGGAGGTGGAATCAAAGGGGTTTATTTAGGAAATATAGTGAACAAATCAAAACGGTGGGTGAAAACTATCCACAAACATATTAACTCAACAACATATGATATTTATTCAATCACATAACAACGATTAAGCAAAGCATCGAACTGAACCATTCAACATATGATATCTATTTTTGAAGTTTCATTAAAATAATAATAATAATAATTTTTTTTTGTTGTTGTTGAAAAGTTTCATTATTATTCTTGTAAGTAACGATATCAATACTAAATTCAAGTTCATGATTTCAACGGCAAGTGAAGGGGAGACTTTTTGGCGGGAACGATAAATTAATTACCCGGGCTGCATACACAAGTCAAAGTCTTCCTTGGTGAATCCAATCGCAACCCGCCGCTTGGACCCCGCATTCCTGACCCGCATCTCGAAGTAGTACGGAGCCAGCCGGCTAGCCGGCGCTGGCCTGTTCGCCTGCACAGCCCCGACGTCGTAACTGTGATAACTCTCCGCCGCGTACTTGACCGATAGCTTATCCGGCGAAACCACCAGGAAACTCTCGGCTGAGCCGTCCACGGTGGCGTTGAGCTCCGTCGGCAATTCCTCTTCCTCTGTGGTCGTCGCCGCAGCAGAGTCCTGCCTGGTCCAGAGCGGCAGCAAGTAAGAGCCCGAGCTGCTCCGCCCTCTGGCAGCGGCGTTGGTCGCGTTGGAGCTCATTGACTCGTGAGAACTGAGCGCCAAGACGAAAGAGAGAGCAATCTGATCAGGCCGGGTTATTTATTCCTTTCTAGTCTCTGCTTCTGATGCTTCTTCTCCAAAGCGCAATCATCTTAATAACAAAATGATTAGTCTTAATTAAAAAATACCCTCACCACCGACGACGTAGACTTTGATGTGTAACCAACGTTTGTGAAATTGTGATATATCGTTTGTGTAACCACCGACGACTTAGACTTTAAATGCTACTTTAGGCATTTGAACCTGAAAATGCTGAAGACTAGCATTAATACCACTAAATCAAATTCTTCTTCGCTTATAATGAACTTATTTCATCTACAAATTGTTTATTTAAATTTGGTTTGTAGAAAACGATAAAAGAGAAAACACGAGACACCGTTTCCCCGTTCGGTATGAACGTGATTAGTCCATGAAGAACGTGAGCTCTTAGGATTATTATTGATGATAATGATAACTAGGGTTCGGCCCAACCTTTACCTCAAGATATACAGAAACCATTTTCACACACTAGGTCACGTGAGATATGCCAACAATAAAAAATGGTCCCTCAACTTACTATCAACTACAACCAAGTAAGGAGAATTGAGCGCAATACGCCTCCTCAAGCGAAGGAATGTATGTCAAGGAGACAGAGTTTGACCAGAAGATGATTGAACTGATCAACGCTAAGACCCTTGGTGAAAAGATGAGCACGTTGTTTTGCTGTAGGAATCCTGAGAGGAGCAATGTCACGAGACTGAATGCGCTCTCGCACAAAGTAGCAATCCATTTCTACATGTTTAGTGCGCTCATGAAAGATATGATTAGATGCGATATGGAGAGCAGCCTAATTGTCGCAGTACAATGGAGTAGGCTGAGAATGGTGAACACCCATGTCGCGAAAAAACTAACGAAGCCAAAGAACCTCACTAACTGTGTTAGCCATGACTCGATATTCAACCTCTGCAGACGAGCGAGCAACAACACTACAACAGACAGTTTCTTGGTATACCAAGAAATAGGAGAAGAACCCATAGTGATGAAATAACCAGTCTTGGACCGACGTGAAGTGGGGCAACTAGCCCAGTATGCATCACAATAACCAGTCATGGAGAGATCACCAGTCTAAGGAAGAAACAGACATTTGCCAAGCGCGGATTTAATGCACTGCCTGACTTAGAATGTTGATGACATATGTGATATCCGGGCGAGTCACTGTAAGATAAAGAAGACGCCTAATTAACCGTCAATAAGCAGAAGCACCAGAAGCAGGTGCAGAAGGATCACGACCCAAGTGGTGTTGCTATTCGATGGGTGTGGCGCTCGGACGACTAGCAGTAAAACCAGCCTCGTGTAATATGTCGAGAACATATTTTCTTTGATTAAGGACGAGGCCCTTGGGTGAACGAGCCACTTCAATACCAAGTAAATATTTCAACTCTCCTGATAATCGACTTTAACCAATTGAATTCTTGAGCTTTATGTGACTATCCCATGATATGTTTAAGCCGATTGGTGCTATTTTAGGACTCGCTAACCCGGGAATGGTTGAAAAACTATTACTGCCTAGTGCCATGAGTTTGATGTATTAAAGGTGAATAAAGTACGAAAAAGGAGAAATTGCACAGGCAACAATCGGGTCGAATCATTAGTGGAATAATCACTTAGGCTAGGAGGAGCAGTGGGTCGAGTTTCTCTATGGGCCGAGCCTGATACTTGGGCTTAGCATAGGGTCAGTAACCAATGGTTACTAACCTATGAGTAACTAAATCTGGACCTTTAGATTTAAGTGGGTCCAGAAAATTCAGATCTAAGGGTTGTCAATTAAAAACATTTTCTTTTCCCTAGTTTTCTTAATTGGCTCTTATCTTCTTCGTTCTAACTCGGATTTCAAATTTTTTTGCACAGATGGAACGAGTTCGTTGTGCTCTACAAAATGAGATCAATTTTCAATATATTTCGAGAAACTTTTTTTTACCAACTACATACCATATGGTAACTTCTTCGTTTTTAAGTCGTTTTTGAAAACGTTTGCTCAGAAGGAACGAGTTCATCATGATCTATTGGATCTATAAATTTCTGGTTGAAAAAAATACTAGATAAAAAATTACCATACTTTACTACTATGGTATTTGATTGGTAACTTGTAGTAAACAATGATGAAAGTCGTAAATGACATTTAATATACTCCTACTATCATGTATTCAACATTCTTACCATATTGGTATGTTCATACCATCATGGTACGCTTTCTTACCATATGGTATTAAATTGGAGCATATCATATGGTAATGACTCTTAAAAAAGTATTCAATTTTTTTGTACTAAAAATATATAAAAGTGGATATCATTTTGAAGAGCATATTTAATCTGATTTATCTGTGCAAAAAAATTAAATTTCGACTTAAAACGAGAGAGAAATCGTCCGTTAAAGATTAAAGGGGAAAAGATAAAAAAACTTTTCAGGAGAGAGACTATTGATGTCATGTTGATATGGACATGTTACTCATAGTTACTGATCATAGAGTTACTGACCTGATCTGTTCTCTGATACTTGGAAAATAAATGGGCAGCTGGATTTGGATTGGAGAGACAGCACGGAGAAGCAGCTCGTGAGGAAGAAGCGGACCTGGAGTGGGCCGGAAGTGGCTCGGACTGGGCTCGGAAATTTTGGCCTGGAGTCCGTTGACACTAAGAAGTGGAACGCAACGTATGATGAATCTGCGGGGTTTTGGTGACGAAATAAAAAGAAGGGGTGGACACGGAATTGGGGACACGGAATTGGAGATGAAAAAGGCGGACTGTTTTTGGACGAGCAGGCCATTGGGACGAGCAGGCAATTGGCGACCAACTTCTCCAAGGCGACGTGAGCTTTCAACAAAAACAAGTTATTTGGTTGGATTTTCTAGTTCGAGTTATTTGTGTATTGTTGATTTGGAACATCATGATCAAAATCATATTGATTTATCTAAGTTTCATTATGAACTAAACCCCAATTTTTGAGGAAAACACTATAGGACCTAGCTATTTCTAGACTTGAATGATTGATTCATAGTACTTTTCTTCCAATCTCTATTGCATGAAATTACTTAATGCTTTGTGTTGATTGGACACCAATACATCGATTTGTAGTTGATTAGGTTATTAGCGACTGTGAAACCCTAATAACTGAACATATTTCATGTGACATAGTAACTTATCGAAGTGACAGTGAATTAAATAAGGTGTTATGCAGTCTTAAATAGAATATCTATCTTCAGGCTAAATAATTAAGTCATTGAGCTACGACAGTAGGATTTGATTTAATTGGTTAGTACATAGTAATTCCCGACAGGGATAGCTAGCACAGTAGTGATATCCTGGCTGTAGAGATATGGATTAAATTGATTGGAATATGTGAATAAATTTGGATATGATAGGTACCGAGTCCCGGTGTTTCTCCTAGAGCTTTCTCCATTGAATTTCTCCCGACCATTTTAATTTGCTTGTTTTGATTAATTATTTTGCTATTAGATAATAATTTCATCAACCAAACCATTTTCACCTATAGTTTGCTCCATATAATTGATAAATCGATTGTACCATTCCCTGAGAGACGATACCCGGACTTTCCGGTTTTACTGCAAGATAGGATTGAGGCATTACGCTTTTGCCTTATCAAGTTTTTGGCGCCGTTATGGGGACTGCCATACCTTGTTTTTATTGATTATTGAGAGTGAGTTATTGTGATCTGGGTGTTAGTGTGCAGGTGAATTTTTCAGGTTTATCCTCCTCGTGCATGCCTAGGAGGATGACCGACAAGTTACTACCACGAGATCCAGAGATAGAGAAGACCTGCCGACAGAACCAAAAGCAGGTCAAGTTAGGGAAGCAGCCAACCACAACTACAACTCCTAGGCCTTCCCTAACCAAGAATCGTCAATAGAGAGGGCAGGCTTCATCACCTATCGTCCCTACACCACCACCTCGTGACATCGAGCCTGTCATCATGGCAGACGAGGATCGTTCAATCATGGCTCATTTGAATCGAAGGACTAGAGCCCGAGCTTCATGTGTTGTCATTCCAGATGGGGATGAAACCATGGAGATTACCCCCCAACATTCATCAATATGATCACCAATGGGTATACATTCTCCGGGGCTAGCACAGAGGATCCTCACGAACATCTCCGTCGGTTCGCGAGCATATGTGATACGATGAAGAGCCCGACTGTGTCTGATGATGCAATCCGTCTTCGGATGTTCTCATTTTCTCTGCTAGGGAATGCATCACACTGGTTCCAGAACTTAACACCCCATTCCTTCACGACATAGGCTCAGCTTGAGAAGACCTTCCTGGATAAGTACTTTCCTCCTGCCAAGGCAATGAAGAGGCAAGAGGAAATAGTTACTTTTAAACAAGCTGAAGACGAGAGTCTAACTGAGGCATGGGAGCGCTATAAGGGGTTTTTAATGAGATGCCCAAGCCATGGTCATAAAGATTGGAACTTGATCATTATCTTCTTCAACGGAATCAGAAGGGAGTTTCGAGATGCTCTGAATAATGCTTGATGGAAGCACCAGCAGCATATGAACTGGTAGAGAAGATATGTTCCGAAGATACTGAATGGGGTAGTGAGACCAGTATTCAAAGAAGAGGAGGCTTACATGAGATAGACAGAGTTGCGAGTTTAGAAGCAAAGATTGATGCTAAGCTGGATTCCAAGTTCGATGCACTCGAACGAAGGTTGGCCGAGATTGCTCTTAGTAGACAAGAGGAGGTTGCTTTTTGTGAATTGTGTGACGGTGCTCATCATAGGGATCTATGTCCACTGGGAGTTGCTCAGTTGAAAGATGTCCACTATATCAACAATCAGCGAAATCAAGGCCAGGGTGGTATGTATTCAAATGCCTATAACACGCAATGGAGGAAGCATCCTAACTTTTCCTGGTCAAACAACAACCCCACTGGTGCTCGCAACATTCCACCTCCAGGGCTGCAGTGTAACACCCGGTTATTTGGGCTCAGGTTCGACCATACTGAATGAACGGTTGGATTAACGATTACGTACGAAGAGTTGCAATCGTACATGAATTAGGAATAACAGTAATGAGTGTTATTATTATTATTATTATTATAAAAGAAAGTAAGAATCAATTTCACTCTCACTCGTTACACCCACCCCAAATCACACTTAATCTAGCTTCTTCTCTAATCACCCTTCCCCAATGATAATTGCACTAATTGCAATAAATCATTTGTAATTCCATTCACTTGTCCGGTGAGACCCGTGAGCACTCCATAAATCCATAATGAGTAGCTCTTCCTATCAATTAACTATGCATGAGCTGGCGTACAACACATCCATGCCCACACTATTCTAGATTGAAAATTAAGTAAGGAATGGAGCAGCTGCAACACGATCGGTTCCCTCTATTATAACTTGAAGCCTCCCTTCCTTTAATGAACGACCCCATTCTTCTCCCCCTCCACATACTATCACAATCTGAGCTTCCCATCACTCTCTCATCTCCTTTAATTTGCATCAGCTACTTCCTCAGCACTACCATCTCACCATTTATCATAACCAACCTCGTTATATATCCCTTCCCCGCCGACAAACACATCGCCACCACCAGCGGACCTCGCCCTCCCATTCCGATCTCGTCTAGCGACAGCAACAGCCGAAGCAAGCAGCTGTACTACTACTCTCCGCACGTTCGCCAGCTAGTAACCAAGAAGCGAGCGCTGTCATTCGTCCGTCGCCCCTACTTCCTCTCGTTTCAACACAGGCCCCGACACGTCTCGTTGGTCGACTCGTAGCACGACTCGTAGCACGACCCTCGGTAATAATCTCGAACTCAAGTTCCCTTCGAACTCAAGTTATGTTGTAGCTAATCGATCTACGTACGTAATAAACCGTAGCTTTGTCACAAGACGTCGGGGGCTCAAACGGCAATTGACAAGGAGGAACGACACCCAAAATCATCAAGCCCAGTTTTAAGATCGATCCAAAGGTAACGGACCCGAGTCTATAAGATTAACTCGAGTTAGTAAAGTATAAGCAAGTTCTTGGTTTTAGTGACCAAATTACAGTCTTTTAGTGACGAAATTGACGCTGTCGCTAAAGACAGCTAGGCTATTGCCCAGATCAGTCCCCCATGTATTTAGTATGTACAGCTTAGTCCCTCAATGATTTAAGTTTTGACAAGTTGGCCAAAAAATCGTACTTTCCAGTGGGTATTTTCATAATATGATAATTTTATAATTTTGAGGAAATTATTATGCAGTTGGTGTATAAATTTTAGAATTGTTGGATCTGTATTTATATTTTTAAAAATTGGACGAATGTTGGTTTGAATTAATTAAAATATTGCACAAAGTTGTTTTGGTGATTTGATAATTTTGCGTGAAACTAGGATTATTTGTTGATGTTATAAAATTATGGATCAGAATTATTAGTTTTTGTGACTTGGTCGAAAAATTATATATGATTCATTTTAATAGGAAAAAAAAGAGGTTATTTAAAAGGGGGCTTATGATTATTAATTGGGATTAATGATTTGAGTTAACCAAGGTCATAATTGTCCCAGATTCCTTTAGAAGTTTCCGCGAACCGAATACTACTAC
This sequence comes from Linum tenue, assembly GCA_946122785.1. Taxonomy (NCBI): domain Eukaryota; kingdom Viridiplantae; phylum Streptophyta; class Magnoliopsida; order Malpighiales; family Linaceae; genus Linum; species Linum tenue. Next base: position 58,294,310 of record CAMGYJ010000006.1, on the reverse strand, counting down.
GAAGTTCTTTATTCATGGTAGTTTTCAGCCACCCTAAAATCATAGCAACACATCGATCCCAGGCATCCGGCAGTTCGCCAGTCGCCGGCTTCACGAGAGTGCCATCAACGAATGAAAACTTATTTTTGTCAATAAGTGAAACCTTCGTATCGAGAACCCATTTTCCATAATTCGAGAATGTGAGAATATCGCCGACTAGCATCTGACCAGGCCCATCCAAATTAGGAAGATGATATACCGGTGGAAGAGTAGGCGACTCGCCGTCGTCGCTCTTGACACCGCCTGAGCTTCCTTTGTCCATCTTGTCAAGAATCTAAAAGGAGACAACGATTTAACGTGGTATCCCCGATATATCGGAACTAATCCACCGGAGAGCAGAAACTCGCCGGCTACTGTTGTTATTCCTTGTGATTAACCATTCGGCCAAAGCCAATTACATACTACTAGGGTTTCACAATCCTTCCATGATACGTAAACTAAGTTGGAGTTGGGTTGATTGCGCGGACCATTGTTCGGCGTGAGCCGATCCGTAGCTGGTGTTGGTTGATTGGTGGGCTCCGACGTAGTTAAGACCAATAAGTTTGGGTTTTTTAGGTATACTTCCATAGTTATTTCTCTTGGTTCTTAATCTTATTTATGGATGGAAACAAAATTCAAACCCACGGGTACCCTACCCGACCAATCCGGTCAGCGCAGGTAAAACCCGTGATGATGGGTTTCTGTTCAGGTTTGGGTTTAAAACCGTTACAATGTTCATAGGGCTGGATTTGGGTTTAGGAATAATCGACTTATGGCTACCCGCCCACACTTATTATGTCGCACTACTCTCCCCAAACTCTACCCTAATTCTAATTTCCCCAATCTAACTTTACGACACTCACGACTCATGTGTCGCCTTCCCAGTCCCCACTCTGCTCTCTCCCCCAAAATCCTCTCTCCTTCCCGATCTGACCCCCAATCATTCCATGCTTCTTCGATAACATTGATTGTATGTTTATTTCTTACTAGCAAGGTAATGTTCCCTTTTTTTCAAAAGAAGTGGGAGGAATAAATTAATAATTGAAGTTGAACACACCATATTTGTTGATTTGCTACTCACTCAAAAACAAAAAGGAAATGAACGAAAAATAAAGAATTGTGTGCTTTTATTTAGGGTAATTGACTAATTGTGATTTGTTTGAATTTTCTAGACTGATGTTTTATGTATGGGTAGTTTGTATGGGAAAATTGATGTTTGACTTTTAATTTGATAGGAATTTGTCATTGTAATTTTTTTACCACAAACACCCATGAGTACCCATGAACCCGCGAATACCCAGCAAGTTGGGTTTGAGTTTTCCAAACCCAGGTTTTACCCCAATTTTTTTTTATGGATAAACCCATAGGTTTGGATTTAAGTTTGACAAAACCCAACCCAACCCAATCCATTGTTATCCCTAATCTTGTGTGCATGCATATATGGTGGATTAGATTCATTTGTCAATGATTTAGTGAAGATTTGGATTGATAATACCAAAATTTTCATGTGTCTTGACTTTTATTATATCATAATTGCAAGGTATATGGGTTTTTGCTATTTTATAAATGATTATCCATCCTATTGCTGCATGGTTGATTCCTCTCTTTAATGCCATCAGTCTTTTCCTCAAGGCTATGATTGGATAGAAGAATTTGAGTATGTTATTTGTGATTTGCATTTTTAAATATAAAATTTTTTGTTTGGATATTAATTATATTTTATATTTAAATTTATGGGGTGATTTCTAAATATATGTCTATTGTATTACTTGCTATTTGAAATAATTTCAATAACTAGTGATTTGAAATTTTAAAAGTTCTCATAACGATTTTGAAATTTTGAAATTTGAAATAATTTTTCTTCTAAAAAATGATTTTACCTGTTTGTAAATTTTAAGAGTTTAGGTATAGTGTGAGGCAAAACATATAAAGTTCCCAAAACGTAATTTTACAACAAAATTTTGTGGACCTTTTGTAAGATTTTAAAAGTTTAAATATTAAATTATAAGAAAAAGTAAATATGTGAACCAAATTATAATTTATAGTTAGTGACCAAAAATTCAAAATAAAAATAAAAATTCTAATATCTAAACCAACAAATTACAAATGAGTATCCAATCAACAAATTTAAATTACAGATGTTTCAAATGCAAACAGTTTAAATACATGCATTTTAAAAATTCATAAAAAATACATGCATTTTAAATAAATTATATTTGAAATCCATATATTCAAAGGCACCTTAATAAACTTGTTCCGGATCATCTGGTTTGTTGTTTTTTTGTTTTGCTTGTGTTGTGAATTGTGATTGTCAATTTGTCATTTTCATATGTTTGGAGTTTCTTTAGTCAACTGCCCTTAATTTGGCTCTTGATTATTTCAACTGCCTATTATATAACTAGTAATAGTGTTCTTGCTTTGTCTTGGCTATTATAGTATTATGTCATCAGTGGAGTTCATACGTGACATAATCCTCCATGATTAAGAAGAGTCGGAAAGTTAAGCTGCTGACGCAGTCTTTACGCTTTGTTTCTGTTTTTTATTATGCATTTTAATGTTGTTTTTAGTTGTTGCTACTTCTGTTTATTCTTGGTGCTGCTTTTTACTGACGGGTCTTTTGGATGAGGAATTTTAATGGATCAATCTGACACAATTGTCTAGTTTTGAGTCAATTGTGCTAGATATATTGATCCGTTTGGCAGCAGAAAATTTGGATGAAGCAATTTAGGCTGGGGAATTCTGAATTGACTCATTTTGAGCCAATTATAATTGTCTGGAATGGGGCAGATAATCTGTATTGACTCATTTTAAATGACTCATTTTGTAAAATGAAACAATTGGTCAAATTGTCTCATTTTACCATTGATCATGGATCAATCTAGAAATGAGTCAATTTGATCAATTGTCTCGTTTTATAAACGAGGCAACTAAAACGATTCAATTCGAATTACCTGCCCCCACCCCAGGTAATTGAAATTGACTCAAAACGGATCAATTCAAAATATCTCAGGCAGATTGATTGATCCAACAATTTTGTTGGCAAACGAAGCAATTTGGTACAATTGTCTCAAAACGAGACAATTGTGTCAAATTGATTCGTTACAATTCCTCATCCAAACGACCCCTAAGTTAATTTGTGGCCTACTAGTTAGTCATTCCAATTAATGTTTCAAGGCGATAGCGTGATTGTATAGAACATTTTCTAATCTATGTGGTACTTTTTAGCTGTTAGAACTAAAAGAGAATAGAATTAAGAATGCAAGAAAGTAAATAACACATTAGATTACGTGGTTTACTAACACGATGTGTACGTATTAGATAATCCATGGGTATGAGAGACCAGTTTCACTATATCTGAAGGAGATATACTCTTTACAAAGGTTTAAAAGTTATATATAACACCTCCTCCAGTTTCACCCTAACACTAATCCATCATGGAAAGAAACATGTTGCACATCTGACCAGAAAAATAAAAACAAATTAATATATAAAAAGTCTAGTTTTGAGTTACTATTCATTAGTGACTCTCACACTCTTCCAAGTGCAAGTGGGGAAGTCCCAACTCATTCTTTTACCCTCTCCATTCTACAACCTTTGTGTTTAGTATTGTCCGTTAGGTTTTCGTCTATGGATTTTTGCACAAATCATCGCCTTTGTGTTTTGTTATTGTTCGTTAGGTTTTCGTATATGACTTTTTGCACAATCATCACCTTTGTGTTTAGTTATTGTTCGTTCGGTTTCCATCTATGACTTTTTGCACAAATCATCGCCTTTGCCCAACATTTTGTAGCCTATCTCGAAATACTATCGACGGAATCCTAAGTTGTTCCCCACCAACGTTTCCTAAGGCAGCTACCACGATTTTTGTATCGGGATCGAGTTTCTTCCTCGTTAGTGTTTTTTTATTTTTTACTTTTTGTTGAGCATGATCACAAATTCACAATTGAACCTAAACACAAGGGTATCCTAACTTGAAAACAAATCATCGCCTTTGCCCACCATTTTGCAGCCCATCTCAAAATACTGTCGACGAGATCCTAATTTGTTCCCCATCATCGTTTTCCCAATGCTGCTACCATGTGTTTTGTATCTGGACCGAGTTTCATCCTCTTTAGTGTTTTGTACAAATCATCGCATTTGCCCACCATTTCGCAGCCCATCTCGAAATACTGTCGGCGAAATCCTAAATTGTTCCCCCACCATCGTTTCCCAAGGCCGCTACCACGAGTTTTGTATCAGGATCTATTTTCATCATCTTTAGTGTTTTTTCCCCCTTTTTATTGAGCATGATCACAATTGAACCCAAATCCATGGGTATCCAACCTAATTCGATCCAGTCAAAGCGACTTGAAACCGACTTTAGCATTTATAAATTTCTTTTTTCTTCTTCTTTTGGTTGGGAAGACAATTGAACCCGAATCTAAAGTTTTGACGAGTGTTGTATTGTGAGCGAGCTTTATCCGCATTTGTAGTTGGCAGGTTGGACCAAGTGTTAATTTGTTAAAAAATTGTTCAATGCGAGTTGAACATGTTGTTGGCCAGTTTTATATCGAATGCGAGTTTCATACGCTTTAATTTTTTTTATTTCTCATTTTCCTTTTCGTTGAGAATGACCATTGAACTCTGACCCATCGTTGATGCGTTTCGTATCGAGAGCGAGTTTTATCCGCTTTTGAATTTGACAGGTTGGGTAAATTGTAAATTTGTTAAAACCGGGTCGACCCGGTCAAAGCGAGTTGAACGCAGTGTTAAGAGTTTGGGGTCATGAGCGAGTTTTATCCACTTTAGTATTTTTTTATTATCTTTTTCCTTTTGGTTAAGAATGATAATTGAGTTCAGACGCATGGGTATACAACCTAATTTGACCAGACCAAAGCGACTTGAACCCGATTTTACTGGTTTTTGCCGGCAGCGAGTTTTATTTGTTTTTGTAATTAGCGTGTTGTGTCAGGTGTGAATTTATCCAAAACTCGGTCCAACCAGGTCAAAGCGAGTTGAACCTTGGTCTGACGAGTTTTGAGTTGGTAGCGAGTTTTAGCTTTAGTGTTTTTCATTTCGCTTTTTCTTTTCTTTGAGAAAGACAATTGAACCCAAATCCATGGGTATCTAACCTAATTTGACCCGATCAATGCGAGTTGAACCTCCTCAAACCTGCAATCAGTCCAAAAATTTCATAAAGGAGCACAACGATTACCTCCATCCCAAAAAAGGAAAGCCATACAAACTGAAACATTACCGTCATGAAAGAAATTTAAAAATAATTAATCTATTTGACAACCATTTACCTTATGCAAGTTCATCGACCATATGCTATTGTATATAACAAACCTATAAAAAGAATGATTAGCAATGAAATAAGATGATTTTCACTTTTGAGTCAACATTAAAATTATTATTTTTTAAAATATTTATTTTTGTGATACGCGAAGCGATAGCGAGCAAGCTTTTGGTAGTAGGGATGGCAATGGGGCGGGTTTGGGGCGGGTTTGTCTAAACCATCCCCATCCCCATCTTCATATATCCAAACCCATACCCGCCCCATACCCATGCGGGGGAATGTTTGGCAAACCCATCCCCATACCCGTGGGTTTCGAGTACCCATGGGTAATACCCGTACCCATACATCAACATTATTATCCTAAAATTTACAAGAAAAGTTTTAACTACAACTCTAAACGTACCTATTATATCACGAATTCAACAAAACACGATCATTTTCTTAATACGGTTCAAAGAATATGATCCTAAAACATTCATTAATACATAATATAGAGTATAATATTTTTAAAATTATTATGTTCTAACTCTGATACATCTACTAAGTAATAATTAACTAACGTAATCTTGTTGACAAGGGGGAAAGTGAAAGAGTGAAAGGAGAATTGAGAGAAATGAATTAGGTTTTGATTAAGGTGGTCACTCAATTGCATTTCTACTATTTATTTTCTTGAGTTATCCTCATCACCATTGATAGATTACAATTTGATCCACATGTTTTTGTATATGTGAAGAAATTCTCTTGGTGGGGCGGATATGGGTATGGGTATGGGGCGGGGGAGGCTAAAACCATACCCGTCCCATACCCATCAAACTTTTTGCGGGTTTTACCCATACCCGCCCCATACCCGGTCAAAGCGGGGATAACCCGCGTTGTCTGGGTCGGAGGCGGTCGGGTACCCGCGGTCATGGGTTTGATTGTCATCCCTATTTGGTAGTGTATATAAACTCACAAGTCACACGTGGTGTTGAGATATTATATGCATACATGTTGCAATCGAATATGAACATCCAAATACCAACAATACGAGTACATATATCATTTGACCTGTCGTGGCTAGCTATAGCTAGTGCCGGTGTTGGCGATGTGAGCTGGCAAAAATCCTTTCGTACTTGTTAACAAGTTTCAAAATTATCACGCAAATCACGAACAGAAACATCGTCACGCCCATTCTAACAGGGTTCTCCTTATTTATCCGAGCATACACAACCCAATGTGGAGTGGAACGATTGCCACATCGAAGTGACCAGTTCAAAGTAATCAGCAGTCGACCCAAATAACTTGTGGCCTGAGAAACTTCTGTAGTGCCACGAAAAACCTCTAATACTCTCACAAGCCTATTGTTCGCTGCGAGCCTTGTGGACTATGTCATGTAGGGGTGGAAATTGGGGTGGGTGTGGTTACCCGCCCCACATTTTGTGGGTAACCCCATCCACAAATATAGAATTATGCTACCCACAACCCACCCCGCGGTAACCACTATCCACTGCGGGTTGGTGCAGGTTGGTTTTGGATACCCACAAAAATTTCATTATTAAATAAAATAATATGGTAATTAAATAGTGAAGTTGTGTTTCTTCTCACACAGAAACAAAAACATAAATAAAAGAAAGTTAATCAAGTGTTAAATAAATTATAAATCTCGAATACAAGAGGTTAGTTAGTGTAAATTCAGAAGAGATGGATTTGGAAAGAGCTTTGAAGATAACGGAGAGGCGGAGTGACCTGTTACTAGACAAACATCGTTGCATGTCACGACTCCTCCGATGGAAACAACAACAACAAACAAAAGTGGCTCGATAAGTGGAGGCACCCGCTTTTAATGAATCGATTATTCTCCACTCTCGATTATATTCTTTTATTGTTGGTAGCTAGTTGCATGTTGTGTTGTTCGTGAGTTCATGGAGAAATGAAGATGAGTTTGGGTATCAAACTAACCTTTATCGATTATTCCCCTATTCTAACGAATCGATTAATTTATTTGACTATATCTATAGACTTGGTTTTGTTATAAAATAAACATCTACTACACGGACAATGCTTATTTGATAAAAGTATCTCACACAAACATTGTGTATTGACTTGGTTTTGTTTTATAGAATAGTACGTATTTGATTTTAGTAGCTATGTTAATTCTTAGTCTTCCAAGTTTCACAAACTAATATAACTAATGTGGGTTTTGTGGGTAAACCGCTGTGGGTAGTGGTTAACCACTAACCACAAAAAGTAATATTTTGCTACCCACACCCAACCCACTATCCACAAATTGTGGGTATGGGTATCCACAAGGTGTATGATTTGGTGCGGTTTGCGGGTTACCCGCAATCCGCAAACCAAACTTCCACCCCTAATGTCATGGATACATAGAAGAAAGCCAATGTAAGCCATCACCATGGCTGCCAAAGCTTGGCCTAGCTGCTCGAAGACTGCGGTACCCTGCTTTTTGGGCTTTTAGCCTTTTAAGCCAATTTGATCGATGATGAATAGCAGAAGAAAAACTTTAGGTCCAGCATTTTCAAAGCTTGGCCTAGCGACGTCGATATCAAAACCCAACCTTCATCATTTGTAAGGAAGTGGTCAAGTACCATACATGGGCCTCTCCTAAAAATTCGAATTATTGGGACCAATTGGTTTATGACATGGTATCAGAGCTGGTTGCCATTGAGGTCACGTGTTCAAGTCCTCACGACCCAGTATTAACCGTTGTCTTCAAACACATGGTATGGCGGACCTGTGGAAACTTCAAGCTCATGAGTTGGCTTTCGTTTGAGAGGGCGTGTAAGGAAGTGGTTAAGTACCATACATGGGCATCTCCCAACAACTCGAGTTATTGGGACCAGTTGGTTTATGACATCATTGACCTGATGTATATAAGGGAAAAGTTCATGAAGACGATGAAGAAAAAAATATAGAATAAAGTTGTCTTTCGTCTATTCGATCATTCAAGATAAATTCAAGTCTCATATATAGGTAAAAAGGATAGATTCAAGATTGTCAAACCGGGTTTAGTCATTGAGCAGCTGGTCAAGCAAGGGGTTTGAGATTTATTGGTTTGATCGGGGTTCGACCAATTTGAGCCGTTGTATGCATTTTCTAAATATATATATACAAATAAGGTAGTAATTAAAAATTAACGACTGAAATAAAATTTATCTTACATGTATCTATTCAAAAATTATTTCCCACAAAATAAAACCTACCTACCCCCATACTAGGGATGGCAACAAAACCCGAACTCACGGGTACCCTACCCGACCAACCCGGTCAACGCGGGTAAAACCCGCGTAGACGGGTTTCGGGCTGGGTTTGGGTTTTAACCGGTACAATATTCACCGGGTTGGGTTGGATTTGAGTTTAGGGGTACCCGACCCATGGATACCCGCCCACACTTACTTCGTCGCCCTACTCTTCCCAAACCCTACCCTAATTTTAATTTCCTCCATTCTAACTCTTACTACACTTATTCCGTGTGAATTTATTTAGTGTAATTGTGATATGTTTGAATTTTCTAGAATGGTGTTTTATGTATGGATAATTTGTATGGGGAAATTGATGTTTGAATTTTATTTTGATATGAACTTATTATTGTAAATTTTTTACCATAAAAACTAGGGTGGAAGTTTGGGTTGCGGGTTGTGGATAATCCGCAAACCGCACCAAACCGCACCTATTGTGGGTAACCATACCCACAAGTTGTGGGTAGTGGGTTGGGTGTGGGTAGTAAAATAATGATTTTTGTGGTTAGTGGTTATCCACTACCCACCGCGGTTAACCCACAAAATTCACAATAACCACACTAATTATATTTACAATAACCACACTAATTATATTTATTTAGTGAATTAACTTTATAATATAATAGTATGTGAAAAGTGCGAGGATAAAAATTAAAGTAGCCACCAAATCAAAAAGACACACCTAATCAGTTTTATGTAAGAATTTTTTAGTTTATAAAACACTATAATCGATAGAGTGAAGAATAATAAATTCATTAAAAGTGAATGTCTTTTGTAACTTTTATCAGTATGTTTTTGCTTTTGTGTGAAAAAAATATATGATCATATTTAATTGTCATATTCACCCCTGGTCGGGGAAATATGAAATCACAGCTCTCTGACACAAAAGTTGAATACCAAACTCAAAAAGAAAAAATATTCACGTTGAGTAAGATCGATGTACAAAATTGTATCTCCACGAACAACAAATACGTTAGTGGCGACTAGAACTCTATATTTGCAAAGATGGATTTTTGCGGGTAACCACACCCAACCAGCACAAAGCCACAGTGGGTAGTGGTTACCCACTAACCACTGCGGTGCGAGTTGTGGGTAGCATTATTGTAAATTTGTGGGTGTGGGTGCCCGCAAAATGTGGGGCGTGTAACCACACCCACCCCAATTTCCACCCCTAACAAAAACCCATGGGTACCCATGAACCCGCGGATACCCAGCAGGTTGGGTTGGGTTTGAGTTTTCCAAACCCAATAGGTTTTAGCCCGGGGGTTTTTTTTTACGAATAAACCCATGGGTTTTAGCTCTGGGTTTTTTTTTACAAATAAACCCATGAGTTTGGGTTTGGCAAACCCGACCCAACCCGACCCATTGTCATCCCTACCCATGACTCACCCACCATATGCATCTTCCTTCTTTCCCCTCCTTCATTTTCTCTCTCTTCTTCTTCTTCCTCTTTACTCTTTAGGGGGTCACAGCAGAGGCATTCTGGAGGTCGTTTTCAAGTCTGACTTAGGTCGAACCGGATCCAACCGGAGACCCATAAACCCATGAGTTTGGGTTTGGCAAAACCCGACCCAACCCGATCCATTGTCATCCCTACCCATGACTCACCCACCATATGCATCTTCCTTCTTCCCCTCCTTCATCTTCTCTCTCTTCTTCTTCTTCCTCTTTACTCTTTGGGGGGTCACAGCAGAGGCATTCTGGAGGTCGTTTTCAAGTCTGACTTAGATCGAACGGGATCCAACCGGAGGCCCGATAGGAGTTTAACAGGTTTTCCCCGTTGTTGTCTTCCTTTTTGGCAAACGTAAAATAAAATACTAATTTTAGCGACCTTCAATATAATCTTAGGATCATTGGGAGGCACTAATAATACTCACATAGTGCAAGCAAGACTACTCAAAAGAGGATTAAGGAGGAATGCAGTTTTGTTAGCGAAAAGTAGTTCTTTAGGATCACCAACTTCCCCTTCCCCTTGATGTTGTAAAAGAGGTAACCAGACCCCAAGGCCCAAAGGAAGAACAAGGAGGGAGAAAGGAAAGGTGTCTTGCCTTGATATCAAATGCAAATGGCTTTTGACCAAAGTTGACTTCAATCCTGCCAGATTCAAAGGAAGAAAAAAAAAAAAACACCATCGCAAAACGCAAGTATTAGGCGTGTAATGGAATTTGGTTATCCTGTTATACTGAATGGAATTGGCGTAAATACGTGATTATACGTGCTCAACGGGCTACAATCGATGCACATATACATATATGAGAAAGAGAAACAAAAACTGTACTCTTCATTGAGGCCATGAACGGCAACTGTAGGGAACAATGGACCTTCAATGTCCTTGCTCACAGCCCCAACCATAGTTGATAGTTCCATTCTTACTGCCATGCATTCATTAGCAATTACAACTAGTGTAATTAATTTAGAATAGTAAATTAAATTAGAAGTAATTAAAAAATTGTTCCTTTGTATTTGTATACATGCGTGAAGAAGAACTCATTGGAGGCATAGTTGATACCAGCACCAACAATGTCGTTGCATAGTTAGTAAAATACGATACTGGAAAGTTACGTATGAAATACGTACGGGTATTATACTTTATATCTAAGTTAAAGTTACGTTTAATGTACGTTAATAGTCATAAATATATAAAATTAATTATTTTATAAATATATAAATAATACTAAAGTTACCAATTTAATTCATAAAATACGGATAATAAACGTGTTATACGAGTTTTATATGTGTTTAGTACGGGAGTCATCAAATGAACGGGAAAAAATGAATCAGTTTGACAATAATACGAATAAAGAAATTTTAAACGAATAATATACATTTATTAAATGAAGTATTTAATAACTATTGCCTATTGATTGTAAAGCTAGGGCCGAAGGACACTCCCTTCGCTCGACCACGATAAACAAAGCCGTTGTCTCCATGGTATCCGCAGCTGTAGAGGTGGCAATTCTCAATCCAGTCCACCAATCCATTAAAAATATCCACATAATCCAATCCATTTGATCCAAATCCAATTGGATTGGTGGATTCATGGATCAATCCATGGATCCAAATGGCAAATTACGGTTTGGTACCTATAATTTTCATATTTTACATTTTGGTACCTGAAATTTAATTTTTATACGAAAAATATCATTGAAAAATTATGTTTTGGTACCTAAAATTTTTCATTGTGACATTTTAGTACCTAAACTTTTCACATTTTACATATTGGTCCTTGGTTGAGGATGTCATTTGGATTCATGGATAATCCACCAATCCACTTGATCCAATCCATGAATCCACCAATCCATTGGATCCAATCCATTGGATCCAATCCATTTGATCCATGGATCCACCAATCCAATCCATTTGCCACCTCTACGCAGCTGTAAGCCCTCCACCCTCTAAATTAGGGGGCAAAGAAGTCATTACATAGGAATTTTTCTTCTTCCTTATGTTATATGTGTACATGCATTTGAAATCCAGATATCGTATTCGTACGTACTAAAGCATAATTTTTTTTCAAACGCTTCTTAATGAAAATGTATGAGTGAAATAATTAGGATCGTAGTTTCGAAATCTAGAGACCAAAGTAAATAAGGTTGTTTGATTTCTGTGATTATTTAGGTGAAATTGTTACAATTTTTGTATTGTTTAAAAATTATTGTTTTCTAATTTTTTTTATGCGAAATCAAAAATTTCATTAAGCACCGGCAACCATCAAAGAAAGAATGATGTGCCTCTCAAACTGTTATAACCAAATGAAAAGAAAAATCTAAACAGGTAATGCTATTCTTTCTATATACTACTCTTCCTGTAGGGTAGGGTCACAATAAACTCTACAAGAAACATCAGCAAGCACCTGCTGTACTAGCACATTCGGCTGCCTAACCAATTTGGAACCATATAATCTGATACATCTCTCACGCCAAACATAGCTTATAGTTATACTCCAAAGCAATCGACACAACACATGTCTTGGAACCTTCCTTCCCAAGTGATGAACACATCAGGCCACTACTGAATTCCAATCTGCATCCGCTGGGGGGGAGGACTGCTTCAAGCATTTTTGCAAAACAGACACTGTAAAAGACCAGGAAACCAAAAGATGATTTCGAGACTCTATACCTCCAGGACAAAGCAAACATAACCTCGAGACCTGCTTGCCCCATTCAAGTAGCTTGTCCTGCATCACCAATCGATCGTGCAAAGCCATCCAAACAATAAAACCATGCCGAGGAATTATTTCTTTTGACCACACAAGTTTTCTCCATTCCACAATCTGCAGATGCTCTCGGATGATTTCCCATACTCTTGTAACAGAGTATTTTCCCATTTGCTGACCTTGCCACAACATATACCCTGAAATAAATGGAGCTGCTACCTACCGACACTTCAGTAGCTGTCGCCACACCCACGTCCCAACAGAAGAGTGGGAAAGAGAGAATCATTCAAAATTTTAATTGTGCAATCATGGTTTTTAGTTGGATTTTTTGAGATTATTGTCTGCAACTGTTAGCTCTCCACCTTCGAAATTAGAGGGCAAAGAAAGTCCTTATAAAGGTCTTTTACCTTTCGTTGTATATGTACATACATATGAAATCCAGATATTATTGATCCAAACGTAACAGTTTTTGAAAATTTCATCAAAATGAGTGAAATCATTTGGATCTAAATGAGAAAAATAAATCAGAGACCAAAGGCGGTGCATATTTTTATTTTTCGTATCTGCTTTTCTTTTTTGGTGAATATCTATGACAAAAAAGAAAAGATTTATTTAGGAAATATAGTGAACAAATCAAAATGGTGGTGAAAACTGGAAACTATCCACAAACATATTAACTCAACAACATATGATTTTTATTTAATGACATAAAAAATGAACTATCTGTCGTGGGGAGGTGTCCCCGTGACGGTTGGTTGTCAAATACTACTCCGGGTAACTTCCCCGTTCCCCGTGACGGTGGTATGGGTGGGCGGGAAGCAAAACATGTGGGCGGGAAAAAAAAAGTGGCGCTATTTCCCTAAAAATTTTGTCCTCAAAATTTTCAATTGCCCGTCCTCTTTATTTGGCTTATGTTTATTACATTTATTCTCTTAGGTGTCGTTTGGAAGTTGCGAATGTTAAATCGTTGCATTATAATGAATAACTATAATATAAATGTATGTATTCATGGTAAAGGAAACGGGATCGTACCGGCCGTTTGAACCGGTAAAACCGGAAATCGACCATCGGGCGGTACGGTAGACTGTTAGTGCCCAGAAAACCGTGTCGGCCGGTTTTTTTGGCTGAAACGGCACAATACGAAAAACCGCCCGATTTTGGTCTAACCGGGGGTGGGCTTATGGGATGAGAACGGCGTAGTTTTAGGCATAAAAAATTTAAAAAAAAATTCCGCCGAAGCTCAAAACTCTATTCTCTATGGCAAATCAGCCAAACTAAAAAAAACCTTCCCAGCGGCTGGCGAGTGGCGACCAGCTTCAGAGATCCTCGATCCTCCTCTTCTCCTCTGGCGTCCGGCGAAGCCACTAGCGATCCTCGACCGGCGAAGCCACCGGCGCTCTGTCGCTGCTCCTCCTGAACTGCTCCTCGCCTCCCGCTGCTCCTCGTCGCTTCTCCTTAGGTCAATCAGCGCTCCTTTCCCTCCTCTGCTTTGAGTGCTTTCAGATTTGTTTACGACTCAACCCTCTGCTTCATCAAAACAAGTAAAAACTAAAAATTGGATTTGGCCTTTGAAAAACTGTGTGATGAGCGGTGCGGGCCGGCGGGTGGGTATTGTATTAATTTAACACCCCATTTTCTCGGCCGAATAAGGGCAAGGGGTGGGCAAGTGAAAATCTCACACAACCCCCAAAATTGGATTTGGCCTTTGAAAAAAAAAATCGAATAAGCTTCAAGTGCAGTGTCATTAAGTAATGTTGCAGTTTGTTTATTATTATATTACATATGCTATTTAGTTTATTCAGGTTTGTTATCCGATATATTCTGGTATTACTCCGACACGCTATACTGAATTTGCCGATACGGTTTTTTAACCAAAAAATATTTTTTATTTACAAAAACGGTATTTTGCCGGTACACAACGATTGAACCATTTTAACAATACATTGTTTGGTTGTTGAGATTCTACTTTATGCATTGATTTATATAAAGTTACTTTTATGGGGAAATGCCACATTTACTCTCAACTTTTCGAATAATACAAAAACTTTTAGGGATATAAATGGGGAAAAAAAGTTGACACAAATCTAAAACCAACAATCTCAACTTTTAGTTGATATTGTATAATGCATCATTTTTTGTGATTGTTAGTGGGACCTACCTAAAACCATACATGCATTGTTTTACATTTTGACACTACCAAACATTGTATTGTGCATAATACATGTATTCAACAAACACAACATCCAAACGACCCCTTAGTAAATTTTAACGTTACCCACCTTTGAGGCTTTGACCTACCTCTCCACTCCACACCCCTTCCTCAATTTCTTCTGTCTTCTTCTATTGCTGGTTTCACAGAGAGAGTGGCCATAAAGGAAAGTTTTGTCCATGAAAGAATAATGGTACAAACGCCAATTTATTCCCGGAATCAAGCTGCTTCCATCCAGTAAACCATACCCAAAGGCCCGACTGTGCGCTACTCCTTACCAGATCCTTCCTATCCAATTTCATCTCGATGACGTCGATTAGTGGTGTTGGAAGCGTCGGCTCCGGAGGCGGCAACCTCATCCCCTTCCATCGGCTGTGAATTTGAAACGTGAAGAAAAAACAGAACCCCTGCAACCACTCTTTTAGCACCGAGATCTCTAACCAGATCCAAGTCCTACTTCCGATTGGTACTGCTTCCCAGATCCATATCAGCCATTCTCATTGTCGTACCCTACGACTCACCTGTCTCCATCTGAACCTCAGATCCCCGGCTTCGTGCATGGGTTTGGTTTGTTGGAAATTTGGTCACCCAATTTAGGGTTGGACCAAATTGGTTAAATTATTGGGTCAGGTTAATTAAAAGAATTAACCAACGGTCCAATGGAATTATACAACTTTTCAATTAATTTGAATCGTGCAACTTCCCATTCCATTTCTACACGTGATGGGTTACCATTCCATGTAATGTATGCCCAACGTGATCCATGCTTTCATGATATAATGCAACTTTTCATGAAATGAGATGGTGGTTGGATTTGGTTGGATTTGGATGAAGACAACGTTTGGAAGTGGAAGTTAGCCACCAAACGTTGTCATCAAGCAATGCAATGCTTCGGTTATTATCTCTATAAATAGAGGCATCGGCTGTTGTGAAAAAAGACATACACCAAAAATTCATTCTTCTTCCTACTGAAAAGTTCTAAGTATGGTTTATGTACTTAAGCCTGGAACCTAAAGTGGTGATAGTTTTATCCTACGAAGAAATTTCCTGTAACCCTAGACTTGTTGAGGGTGGAAATATTCTTTACGGAAAGTGAACGTTGTTCACGACTCTATCATAATCCTAGTCACCCAGTCTCGGGCTATCGTACGTGTACCCTCGTCCCTAAAAGTTCCAACATGGTTTTTTTGCTCCCCGCAGCTAGCTGTACTGGTCGAATGAAACCCGATTTGCTCTGCTTCTTGTCGTTTCTATCCCATCTTGTTATGCATATTTTATTGATTTGTCTCATGGGAGCTGCTAACTCCACTTCAGGCTTCATGCCTAAGGAGTGGACAACTCTTCTAACTCTATGTTTCTCGCAACTTTTCGTTTGTAGATTCGTCAAGAGGAAGGAGATTGAATTGGACAAGATGACAACAGGGCGAGGAGCTGCTGATGTCTATGTAGTGTAGCTCTGTTGCGGCTGGGCTTGGATTAGTTGGCTGTGATCCTATGGTTTTTTGTGTGGGTGAGGTATAACAGCTTCTGGGTGAGCCATATCTTTTTTGTTGGGTGAGATTATCTTCGGTTGCATGTAGGTGGGGATTCTTTGTCTTGTGAACACCTGGTTTTGGTTTAAGTAGAATGGGTAAGGAGTTGATGGTAATGCTGGTCGATTGGTGATTCAGGGTGTATAGTACAAAAGGAATTGGGTAATTGAAGTGTAAAATGATTATCTGCTGCAGGCTGCAATGCCATCCTAATTGTTACCTTCTCTATGTCATTTCCTATTACCATCCTTTGTGCAGCTGGCTTTCTATTTCCCATTGTCAAATTTGATTTTTCTTCTTTACACAATATGGTGCACAAACACTTGTTATTCTCTGTTGGTTTTGTTTGTGTTTTCACTACAGATGTCTGCTTCATAAGTTGTAATGCTCTATTAGTGTGTTTCAAACCTTTTCTTTTCTATTTCTGAAATTTTGGTACCGTTTATGCAGTTTGTTAGAAGTTGTTTCAGGTAATAACTAAATTATTCTTGTACATGGTTAAGATATCAGGTATCTAGTAAACAATCATAATGTTTATAATACATAACATAAACATACAACCAGGATCACTTTGGTGTTGTTGTTGGCAGATCAAGTCACATTGTGGGGAAAGAAAAGGCAGGCAAACAATCTACTGATCATAATTACAGGTTAATCTATTCTCCTTGTTGTGCCTGTGAGAAAGTTATTACAAGTACTGGTAAGTTGCAGATAATGCTATGTTTCCAACTCATTATTTACAGCTTTAAGGTTTGTGAACAAATGAATTGAATGCCCCTCTCACAAGTTAAATTGAATGAGAATCCATGATTTACCATTTCTCTTTTGGTTGTCACGGGAAAACACCCGTAACTAATACATTCGATAACGGGAATTAGCTGTTTCGTCACGGGAAATCTCGTGATCGAAGGTGAATTTTCTTGTAGTGAAAGTATCAAACTGAACAATTCAACAATCAACCGAATCAAAATTAAAGTAAATCTCGATAAAAGGTGTTGTTTAGTAAAGCCGATAGGCAGATTTCATTCATCAAGCATGAAAAATTACATTATCCCATTACATATCTCATATATATAATAAGCTAAAATCCTATACAATACAGTAATTAAATGAATCTTACAAATTAACCTATAAACTATACATTATATACATTTAGGTCATCGTCGTTTCCTCCTTGGACAACTCCCCCCCCCCCCCCCCCCCCCCCCCCGCAAGCTGGTGTGTATATATCAAGACGACCCAGCTTGGCCTGCAACTGTTGGAAAACATGAACTGGAAGAGCCTTGGTAAACATGTCAGCAAGTTGGTTAGCAGAAGAAACGTGAAGAACTTTGATCACCCCATCTAAAATCTTATCCCTAATGACATGACAATCAATCTCTATATGTTTGGTGCGTTCATGATTCACAGGATTATCGGCAAGCTTAATAGCAGACATACTATCACAAAATATGGGAGTAGGCGAAGATAGACAGATCTGCAGATCATTCAACACATATCTAAGCCACATTAATTCACAAGTTAAGCTAGCCATAGCTCTATATTCACCTTCAGTTGATGAACGAGAAACAGTAGTCTGTTTATTTGAACGCCAACTTATCAAGGAATTGCCCAATAAAACACAAAATCCTGTAGTAGAGCAATGCGTATCGGGGCAACCAGCCCAGTCACTACCACAAAAAGCTTTCAACTTTGGTTCAGATTCAGCAGAAAAGAAAAGTCTTTGACCTGCAGTGCCTTTTAAATAACGTAGAACACGTTCGGCAGCTTGCATATGCAGATCAGTAGGATTGTGTGTAAATTGGCTTAATTGATGAACTGAATAAGCAAGATCAGGACGCGTATTACAAAGATATAGAAGTCTCCCTACCAATCGTTTATAAACAGAAGGGTCAGAGAGTATATTACCAGAAGAAGCAGACAGTTTGGTACCTGGAACAGAAGGGGAATCACAAGGTTCTGCACTAAGGAACCCATAATCTGTTAGCAAATCTAAGGCAAATTTCCGTTGATATAACAGAATATCCTTAGCAGACCTAGCAATTTCAAGACCAAGGAAGAATTTTAATTCTCCAAGATCCTTGATTGTGAAAGTTTCATCTAGTTGCTCTTTAAGAGTAGTAATAGCCTTAAGATCATTACCTGCCAAGATTATATCATCAACATATACAAGGGCAATAGTAAAAGACTGCTCATGACTTCGAACAAATATTGAGTAGTCTGCTTTGGACTGTTTTTACCCAGCCGAAGTTAAAAACTTAGAAAGTTTAATGTTCCATTGACGACTTGCTTGTTTTAAACCATAGATAGATTTGTTAAGACGACATACTGGATTCTTAAAACCAGGAGGCACAACTAATCCTGGAGGAATCTTCATGTAGACCTCTTCATCAAGGTCTCCATGTAAAAATGTTGTATTAACATCAAGCTGATGTAAATGCCAGTTATTAATAGCAGCTAATGACAAAACAAGTCTAACAGTGGTGTGTTTGACGACTGGTGCAAAAGTTTCTAAATAGTCTAAGCCAGGAGTTTGAGTGTAACCCTTTGCTACTAGACGAGATTTAAATCGTTCTATGTCACCATTGGCAAGAAATTTGACTTTGAAAACCCACATATTTCCTATGGCAATTTTACCAATAGGCAATTCCACAATAGTCCATGTATTAGTTTTGTCCAAAGAAGCTAACTCAGAATTGCAAGCCTCTGACCACCTAGGATCCTTAATGGCTTCTTTATATGATCTAGGTTCTAGAATAGCAGAGCTGGCCAGGATATACTTCTTGTATTCTGGACTCAAGTTATCAAAGGTCATGACTTTGGATAAAGGAAAAATAACATCATTACACTCTACAGCACATATGTAATCATTTAACTTCTTAGGACGTACCTTAACACGAGAAGGCCTCGCATAAGGAGGAGGTTCAACTGCTTGAATGATATCAACCAGATCTAGAGGTTCCTCGGGTGGAAGAACCTCTGAGGAATGTAAAATCTCCTCAGATTGAGGCAAAGAAGGAATAGATTGAAGCCGA
Organism: Linum tenue; assembly: GCA_946122785.1. Lineage (NCBI taxonomy): Eukaryota > Viridiplantae > Streptophyta > Magnoliopsida > Malpighiales > Linaceae > Linum > Linum tenue. The sequence goes on along the minus strand of CAMGYJ010000006.1, from coordinate 58,274,846 downwards.
GAAAATGAATCAGTTAAACTATGATGAGCTACTGTTTCCTGAACTTGAATACAAGGAAAACAAAAATCAAACTCAGGTGTGGATTTAGAATTAGCAAATGGAAAGACATTTTCATGGAAAACAGTATCTCGTGAATAAAAGATGTTATGAGAAACGAGATTATAAAGTCTATACCCTTTAACAGTGTTGAGCAAACCTAAGAAAACACAAGGGTCAGCTGGAGCAAATTTTGGTATGTTATGTTGCAATGTTGAAGCAAAAACAAGGCAACCAAAAACCTTAAATTCACTATAAGCAGGTTTAGTTTTGAAAAGCAATTCATAAGGAGACAGATTTTGTAAAAGTGGAGATGGCATTCTGTTTATCAAGAATACATAATGTAAAATAGCAAAACCCCAAAAGGAGATTGGTAAAGAAGCTTGAAACATGAGAGCACAAGCAACAGCCAATATATGTTGGTGTTTCCTCTCAACACGACCATTTTGTTGAGAGGAAGCAACGCAAGTTGTTTGATGTATAATACCAAACGTATTGTAGAAAGATAGAACATTAAATTCTTGGCCATTATCAGTTTGGATTATTTTGATTTTTGAAGAAAATTGAGTATTAAAGAAAGCCGGCAGATCTAACAGAATTTGCCTAGCTTCACCTTTTGTTTTCATGAGATAAATCCAAGTGTGTCTTGAGAAATCATCAACACAAGTGAGAAAGTATCTAAAGCCATCAACAGTGGGAACCTGATATGGCCCCCATATATCGATATGAAGTAACTCAAAAGGAGAAGAAGCATGAGAGGTACTCCAAGGAAAAGGGAGACGCTTCAGTTTAGGTAAAGGACAGATTGTACAAGGTGTTTTATTATGAGAAACAGCTGGTCTGATTGTATCATCTAAAATATGAGAGAGTGGAATGGAAGTGTGACCAAGTCTGTAATGCCAGATATCAAAAGGAACATAAGTGGCATTGAAACAAACATTACAGGAGGATGACTGAGATACAGACGATGCTATGTTGAGATGATAGAGGCCAGATTCTTGTTTAGCTGTACCAATCGTTTCGTGGGACGAAAGATCCTGAATTAAGCAAGAATTGGCAGTAAATTTTAAGACGCAATTTGAAGATTTTACTAGCTTAGACACTTAAATGAGATTGAAGGAAAACGCTGGAATGTATAAAACATCATGTAAAGTAAGCATAGGAGTGATTTGAATAGTTCCTATGTGGGTAACTCTAACTTTAACACCATTTGGTAATGAAACTGACATGTTGTTTATTGTTCTATAGGTCTGACATAAATGTAGAACAGACACAACATGATCAGTTGCACCACTATCCACTATCCAATCCATAGAATTCAAAGCTAAGTTTGAAGATGAGAGGATAGTACCTGTATCTTCTGTAGTGATATCATTGTCCCCAAGTGGTTGAGGAAAATAGACAGATTCATTAGCTGATGGAAGAGTAGCAGGAGCAGCAGCTGATGGAATAGAGGCAGGAGCAGCTGGTGTAGGTGTCATTTGTCTTGTAGACGTGACCAGATTGACTGCAGGAGTAACAGGAAGATGCTGCACTTGCGGAGACTGCATTTGATGTAGCAAGGGATGATATTGTGCTCTAGTAAGCACCACAGGTTCATTACCAGCAACTCCATCAGTAGAATGAGGCTGATCAACCTCTGTCACAGCAGCATTAACACGGTGATGCTTGTATCCTGGTGGATACCCATGAAGTTTATAGCACCGATCCACCGTATGTCCATAACCTTCACAGTGAGTACAATAATGTCGCTTCTTACTCCCACCTTGTCCAGAAGCATTAGAAGTCTGGCCCTTGGAAGAACCTCCTTGGCCAGAATGCTGTCCCTTTGAAGCTCCATGAGTGTGAGCAGCTAGGGGAGTAGGGAGTAACGACGGATTAACAGACTGCCGTTCATGCTGAGCTAGGCTAGAAAAAACCTTATTGATGGAAGGCAGTGGATCCATCATCAACAACTGTGACTTAATGTGACCAAAGCTCTCATTCAGCCCCTTTAGAAAACGCATAACCTGATCCCTACGCATATATTCTCGCGGAATTGATGAAGCATCACACTTGCACTTAGGATTGCAGGAGCAAACAGGGAGAGGTCGCAGAATCAAAAACTCTTCCCACAACACACGAAATTTGGTAAAGTAAGAGCTAATAGACAGCGAACCTTGCTTGAGAGCCGCGATTTCATCATAGAGATCCGAGATACGAATCTCATTACCTTCACTGAAACGTTCGCGAAGATCCTCTCAAGCTTCTACCACTGTATTGAACCACAGAATACTCTGTGCAATCTCAGGAGCAACAGACCGTTGAATCCATCCTAGCACGAGAACATTGGCCTGATCCCAAGCACTCCAGAGAGGATCATCTAGCGATGGGACCGGTGAACGGGAATCGATTAACGAGAGCTTGTTTCTTGCATGTAACCCCATGCGCATTGATCCCGCCCAGCTGTGATAGTTGGAACCAGAAAGCAGCACTGTGACAAGCTGTTGAGCAGAAAGATCGTCGTTGGCCACAAAGAACGGATGCGCCGGCGATAGTGTAGCACCGATGGACGCAGATCCACCAGACATCGCGCTAACCGGAGGAACACTGCTAGGGATCGCAGTGACCGGAGGAACACCGCAAGACGCAGCTCCAGAAGGCGGTGGACCTAACGTCGCATTAACGGCTGAGAAAGACGCCATCGATCTAGATCTGAAGCGGCTAATGAATCGACTGGAAAGGAAACTGATCAATCGGAATCAAGACTCACGATCGTCGCTGAGAAACGAACGAATCGGAACGAACGAAGAACAGAGTGAGCGGAAAACTGGATCAAATCGATCGAAGAACGATCGAGAAGCAGAGGTGAGAGAAGCGAACGAGATGTTCCCTTCTCCTGGAAACCTCGAGAAGACGAAAGAAAATGACGAAAAAGTCAAAGAAAGCAAGAAAGGTGGATTATACCCTCTGATACCATGTTGTTTAGTAAAGCCGATAGGCAGATTTCATTCATCAAGCGTGAAAAATTACATTATCCCATTACATATCTCATATATAATAAGCTAAAATCCTATACAATATAGTAATTAAATGAATCTTACAAATTAACCTATAAACTATACATTATATACATTTAGGTCCTCGTCATTTCCTCCTTGGACAACTAAAGGAGTCATGGGCAACCAATTTGAAATTATATGAACTATTTTTTTAAGTTTCATTATTATTCTTTTTTTTTTTATTTGTGAAAAGATTCATTATTATTCTTGTAATTAACGATGTCAATACTAAATTCAAGTTCATGATTTCAACGGCAAGTGAAGCGGAGACTTTTTGGCGGGAACGATTAATATAATTACCGGGGCTGCGTAGACAAGTCAAAGTCTTCGTTGGTGAATCCAATCGCAACCCGCCGCTTGGACGCCGTATTCCTGAACCGCATCTCGAAGTAGTACGGAGCTGGCCTGTTCGCCTGCACAACCTCGACGTCGTAACTGTGATAACTCTCCGCCGCGTACTTGACTGATAGCTTATCCGGCGAAAACACCATAAACTGTTGGGGCACAACAAAAATATGGTAAGATGGATCGAAAATAGAGGAAATTCTTTCACTCTAATATCTCACACAACTAGAGCTGCTGTTCTTGATTGTTCTACTTCTACCCTCACAAACACTGCCTTTTACATTAGAGCTGCTGTTCTTGATTGTTCTACTTCTACCCTCACAAACACTGCCCACATTTTCCCATAACGGATTAGGCAAGTTTGTTGTCTTAACCCTTGAGAGGAGCTTATGCTCTCTAGCTCTCTCTACTACAGTCTAGTTATTCGGCTAACTTAAAGATTCGTTAGTATATACTAATTAATATCCAAAATGTAAGAACTAATATCCAAGTCTGCTAAGTATCTAGATAGCACATATTAGTATTCAAAACATCGCAAACTAGTATCCAGATAGCAGATACCAACTAATATCCACAATCAACCAACTAGTATTAAATATGGATACTCTTATGGGTTATCTGGATACTCTTATGTGTTATCTGGATACTAATTAGTAATTATGTGTTGTTTTGATACTATTATGTGTTGTCTAGATATTAGTTTGTGAATTTGAGATAATAGTTGATTCATGGTGGATATTAGTTAGCAATCTTTGAATACTAGTTTGTGGTCTCTAGATACTTTAGTACTTGGATATTAGTTAATGTATTTTGGATATCAGTTAGTATCTGCTAACGAATCTTCAAGTTAGCATATTAACTTTTCCTCTCTACTATGCCTCAAATGAGGCTTCCATATTTATACACTCACAGAACCTACTTCCATTGGGAAATATAATGATTATTTTGGTAGTGTTTGGTTTATCTTGTGGTTTGGGGTTCTCCAAGTTTGTTGATGGTGGTTGTTTCATTATTAGCTTGGTAGGTTTAGTTTATGGCTAGTTTTATTTCAATTATTTTAGCTTCAATAATGTAGGTAGTTGGGAGATGAGAGCTTCCTTGCAATTTGCTTCTCGTTGGCCTCTTCTAGAAAGGTGTGGATAGATATGGAGAATTGTGGATTATGATTTTTGATAGAAACTCTCCGCTGAGCCGTTCACAGTGGCGTTGAGCTCCGTGGCCAATTCCTCTTTCTCTGTGGTCGTCGCCGCAGCAGAGTCCTGCCTGATCCACAACGGTAGCAAGTAAGAGCCTGAGCTGCTCCGCCCTCTGGCAGCGGCGGAGCTCATTGAATCCCTTGAGAACTGTGCGCCAAGATGAAAGAGAGACCAACCTGATCAAAGATACATGCCCTCAAACGAAAGCCTACTCATGAACTTTGAAGTTTGCACAGGCCCGCCATACCATGTGCTTGAAGACAACAGTTAATATTGGAGGTCGTGAGGACTTGAACACGTGAGCTCAAAGACAAATCAGCTATGATATCATGTAATAAACCAACTGGTCTCGATAGTTAGTAACTTTTTGGTATCATTGTAATCAAATGGTTATTGACAGCGAAAAGATGCCATATTGGTAGTTAGACTGAATTTTTTTTCTCATACGGAAGTCTTAATTGAGAGGCAGTTTTTAGCGTTATAGAATGCTGATGAAAGTTAAACATGATTTCCAGAATGTTATAGATTGCAACAGATTGCGATGGACCCGTTCGTTTTATGCATTTTTTCTTTTTCTAATTTTGAGTTGTAATTGAAGGTGGTAGCAAGTAGTGGTGGGCATTCGGTCGGTTCGGGTTTGACCGAACCGAAATTATGCATATCGATTTCACGAATTTCACCAAACCTCAAATCGAATTCGGACCGAATTATAATTCGGTTCGGTCGGTTTAAACCGAATTATAATTTGGTTCGGTTCGGAATTTTACACAAAATCGAATTTGAGAAAATACTTGTATCTTCTCCATTTTAAATTATTTTTCACCTCAAATGTAAACAATAAATATGAAATTATATGCATTATCAATGATAAAATCAAATATTTCAACACATAAGTAATAAATACTTACATGATTCAAATCTTTAAGTCTAAAAACATGTACAAACATAAAAAAAAAAAATCACCATTTGGAGCTTGCAATTATAATAATTCTGTTTTTCGGTCGGAATTTTAGAATTTCGGTTCTGTTGAAAGAACCCTGGTTTCCAAAATATTCATATTTCCCTTCCGAATTTTGAACTGAATAGCATTATTTTGGTTTCATTTCGGTTTAATTCAGTTTCGGGTTGGGTTTACTGAACCGGCTGCCCACCCCTAGTAGCAGGATGGTAACGAGTAGTATGAAAAAATTTCTCCAAATATAAGAAAAATTGATATCGTTTTGTATATCACAATCAACCAATTTCATTTTTTTTATAAAGACGATATATGTTTATTTTTATTGTTAGATGCTACCTAAGACATTTGAACCTAAAACCTTCATGTTGAAGACTAGCGATAATACCACTACACGAACTCTTCTTCGTTCACAATGAACTCATTTCATTTGTGAATTTTTTTTAGTTCGAGCTTTTTTCCTTACCTTAAAGGAGTAGAAGTCCAGAGTGTGCCATAACCAGGCAAAGAGTACAGTATTGCGACCAATCTAAAAATCTGGTCGACCTAGCCGAGTGATTTGTCCACCAAAATGAAAGTATTGATGACCTGATTATCTAATAAAAGCAAAACAAAATAACAAATTAGACGGTGCAAATCATAGTTGTCAACAATGTGCAAAGAAACTTTCAACCTGTCTTCGGATAAGGCCGATGTTACTCAAGACGAACAGGGAAACATGCAGTTGTCTTCTTTTTCAACAAACTCTAACCCTAGAAGAACATGAATATTAGGTGTTTATGTGGAATTATATGTCTATTTATAGATGTTTATATCGAGATTAGTTCGAATTATATGGTAGGAAAGTCTATGTATACGACTAATACCTTTTTAGTGTTAGAATCCTTATCCACCACTTATAAGATGTTTAACCGGCCGACCTTATCTCTAACCGGTCGATTTTGTGAAACTAACTAGGTAATGGTCGCTATCGACCTCTTTATTCCACGATGAGCCTTTTCTCTATTATAGCAAGACAAATTATAATTCAAATGGTGACTTCTTTGTTGTTTCAGTCAACTGTGTTGTGCAACTGTGCAAGTCATAAATGGATGTTTATGTACTTGGCGTAGGGACTTTCTAGTCTTTTCTTCTAGACCTTTGTTCTTACGCGTGTAACCCTTGTAGTAAAGGGATAAAGGAGAGCGGATCTGGTGACTAAGGGGGGTGCTTAGTCACTTGACTAAGCCCCTCCCAGCCCTTAGATCTGGACACTTCAATCTAATGGTTAAAAAGTGGGAAGGGCTATTTAATTAATGACAGGGGTAGTTTGGGTATTATGGAAAATTACGAAGTATACAAACCGGATTTACAATCAGTACAAACCATACAAACATACGAACAGTACAAACTAGAGCGACAAAACATACAAACATTACAAACGTATGAACTGTACATACAAAAATTACGAAGTATACAAACCGGATTTACAATCAGTACAAACCATACAAACATACGAACAGTACAAACTAGAGCGACAAAACATACAAACATTACAAACGTATGAACTGTACAAACAATACAAACTAGACCGACAAACAATACAAACCATACAAAAAGAAAAAACAACCGGGTTGACTTTTGAGGCTTCATCCCTATATAGAGGGGCTCCTTCCCAAAGTCAACCCGGGTGTTTTTTAGACATACAAACAGTACGAACATGGTGGACAAAAATGACAAACTAGACCGACAATCCATACGAACGGGAAAAAACACCCGGGTTGACTTTGGAGGCTCCATCCCTATATAGAGGGGCTCCTTCCCAAAGTCAACCCGGGTGTTTTTTAGACTTAAAAAACATTACGAACATGGTGCACAAAAATGACAAAGTTTACAAACATGGTTAACAAAAATAACAAAGTTTACAAACATTACAAAAAAAGCCGACAAACATTACAAAATAACAAAGCATACAAACATTACAAAATATGTCAACAAACATCACAAAATTAGCACTGTCGCCGGGAAATTCTTCTCCGGCGACGATGTTCGCCGGGAAAAAATTTCCGATCAGAAAATTTTCCGACCAAAAACTCTCTCTCTCTCTCTCTCTCTCTCTTCTCTCCTCTCCTCTCTCTCTCTCTCTCTCTCTCTCTCTCTCTCTCTCTCTCTCTCTCTCTCTCTCTCTCTCTCTCTCTCTCTTCTCTCTCTCTCTCTCTCTCTCTCTCTCTCTCTCTCTCTCTCTCTCTCTCTCTCTCTCTCTCTCTCTCTCTCTCTCTCTCCTCTCTCTCTCTCTCTCTCTCTCTCTCTCTCTCTCTCTCTCTCTCTCTCTCTCTCTCTCTCTCTCTCTCTCTCTCTCTCTCTCTCTCTCTCTCTCTCTCTCTCTCTCTCTCTCTCTCTCTCTCTCTCTCTCTCTCTCTCTCTCTCTCTCTCTCTCTCTCTCTCTCTCTCTCTCTCTCTCTCTCTCTCTCTCTCTCTCTCTCTCTCTCTCTCTCTCTCTCTCTCTCTCTCTCTCTGGGACGAACAAAAATATAAATGGCAATGGAATGAACTCTCTCTCTCTGGGGACGAACCAAGAAATAAATGGCATGGCTGTCTCTCTCTTGGGACGCACAAAAATATAAATGGCAATGGAATGAACTCTCTCTCTGGGGACGAACCAAGAAATAAATGGCAATTGCTGTCTCTCTCTTGGAACGCACCGGAAAGACTGACGGCCCGCCGGGAAATTTCGATCGGCGAGGAGACGGGCTGGACGGTCGGGGTCGCTACTGTTGGATTTTATGATTATTAATTTCTTATAATAAAATAATTATGAATCATGGAATTACTACACTACCCTTCATTAAATTGAATTAATTAGAGCCATTAGATTTTAATGAACTTGAAAGGCTAGGATTGACTTAGTCATGTGACTAAGGGACCCCCCCTTAGTCACCTGATCTTAGCCCGGGAAAAAGGGTTACATATAAATAGTCATCAATCCATACTTTGTAAGCTAAAAAGTTGCGGTAAACAGCAAGTAAAATCGAGTAATCTAAGAAGTTCATCTTCTTTGTGGACTAGTCTCGTTCGATTGAACGAAGAAACCATGTAAATCTCGTGTCGTTTTCTTTTTCACTTTCTCAATTATTTGAAATCAACGTGACTTGCAAATTACCGTACAACCCGCAAGTGCCGGGAGCACGGGAAGTGGGAACATAGTTGAACGCCTGAACCATTTTTTTGTTTGTAAAGTGTAAACCAAGGAGGAAAAGTGGGGGAAATTCTTTTACATATAAAAGCGGGCTACGCTTTATTGGCCTAAGTTGTATGTTATTGTTTCAATTTTTGTCGTTTTATGAGCCGGGACTAAAACAACCTTTCATATCCGACCCCAAAAGTGCTTTCCCTTGCCCGTTCCCATCTCTGCTACATGTCTCTTCAATGCCCATAGTTTTCGTATCCTCCATTCCTTCATGGCCTTACCCCCAAAATCCTCAATCACAATTCACCAGTTTAGTCTCTTCTCCATCCTATCACAACTGCTCTACACGCCACCCCCATAATTTCTACAATACTGACCTTACTTTCCTGGAACAAGAGAAGACTTGACAGCTCCTCCATAACTGGGTCGACGAAAACCCAATGACAGCAGCAGTTTGCCGGTTTCGTTCATTTTGTGTGGCCACTAAACAGGAGAGAATCGGAAGAAGACTTTGCTCTCCTTTCCCTCTGCGTCCCACTCAAATCTCTACTTCCCCTTTTCTCCAACCGATGATTGTCATTTACTTCCCAATCCCTGTCGGCAATGGAGGCCAGAAATCGAGAGAGGGAAAGGACCGGGAAGGAGGGCCAGCGTCTGCGAACTGCGATCGTCTGGTCGTCGTAGGGGAGGGTGATTTGATGGGAGGAGGGTGATGAGTAAAAACCGGAGTAAAGGGGTAGAATTTTCAGCCGCAACCGCAGTCGAAGCCTACACTCCTCCTTGCCTTCCCTCTTTAGCAGCAGAACCTCCAAATCTGCAGCCATCTACAATCTCCAAAATCGAAGCTTCCACGAACAACTTCTTCACCGAGAATGTGTTTGGACACGGCGGGTTCAACCCTATTGTAGGTCAGTAAAAGAAATTTCTACCGTATCTCTGAATCATGTTTGAGTTTCCAAGGATTCCGGTTACCTTTTTCCGTTTTTTGGGATTTGTTCCCTGGAGGGGAGGAAATAACAATGAATAGGTTTTAAGAACCATCGACTCGAGGGATTGTAGAGTTCGGGAATGAGGTTTCGCTCACTGCGAGGCATCAACATGTGAATCTGCTCATTTTGTGGTGGGATTCTTCACTGAGAAGAAAACATCTTGGTCCGAGTTCATGTTGAACAGAGCTTGAACTTCTGCTTATTCGGTCTCTATTAAACTGTATTTCAAAGAGTTGCTAAAAAGTTTCCAACTTTTAGTTTTTCATTATGAAATATGCCTTGCTGATGAACTTCAATGGCCAGATTCTGCTGAGGATCTTAGATTTGGAATGTAACAAGAAGTTGGGATCGTTTGAGGGGTGACTCAAGGACTCCTGTACCTCCAAGAGTACTCAAATTTTACTATACTTCGTAGGTAAATTGTGTTGATATCTTTTGCTTTCTCCACGACTATGATTCGTTCTAATTATATATCATCTTTGTGTATATGTGCATATAGTTGAAAAGAGTGATAATCACCTGTCCATTCAGTTAAACCCGTCGTGTGCTGGAGGACATGATTTGTGAAGGAAAATTAGCTCTTGAATTTTAATGCGACGAAGTCGGTAAGTATGTGAATGGAAGTACGATTGCCAGTCACACTGATTGTATTTATGATTTTTGAACTGCAACTCTAGTTATATTGTTTGTTATGCCTACACACTGATTGTGTTATTGATTCATAGAGAAGCTAGGAATAAGATTCTACCTGTTGGTACTTCGTAGCATCCTTTCATAATCTTAAAAGTACTTATGATACAACTTTACATCTGTAGTATCTACGGGAATTGTAAGTATGATTGCCAAATTAAGAGTTAAGCACCAAATATCACATTAGATTGAAATTGTGCATTTTTCTTAGGTAGTTTTCCTGTTTAGCTGTGGTGTCATCGTGAATCCCTGCAATTGTGTCGTTAAGTAGGTTGTTAGGCAAGTTCATTTGGTTTTGCTTGCTCTTAAACAATGTTTAGTTCTGCAGATGGTAGAAGAAATGTTGTTGGATCACCATAAGAAATCCTACTCTCCATTCAAAGATTCTTCCTAATTATGTCGTTGAACAACATCAGCAGGGGTGGGAAAGGCCAATCTAGAGTGAGACTGGCTGGCTGTCAATGATGTCTCTCAAGCCATGGAAATCACTCAAACAAAACACCATTTTTGATGAGGTAATGGAATGGGAGCCAATGGATTATGGGAAGAAATATTGATTCTGATTTCTTGTTAGATGTCGTAACACATCGATCGAATGTATACGATCAACTTTTCCAGATTATGGTATGAAGATCCACCTTCCTCGACGCTGCTACGAGCCATCCCCGCCATTTCAATAGTCAATTTGATAATCTCGTCCCTCCTCCCCTCCATCAACTCCCTCACCGTCTTCTCCACCGTCGATCTGTCCCACTTGTCCTTCATATCGAGCCCAATCCTCCACACATCACTAACAGCCCTACTATTAACCTGTTGGTCACTCAACCGCGGCCAACAAACCATCGGCACTCCCGCCAGAACGCTCTCCAACGTCGAGTTCCACCCACTGTGGGTCAAAAACCCACCGACCGCTTCATGGGCCAGGACCTCAATCTGCGGGGCCCAATCCACCACACAACACCTACTCCCATCATGGGCCTCCCCTCTCAAGCCCGAAAGAACTTTCACGGAGCTCGGAACCTCATCTTCCCCCAACACAGAGTCGGATCTCACGACCCATAAAAACGGCTTCCTGCTGTCCACAAGGCCGTGCCAGAACTCGACAAACTGGGCCTCGGTCAACGCGACCAGGCTCCCGAAGCTGATGAAGATCACAGATCTGGACGGCTGGGAGTCGAGCCACGTCATGCAGCTCCTGTCCTCTTCCTTAAGCCCGCCGTTTGAGGCGGTTAGAGGCTCTTCTTTCACAATGTTGCTCAACAGGCCGTGCAATGGACCTACGGCGAAGATTTGGGGGAAGATGGTGGAGAGCCTGAAGATCATTGGGCCTTCTAGCCCGTCAAACGTGTTGAGGATCAAACCGGAAGCCCGCCTCATCGATTCGGTTTCCCTGAGGAAGAAATTGAGGATCGGCGGTGGAATTCCGTGCCTGCATATGCTGGGGAGGTCCCGCCGGCGTAGGATTCCTTCGAGCCCGGGATTTGAAGTGATCGGCTCGTCCATGTCAGCATCGGCTACGAATTTAAATCACGAGAAAAGTGAATATATGAAAAAGAAATGCCACGTGGATTTGAAATTCTGTAAATTTAATTTAACTAATTTATTTGTTTTATTACCAGGGATGGGGACCACCCGCTGCTCGATAAGGTCACGGAGGTGGAAGTAAACCCACGCGCACACCGCGCTGAACGTACAAAACGCGATGACTGGAATCCCGAGCTCCACCGCCACATCAAAGCCCAATGACATGATCCCGTCGGCGATGATGCACGTCGGGGAGAGTTCCGCCACCAGGCGGCGGAACTCCGGCTTGGTGTCGCGGATGGAGCGGAACAGCTCGCAAACATAAGAGATGCTGGACTGTTGCTTCTCCCGGTCGTGGGGCACGGCGTCCGGGAGGGACAGGAAGCGGAATCCGGCGGGTAAGTCGTTGCCGGCGAGAGTGCGCTGGAGGAGCGCGTGGTTGTGCTCGGTGTTGACGAATGTCGCCTGAAACCCGCCCACGTGGCAGAGGAGCTTCGCCAGCATGAACATGGGCCTGACGTGGCCTTGCGCCGGGAACGAGAGGAAGACCTATTAATGTATGTATGCAGGATATATATATTTTATATGGACTTATTTGTAATTAGGCGCATAACTCTGTGGCTAGGGTTATGAGCTGAACGTGGACGTGCACTATAAAGCCTGGTTTTAGGGCTTGTAGTGATTGAATAATAACAACTACAGGAAGCTTAGCCACCATGGAATAAAGTCTCTCTAAGAGGCCGAACCACGTTAAATCTCGTGTCGATTTCCTTTATGCTTTTTATATGAAATCTTAACATGGTATCAGAGCCTGTGCCATTTTTTCGTGTTTGATTCTTTGCGATATCGGCTATCTGTTCGTGCGGCTCTTGCTTCTACATGAGGTTCGTGTTCTTTCGTTGCTGCTCGTGCCTTTGGAATCTGCTTCGGTTGCTGCCCAGGTTTCTTTTTGGATTTCATCTTTGCTACAATTTTCTTTTTTGGATTTCATCTTTGCTACAGTTTTCTTTTCTTGTGGCCACTTTAGTTTGTTGTGGCTTTGGGTATTTTCTTCATTATGGACTCTAGCAAGGACATCGTCTCGACCAGGTTGAATGGTAAAAACTTCCCACTGTGGGAGTTTCAGTTCAGGGTTTTCATAGAAGGGAAGCGTCTCTTTTCTTATCTTGCTGGATCTGCCGTCAAACCTTCGGATGATGCTGGGGAGAAGGACAAGGCCGATTGGGCGGGCAATAATGCCCAAGTCATCTCATGGTTACTCGCTGCCCTTGATCCTAATATTGGGCTGGGTCTCCGTTCATTCTCCACTGCGGCAGAGATGTGGACTCACCTTCGTACTCTTCATTCTCAACAGAGTGCTTCTCGACAGTTTGAAGTCTCTCATGCTCTTGCTTGTCTTCATCAGGGTGATTCTGACATTCGTACTTATTATCAGAACGCTTTACATTTATGGACGGAAGAAGATATGTTATTTGCGACTCTTTCCAAGGGACAGGTTACCGCTGACATGACTGCCGAACGTGTCCGCCAGCGCTTAATGACCTTTTTGATGAAGCTCAATTCTGATTTTGAGCCTATCCGTGCTTCTTTGCTACATCGTAATGTTACTCAGATGGATGAAGTGTTAGCTGAACTGCTTCGCGAAGAGACTCGCTTGCGTAGTCAGGCGCAACTTGATCGTTCTAGTTCTACTGGTGAGACTGCATTTGCTATGGGTCGCTCAGGCAAACCTCAGTTTCAGCGACCGATTCCCTCTCATGTGGAATGCCATTATTGTAAGGAGAAGGGTCATGTTCAGATCTATTGTAAGAAGCGGAACATTTGTAACTATTGTAAAACCAGCGGACACATCGTTCTTGAATGCCCCACGTTGGCCAAGAGGGGAAAGCAGAACAATTCAAGACCATCACCTTCTCCAGCCTATAGTGTGCCCGCTGTCGTGCCTTCTCCACCCGCTTCTGCTCCTGTCATGCTCCCATCGTATGGTGTGCAACCAGCAACACCTCCTCTCCCCAGTCTTCTTGGCGCTGCGCCCTCGGCTCTCCTCTCACGATGGAGTCTATCGAGCAGCTAGTTCAGTCCGCCTTGCACAAGGTTCTCCCTGCTGCTCTCCATACTGTGTTCGCCACCCATGCTTCCTCAGGTACTTCCTCTACTTGGTACCTCGATTCCGCGGTTTATAACCACATGTCCAGTCTACGTGATAAGTTTATCTCTATGGGTCCATGTTCTTCTATTGAATTGCAAGTTGCCAATGGTTCCCGGCTCCCTGTAAAAGCCATTGGAACGGTTCAGCAGTCCTCTCTCACACTTCCTCACACTCTCTACGTACCTGATTTGGTTCCTAATCTCGTATCGGTGGGGCAACTTGCTGAGAATGGTTGTCGGGTTGTATTTGATTCGGATGGGTGTATGGTGCAGGATCGGAGAACAGGGAAGACAGTGGGTAACGGGAGGAGATGTGGTCGCACGTTCGTGCTGGACAAGCTGGATGGTCATGGGGACAAGGCTTTGGACGTGCAGACTTCAGGGGGGATAGTTTCTGGGGATTTGGGTGTTATTAGTTCTCAGGATTCAGTTATGGATATGAATATTTATTCCGTTTCTTCCTCGGATTGGAACTTGTGGCATTGTCGTTTGGGGCACCCGAATACTGCCCGTTTGCAAACTATGTTTCGAAATAAATTGCTTCCTGGATGTTTGAATACGAAATCTGTTCCTGTGGATCCGTGTGTGAGTTGTATTGAGGCGAAGACCATTCAGACTTCTTTTAGTTCGAGTGATACTGTGTATACCGGTGCTTTTGATTTGGTTCACACAGATCTTTGGGGCCCTTCCCATGTCACTTCTCGTATGGGCTATCGTTATTTTTCCTTATTTATCGATCATTCTACTCGCTATAGCTGGGTCTACTTCTTGAAACAGAAGTCTGAATTATGCGGCATAGCTCAAGAGTTTATACAGATGGTTCGAACACAGTTTGGCAAGACTGTGAAGATTGTGAGGTCCGATCCAGGAGGGGAATTCAATTCTGCTCCCTTGCAACATTTCTATAAACAACATGGGATCATATCTCAACAATCCTGCCCGGGTGTTTCTCGGCAGAACGGTCTTGTGGAGTGCAAGCATCGACACGTTCTTGATCTTTCTCGTGCCCTTTTGATTCATTCACAGGTTCCTTCTGGTTTCTGGGTTGAGGCGGTCCATTCGGTGGTGTATTTGATTAATCGACAGGTTACTCCAGTTCTTAATCAAAATTCACCATTTTTTACTTTGTTCGGGAAACATCCAGACTATCGTTGGTTGAAGGTTTTTGGGTGTACCTGCTATGTATTGCTACCAAAAAAGGAATGCCACAAGTTGAATCCCAAGGTAGCAAAGTGCGTGTTTGTTGGTTATAGCGAGAAATCAAAAGGATATCTTTGCTATGATGTGATCTCTCGGCGAATGCGCCTGTCTTGCCACGTGGTATTTCTGGAAAATGTTCTTCATTACAAAACCGAGAAGTCTACAGCTCCTGTTGATGTTGATTTTCTCAACACTTTGCCGCTTGCTGCATTATTGGAACTCTCCACCTTGTCTCCTTCTCATTCGGACGCTGCACCTGCCCAGCAAAATGATTTCGAGTTGGCTTCCTCTAGTCCCTCCTCCTCTTCGGGTCCGGCCAGCTCCATGTCCTCGAGCAGCTCTTCCAATTCATCGTCGGGGCCGTCTTCTCCATCGTCCACTTCATCATCTACATCGGCGTCTTCCTCCCGTGCCTCTTCGAGTTCTTCCTCGGCCAACGACGATGTGGTCCAACCTCGACGTTCCACGCGAAGCAATCTTGGGCAGCCTCCTCCACGCCATAATGACTTTGTGGCATTTGCAACTGATCCATCCTCTATCCATATTCCAACTTCTTACTTGCAGGCGTGTGGCTATGAATATTGGGATGCAGCCATGCGTGAAGAGACTTCTGCACTAGAGGCCCAGAATACTTGGACACTCGTCCCACGACCCCTTAATCAAGCTGTTGTGGGAAGCCGCTGGGTTTACAATGTGAAATTACACCCGGATGGTTCGTTGGAACGATTTAAAGCTCGTGTTGTTGCTCAGGGCTTTCGACAGGAGCATGGTATCGACTATGACGAAACCTTCGCTCCTGTCGCAAAAATGCAGACAGTTCGTACTATCCTGGCGGTCGCAGCTATGTGTAATTGGCCTTTGACTCAGCTCGATGTCAAAAACGCGTTCTTACATGGTGATCTCAAAGAAATGGTTTATATGGAACGTCCGCCCGGCTATACAAAAGGTGATCCTTCCATGGTGTGTCTGCTGAATCGTTCCTTATATGGCTTGAAACAGGCACCCCGTGCCTGGTTCGAGAAGTTCCATCACACTATTCTGCAAGCTGGCTTCGTTCAGAGTGCTAATGATCCGTCTTTGTTCACCCGGACGACGATTCATGGCCTTGTTGTCCTTCTTCTTTACGTGGATGATATGATCGTCACTGGTAGTGACACTGGTGGTATTCGAGAGCTTACTCAATTTCTTCATCAAGCCTTCCAGCTTAAGGACTTAGGTAATCTTTCTTATTTCCTGGGTTTGGAAATTCATCGTTCTTCTCATGGATTATTTGTCAACCAACACAAGTACGTGCTCGACTTGCTTCGTGAGGCTCAATATTCTGATTGCAAGCCGGCCATGACACCTATGGAGCATCATTTGAAACTCTCTAGCTCTATTGGGGAGCGCCTGTCTGATACAGCTAGTTCTTAGTATCGCATTCTGGTGGGTAGCCTGATTTATCTCACGTCTACGCGCCCTGATATCTCATATGCCGTACAAATTGTGAGTCAGTTTATGGCCTCCCCTCGTACATCTCATCTCGATGCTATTCATCGTATCTTGCGCTACTTGAAAGACACACCTCAAGTTGGCCTATTCTTCCCCACTTCTGGCGATATGTCTCTCTCCGCGTATGCTGACGCTGATTATGCTGGTTGCTTAGATACCCGTCGCTCCACTTCTGGATGGCTTGTTAAGTTGGGATCGTCCGTGATTTCATGGCGTTGTAAGAAGCAAGATCGCGTTTCTAAGTCTTCTACAGAACCTGAATATCGGTCCATGTCTGAGGTGAGTTCTGAACTTGTATGGTTATATCGGCTGCTGGGCGACCTTGGTATTTCTTGTCCCTCTCCTGTACGTCTCTTTGGGGATAATATTAGTGCAATTCAGATTGCGACTAACCCAGTTCTGCATGAGCGTACGAAGCACATTGAAGTTCACGTGCACTACATTCGTCAACTTGTTACTGATGGTTGGCTTCAGTTGCGATATCTCACGACCGAAGATCAGCCGGATGATATCTTGACGAAGGCTGTGTCTACTAGTCGTCATTGGTTCTTATCACACAAACTGATGTTGCGTCAAGCACCATCAGTTTGAGGGGGGATATTAATGTATGTATGTAGGATATATATATTTTATATGGACTTATTTGTAATTAGGCGCATAACTCTGTGGCTAGGGTTATGAGCTGAACGTGGACGTGCACTATAAAGCCTGGTTTTAGGGCTTGTAGTGATTGAATAATAACAACTACAGGAAGCTTAGCCACCGTGGAGTAAAGTCTCTCTAAGAGGCCGAACCACGTTAAATCTCGTGTCGATTTCCTTTATGCTTTTTATATGAAATCTTAACAAGACCACGTGCGGCGCCGGCGACATCGTTGGTTGACCATCCATTTCTACTGCTTGCTTTGATTGCTATGGCCGGAGGGAAACAGGATAGTCTTATATAGCGGTGGATGTTTTCCTGTATACGGACAGCAACCGCTTGGTAGATGGAATGGTGACCAAGACAAACTCGCCACTTGTCCAACTTTTGTACGGTGCTTGTGAAAAGGTGTGGCCGAAAACAATAATTGAACTACGGCTAAACCACGATGATATCAACCAAAAAATAGTCTAGACATCTTGTTTATAATTTTTTTTTTTTATAATGGTGATTGAAATATATTAAAACAAGGAAAAGAAAGTACAAAGGTGAACAGAGGCTCACAAGGGGACGAGCCAACTCACCAAGAAATCCAAACAAACAACGAAACAAAAGGAAAAGAAAAGGACAAACCTAACAGAGAAAAGCAAATGAAAGAGAAGGGGAAAGTCCGAAAGAAAGCAAACTGCAAAAAACTGAGACGGATGTGAAAAACCGTGGCCAGCCAGCTAGCCAAATGGGCCGAACCATTCCCGCTAGGACAGAAAACCACAGCCACCAAACAACTCTCAAAGCCAAGATAGACCGATAGAGACCAGGGAGAACAGACAGCCCGGAAAATCAACAGAAAACACCTCTGCCACACCCCCAAGACCAACAACACTAAACAGCCACCAGTAAAAATCAGGAAACGCCAGCAGCCTGGGCACATGACAAGCTAGGAGTTCTGGAGCTTCAACTCGATCCACTGCAAACCTTGATCCTTATCAACCTTGCCAAAAGCCATTGCCCACTCGACAGCTTCTCTTATAATTTTGCGCACAACAGCTCTAGGTTGCAGACGACTATCCTGGAAAATTCTCCTATTCCTCTCAAGCCAGATATGCCAGCACGCCGCATGGAGCACCCCGAAAAGGAACCACCCCTCAATACTACCATCAGGGCGAGAAGGCCACCTACTGATGGTAGTTAAAATGTTACTAGTGGGGTGTTCGATGGATCCGCAAGCCCTCTGCAATCTGCTCCACACCTCCTCGGCGAAAAGGCACAAAGAGAAGATGTGATTGATGTCTTCTTCATCCCGATCGCAAAGCTCGCACCTATTGGCAAGATGCCAGCCTCTTGCCTTGAGATTGTCCAAAGTGAGAATCCGTTTGTGAGCCACTAACCATACAAAGAAGCAGATCTTTGTAGGGATCAATTGCCGCCAAACAGACTCAAACGGGAACTCGGAAGTACCAATGTGCTCCTCATCAATCAAATACATGTACATAGAACGAACAGAAAAGTAGCCCTCCGGGCAGGGAAGCCAAATCGGCCTAGGAGGCCCGTTAGTCACACGGGCGGAGCCCAAAGAATTAAGAAGATCCATAAGAGCAACCCTTTCTCTCTCAGCCCCCCCCCCCTCTCAGGAAAGTAATCAAAGGAACAGACCAAGAGAAACTCTCACCTGTGAGTTCTATGGCTTCAGAGACCCTGGCATTCGGAAAGCTAGAGGCGGCCGCAACTCTTGGGAAAGACTCTGCAAGCACAACACCTGGAATCCAGCAATCATGCCAAAAGGAAACCCAACTGCCATTGCCGGGATCAATACTAGCCATTCGCCAAAAGTTATCGTACTCCTTAGAGATATTTGCCCAAACCGACCCTAAAAACCCTTGCCTGCTTCTCACGGATCCCCACTCCGAATGCTGATGCGAATATTTAACTGTAATCAGTTCCCTCCACCAACTGTCCCTCTCCGTGGCGAAGCGCCATAACCACTTCCCCAGCATTGCTCTATTGAAAGCCGCTAAATCCATAATCCCAAGACCACCCCGGTTAATTGGGGCTTTACAGGTATCCCAACTCACCAGAGGAAGTTTCATCCTATCACCCGATCCACTCCATAAAAACCTTCTTTGAATGCCTTCGAGACTTCTGATAACCGAGGATGGAGCACGGAAGATGGAGAAATAATAGATTGCCTGGTTCGAGAGCACAGACTTAATCATGGTTAACCTTCCTTCGAAAGAAAGATACCTGCCCTTCCATCCATCGAGCCTCTTCCTGCATTTATCCACAATAGGATTCCACAGCGAAATAGCGTTGGGCTTTGCCCCTAACGGGAACCCCAAGTATCTTGTCACCTCGTTACTCCAATTGCACCCAATTATATAGAGGCAAAGAAACCAGGATCTGGGACATCCCCGACAGTGAACATAACAGATTTATCCAGATTAATCCTGAGCCCCGTGACTGCCTGGAAACAAACGAGAGTAGCAAGAATATTGACGACCTGCCCATACTCTGCGTCACAAAAAATTAATGTGTCGTCGGCGAACAACAAATGAGTGACTTCCCCCCGAGCCCACCGGTTGATGGTTCTTTCTATTACGATCGAGGTTGGTCAAAGAGGGTTGTGGAATTTCTCGCCGGCAAAGATTTGGAAGATTTGCTGGAGAAAGATCCCTTCTATACCAGGGTCCAGGAATATTGGAAGTGTATCCGCTCGTCTCTTTGTCGTCTACATATTTAATTTTAACAAGTTGGTGGCCCTACCTTGCTGGCCTTGAACCGTTACCATTTCTCCCATCCAAGTAGATCACTTGGAGGAGAGCAGCCATGGAAACCTTCTGACGATCTGAATGGCTAGGCTAGCACAATCACCAACCAACATTCTCAGCTCGTCTCGTTGGGAGTGTACGTCATGAAACCCCCGTTCCAGAATCTCTAACCCGGCTGCAGAAACAGAGACAGATGGTGGAATGGTTTGGGTACGTGGGAGAATGAAGCAGATTTTGGGTCGTTTGGATGTGGAAATGTAATGCAGTAATTGGACCCAATTACCATATAATGCAGTAATTGGGTTAAAAATTCATGTTTGGGAGAGCAAAAATGGTATGGAAATTGGATCATGGAAATTGGCTTCAATTACCACATTCATGGTAATTGAGAATACTACACCTCCCTCTAGTAATTTGACATTACCACGTTTTCTTACTTCTTTTTTCAAATTCCACACCATCAATTCCCACAAAACTAAACCCTATCCAAACGTGAATTTTGTTTTAATTTCCACAAGTCAATTCCTTGGTTTTGTACAACACGGAAATTCAGACAAATTTCAACGTTTTAGAATTTCCACATCCAAACGACCCCAGAGTAACAAATTTGATTTGCAATGCAAACTGCGAGTCTGCCCCACATCGATTTTGTTGAACTGGTCGGACAGGATCGAATATGTTTCAGATTCAATGCCTTCTTTTTATGTTTCGATTCCACGACCACGAGTCCTCTTATAAACAAAGGGGGAAACAGTAGATATTTGTAGAAGGAAATAATGTAGAACAGTACAAGCCATGTTCAAACTAATACGGCACCCTATGCTTTCTCTGTATATATGAAGTCTCTTCTTAGCACCCTAACTAAGCAAGCCATTGCAGGGAGGAAAACGGGCAAAGCTAATACAAAGCCAGTGCGAAAGATGAGAATTTACGGATAGACTCGAAGAAGCAGAGAAGAAGAGCCATTAACATATACAATACAGTGTTTTTCTTTCTATTTTTTGGCTTGCCTTATGAGGAAGGGTGGTAACAGGTTACTTAGAGCACAAGTGATCCTTTCTTTTCCAGTTGCAAGCTTTTCATTCTTCTTTCTCTGCTACATGGTGGCGAGTTTGCCAGGCTGATGAGTACGTGGAAATGGCTGACCCGGTCGGTCAAGCTCAATGAATGTGTGGCGACGCCTAAGCTCTTCTTTGTCACCGGCCAGCCAGATGGTCCAGAAGAATCCGATCCAACCTGACCGAGAAAAGGGAACAACAAGACAGCCGAGTCAAAAACCAAATCAGACAGCAAAAGGAATCTACGCATAAGGGAAAACTAAACTTATAGTCCCAGATTTCATGTCTAGGAGTAGCTAGGGAACGTTTTATGTGGTACTATCCTATTCCTTCCTCATTTTTCATGTCTGGCACAATGATAATAGTTGGGACTGAGACTGAGACTGAGGCCCTTAGTACAGTACGTTAGGGGATGATCCAAGTTGTGGAGTCAAGGCCTCCTAGCTTGAGTGGATGAGCCAAGGGCCCCGAGCACTTCCCTTATATAAGGTGTTGGGCATGTGACTCGGACCTAGCCGCGCCAGAGGAACGCACCAACACTACCCCAGATGCCGCCAAACCCGTCAGGACGCGACGCGACCGAAGACCTCCAGCGCGAAGACCCCCAGCGCGGTTCAGCGCGAAGACCTCGAGCGCAACACATCAGCGTGGCTCGGCGCGAAGACCTCGAGCGCGACACCTCAGCGCGGCCCGGCGCGAAGATCTCGAGCGCGGCACAGGCTACGCGCACGTGGAAAGATCAAAGCGTGGACCAGACCAAAGAGCCGCAGAAAGCGTCATCTCGCTTCCCGAGGGATAGTCACATCAGGGTCCTAAGCACAGTCATAGGTAAGCCTCTGACATGTCCTAGGTAGAGGCATGGCCTAAATCCCTGACATGTCAGTGGTCATGTCATTGTACCATCATGTAACTCACCCACCACCATGTAGCCTATAAATATGGCATTTACTCCGGTGGGTGAGGAGATCGCATTTTTCAGACTCTATCTCTAAAAACATCGACTTCTCTCTCTAAAGACTAATTCTCTCATCCCTGTTTCCCAAGATCTTGGTTCTACATCAATACAGTCGATTTTCCTTGCTTACCTCCCTTGACCCACTTTCTTTCCCGAACCTCACTCCTACGCTCAGTTAGGTTCAAACAATTGGCGCCCACCGTGGGGCTAAGTAGAGAAGCAAAGAAAAACAACCAATGGCTGAACACAATCCCAACTTACCTGATGAAGCAACACCCATCAAAGCAATGACCAACCCAAGAACATTCGCGGAAACCAGCAACCTCAACGCGGTGCTTATCGAAGAAGAAGAGCCCGAGCTGACGGCCAAGGAAATGAGGCAGCTAATGGCGAAGCAGAATAACGTCATAGCCGATATGCAAAAGCAAATGAGACAAGTCATAGCGCTCATGATGAGCAAAGAAGCCGCGCAACAGTGGAGGCGACACCAAGCGCGCCACCACCCGCACCGCCACCTGAGGAAGCGATAGGAATCGCCACGCCACCACAACCTGCACCGGCCGAATTCCCTGCGTGCGAAGCGCAACAAGCCGAGCCGCCGGGTAGGGCAGACCTCAGTTTTCTGGAGCAACACTTGTCTCCCAATACCGACCCAAACCACCCAAGAGGGCGCTCCACCAACCGCTAAGAGCGGAAATCATGGTGGAACACCTGAGTGGAATGCCACCCGCCCTCCCAACATATAACTATGCCGAACCTTCCCATCAACATTCTCCGGAATATGCCTCGATTGGTATAACAGGCTCCCGAACGGGATCATCCGCTCATTTGAGGAGTTCATACTCCTATTCACGACGAAGTTCGCGTCCCAAAAGAGAAGGCCTCTCCACCTCAAGGCGCTGATAGACATCAGGCAAAAGGATGGGGAAAGCCTGCGAGCATTTTACGCCAGATGGTCCGGGGTGGCGATGGCAGTGCGCGATCTTACCCCCGAAACCGCCGCCCATCACCTTATGGAAGCCACCACCAACATGGAGCTCAAGCGGGCACTAGCAAAAAGGCCCGTAACACTATCGACAGAGTTGGAGATGAAGATTGAGAAGGCCATTACGCTAGAAGAAACCCTCAGAGCGGGATCTGTCAGACGCTTCGAACCAGCCAAATTGCCGCGAGAGGAACAGGGACGTCGGCAGCTCCCGCTGTCGCGAGACCAATTGGCGCAACTACACAGCGGTCCAAAGCACCACCCCCCTCCCCCACAAGAGCAAGCTCAGCGAGGACGATCGCCAGACAGGCGCGCATCCCACGCCTTCACACCGCTTAACGACTCCGTGAAGAACGTGTTCCACGTTCTCCGCGAGAAGGGCTACAAGCTCAATTGGCCCGCGCCGTTGAATTCAATACCCCACATGCGTGATCCAAAAAAGCATTGTGACTTCCACAGATCAACGGGGCACTGGACAGAAGATTGCCGAGAACTACGTTACGAAATAGAAGGCCTCATACGACGAGGATTGCTGGCCGAGTTCACACACGAAAAAGAGGAACAAGTAGGGAGGCCCCAAAACCCGCCACCACCCCCACAAGTCGACTACAACGAAGCCACTGGCGCGTATGTAGTGCGAAAAGAAATAGGGGTGGTGACAGTGGAAGGAGATCGTCCGAAGAAAAAAACCAAGCGCGAACGCGCGATTGAATTCGCAGCGGCGGATGTACAAACAGGGGGCCAGCTAAGCTTCGACGACACCGAATTACGGCAGGGAATTCCGTCAGAAGACTCGCTCACCATCACCGCTCTGGTGGCCGCCTGCAAAATACACCGCCTAGTGATAGATGGAGGTGCCGCGACAGACATTCTCTTTCAAATCACTATCGACCAAATGGACATCGACCCGCGCTTAATCAAGCGCGCCCAAGGGAACTTGGTCGGCTTCTCTGGAACGAGAGTTCCAGTAATTGGTGTGGTAACTCTTCCTGTTGTTATCGGAGATCAAGAACCGCGCGTCACAAAGCAAGTCGAGTTCACAATAGTCGACTGCAAATCGTCCCACAACGGCATCTTGGGCCGACCCTTCCTAGCAAAATTCATGGCCCTTCCATCCACATGCCACCAGAAGCTTAAGTTCCCCACGAAGATGGGAACTGGAGAGGCGCGCGGGACGCCATGGGGAGCCCTAAAGCTCGAAGGAGAGGCCCGACAAACCAACATTGTCGACACAAGGCCAGAGGAACCCCGCCCGGAATCGATGGATTCCGATTTTGAGGTCGCGCTCGACCCAACCGAGCCGAATAGAAAAATACGCATCTCGACTCACGTCCGCGACGACGCGATTGAGCCGCTGATAGCGCTACTGAAGGAATATAAGGAGCTATTTGCCTGGTGCACAGAAGACATGCCGGGGGTACCAAGGCATGTAGCTCAACATTGCCTTGCAGTCCCGCCTAGCGCGCCTCCGAGGCAACAAGTGCGACGTAGCTTCACTGGCGACAAACTGAAAGCCATCGAAGAGGAGGTGGCGCGACTGTTGGCGGCAGGGTTGATTCGCCCGGTCAAATACCCGAAGTGGTTGGCAAACGTGGTCCTGGTGAAAAAGTCTTCAGGGGCTTGGCGGATGTGCGTCGACTACACAACAATCAACAAAGTGTGCCCGGGAGACCCTTACCCGTTGCCGCGCATTGACCAACTGATCGACGCCACTGCCGACCACGAGACACTGTCCTTCCTAGACATGTTCTCAGGATACCACCAAATCCCAATGTCGCACGAAGATGAGGAAAAAACGGCGTTCATGACTCCCTTCGGAAACTTCTGTTTCGTCGGAATGCCGTTCGGACTGAAGAACGCGGGCGCGACATACCAAAGAATGATCGATTCAGTGTTCTCACAACAGAGGGGGCGGAACATCGAGGCATATGTGGATGACCTCATCGTTAAAACTAAGGCTGGCAACTCGCATCTGGAGGATCTGCGCGAGACATTCGAGGCGCTCAGCAAACACAGCCTCCGCTTGAACCCACTGAAGTGTGTTTTTGGAGCAGAGGCAGGGAAGTTTCTTGGGTTCATGATAACCAAGCGCGGCATCGAAGTTGACCCAAAACAAATCACCGCGGTCCAACAACTTCGGGCACCCAGGAACGCATTGGAAATTCAATCCCTGAATGGCAAGATAGCGGCGTTAGGGAGGTTCATACCAAGGTACGCCGACAAGTGTGCGCCCTTCTTCAAAATGCTCAAAAATGGCGCACGGTTCGCATGGTCTGAGGAGTGTGAAGCGGCATTCCAAGAGCTAAAAGCATATCTTGTATCCCCTCATGTATTGACCGCTCCCAAGCTTAATGAAAACTTTTCCTGTATCTTGCTGTGTCAACAAGGGCTGTGAGCGCGGTACTGATATCCAGAAGGGATGGCAAAACCGAGCAACCTGTATATTATACTTCGCGTACCCTTGTCAGCGCGGAAACAATATACTCCCCAATAGAGAAAGCCGCCCTGGCGTTGGTGAGCGCGTCACAGAAATTGCGCCCATACTTTCAAGCGCACCAAGTTACCGTCCTGACCAACCTCCCGTTGAAAAAGATCCTGACTTCAA
Organism: Linum tenue; assembly: GCA_946122785.1. Lineage (NCBI taxonomy): Eukaryota > Viridiplantae > Streptophyta > Magnoliopsida > Malpighiales > Linaceae > Linum > Linum tenue. Next base: position 58,249,055 of record CAMGYJ010000006.1, on the reverse strand, counting down.
TGGAAGTTTCCGGGCGCATGGTCAAATGGGCGGTCGAGCTTTCAGAGTACGATATTCAATATGCGCCAAGACCAGCAATAAAGGCCCAAAACCTAGCGGATTTCATCGCCGAGGGGGTCACTCTCGAAACAACGCCAGAGGGTGTATGGGAGGTTTATGTTGATGGAGCGGCGAGCAAACATGGCGCCGGCGCGGGAGTGATTGTGCGCACACCCACCGGTGTCGTCCACGAAATAGCAATCAGATTCAGAGCGTTGAAGACAAATAACGTGGCTGAATACGAGGCTATCCTAGCGGGAATGACTGCCGCCCATGACTTGGGCGCTAGAACGATACGGGTACTCTCCGACTCCTCTCTGGCAGTCAATCAACTGAACGGAACATTTGACGCAAAAGAACACACTGGCTCATTACATGGATCGCGTCAAGCTGCGGCCAGCCACCTTTGAGGCGGTAACGTACATGCAAATACCGAGAGAAGAGAACGTGCACGCCGACGCGTTATCCAAGCTAGCGACTGCTACCGACTTCGAGTCCACGCGCCTCGTGTCTGTCCAAAAAGAGGAGGAGGAATGTCGCCCAGAGGTAGCAATTAACACAACTCAGCTCACGTCTGACGAGGACTGGAGACATCCAATCGTGAAATATCTACAAGACGGCGCAGTGCCAGAGGCATGGACCCTAAGGCAAAAAGTGGCTCGTTGTACGCTCATCGAAGGAGAGCTGTATCGACGGTCATACTCGGGCGTCTATCTTAAATGCATCGGGCAAGAAGAGGCGCACGACTTGGTGCGCGACCTGCACGAAGGGTTGTGTGCAATGCACGCTGGGCCATGCAGCATGGAACGTACCATCTTGCTGCATGGATACTACTGGCCGCGAATAAAGAAGGCCACGAAGAGATATGCAGACCAGTGCCACAAATGCCAAATTAACGCGCGCCCACATCACATACCATCCACCGAGCTTCAAGGCAACCTGAGCCCATGGCCCTTCGCGCAATGCGGAGTGGATCTCTTGGGTCCCTTCCCAACTGCAAAAGGAAAGCGCAAATACATTATTGTGGCAGTAGACTACTTCACCAAATGGATCGAAGCTGAAGCACTAGCCTCGATAACGGCGCAACAGGTGACACGCTTCCTGAAGAACAACATCCTGTCGCGCTTTGGAGTCCCAAACGCGCTCATCTTCGATCATGGGAAGCAGCTTGACTGCGCAGAAGTGATAGATTTCTGCGACCAAGTAGGAACCATCGCAAGGTTCGCATCGATAGCTTATCCCCAAGCCAACGTCCAAGCGGAATCCGCTAACAAAGCAATCATGCACGGCTTGCACACCCGCTTGAACGATGCCAAAGGTAATTAGGCTGATGAGCTCAACACAGTGCTATGGGCGCACCGCACCACGTACAAATTGGCAACGGGCGAAACCCCTTTCGCCCTTACATACGGCACCGACGCGGTAATCCCCATAGAGACAACAGCCCCGACCTATCGAATCACGAGGTACAACGAAGAAACCAACGATGAAGCGCGCTTGCTGGACCTGGAGTTGTCACAGGAAAGGCGCGAGTTGGCAGCCATCAAGCTGGCCGCAATGAAAGAGCAGGTAGCCAAGTACCACAACGCGAAGCTGGTTCCACACAAGTTGATCCTCGGAGACCAAGTACTACGGTGGAACTTCCGTCCCGACCCCAAGCACGGAAAGCTCGCCTCAGTGTGGGAGGGTCCATACCTAATCCGCGAAGTGGTCGGTGCCAACACCTTCAAACTCAGCGAGTTGGGGGGCAACAAGATACAAAGAACATGGAACGCACAAAATCTCAGGAAGTATAACCAGGCAACTTAATATGTATTTTACTCGCTATGGCGCTTTGTCGCAAAGGAATGAAAAGTACTCAGTTCGCAAGAACAAAAAATTGGCAATAGTCATGCACTATTCGCGCCCACACAGTTCGCAAGAACAAAAAATAGCAATAGTCATGCCCTATTCGCGCCCACATAGTTCGCAAGAACAAAAAATAGCAATAGTCATGCACTATTCGCGCCGACTCAGTTCGCAAGAACAAAAATTAGCAATAGTCCCGCACTATTCGCGCCCACTCGGTTCAAAAGAACAAATAATAGCGATAGTCATGAACTATTCGCGCCCACTTGATTCGAAGGAACAAACGAACACATTAACAAATAAGCGCCACAAAGGAAGAATCTTTGCATTTGATTAAGCGGGAGCATCAACATTGTTCGCAACTACACTTGATATATAAAAAAAAGAGGGAGAAGAAATAAGAAAGGCAACAAAGCAACAAATTCAAAAAAGAGACACGCCAGCGCGATAAACTTAGTCCACCTAAGCACCATCAGTGTTAGGCTGAACATCCTCTCTACTCTTCTTGCGGCGCTGCAAAGGCTGAACATCCTTTTCCTCGTCATCATCAACCTTCTCCCCGTCCGGGCGCTCCTCCTCTTTCTCATCCTCCACCTCATTCTCATCCCCTGACTCGGAGTCAGACTCCAAGGGCCGCTTCTCGCCAATCCACATCTTGACGTGTTGGACCATTTCGCGAGTATCCCAGCGAACCCCCGGATTTTCTGGCCGAACCTTCTTCCCGACCGTGATCACGGCCTTGGTCATGGCGTCCGCCAAAATCTTCCCGAAAGAGGGAGAAGACTTGAACTGACGAACGACCGCAACCTCGGCCGCGCGAACAGCTTCCGCTTTCGCGACACTGTGAAGGCGGACCAGGTCGTCCTTCTCCTTTTGAAGCTCTTTGCGAGCTCGCTTCAGCTTCCTAGCGTAAGAGGCCTCCAGCTGTTCTCAGATGGCGGAGCACTCCTCGACCCGCACCCGCACCTGCTCTTTAGCCGCCTCCACGTCGGCGGCCAACTTGCTCTGCAGGACGCGAGTTCCTCCATCGCCTCATTGGCTTTATTCGTTGCCACGTCGGCACGATTGTTCGCCCCAACAACCTTCCCCTCCAGCTGGACGATCTTCGCCTCTTCAGCCTTCATCTTTGCGCGCTGTGATGCACGCTCCTGTTGGGCCCGGAAGGTCGCCAACAAACCCTACCACCACAACGCTAAAAGACTTAGCAAAACATTGCATTCAATAAAAAAGATAACTTCGAAGACTCCGCGAGAACTCAACCCAATCTTACGCGAAGTGGACCTGAGCCAGGTCATGAAATGGATCACACTTCTCCAATCGCGGCGGAATACTTAGGACAGGCCCGAGCGCCCGGAGTGCGGTATTCGCGGACGCCAGATTGCAAGCCGCCCCGGTGTGAATCCGCACATCGCGGAAGTAGTTGACAGCAGCGGCGCCGGGAGCGGCAGTGGCGGGAGTCCCCCAAAAGCCAGCCATCTCAGGCAGTTTTTTTGCTGGACAGTGGCTCCCGACGAGCTGCCAGCCGCCACTCTCTCATGCCGAGAAGGCCTATTCACCGGCGCCTCTAGCTCCAAAAGCGCCAGAGATAGCTGCCGCACCGCAGAAGACGGTTGTTCCGCTTGTGGAGTCTGCGCCGTCTGCGAAGTTGGTTCTGCCAAACGAGCCGCCTTACAGGGCTTTTCAACCGCCAGTGGCTGCTCAATTTCCTTCCGCTTCGTAGTCCTCGACGCCGCGCTCACCTTCTTCTTCTTATTATTATTATTATCAGCGCGCGGCGCCTTCACGACGTCGTCAACCGACATCATGCTAACCAGGCTGGAGAAGTCAACACCTGCGCCAATAAATCGTAAGAGAGGGGTTAATATGATAGAATGCAAAAGAAAAGAAATACAACTAACCATCGTCAAACAGCTCCTCCAAACAAGCCTCGCGGACTCCCCCCGCGTATAAATTGATCCTATGAGGCATGCACGCCTCATACTCATCGTTGAGCCCGACATAGTTGCCTGTATCCGACTCATATCCGAGCGTGCTGCCTTTCTTCCAGACAGTAGGATCCTCCACAAACTCACTCGCCCACTCTCCGAGAGTGGGCTTGACATAGAAGAAGCGCTCGAACCAAGTTTTCTTTAAGTTGGGCGATCCATACACGAAGCCGTCGGGCCTCTTGTCGCGACGCTTGATGGAAAGGCAATCGCTTCTTGTTGTTGGCTCCTTGATTTTATATATCTTCCGGAACAGGCCGTAAGTCGGCTCGATGTTAAGCCTTTTGCACGCAAGACGGAGACAGCTCGCGTGCATGATTACAGACGGGGAGAGCCGCCAACGGAGCAGTTAAGGCGCTTATACAAAGCGCATAATAGCGGGTCGATGGGGAACTTGAACCCCATCACCCAATACTCTGTATAGACGCAAACCACCCCGGGGGGCAATTGCCCACCATACTTCGCGCAGAAGGAGTGGCGTACTCCCAATGGGGGGGGCAAGCCCAGTCCGCGGACTATCTCCGCCACGTCATCAACATCGTATATAGAAGCGTGGTCGGGCCCGCGCTTAAGATTGTCGTGCGGCGCCGCCTGATCGCCCCACATCTCTACCCATTCTATAACAGTATACGCGGCGCCAACACCGCGTAACCCCCGTCGGACCATGGCCTCTGACACGCGCACAACATGATGCGGCCCTGACTGTGTGCCAGAGTCTTCGCGCGCTTCATCGTTGGCAACCCCTGGCCTACCATCACGGTCACGCCGGATTATCAGCACCCCACGAGCTCCTTGCCTCGCCTGCCCGCTCCCGGAGGCAACCATACCCATGTCGGAAGAACCGCCGAGGTCATTCTCCGACTCGACGTCGAACGACGGCGTCGTCGGAATCCCTTCGTCACCGCTGCCGTCCCCATCACCGGAACCGCCCAATTCCAGCGAACGATCAGTAGAAGTGTGCGAAAGAGGGGAGAGATTACCTTCTTCGCCTTGTACGACCTCGGCCTCGTCGATGTTGATGCTAGCCATGATAATAACTCGAGTTTTACCAACAGCAAAAGGAGAATTGAGGTTGTAGAAGAAGGAGAGGAATCTCAGAGAAGGGATGAACGAAGAAACAGGAAACAGAGTCGAAGGAAACAGATGAGTCCAACTCCCCCATAGCAAGCCTATATTTATAGTCGGCCAGGGAAAACGAAGGGTTAAAGTCACATAGGGATCCGTAACCGTCAGATCCTACCAAATCTTTTCGAATTTCAAAAAATCTCCGCCCAAGTAGCCCAATCATACAGGGACACGTGGACACCTACCATCATAGGCACTAGTCGGTGACGCCACAAGTGTCGCGCACCGCCTGGGGGGCATGACACACCCGCGAGGAAGAAAAAACACACCCCAAGCCCAACTTCAATGGCGCTCAAAAATCAAGAAACCGCGCAATTAACACAACCTCAATAGCAAGTGTTGCGTGTAACTCAAAGTGACGCGCACAACAAGCGTGAAGAATCCCACGAAAACGCGCGATCGGCACGACTTCAATCAGGCGGAAATCAGCGCGATCAGTAACGAACCCGGAAAATTCACCCCACAGAGATCACGCAGGCCCGAGTCAATCAAGCGGAAATCTAAACAGGTGGTATTCACAGAACACCCCCTGATGGGGGGCAATTGTTGGGCATGTGACTCAGACCTAGCCGCGCCAGAGGAACGCACCGACACTACCCCAGATGTCGCCAAACCCGTCAGGACGCGGCGCGACCGAAGACCTCCAGCGCGAAGACCCCCAGCGCGGTTCAGCGCGAAGACCTCGAGCGCGACACCTCAGCGTGGCTCGGCGCGAAGACCTCGAGCGCGACACCTCAGCGCGGCCCGGCGCGAAGATCTCGAGCGCGGCACAGGCTACCCGCACGTGGAAAGATCAAAGCGTGGACCAGACCAAAGAGCCGCAGAAAGCGTCATCTCGCTTCTCGAGGGATAGTCACATCAGGGTCCTAAGCACAGTCATAGGTAAGCCTCTGGCATGTCCTAGGTAGAGGCATGGCCTAAATCCCTGACATGTCAGTGGTCATGTCATGGTACCATCATGTAACTCAACCACTCACCCACCACCATTTAGCCTATAAATATGGCATTTACTCCGGTGGGTGAGGAGATCGCATTTTTCAGACTCTATCTCTAAAAACATCTACTTCTCTCTCTAAAGACTAATTCTCTCATCCCTGTTTCCCAAGATCTTGGTTCTACATCAATACAGTCGTTTTTCCTTGCTTACCTCCCTTGACCCACTTTCTTTCCCGAACCTCACTCCTACGCTCAGTTAGGTACAAACATAAGGGTTCCGTAGCCCTCCAAGATAGTGATCCTTCTTTCTTGGTGTTTATACTACATTCTCTCTTCGTTCATCACTTTAACCATATGTCACTCTATTTGCATTCGCTCTACAGTCTAAACGTCATAATTCTAACTCACTTGAGGAGCGGAGTGCAAATTAGGGGCCTTCTTGGCCTCTCCAAGGGGTGACATCCCCATCTAAGGAGATTAGTTTTTTACCCGCCCGTTGGGCGGTGTATTTTGTTTGGTTATTTTATAATTCGTTATAGTATTCTAATTGTTATTATTATTTATGTTTGTTAAGATAATATATATGGAATTGTAAATCTCACTTACCTTATTTCAAGTATTGTTTCATATTTTTATGCCTTTTGTTTATTTATGAACATTTTAATTTTATTAACTGAGCTCTTTGTAGATTGTTTTTTATTTATTTAGAATTTTTTTTATCGAACTCGCCCTTTAAGATTATAAACATAGGAGTTATTCATTCTTTAGCACACAATTGTGATAAAGAAGTTAAAAAATTTACAGCAATAAAAGAAGAAGTTAGAATAAGAAAATATGCTTCAATTAATAAAAAAATAAGCGAAGAGCTTTTTATTTTTCTCTCCCTTCTCATATGTTGGTATACGATAATAGAGAATATTCCGATCTAAATCCCATGAATATCGTGTATTATTACTTACACATACAACTTTGGAATAATGAGGAAACTCATTAGCATCCACGTCCATCAATCTTCCACGTACTCGTTTAATTACCTTAAAATGTTCTAGAAAACCAACCACAAACAAAACTATCAGCTGTCACAAACTTATTAAAGCAATATTTTCAGCAAATTAAACTACATATATTTAAATACTATTTATATTTTGTAGAGAGTAACATATCTCATGTAGAAAAGAATTGTGATTTTACCTAATAACAACATAGAAAAATAATGAAAGGAGTAGTTTTCAATACAACTCAACTCATTTTATCATGCAGATTCCTCATTTGTGAACTGAATATATGCATCAATCCAAATAGTAGTTTGTAAGAAAACAATCATGTCAAAATCAAGCTTTAGTTAGGGATTCAATGCGGAAAAATTCACCTTAATGAAACAAACAAATGTCACCGCAAACATGTAGAAATTAAAAAAACATCGAAATAGACAACCGAGAAACGACCATTATCATTTTCTTTCTTCTTCGCGACCTTTATAAAACCCCAATTATGTTCCCTTCTACTTATAACCTCTTTTCTACCTACTAATTACTAAACAGATCATCATTGTATTGCTAGCTAGTAGCATGTCAATCATGAACATAAAATATAATAAACAACCATCACAACTCTTCCTTCTATTTCAACATTCAAGAAATCGAATTGCAATAGGCATTCAAGAAAAACGATCAATTATTCAATCAAATGAGGTATGCCCTAAGTCCAACCAATGAACCCTTCTATTTTTTTTTTTTTTTTTTGACAAAAGATAATCATATTGATTCAATAAAACGATCATTACACCCTGGAATTTAACCAGGTCAAAAAATCAAAGGATCGACATGTAGTCGGGTACAAAGAGAGGGCTTTCCTAGCCACCAACTGGGCTACCCTATTGCTACACCGACCTACAAACCGAACATTGAAAGTTGAATGCACCGCCATAATTTGGATGACCTCCTCGAGAATGGCCCCAACCTGATTGTCACCGGAGTCGCGATTATTAACTTTGTCAATGACCACCCTCGCGTCCCCCTGAAAATTTACCTCCGGGAGCCCCAGCTCTAGGCACCACCGCAATCCTTCCCGCAGCGTAAGCAACTCAGCCGTCATGGGATCATCAATATAACGAAACTGAACCCCTCGGGCACGAAAGCATCGCCCCTCCGAGTCAAGGAGAATTATACCCCCGGCAGAATGAGATCCACCACGAGTCGCTCCATCCCACATACAAGTGATTGTCCCCGGCCCACTCCCTATCCCACTTCAATCATGCTTAGTCGCGGCCTCGGCACACCTTGATCCTTGGGCAAATGAATCCACTCCAGATACTGCTGATTAAATTGCCTCATCAAGGCTTGGATCCCATACTGCTTGCCTTCAAAAACCACCCAGTTCCGGGACCGCCAAATACGCCAAAGGACAGCCACCACCGCCATGACCGTCTGAGGCTGATGCAACAAAGACATCAACTTCTTGAGGAATAGGGGAAAGGTATGTCGTGGTAAGCCCTGGCCAAGATCCTCTAAACCAGAGTGCACCCAAAGAGCCCGAGCAACAGGGCAATCAAGGAACAGATGCTCCAACGTTTCTTTCTCCGCCCAACACACCGGACAACGCGGCAACACCTGAACCTTCCGCTCAATGAGGGCTTCCGTAGTGGGAAGGAGACGATGGAACAGCTGCCACAAAAATATTTTAAGTTTGGGTGGCAGATCCGCATTCCACAGCCGAATCCAACTCGGCCTATCCATCCAACTAGCCATTGATCTCCACCGGCCCCCTTGCTTATCCAATCGGACTGCAAGAAGATACGCCGTCTTCACCGAAAAAAGCCCATCCCTGGTTTCCTGCCAAATAAGCTTATCCTCAATGGTCGCACGAGGGAGGGGAATAGCCTTAATAGCTTGGCAGATAGCAGGCGGAAACCACTGACTAAGGCTGGACTCACACCATCGCCCTTCTCCCTGTAGAATCACATCAGCAACCTTAGGCTCCGTCTCACTCGGGAGGACACGCGGGTTATACACCAGACCCTCCGATTGCAACCTCGAAATCCAATTCGAAGATAACAAAGGCGCCCTTTCCCCATTACCAATCTGCCAACGGAGGCCTTGGATGAGAAGCTGGCGACCATGCAAGATACTCTGCCATCCCCAAGAGGGGCGAGATCTGGCCGTGGCAGTGAGAAAATCTCCCATCGGGAAATATTTACCTTTATAGACCTTGACCAGCAGCGTGTCAGGCTCCGACAGGATTTGCCACCCAATCTTAGCCAAAAGGGCCTGATTAAAATGCTCAAATCGACGAAAACCCATACCACCCTCATGCTTGCTGGTGCACATATTACGCCAAGACATCCATCGAATCCGAGACCTTCCGCCTTCCACACCCCACCAGAACCTGGCTACATGGCTGTCTAGAAGACGACATAAAGACAGAGGGAGTTTAAAGCAGGACATTCCATGGAGAGGGAGAGCTAACGCGACTGATTTTATCAGCGTTTCTTTAGCTGTCCAAGACAGGGTCCTTTGCTTCCACCCCTGGAGCCTACTCAATAACTTCTCCTCCAGAAAACGGAAAGTAGCCATTTTAGATTGCGCAATCAGAGTGGGCAGCCCTAGATATTTATCATGCACACCGACTGCACCCACCCCTAAAATTGCAGCAAGGAATTCCTGGTCAGGCAGTAGGACATTCTTACTAAAGCACACTGCTGATTTGTCCAAATTAACCCTCTGGCCACTCAACTCCTCATACTCATTCAAAACCTCGATCAAGTTCTCACACTCCTGAAGAGAACCACGCAGGAACAGATACGAGTCATCAGCAAAGAAAAGATGGGATATCCGAGGTGCCCTAGGAGCAACCTTGACCCCCTCCAACTGCCCAGCAGCGATGGCTTGTCGTAGGAGCGCTGCAAAGCCCTCGGTGCAAAGCACAAAAAGGAGCGGGGATAGAGGGTCCCCCTGCCTGAGCCCACGAGTTGGAGTAAAGAAACCTGAGGGGGAGCCATTCATAAGTACCGAAAAGGAAGTCGACCGGAGACATTCGAAGACCCAGCCCCGCCAAGTTTGGTTAAAGCCTAATTTCTCCAAAATCGCAAGAAGAAAGGACCATTCGACTCTATCTAGGCCTTTTCCATATCAACCTTCAGAGCTATGTATCCTTTCTTACCTTAACCCTTCTAATTATATTTTATACATTTAAATAAAAGTATATGACGACCCTTCTCCTTGAAAAACAAAGAAGAAATACATTCACTCATCGAGAGTGGGAAAATTTACCATTCAGCAGTTATAATTTGGAAGAAATTAAGAAAAGAATGGAAGAAGAGTATAACTCGGCCAGTCAACCGAAAACAATAACGTATCGCTGAGAAAGTGAGACCAGTTGCCAGCTTCAGATCAAGAGGAAGAGGGAGCAGTCGACACCCTCGGCTTGGATCACCTCATCTTCACAATGATCAGATGAACTTTTTTCGTTAACAGGCAAAAATATATTACAACTGCTCAAAATTTTGTCATCTAATCGTTGCCTCGTGTAACTCCTGCCTCCTATTCTCATACAAAGAAAAAAATCATGTGCATTACCATTTCCTTCTCTATAAATTATGAGAATACAAATATTAGAGATCTCAAAAAAATTAGCAACTAATAAGAGGGTTTTGTTTATTTTTATGGTGGTTGACATACTTTCTTGATTTCTTATTTTCAAAGTTGGATTTTATTTCTAGTGAGACAATCAAAATGGGAAATGGGACAGAAACAAATTAAAAGTTTGCATTAATAATTGATATATTTTTATTTAATCGGAATAAATAAGAAGTTTTTTAAAAAAATACAATTATTGCTCTGAAAAGTTTATATTCAAACATTTGCTATAAAATTTATACTTGTTTTATTTGATAGGTATGTACATTAGAAAGAAGTGAGTGTTTGATAGCAAAAAAACATATAGTCATACGATCATTTCTCAAAGTCGATTGATTATCAAACGCTTGTTTTCTCTTAGACCATCGTTTATATTTTGTTTAATTGAAAATATTGTTATTTATGTGTGTGTTTTTTTCTTCATCAAAATGTAACTTATTATCAAATTGTAGTAAAAATGAGTAGAAAATTTACTTAATCAGATTTAATCAGCTTGGGTTAAACAAATACGATATATCACTCTCTGTTTCCGTCTTTATAGTTTGTTTAATTGAAAAAAAAAAGATGATTACTTATGTATGTGTTTGGTTATTTAAATGTTTCCTAAAAAATTAACTTATTTTAATTTTAGTAAAAATGAGTAGAATTATTAAAAGAAGAGAGAGATAGTTTCATAAGTAGATAAATAAATAGTTTTTTGTTTGTAAAAAAATTGTCCACCATGGCAACTTGTGCATTCACCAAGTGCTTATGTGGCAAGAAGTTATTTTGAATAGCCATAATATTTAGTATAGATATAGATAGATAGATAGATAGATAGATATATATATATATATAGATTGTTTGCATGAAGCCTGGATTGGGATTAGGACCGGGTTAGATCAGGTCCTTAAGGCCTTTTTTTAAGGAAGATCTTAAACCCCTTCCAGCCAATAGGAGAAGGAGAGAGAGTGATAAGTAATGATTGGCAGGTTATTAGTTAGATAATTATTAAGGGTAAACTTGGTATTATGAAGAAAATTAATAGCTACTAAAAACAGGAAAACAAGAAAAAAAAACCCCTAAACTTTTCAACCTCCCGTCCGCCAAAAGCAATAAGCAGCAGCAGCGGTAGTATGAGGGACTCGTCTAGCCGAAGTCGGCGCCGCCATCTACCATTCCGACGCAGTCCGCTGTCTTGGTATCTTCTATCCCGCGGCCGAAGGCGACATCGTCGTCCTCATCGTCAGTCCGTCGCGGACCGACATCACTCCGTTCGCCATCTCGCCGTGAACGTAGCCGTCGGTCGGAAGTTTGAAGGAGAGAGGAACCAGCAGGGGGAACTCGCTAACAAACTCCACCCCACGTATACGCTTCCTATTTCCGGCCGCATTGTTGCTTCCAAAACCCCTAAATTGCATCCCAACCACGTCTCCACCATCGGCGATTCTGTTGACCGGATGTGTTGTGCATAGGTAGAAAATGTTAATAATTTGGGTTAAGAAAATTAATAACAGTTCAAAAAGTTATTGATATACGCTTCCAAAACCCCTAAATTGCATCCCAACCACGTCTCCACCTTCGGCGATTCTGTTGACCGGATGTGTTGTGCATAGGTAGAAAATGTTAATAATTTGGGTTAAGAAAATTAATAACAGTTCAAAAAGTTATTGATATATGTTGTTGTACACTAGCGTAATAGCACATGACAATTTTGTTGACAATTGTTTGATAAAAGGTTAATAATTCTATAACCTGTGTTTGTTAACATTTTTATGATTGCTGAGGTGCTATTATTGTTAATAATAATTGGCATGCACTAGTACGAGAGTGCAAAAAAAGGAATGCTTAAACATTATTAACGACAATGCATAAAAATATTAATGTTTATGTTATGTATTATTAATAGTTTTGTTCACTTTATGAATAGCATAAGTCTACTTTAAATATTTAGTTCCGAGTATATTTGTGCATATCATTACTGATACTTTGCAAGAAACGTTAATAATAATGATTGTATAGTGTTCATTATCCGCATAAATAGTTGATAACGTTCAGTTGCATTGTAAACAATTCTCCGAAAAATGTTAATACTTTTATTATTGATAATTTTTAAAGTTATATTATTTACGTTGTATTTCATTAATAAACATCGAATAAACTTTTAACAATACCTCGCATAAAAGTTGATAATGTTTGAGCACATTGTTGACAATTGTCCAAAAATTATTAATAATTTTTATTACTTGTCAATATTAATGATTTTGTATACCTTTTGCATAAACGTTGAAAACATCTGCCACGTTGTATAAACATTGATAACGATAAGTTAAATCGTTAACAATTGGTCTAAAAACCATTAGTATTTCAATGTACGTTTACATCCCACACAAATCCACCATCAACCCATTAACAATTAAAGTTATGAATCGGTACCTAAAACGTCAATATTGATAACAAAAATGTTACTAATTTAACAATAAAATGTTAATAGTGATAACAAAAATATTACAAACTGACATATAAAACGTTACTAACTTAACAATAAAAGATTATGAACGGGTAACAAAAACGTTAATAATCGTAATAAAACAAATTGGTAACTAAGAACACGTCCATCTTCCTCAAGGGGTCCAAAACACAGACGACCAAACTCTCTGGACTGCCCTTCAGCGATGATGATGATAAGCTTCTTTGATGACCTTGCTTGACGAAGACATCGACCGGAAAACGACATGGCATGATGGCAAGCGGCGGCGACGGAAGAATCAGAAACGGCAAGCAATAGCGGCCAAAAAACTGACGATCTTCATGGACTCCCCTTTAGCTTCAACGTCGATCTCAGACGACAACCGGACGGAGAAGGGACGACAGACGGAGAACTAGGAACGACGGCCGGAGAACTCGGGATGGAGAAGGGACTCGGGACGACGGACGGAGAACTAGGGACGACGGCCGGAGGAACTTGTGACTTGACGTTTCGCCTGCCTGCTTGCGGGAGGAATAATGAGCAGACGAAAATAAAGAGAGACGTGGGCGGGTTAGGGTTTTTGAAAGAAAAAAAAGACAACTTGTTTTAATTTAATTGTAGTCTCCTTAATACCCCTAACAGCTATTTAACTAATAACTCCCTACTAAGTACTAACTACCTAAATTTGAGTTAGCCAATCACAAGGCTTTAAGTTCCTCCTTAAAAAAGAGACTTTAAGGACCTGAACTTAGGCCGATTAGGACATGTAAATGTTCGGTTCGATCCTTTGATTGGGAACCAGGTGTTATTATGCAGGGCAGCAGGAGACCAGCACAGTGGAAAGGTAGGTGAACTATGACAAAAAGATTCTGGTTAAGCTAGTCTAGATCATAAGCTAGTAATAAGTAACCGAACTGAGATGGGACGTGGGCCCACTGAACAGAACTGAATTTTTAATTTATCCTGCCAGATATCCTATCAAAAAAAAAAAGGAGAAGAAAACGCCGTTTGAGTCCATCGGCGTCTCCATGCTGCACAAGATAATCGCCGGGTGCACTTTGGGTGATTTCATGAAACTCTGGTCCGCCGTCGCGAGGAGCAACGGGAGAATTGAAGGCGGCGGCGCGTACGCTCCCGACCGGGCTGCCACGTCCTTCCTGCCCACGAGGCACGATGATTGCTGATGTCATCGATACGAGCAGTTTTGTGAAGGAAGAAGGGGAGATCAACATCGAGAATCATCTCCCGTCCCGTCCTTTGCTCTGGCGACCAACAAAGGGAGATCCGACGCCGACCACGAACGAGGACAGCGATGAGGACGACGGCGCTAGGAGGAGGGCTGGATGACGACGGGAGACGACGAAGTCGCCGTTGGCCTTGGCGGTTACAATTCCGGACGATGGCGGTTACGTTGGATAAGTGCTCTCTCCTTTTTTATTATTACTATTATTTATTTAATTTCTTTTATAATTATCCTCGATAATCCCGTGTAACGCACTCACGATGATTTCCGATAGAAGGGTCGAGTTCGACGGATTTTTATTTTTATTTTTCTCCGCAACTGTGCGCTCCAGCAATTTGCTGCCAACGCCCTTGTGCGTAGCCGCTCGTGGTGTTTCCCCATCTCTGACACCCTTTCCGGTGAGTTTTGCCTATTTTTGCAGGAGTTGTGGGCTGGGATCTTCGGTGAGTCTTTCCGGTGGATGACGAGCCTTGCCGACAATCGGCCAGGCTAGTGGGCTGCAGTTACCTCTCCAGTGGCTTCATTCTTGTTCAAAACGCTCCGGCCTTCGGACGGTTATAATTTCATGGCGGTTAAAATTCTAATGGATAGGCAGTCACAATTTCAAACACGGAACCTATCCTGCATTCAGATAAGTCTATTAATTCTTTCTTAAATTTATATTTAATTATTATTATGTTTACGATTGTGTTTGGTATTTTTTATGGGAGTTGCAATTGTTTTGTAATTTGGTGTCTTTTAATGATAGTGAGGATTTGGTTGTCGTCGGACATGGAGTATATTTCTTCTACTAGTTGGCTTTGTCATATTTGTTTTTGTGTTGCAGAAGGCATAGTCTGTATAGCTTGTGTAGCATTTTCGGTGGAAGTCCGATTGTATTTTAATTTTGTTTGTCCTGTTAGGGGTTGTCTGCGTGTTATTTTGCAGGTACCTTGCACATCAAATCTACTGCTAGGCTATTGGAACTCGACGAATTGGTGCTTGAAGGAGTTTGCTAAAAGAAGACTTTCTTTGCGTTTTTTGGTTTTTTTATGTTACTAGGCATACTAACAGGGCTGCCCATCGCGTGGCATAAACGGCCCTTGCATTGGTAGCAACCTAGTTGGTTGACTACCGCCTTTATATTTCCACTGCATTGTAACACTCTATCTATTACAAACTATCTATGACAAAAAAAAACGCCGTTTGAGAACTTGCCGCCATGTCTGCTTTCGGACTCAACTCGACCGTTGGAGGCAACAAACGCGTCCGATGAACCCACCGACCTTCCGGTGATTATATATAGCGAAGAGCAGCATCACCCATTTTCTTTCCTTGTCATAAACGTCTTCCTCATCCCATATTCTTTTATTCCTCCACACAATTTCTCTCCTCAATCATTAGGGTTTCAGAACCCGTATTCTATTGAATCGAGATTTTCCACTCTGCAATCTCTCCGCGGCTCGAGGTGCCGGAAGACGGAACCCTTTTCTTCGAAGGATTAGGGTTTCAGAAGTCTGAATCGATCGTCACTCATCTCTGGATTTCATCGTTCGGGGGTCTCGAAGGTTAGTTTCTTCTCTCTTCGATCGTCGCTCGTCTCTGGGTTCGCATTATTTTCTGGGTTAAAATATTTGTCGCATCGTCGGGTGGAAAATGGAACGGATTTTAGAAACGACTAGTTCCGTGTGCTTTTAGGGTTTCCCTTCGTTAGGGTTTCGTCCGTGGTGTTTACTCTGTCGCCGTGTCTTTATCTGTTTCAGTCTAAGGATGATGACGATCTTTAATCAACAAGCAGCTGAGGTAACAATGCCTATGAAGAGTAGTCGCAGTCGCAGCATTGTGTGCCACTACTGGAAACAAGGAAGGTGTAACCGAAACCCCTGTAGGTTCGTGCATGGAGATCTGCAACCAGCTGGAACGAAGGTGGTGGAATCTCTGCCGTCATCTTCGAATAGTCATCGTCCCAATGTCTATCGTGCGCCTCAAACTCAAAAGAGTCAAGCTTTGGTCCCTGGTGATCTGCGGAGGAAGCTCTCACCACTTGAAGAAGACCGGGTCTCCAAAAGAACCAAAAGCTCTCAGCTACCTGCCGCCGCCACCCAGATGAGCCAACGGAAGCAGTGCAGCAGTTATGTTGATGGCGTCCTCCCATCTCAATCCCCATCTAAACCAGCTTCTGCAAACACTACTAGTTCTCCGAAGCAGCCAGATGCTGAAGTTGATGATGTAGCTGTAGCTGTCGTCCCCACTACTAGTGAACACTATGAAGAGAAGAAGGCTGCTTGTTGTCAAGATTGGATGTCTGGAAACTGTGGCAGAGGGGAGAGCTGTCAATTCCTACATTCATGGTGCCGTGGTGATGGGTTCTCAATGCTTGCAAGACTAATTGAAGAAGGGCATGATGGTGAGAAGTCTATTTCTGGGATTGGGTTCCCTGCAGGATCCGACAAACTCTATTCAGCAACCAGTGGTGGAGTGGTACGTGCTTGGGATTGCCATACTGGTTTGCTTGCAGGGACTGCAAATGTTGGTGACCACAAGATTGGATGTTTGATTAGCGATGAAGACTGGGTGTTTGTTGGTTTCCCCAATGGTGTCAAAGCATGGAACTTCAAGTTAGGGGTTTATCATGACCTCACTGGTCCCAAAGGTCAAGTTAATGCCTTGGAGTTTGGGTTGGATGCCTTGTACGCTGGATTTGAAGATGGTGCAATATCGATTTGGAAAGGCTTCACTGATCAGCAAGCCAATCCACAATTCCAGCAGCCTGCTACTTACCTGAGAGGCCATGGAAGTGCAGTTACTTGCCTGAGAGCTACCATAAATGGCGAATTGTATAGAAGATTGTATTCTGGTTCGGTGGATGGGACCATCAAGGTTTGGGATTTGTATACTGAGGAGTGCATTCAAACACTCAAGGCACACGATGGTGCTGTGACATCTGTTATCTGCTGGAATACGTTCCTGTTGTCTTGCTCAATGGATAAGAAGGTCAAGTTCTGGGGTTGCACTGAAGATGACAGTGATGACATAAGCCTTTTGTACACGCATGAAGAGGAAAGTGCTGCACTTGCTCTTGGGGGGATGAATGATTCCGCAGGAAAGCCAATCTTGTTCTGTTCGTGGAGCAACTGTAGTGTTGGGTTGTACGAGTTGCCAACACTCAAAGAGTTTGGAAGGATTTACTCACAGAAGGAAGTAAGTGCAATTCGAAATGGGCCTGAAGGCTTGTTTTTCACAGGGGATGCAAGCGGCGTGGTCAGCGTGTGGAAGTTGTTGGCAGAAGTTAGCAGTAGTGGAGCGAAAGTCCTTTAGATTTTTGTCAAGGAAGTGTAGAGAGAGCTGTAGCTGCAATTAGAGTTTTTTCATGTAAAAGTAGGATTCCAATTCTATTGTTGGGATTCAGAATAGGCTGCTGCACTGATTTTTTTTCAATGTATCAGTGTAGCCACACAGAAGCAACAATCAGTTGCTAGTGATTCTTTTGTATATCTGAGTGTATAAATATACTACAAATGATTACATCAATGATTCCAAATGGATTGGGTTTTTTGTTAGTCTTCATATAAGTTCAGATCACCACTTCAACTTTTCTGTCTTTCTTCGTTAATCTGTTTGTTCGGTTGCTTCATCAACTATGTACTTATCTGGATCTTGGTCCAAACTCCAGAGTCCAGATAAACTGCAATAGTTTTCGAGTTAATTCAAAGGTCTTCCAGGCTTCCAGCACACCATCCCGCTCTGACTAGCACAACAGCCCGCCCTCAAGGTTTTCCAACCCAAAAAGATAGAAAGACTGCTCGCACGAAGAAAAGTCTTTTAGAGCAAGGTGGTCGAGCATAAACCTTAAAACAGATGAGAAAACTATGCTCAAACTTGCTGGGTCTAGCTCTTGTAAGTCTAGACCAGTCTTTATGAAATCGTAAATTGTTGATCCCCAAAACAATGACTGCCTCAAACTCTAATTGTGCAGGTACAGACAACTTGAGCTCTGAATGCTAAAACCTCAACTCAAACGTACTTCGAGCACAATTTGTTGATGAAAATTCAGTGATTTGGTTAGTACCGACCCTAAGGTTTTTAGTGCCCAATCATCTATTAGACGAAATGGAAGCTAAAGTCAAAATGGACGTTGGTTTTAGGGGATACTCTTCTTCTGGATTTCCCCAAGGCTTCAGTACCATGTTGCAAATTACCTGAGAGTGTGTTGGATATCAAAAGGAATCTATGATGAAGGCAAAAGTGAGGATTCTCATTATCAGCTCTTTGAATACTGCATTCCTTTTCTCTAAATACAGACGGTATATTACATTAGAGAATGGTACATAGAAATAAGTGATAATCCCTTGCACTCTAATTGAATAAAATTCATTCTGAAACTAAGCTAATAAATAAACAAACTTTAAACAGACAAGAAGATGGCAAAAGGTGGCAATTTCAAAAGCTTCTCTCTTTCTTTCTTGTGCCACAAACACTGATGTGAAAAAAGAAACAAAAAATCAGGTTGTCTCCTTTATTTTGTCCACTCTTTGCTTTACTGTGGCTCTGTTCTTTTCTGATGTTTTGTCTCAGGTAGGGATAACATCTATGGAATGTGAATATGAAGAAGCTCCAGGTGAGCTAACTTCAGGCCTTGTTTTCTGCAAAGTACACCACAATAGGTCAGCCTTTTGTTTTGTTTTCATGGTTATTGCCACATGTTCCAAATGGTACCAAAAAATAAACAAGCATGGAGGAGTTGGAGAATTAGAAACTCACCTTGTGAGCAACTGTGTTCTTCCAAGCCTTCTCCAAAACTTCAAGCACAACATCAATCGTAGGACGACCTTTGCTCGATTTCGCCACGCAAAGGACTGCAATTTGAAGGATGGCTTCAAAATCCTCAGTGTTGAGATCTCCATGGAGCCTTGGATCCTCAAAGTCTAGCAGTGGCCTTTTCCCCAGGCTCACATCCTTTGCCTGGACGAGAGAGGAAATAATAGACTCATTATCATGAACAAGTTCCAAGTTACAGGGCTGATCAATTGAATATCTCACAGTACTACCTTTCTGGTGATCTGGTCTCTGGCATCAAGATCAAGCTCAATGACCTTTTGGCCTGACAACAACTGAAGAATAACGATTCCAAAGCTGTAGATATCACTGCCACATGTCAACTTGGCGTTGCTCATGTATTCAGGATCCATGTAGCCTATAGTTCCTCTGACTTCAGTGAACACTTTGCTCTCTTCCATGCCTATCATCTTTGCTAATCCGAAATCTGACAGCTTGGGCTCCAACTCCTCAGTCAAAAGGATGTTTGTAAGCTGGCAATAACATTACAAATAGAATGACAAACATTGAGATATCTGTGGATCAAAGTTTAGTGGGAAAAAAAACAGACCCACAAGCCCTTGCCTCTACCTTAATGTCTCTATGAACAATGCAACCATCAATGTAGTGGTGGAGGTATCTAAGACCAAGGGCGCACCCTCTCAGGATCTTAACTCTTCTTTCCCAGGTTAGAACTGATTCTTTTCCTGAAGAGACAAACATGGAAAAATAAATGAACATAGAAAGAATTGACATTAGAAATGACAAATGGATTGGATTGGCAGCTTCAAGGTTTGGTTGATATGGGTTTGTAGATTTGTGGGTTGGATTTGAATGAAATCATGTTTTGGTTGGCACTTTCTTGAGAACTTTAAGTGTTTTGGAGAAACATTTTCTCATTTGTCAACGTCTAGGAGTAAATGATTATTAGTTCATACATTAAAACGTAAACTGGCAAATGTGGATAATGTGCAAGACATCATAATATAATTTTTCATCTGAAGGGGGCAAAAGTAGGATCCATATATCCCACCACAAGCTGCGCACAGGGTGAATAACATCCGCACAAAATAGGTCAGTGCAAATCAGGTCAAAATTATCATCCATATATGACATGTATCAAAATGTTAACCAGAAAATGGAAAGACCTCAAAAGAGAGAATGTATACTTAGCAGATGCTGAGCTAAGTTGCCAGCTGAGCAGAACTCATAGACGAGGTACCGATCAGGGCCATTAATGCAGCAACCAAACAAACAAACGAGATTGGGATGTCTAATCCTGGAAAGCCCTTCAACTTCACGATGGAAGGAATCTGAAGTATGTCCCTGATGGATATGCTTGATTGCTACAACTTGTCCACTAGGCAAAACGCCTTTGTAAACCTGTCCAGCACTTCCTCTCCCGAGACTCGTCTTCTCACTGGTACTGGTATTGTAGTTCATGGCATTCTGAATCTCGTACTTGGAGAATCTGTAGAGACCAGACCACGCCGTGACTTCTTGGGATTCCAAAAGTGGTTTCCCAGCTTTCCTTCTACCTTTGTCTTTGCTCCTCGTCACGAATTTGACGAGGATGAGAACTAGAATTAGTATCACGACGGCTATTAGGACGGAACCTGCTGCTTTCGCCACGGAATCTGAGAGAGAGCTACACTTGTTTATGTTAGTTTCTTGTTGGGGGCATAGTTGTAGAAGTTTGTTTTTGGGGGATGGAAGTGGGTTACTTACTTTTGATTCTCACGTAGCCTCATTTGAGCCTGCAACATCAACAATTCAACATTAAACTCATTAAGATTCTTTAAAACTCAGAAATAGAATGTCCATTTCAACTTGATCGGTTCGATCGACTATATTAACTTGTACTATAAAGGTATAATTCGCTCCTGATTAGAATGAACCAAGCTGTGGATCTTATACTTTCATCTTGACTTGTTCTCTGCTGAATGCTGATTGTGTTAAATCTTTCTAATACTGGTTCGTTCTTGCTATATTGACTCCTTAAAAGAATGAAAGTATGACTTTGTGGGTTCATTAGTCATGTATTCTATCCATCTATCCTTGGAAAAGTTGCATTTTTCATATTCACATATCATAATGGGTCTACCTGCCCCGATCTATGTCTCATACGAATACTTCCCTAACTTGGACCTTCATTCATGGCACAGGAATGAACATCAAAGTATCGGGCTCACCAAACCATTCTCATTCCTAACTTCAGAAAAGGTAACCACCAAAAATGGATACAGAATTACTCATAAAAATGGATCAGAATCGAACTTTACCACCAAAATCCTGCATGACGGGCAAACACCTGTAAAGATCGTCGACGGAAGATCCCGCCTCCAACTTCTGTGCTGCAATCGCCACCACGACAGCAACTGTGCACATCATTGCTTGAGTGCTGTCATCACTGTAACGTGAGCGTTCGACATCAAATGTGTGCTCATAGACACAATCGCTTGAGCACAAGTGCTACAAGCATTATCAAACGAAGCATTAAGATTTGAACACGAATTGACAGTAGTTCTGAACCCAAGAGCTGCTCCAATGTGCCAAAGATAGGCGGAACAAGGGCCGTTCCCACTGTACAGCAAATCGAACCCACAAGAGAGTGGGGAAACAGAGTTCTGCTCGTGGAAAGGGCCAGTGCATTCTTTCCATTGGTCTTGTGGAAGAAAGAGTGAGCCATGTGTTTGGCTAGCTCTCAGGCCGAGGTTTTGGGTTATGACTTGAAGGACGTTTCTACAGCAGAGTGTTGTGCTGATGGTGTTCAAATCCTTCACTCTACCTTCTTGTTACCGACGCATTCGCCGTGGGTTGGTATGGGAACGCCTTGAAGTCCAGTGCACAGTCTCCTGCAACAACATTTAGTGGTTTCAAGGTATGAGATTTTTAAAGCTGAGAAAGGGAAAGGGCTGTCGGAGCAAACCTGATGCATGGCTGAAGAAGGTTGCAATGCATAGGAAGCCAAGTTTCAGTAAAAGGAGGAGGCAAGGTGGCATATACCCACCATTGTTAGGCCCAAGAACTTAAGAAGCTAAAAACAGTGTTTAGTTGAGCAGGGGAAGTATGTATCTTCAATCTTTAGGTTCAGAAGGAAAGCAGCTGAAACTTTTCAAAGGTTAGAGGCGAAGTGGATACTTATAGAGCGGTGGAAAATCTCATGTAGGGAGGTTTTCTTTGCAACAACCGCTCGTGGGATCTTCACTTTCTCTCGGGCATTTCATCGAACAGCTAGCCAGCAGTTGCATGAATCCAACGTTGAAGTTAACGCGCAGGGGGCATAGGTCCTGCTTCCTTCTGATGGTGACAACCAAACCATGAAGGTTCGAGATTAGAAGTTTGGCTTTTCTTATGAGGAATGGGATTGGAGGTTGGCTCTTGGGTTCCATCAAAAGTTGATTTTTCTGATTCCCAAAATCCGGAGGTGCTTCAAACACATCGCCTCATCTCTTTGGGACGAAAACTTTCAGGAGCTAGCCTGGAATTTCATTTTCTTAGACTTTTAAGTCTTTTATACCGCATAATATACTTGGCAGAATTACAAATTATTATAGTATTCCTCTTTATTTTTTTATTATTGTTGATGATTAAAGTGCTCGTTGAGAATTTCATATTTCGATCTCGTACAAGAACGGTAATATTTTAATTAATTTCCTAATTTTAATTGCAATCCATTGTAATTGTCTTTATTAGCTGCGTTAATAGCCTTTAAATCAGTCTTTTAGAATTACTTCCCTTCCAGGACCAGCCTTCTTTCTTTAACCTCCCTCTATTTAATTTGTTTTAAACCCGTAGGAGAGAATTGCTACTAATCTTAAGGTGTATTAATTATTTATTTAATTTATTTGAGCAAGCTCAGTTTTGTTAGTCATTTTCTTCTTATCCATTTTTATTGGATTTTATCCAATATTTTTACTTTTCAGTATTAACTCCCTTTCTTCGTGTTGAAACCACATTTTTTATGTGGAACTTTCGGTGAAGTCCGACTATATCTCTTGACAGATTTTAATCTCTGCTGTTAGAGACTTTTAGCACCTTGTGGTGCCTTTGTAGCTGGTTTCTGTACAGGAAAATTTAGTATTGTGAAGTTATGATCGAGCATCTCCTCAACCTATGATGGAAAGCAAGTCTCGTTAAATGATTTATTCAATTGTTACAAAGAATCTTCAAGGATGTGCAACTGACTCGGTCGGCTTCTCAGGTGATGGAACTATTCCATTTGACTTTCATAATTCTATTATGGTATTATCGATGATCATATCAAATTGTTTGTCTTTAGTGAGGCTATGTGATTGTATCTTACCCTTAATGTATTGATTGTTACATATTGCGGGGTTTCTCAACTGATCAACATGGATCCTACATCGAGGAAGCATTCTCTTCCCAGTGCATGAGCCACTTTCAGGGAAGTTTCTTTTCTCTCTCTTTCTGCCCCTCGTGTCAGTTTCGTGTCTTTTCGCTCCTTGGAGCTTTCTCAGAGCTGCCCACCTAGTGGCATAACAGGCTCTTTCATCGGGAATCCGGTTGCATACGGATTACCGTTCTTTATTATTATATGTTTTGTATTTTGTTGTCCGGCCATGCCTTGGGGCTTATCTTGGATAAAAAAAAAAAAAAAAAAAAAAACCTTGAGCTCACTTGAAGCAGTAAAACAAGATTGCTGGTTTTACTTTTACATTTCTACCCTATCAATTCGATCGTTCCCCCTTTGCCCTCCAGAGATGAGATTAAGGAAGCTTTTGGTCGCCTGACCTACTGCATGAGAGGTTTTCTTTGCTGCCCCGACCACAACTGGTTGCAACGAGATGACAGGAAGGTTTGCTCGCTCTTCAATCATTGCTGCATAACACATAAAGAACAACCATAGGGAAAAAATGGTAATCAATTGAAATTGAACAGACAATATTGGTTTTCATAAAAAAAAAGTTGGCAGAGAAGGGTGATTTATGGAGCTCACAGATTGTATGCTGGTGAGCTAGTGTACCAATTTGTCGAATTCCAGCTTCTGCTGCTTGAACAGCTTGAGCTGATTTGTTCACCCCATCCGATATCTCATGGCTGTGGAAAATCCAAGAAACACAAGTAAATGTTTACTGTTTTACTAGAAATCACCATGAATTTACTCTCCGCTTATGAAGCAGGCGGGCTGATATCACATTGTAGATATAGGCAGTCCTTTCAGCAAATAGGCAAAACACATCTACCTTTTCTTCCCAAAACAGGCTTAATTGACCAATTGTGAGTAGCAGACGCGCATATAAGGGCATTCAAGCAAATTTGGAACCCTTAGGTAAAGTTAGCTAATCAGATTGATAAGGATGGTGCGATATTCCACACCTGAGGTCACTCAATTCGAGTGTTAGATCGCTGATTTCCATGCCCGACAAGCGAATCGCAGCCATTGTACTCGGTAGTTCTTCACGAGCTGCATCCGCAAGCTTTGAAAGAGACAATGCAGCTCTCCTCGTTGCCTAGAGAAGAATCAGACCATTGTGAAAGCAATCAGCTACTTGATTGCTGTGACAAGAAAGTTCGCAGGCTAAAACCAAAAATCCTCAAGAGATGTGTTATATACTTTAATATCAGCATTCGGATTTGATAAAATGATAAAAACTTACATGAAGCGTTGGGACAGCAGCTACAACGAGACTTGTAAATGCTACACATGTCTGCAATTGGAACCAAATCCACCATTTCCACATTAAACCCCACAAAACAATCGAAAAAACGAATACTGGGCAAGACCCACAAGAAAGAAACGACCGTTGGTTGGTGGGAGTGAAAGGGTAAAGTCCGGAAATTTTACCGTGCAAGCGGCGAACGTGAAGAGGAAGAAGGCTTGATCGGCCAAGCTGAGCTTCATCCATGGGTGAATAAACGAAGGAACTAGAGCATTACCCACTTGCACGTTCAAATTCGTACCGGGTCCATCCTCGCTATCCAGAACGGCGTTGGAACAGTTGTGGTGGTCGAATTGAACTGCGTCGATTGTATCGGATCGCTTGGTGGGATCCGAAGCGTGGAGAGCGATGAAGCGAGGCCGATTGAAGGATTGGCGGCAGGGGTGGGTTAAGGAAAGGGAAGGAAGAATTGAGAGTCTGGGAAATGGGATTGGATTAGCATGCTTTAGAGGACTGATCAGTGAAGAAGTGGGATTGGGTGTCGAGAGATTAATGGGTCTCATAGTTGGGGAATTTGGTGAAGCTTCCACCTCTTTGGCCTTCGACCTGGAAACAGTTTCACGGTCATCTCCTCGCGGTATCGTTTAATCATTTTGTACCTTTTCTTGCAAGTTGCTATTCGATCCCGGAATATTAGATGATTCACGATTTAACGCCTGTAACTTCCTGAAATTTGCAATCGGGACCCTATGTCAGTGTGTTGGGAACTTGGGAGGACTTCGGAATGACCTGACCTCATATTATTTGCCATATATGACATTTTTAGGGCGTTAAATAGAAATTTAGTTTCTTCTCGTGACGAGAATTACATTTTGGCATTTGAACATATTGATATTCATAGATCACAAGTATATTATGCCAAAAGACTATCTACTAACAAGTCGAAAATTATGGTAACATGGATCACTTCCACCATTGGACCAACAAGCATATTATTCATGCAGCCAAAAACAGCTTGCAAGGTTATACTATCAATACTTGCATTGCTTACTACATCACGATATAGCTTACAACTATCAATACTTGCATTGCTTATACAAAACAACATGACAAGAACTAAACTTATCCTTCTTCGGGTATTGCTTAAAAGTCACATCCTTCGAATCCATACATCGACATTACTGCCATTTCGGATTAATCAACAGTATTCACAGGAAGCTCTCGCAGGAGAGGAAATGCATCCATATCACTCGTAAGTTGGCTTTAAGCATGTCGCACACACGTTCAGCTTCCACTCCCTGTTTCCCAAAACATTACGAAACAAAATTATCAAGAGACCAAGAACATGGTCGTGCACAATGCAACTCCACTAAACATCACATCACACAACAGAAACTTGCCTGTGATAACTCTGCAGCTACCCCTTTCAACTTCACATACACTTCCCTTGATGCTTCCCCGGTGCCTTTCATGAAATCGAATCGATCGGCATCCCTAACTTTAAGCCTGAGGGATGTGTTACTAAAAGCTTTATGGACTGTGTGCCACACCCCAACAACGCTGTACCTATCTCCAGAAGACATTCTTTTCCCCAGTGGCCATTTCAGCCCACCTTTCACATCTGCCTCTACGACTGCACAGTCGATAAGTTCTTGGATGCTGCTCATCTCATCATCCTTTATAAAAAACAAAGTCAGTACAAATGAGTTTGAATCAACTAAATTGTCGAGAAGTGGGGTTTGATATGGTCCTTCAAGAAGCTTACTGTAAGAGATGTCAAGATCCTCTTGGAGCATAGCATTAGCCGAAGGTCTATGTTCTTATCAAGACACGATATGTCTGTGACCATCTGCCGCACTTGGTTCAATTCAACCTAAAGCCAAGGTGAAACAAGTAGCTTAGGGGTTCTAGATGAACTACAAGGATAAACATGAACTTTGAACTTGAACAGTGAGTCATTAAAGGTTGTCAGGAAAAAAAAAATCTTCTTTTTTTGCAGCATATGGAAACATGCCTTGTGCAGTTGCAGCTTTTTATCTTCTTCCCTCACAGTACATTTGCAGGAGAGAGTCGCATCAGGTTTTCTGTTATCAGACAACTGCACATGGGGAAAAATCACCAATATCAGCAATTAATGCAGAATCAACCCAGGTTGGATGGGTTATTTCAAGAGTTCTAGTACAAAACAGGAAAGTAGCGTTGGGAAGAAACTACCTTGACATGGTATATATCCCTCTGCTCCTCAAACTCCAACCCTATCTCAGGGTTGACAGCTTGATCAAGAACACTATCCACATAAGAAGAGGGAAGATTCGTGTAGAATGTGCGTTTTGATCTCATCAATGCATCTTCCAGCTGCTGATCACTTCCTATACTTACAAGCCTTTTTCTTTGACAAATACTTACAAGCCTCATTGATGGGCTTCTGCATTGTATAGAGATGATATCATCATGGTTGTTACACAAACCCAGGCTAAAATATACTTGTAAACTTTCCTATCATAATTTGGCTAGCACTAGCCAAGCAAGGAACACAACTATCAATGACATGTTTCAAAATACAGCCTAATCGACGCAACAAAGCACTTGAATTCATTCCAGACAAACCATTAAGAACATTCCTACAATCTAGTATTTGATTCACACACATACACAGAAAGGCAGTAGTAACACATGGAGATGATTAGCGAAATGAAGTGGCACCAAACAGAAGGCAATAAGTTCTATAGTATATCCATAGCTTACTCGCGGAAAACAATCTTGCCAAATCTAGCCACTAGAGTAGGCTTTATCTTCTCCAATCTCTGAGCCTCCATTTCAGACCTCAATATCCCGAAAGAAGAAAGCAAACCCTCCAACACATCTGCAGCTATGACGTCCCATGGAGTTCTCAAGCATCTTGGTACTACTCCATCACTCTCTGCATCATATGCGAAATTAAAAACCACAAAGTGTATCGTTGTAGTGGTCGTAGAATCTGAATAAGGGGATTTCATATAACACTAACCTGCAGATGAATGCTTATCATTAACTAAGATTAGAGGTGTTTCTCCTTCTCTGCGCTGAATGGACTCCAAGAAAACTGGCTTTAGCCAAATGTTAGGAGGGAATTGATGCTCATCATCCAAACCAACAGCAAACCATCTAGATATGGAATTGTTGGCGTAAATAATCTTTCCAGTCTTTCTAGCAATGCTAGAATTCGGGCTTAAATCGAGAATTCTCCTGAACTGGAGAGCAAACGCTTCTGGAGTTGGGGGAGTTCTCCTCCCACTTTCCACCGAGTGCCGCTTGTTTGGAGGAATGTAACGAGCCATCGACGAACCAAACAGCAAATCTCACCTATCAGGATTGCAAGGAAATTAACAAAACATGCAATCAACTCAATTGAACATTTCGGTGCCAAGATACGAACTTTCTTGCGAAACCCCAGAAAGGGGGTAGCCCA
This sequence comes from Linum tenue, assembly GCA_946122785.1. Taxonomy (NCBI): domain Eukaryota; kingdom Viridiplantae; phylum Streptophyta; class Magnoliopsida; order Malpighiales; family Linaceae; genus Linum; species Linum tenue. Next base: position 58,220,930 of record CAMGYJ010000006.1, on the reverse strand, counting down.
GTAAAACCAGATGGAAACTAAAACCCCGGAGGCGATTAAACCGTACCAAATCCAAGTTCCGATCAAAGGAATAAAGTAGAGTAGCGGAAATGCATAAAAATTACCTGTGAGTAAAAGCGATTTCCTGCTGTGGATTACTACAGAAGGGTTTTCAATCGTTCTCCGTTCAAGTGGCACCTCAGGAGCGGATCCGCGGATATGTATATATACAGATGACGACATAGGATCCTGAGACTAAAGGTGGACTAGTATCTTTGATTAAGGTGCTTCATGCAGAAGGTTGTGAAAAAAGAGAACGACTTGGCGAAGAAGGTGATGTTGGAAATGGAAAGCGTTGGAAAGAGCGGAGGAAAGCAGAGGACTCGAGTCTCGAAGAGGAAGAATGGTTGTTAACCCGGTTTGGCCCCGCCGGTCGAACCAGGCAGTTGAACCTGGCCTCTACCCCGGGCGGCTGGAGTTAGGACAACACCTAATTTTCTAGCATGGTCTAATACTAATCTTAAAGAAACTTTATTTTTGCTAACTTCTTATGTTGGAGGCGTTTACACAATTTAATGCTAATTGCAACAATTTAGGCAAATCTCGCGTCGACAAAACACGGGGGAGATCCATGGTTTATAAGTAAGAAATCGATTTAACTGACAAGACGCGTTTTGGAGTGAAACGGAGGAGTTCTTGTGAGAACTCCGAAATTAAACATGCTTAGTGTGGAGTACAACAAGGATGGGTGACCTTATGGGAAGTCACCTTGAATTGCACCCCAAGTCAAAAACCGTGAGGGTCGAAGGCCAAAGCGGACAATATCTTGCTCAGGAAAAGGTTCGGGATGTTACAAGTGGTATCAGAACCTCTCCGCGTCCCTCTTGAACGAAGGGGGGGGGGGGGGGGACTCTCTATGACACAACTCCTAACAATGGCCAAGTGTAACCAATGAAAGGGACTGCAGTATAGTGGCTCAAGTAATAAATATCGAATCCACAGGTCTCTAGAGTTACTATTACTCAGCTTCACTTCATTATCTAGCAAACCAGATTAAGATGGAAGAACTAAAACTACTCTAACAAACTACAGTTAAATTTAATCTAATTACAGGTTGGGAACTCACTTAGGTATGATTTCCCCTAGCCACTAGCCAGATTAATGATTGATGATTTCTAACTTGTTTCACTTTCATTCACAATGCGCAGAATCCTTGACTAAACCTTGAATCTCGACTAAAGGATTAAGGCCCTCTTGAGTCAATTGCCTAGAGGGACGTATCCTTCTCAAGAACAACCGATCAAGGCGTTCTGAACTAGATTCCCTATAACGAATGAGGTTCCCAATCGATACAAAGCATTGAATCAACCCTCGACTAAAGCAATTGATCCAATACTATCAATCTATGGTGCTCTATTGACCTAATCATGTATTCGCTCTCATAGGATCAAAGCAGAATCAATAATCTCGACTAAAGAAGAATTGAATCATGAAAACGTGCATAGATTGAATATGAACTCAAGATTATCAAGTAGGAGTACTCATACAATCATCCAATCAAACAAACATAGCTAGGGTTCCTCAAAACCTAAGTGAAGGAAAGTTACTCCATAGAGAAGAGAGAGACTGCAGTAAGAATCTTCAGATGATCAGTCTTCAAGTCCGGGCTTGTTCCTCAAGCTTCTAAGGCGAAGAAATCCTCCAATTCCACTCCAAGAATGCCCTCAAATTGCGTTGGGTGTTTGGGATCCAAAACCCAGCTCTCCCCTTGCAAAAACGCACAAAACAAGCTTTTAACAACCTGCGTTCGCGATCCCCGGTCATAATCTCCGGTCGGATATTTCGGGTGCCCGGCCAGGGATTTCGAAACGCAGCGCAGCGGTACAGGGGATAATACTCGATCGAGGTCAGGAATACCCGATCGGGTATTTTTGCTCTCTGGCCGGGACCCCTTCTGTTTCTAGACGTCCAAAATCGATTTTCCCCGGCCTCTCTTAGCGATTTACCCGGCCGGGTATTATTACTTATGGCTGGGTATTTTGCTCCTCCGGCCCCCTTCAACTCAAACGTCCTCCTTTTGACCCGTAACTCGTTTCCTCGCCTTAACGTCAACGCCAAGCCCTGAAATATGACATAAAAACACAACCTAGCGTGAAATCGGCTTAAAACACGAGAATCTCTTCTCCAACGGCTCAAGAATAGGGGTATAAACATGTGTAATTATTGGTCTATCAAATTCCCCCACACTTAACCGTTTGCTTGTCCCCAAGCAAACCTAACTCAAACCAATGCAACTCTCCATACCTCTATAGCAACAAACAACCCCGATCGTCGGTAGAGGATTTCCTAGATCATATAGCAGATTACGAGGTCAACTAGTCTTCTAAGACGTTCCCTATCTCTCTTAATGCGAGTACTAGACTCAAGCCAGGATCATGAGAAGAAGTGGAAGTAAGACAACCAGCTCATAGAGAAAGGGACTCACACCATTCACAACCAAGGACTCATTATACCCGGGTGCTCTTTCACTTCATTTCACCGTTGGAACGCCTTTTTTACTTTCATTTTATATTTCTTTTTTTTTTCATTCACTTGGAGGGGGTTCCAACTGCAGTCTTTTACATGGTCGACTCTTATTAGTCGAGAAAGAGCAATTTCTGCACATCTGGCGCTCGCCAGAGTACTTCTTTTAACTCCTTTTCCTCAACTCGTGTGGAGGGTCAATGAAATTAAGGGGGGTCGGAAGCTCTATCCATGCCTTTAAAAACACATCCTCGAGTAGACAAACCGTTCAACGGGTGGAAATTTTACTTGTACTAGAGACAGCTTAGCTTCACCTTGTAGGAGTACCCCACTAAGGATCACTAAAATCTCTTCCAAAACTTGATTTTGTGCAATGAACGGTGCCACACACGTTGGGCTTACCCCATGTTTAAAATTTCAATGATTTCGACATGGAGGACCAACTGCTTTTCATTGGGCACATGAGCACCTTGTTCGATACACTAGTCCATAACACAATCCAATCAGGGTCACCATTGCCACATGAATTCAACGGTCTTAGCTCCACTAATTCACAAAATCAAATGGCACAACAGAGAGCTAGATAGGAAAAATCTTATACTTCAACATCCTCCATAGTGCTACACTACCTCCCTAGGTTGCATATTACTATAGAGACTGTCAATTCAAAGCATACTGAGCAGGCAATTTGCAAGGAACACACGTACTTGGAGCCCTCAAATCGAAATTTGGACAGTGGAATAGGCTCTGAGCACACAAACATCCAAACATTCACACGCATACATAATCGAACATCCCCCCACACTTAAGCACGACATTGTCCTCAATGGAGGAAAGATAAGGAGGGTAGAACGAAGTTACCAGATCAAGGGTGAATGATGGTTGACGGGGCAGGCGGTGCATTCCAGGAGGAGAGAGTAATCGGAACACAAACACCACACAAAATCTCACAAAGGTTGAGTTATTGACTCTAAAATCAAAGAACAAAACTGACTCAACCGAGGTGAAATAGAGAAAGAAATGCAAATCGATGGCTCCTAAGTTTCGGTCCAGCCCAAAACCTCCTTGAAGTTGAGGTTCTCGTCAATGAGGTGGAGTCTCAAGTCACGAGCATGTGGTATGAAAGATGAGGAAAGCTCGTGCACTTGATGCAGATGAAGTCTCCACCATCGAGACCTCTTCTTCTCTTCTCTCGTCTCATTGCCCCAAACCAAATATGACAACATCGATTGACCACCATCACGTCCAACAAGAGGGACCGATATCGACGTGGCCTTGGTCTGGCAAAGAGACACTGCAAATGGGTCCTTGCTAAGAAGTTCCTCGAAGTTTGGTGGAGATATCACATGTAACTCATGGCCGGTGCAAGCCTCTTCCACCTCAACTTCGACCTCGGCCTGGATGCCAATTGATTCTTCAACCCCCCTTCCTTCTTCATGTGGTATCACCCATGGGAAATGATCAAGAAATCCATCTGCTTCACTTTCGTCATCCTCCACAACCTTTTCCCGCACCCTTTCTTGCTCTTCTTCTCCCAGCACGGATTGGAGGCCAAGTCGCCAAGCAATTTCTTTGATGAGATCATATTGCATCTCCTCACTCATGCCCGCCTCTTCAAAGCTCATTGTGGGATGTGGGAAGGTGTGGTCGGCTACGACAAGACATTTCTGATCATGATCATCACGAGAGCTCTCTGTGACAACTTCTGTGTGCTCCACAATGTCCTTGTAGCCTTCTTCTTCTTCTTCCTCTTCTAGTATGGTAGCAGAAGGATGATCTTGAGGAGGTTGTGCATAAGATTGCTCAAGATCCTCGAGGCTCTTCTTAATGCTCAGGAGGATCTCCTCTGTTTCACGATAGGCCTGGGTACAAAGATCCATCTTGGAGCATGATCTCTCAGGGTCTCGAACAAACTGCTCCATGAGAAGCCTCAATTCATAGTTTGGATCTGGTTGTGGAGTGTAGCATGGCTCTGCAGAATGGCCCGTGAAGGCCGCCATGGCTAACTCCAGCTCTGATGGCCCTTCTGGTTGTGGGAGAAATTCTTATTGATAAGGAGGTTGTTCTTGATATGCCCAGGGGTCTGATTGTTCTCCGTAGTAAGGGGGTTGGTACTGGAACCCGAATCCATAGTCTTCTCCTCCTTGATTGCTCCAGGGAGTCCCGGGGGTAATACCACTCGGACGGTGATGGATACCCCCAATGGTTGGAGAAGCCATGAGGATCCATGATTCAGATCTGCACCAACAAAAACAAAAACACCCAAGTGAAAAGCAAGGGTGGAAAAGAAAAGAAAAACGCTAAAGTAATAAACTTCTGCCTTTCCTAATAATCTAGAAAGTCCTCGGCAACGGCGCCAAAAACTTGACTTTCTATGACACAACTCCTAACAATGGCCAAGTGTAACCAATCAAAGGGACTGCAGTATAGTGGATCAAGTAATAAATATCGAATCCACAGTTCTCTAGAGTTACTATTACTCAGATTCAGTTCATTATCTAGCAAACCAGATTAAGATGGAAGAACTAAAACTACTCTAACAAACTACAGTTAAAATTAATCTAATTACAGGTTGGGAACTCACTTAGGTATGATTCCCCCTAGACACTAGCCAGATTAATGATTGATGATCTCTAACTTGTTTCACTTTCATTCACAATGCGGAGAATCCTTGAATAAACCTTGAAACTCGACTAAAGGATCAAGGCCCTCTTGAGTCAATTGCCTAGAGGGACGTATCCTTCTCAAGAACAACCGATCAAGGCGTTCTGAACTAGATTCCCTCTAACGAATGAGGTTCTCAATCGATACAAAGCATTGAATCAACCCTCGACTAAAGCAATCGATCGAATACTATCAATCTATGGGGCTCTATTGACCTAATCAGGTATTCGCTCTCATAGGATCAAAGGAGAATCAATAATATCAACTAAAGCAGAATTGAATCATGAAAACATGCATAGATTGAATATGAACTCAAGATTATCAAGTAGGAGTACTCATACAATCATCTAATCAAACAAACATAGCTAGGGTTCCTCAAAACCTAAGTGAAGGAAATTTACTGCATAGAGAAGAGAGAGACTACAGTAAGAATCTTCAGATGATCAGTCTTCAAGTCCGGGCTTGTTCCTCGAGCTTCCAAGGCGAAGAAATCCTCCAATTCCACTCCAAGAATGGGCTCAAATCGCCCTCACTCTCTTTGTTTCGTCCCTTGGGTGTTTGGGATCCAAAACCCAACTCTCCCCTTGCAAAAACGCACAAAACATGCTTTTAACAGCCTGCGTTCGCGATCCCCGGTCGGATATTTCGGGTGCTCGGCCGGGGATTTCGAAATGCAGCGCAGCGGTACAGGGTATAATACCTAATCGAGGTCAGGAATACCCGTTCGGATATTTTTGCTCTCTAGCCGAGACCCCTTCTGTTTCTAGACGTCCAAAATCGATTTTCCCCGGCCTCTCTTAGCGATTTACCCGTCCGGGTATTATTACTCATGGCTGGGTATTTTGCTCCTCTAGCCCCCTTCAACTCAAACGTCCTCCTTTTGACCCGAAACTCGTTTCCTCGCCTTAACGTCAACGCCAAGCCCTGAAATATGACATAAACACACAACCTAGCGTGAAATCAGCTTAAAACACGAGAATATCTTCTCCAACGGCTCAAGAATAGAGAATTATTGGTCTATCAGGGGGGGGGGTATGTAACACCTTAGGCAAATCCCACATCGACAAAGCACGGGAGAGATCCATGGTTCATAAGTAAGAAGCCGACCTTAACTGACAAGACGCGTTTTGGGGTGAAACGGAGGAGTTCTTGTGAGAACTCCGAAGTTAAACGTGCTCAGTGTGGAATACAACAAGGATGGGTGATCTTATGAGAAGTTACCTTGAATTGCACCCCAAGTCGAAAACCATGAGGGTCGAGGCCCAAAGCGGACAATATCTTGCTCAAGAAAAGGTTCGCAATGTTACACTAAATTTTTACTATTGAAAAAAAAATTAATGCCAATTTTTCTAAAAAGAGCAGGTTTGTCAAGTTTAAAAATTATTAGAGAAATATATGTGTGGACTACAAGTGTCATGAAATAAACCAGAAAACTCATACCAGATATGTGAGTCCCTGTTGTGGTACATCAATCTTAATTAGCTATGTATAAATATAATTTTATTTGAATTATTATAGATCAATCGTGAATGTGAAGAAGAGACTGAAGCGTTGGAAGGACAACCCATTACACTAAACTTGCTAAGGTTGCAAGGAATAAAAGGCTTTCGCTGCATACTGTAAAACGGGCGAACAACCAAGTTATGACCACAAATGATAGTAATTAATAACACAACACATTATTTACCTTTGTTATTTTTTCCATGTGATGTAAACAAGAGAGTGTTATACTTTAACCTAGCAGAAGACTTCCATAGTTCTTAAAAGATTTACTTGAAAGTGAGCCCTCCGACTTTCATGAGTATATACAAAATTATAATATTGTTTTCAATTTTACTTCACTTGGAGGGAAAGTTGATCATGCTTTAAATTATTAGAGCGGGGTTTAAATATATTTGATTGGTGGTCAAATTTACCACCGTATTAGGAGTTTTGTTTCAGTTGAAGAAGCTACCCCAAGTATGCGCAATTGTATATTTATGACACTTACAATGAAGTACGCAACCGCCTCGATTTTTTCTCAATCGAGTGGGATATAAACCCTTTAAGTGAGTCCATAGTTCAAGGCTTGCATAAATTGTTAGATAGTCATAATGTGTTGGCCCAGACATTTTGAATTGCAAGAGACCGGATACATGAAGGTGTAGTCCAGTCGTCAAACCACACTACCAAGTTCCACTGCATCCCATCTTTTTTTTTTTAGTGTGCCATTATGTGAGCTGCCACATTAGCATCCTGAAAACATGCCTCATTATACCTCCTTTTAAGTCCAGCTGTTTTCTCACCTCTCGACATATAATGTCAAGTTCTGTTTCCACTTCTTTTGCCTCGCGAATAGCCTTAACCATGTTCAAGCAGTCCATTTCCAGAACCAGGGTTCCCAACTGGTGTTGCTAGACAAGCATCATCCCAAAATTAGCTGCTAAGGCCTCCCCGAGCTCCACCTCCTTCGTACCTTTAATCCGCTTTGCTCCATCATGAGAAACCGACCTTGGTGGTCACGCACGACAACCCCCAGACTTGCCCCAACTGGATCAATCATCACGTCGGTATTCACCTTGATATACCCTTCTCTTGGCCACTTCCATGTCTACGATGGCGATGCAAACGGGGACAAACATTCACGAGTTTGCCTGAACATATACTCGTCAAGCAACGACTGAGCGCGGGGAACGATCCCCGACTCGTCCATATTCTCTCCATTAAATAAGTGTGCATTCCTCTCTTTCAACAACATCTATAAAAGCATACTAGCTCCAATCCTCCAGATCAGTCTTTGAGGATTCTTTTGTTACTTTCGCCACCCATTCAAGGCACGTCAAGGACCCTTCATCTCGAACAACGATGCCTAATACAAGAAAATTATGTTTTGGAGAAGGAAGTTATTTGCGTTTAAATGTCACTTATTTGTTTTTGTATGTCTTTGGATGGAGATACATTAGTTGCATCATTTGCCTATGTCTCATTATTTGCATCATTTGCCTAGGGGGACTCATTCCCGAGTGACTCTTCCCTTGCTTTAGAAAACCGAACTATTTCCTTCTTTATTACTACTTTTAGTTAAAACCACAATCACTCGACTTAGTGTGCTAGATAATAGATAATCACGGAGTAGGCAGTAGATCTAGACCCCGGGTTGACAAATAGAGCTTGCCACTTTACTGCATTTCTGGACTGCGATTACACTTGGTCGCAATTTGTTGTTGTGTTTTAGCGTGTCAAGTTTTTGGCGCCATTGCCGGGGACCCTCTAGGTTATTGTGGAAACGTGAAAGTTTGTTATTCTAGCATTTTCTTTACTGCATTTTCTCTCTTCCCCCTGTGTGCCTTCACGGGTTGCTTTTACTGTCTGTGTACAGGTAGTGCATGACCCGTAGCCAGTCGGGAGATTTACTACCGTTACATCAAGAGCTTGAACGAACCTGTAGGAACTTCAAGCGTGCTTTAAAGGCGCGACTGGCTGCGGAGGAGGCTATAGCACAACTGCAAATCGCTGAGGAGGAAGAAATGGGTGACCCACAGAACAATGATGTGGCTATCCCCGAGGAGTAGACCATGGGATATTACTGGACCGCTAGAGCTGCGGACATGAGGTCGCCCATCCAACACCCTCAAGTTCCAGCAAATGACTTTGAGGTGAGCACATCTGTCATCATCATGCTGTGCGGCTCGGTGGTGTTCTGTGGCAAGGAGGGGGAGTGCCCCCGATCACACCTGAGGCAATTCCACGAGCTCATCGATGGGATCAAGATCAATGTGGTCCCAGCCTATGCAATCCAGCTGAGGTACTTCCCATTTACTATGGAGGGGCAAGCCAAGGAGTGGCTTGACACTCAATCTCTAGGCTCGATCACCACGTTCGCCAACCTGGCGGACAAGTTCCTCACCTGCTACCATCCTCCGTCCAAGACGGCGAACCTGCAGAAGCAAATCACCCACTTTGCTCAGGATGAAGATGAGACCATTCGGGATGCTTGGGAGAGATACACCAGTCTTTTCCTCAAGTGTCCCAACCATGGTTTTACCGACGCCTTCAAGGTGGGCACCTTCTACCATGCCCTCTTCCTGGAAGACAAGCAGCTGATTGACTTAGTTTGCGGCGGGAATATGCTCACAAAGACACCGCCACAGCTGAATCAACTTTTTGAAGAGATGGCAGATTAGGGCTATTATTGGGGAACTGCAAGGCGATCGAGACGAGCACCAGGGCGGGGTGTGCATGCTGTAGCCACCCAGTCGTCTGATTCGGTGCAGGTGGTATCCAAAATGGTTTCAGCCATCGATCTCTCTCGAATGATTTCAGGGACTGGACAGCAGCTGGCGATGCATTTCCAGTGGTGCGAGAGCACCCATCACACTGTGGAAGACTGTCATGCGATGAGGGATTTGGCCACACCCTAAGAGCTGGTGAACTTCATCAACAATGCTAGGCGCAATGACCCCTACAGTAACACTTACAACGAGGGGTGGCGCCAGCATCCCAACTTCTCCTGGGTTGGGGCCAATCCTAGACCACCGGTCTCCCAAGGACCGCCAGGCTTCCAGAGGCCGCCATATCAGCCTAGGCAGGGGCAATTCCAGCAACATCAGCAGTCTCTCTACCAGCCCATGCAGGGTCATGCTGCTTAACCACAGCAGCGACCCTTCCAGCAGCTAGGTGCAGCCCCTCCAAACCCAGTGCAGAATGATCCGATAGCTGAACTGGGGGACTTGGTAGGTTCTCTTGCCAGCTCCAGTGCTCATAAATTCAACATTATCGAGCAGTTCATGGAAAAGGCCCCGGGTAAATTCCTGGCTCTTGAAGCTGGCCAAAGGAACACACAGGCTGTCTTGCAGGATATCCAAACCCAGTTGGGGAGTGTGGCTTAAGCAGTGGTGCAGAATGCTCCGGGTACCTTGCCGGGTCATACCATTCCTAATCCGAAGGACCCGAATGCCCACTGTAATGCTATCACTACAAGAAGCAGCAAAGTGATTGCAGACCCACCTGTCCTGGCCAGACAAGCGGGAGGGAGACATGCCTTGGCATTTCCAGCTGTTGAAGAAGAGGCGGAGAAGGAGGTTGAGGTGCCTGCTCCTAAGCCGCAACCAGTAGTGAAGGAGTATGTCCCTCAACTCCCCTTCCCTACTCAGTTGCACAAAGACAGGCTAGAGGCAGAGTTCGGGAACTTCATGTCCATGCTTAGGAAGCTGAATGTCCAAGTGCCCTTCCTGGAGGCACTATCTCAAATGCCTAAGTATGCGAAGTTCCTGAATGATCTTCTCTCAAAGAAGCAGAAGCTGAGGGAGCTGGCCACTGTGGAGCTCAGCAAGGAGTGCTCGGCCATTCTGCAGAACAAGCTCCTGCATAAGCAGAAGGACCCAGGTAGTTTTACTATCTCGTGCTCTATAGGTAAATTGCATGTAGAGAGGTCCTTGGCGGATCTAAGTGCTAGTATCAATGTTATGCCATATAAAGTGTTCAAGAAACTAGGCCTAGGTGAACCCAGTGCAACTAGGATGAGTATTCAATTAGCTTACCGATCTATAGTTCATCCTAGGGGCATAGTGGAAGACCTTCTGGTTAAGGTTGGCAGATTCTTTTATCCTATGGATTTTGTTGTCTTGGACATCAATGAAGACACAGAAGTGCCCCTTATACTGGGAAGGCCTTTCCTGGCCACCGCCAAGGCTCTCATAGATGTGCATGATGGGACCTTAGTCTCGAGGGATGGCGAGGAGTGAATAACATTTTCCATTGCTAATACTCTCCCTGCTTCATCGCCTTTGCATGCTGTTTCTCACCAGGAACACGAGTCTGTCGTGTATCCTTCTGTGCTTCCCATTTTGCAGGATCCCCCTTCCATATCTTTGTCGCCGCTCCCGTCTACCCCGTCCCCAAAAGAAAAGATCAAGGAGGAGTGGCGGCCAAAACTGCAGGTAGCTAAGCCTGCTCAAAAGAAAGCTGGAGACCACTATGAGCTGGTCCCGCCTCCACTGCCTCGACCTCCTTGACCTTCCAAGTATTCACTCGCTTGCATCCTTCCGGATGGTCAAGTCGAGTTGACGAGTGCTGGTGGTCACACCCATCGTGTGCATGGCCACCATCTGAAGTTGTACCTCAAGAGCGATGTGGATCCGCTTTTGGAGGCACCTGTTCCTTCACCTCTCTGAGCATCCACCCTACCGGCGTCTAGCTAAAAGACAGTAAAGAAGCGCTTGTGGGGAGGCAACCCCACCAAGGTTTGTTTTCCTTTCGTTTCTTTTTGGTTTGTCCACTTGGAACTATGGTTTCTATCACCCAACGTGTTTTGCTGATACTAGCCCCGCCGACTGGTCCACGTCCAGTCCTCCGGCAGCCTTTCCTTCCGGTAACATCGTTCCCCTTATCTTTCCCTATGCTCCATTTAGGGCAATGTCGAACGTAAGTGGGGGGGTGCTTTGTATTGGTTGGAATTTTTGTATGTGTACTTGGAGCTGTCCAAATCTCAAGATTTGAGGGCTCCAAGTACTGATGTTTGCATGATCATATTGGCACTGTGGATTTGATTGGTGAATCGAATGGCTTTTGAATTAATGCATGACAACTTGATTGTAACTAGGACAACCCATGATGATGACTGAGACGTGCAGTAGAATTGTGTAGGGGATCAGTTTTTCAACTGTTTGCTTACCAACTGTGACTTGAATTGATCAATTGCTCTTGACATTCGTCTATGCATCTAGTTCAGAGAATCAGAATGAGAGATAGAGCATATAGGTAGCCATGTGAGATTTGAGCCTGCTCGTTTCTTTCTTGTGCGATAGATCCCTCTTCCATGATGTGTAGCATTCACGTTGTCACTAGCTAAGATGATGGAGGCATAGGATTAGCCCACGACCAAATTGACTGTCCTGGTGTGTCATACCCCCTACTCAGCCACTTTGAGCCGTGTACTTTTCTTTCTTTCGGTCTACAATGGAAAATCACCCTTTTGCATCTCTTAGAAGGTTCCACAGAGTGGTTTTTGCATGTTCTCTGCTGTTTCTGCTAAATTTAATGTGAGGGTTGGAGGTAATGCTTAAAAATTGGGCATGTGTTTGAAAAATGTGCAGAGGTGGTGGTTCTCTCAAGAAATGAAAAAAATGAAGAAAAAAAAAAGAAAAAAAATGAATGAAAGCTAGAGAGAGCCACTACAAAAAATCTGAATCATGCTCATTAAGTAGTGTTTCTTAGCAGTATGGCTTAGAGACACCAACATTTTTGTGACCTCCTTCGCTCTTGTGCTCTAGAGAATTTGAGTAATGCAGAATGGCAAAAAGAAAGTTACTGGTTTAATTGGCTATGAATGTGTTGGGTTTGGAACTGTGGAACCTTGTGCTATGAATACTTCCACCACCTAAAAGGCTTTTTACCCATGTCCAAGACCCTAACTAGTCACTTGAACCTGTGTCTAAGACCTCCAGATTAGTTAGTGGTGACATCCCTTGTGTGAAATCTAACATTTAGAGGATGCCATCATGGTGAAGAGACGTTAGGATTTGAGGGAATAAGCATGCACATTTTTCGCATCAAATTGTCCTAACCCCACTAGTCGAGAGTGAGCGATTCATTTCCCTGTTCTTTATGCTCTTTACCCCGGTGAGGACCTAGATGGCTCGGTCTGGATTCTGATGTCTTGAGTTTGATACATGCGATGACTATCTTGGTCAAGTGTTTGAGTCAAGTCTATGTTGGTTGGTGAACAAAAAGGATTCCTCTTCCTTTACCCGATTTTGCTGCACTCGAATGTCCTCTGTGGTGGTTGCCTAGGTTGCTGTTGAGTTGTCCATATGTTAATGATCAAAAGCCAGTATGATTCACGTGTTCTGTGCCTATATGCTTTGTCCCCAAAGTTGGTATGATTGAAATGTGTTGAGCTTACCTTGTATCCGACTTGGTTTGCTTGGGGACAAGCAAACGGTTAAGTGTGGGGGAATTTGATGACTTGATATATACACATGTTTTTATCCACCATTCTTATGCCGTTTGAGCCTCATTTCTCGTATCTTAGGCCGATTTCACGCTAGGTTGTTCTCGTTTGTGTTATTTCAGGTCCTAGTACGTGATTGGAGGTTTGGGAGCAAGTTTCGATTCGATTGGACGAAAGTTGGACGTTTGGCGAGAAGCTGAGGAATCTACACGACCAGACCTATCAGCCACATGGCCGTGTGGCATGGCCGTGTGGAATCCCATTACGCGGGCAAGGCCACACTGGCCGTGTATTGGACCCCCTGTGGCTGGAATTTCCAGAGAGCTCACACGGGCAAGCCAGCTTTCCACACGGCCGTGCAGCTTTGGCCGTGCAGCATGCCTGAAGACCACTTAATTGAAACGCGGCGTTTCCACTCTCACACGGGCAATCTGGGAATCCACACGGCCGTGTGGTCGGGAAATTCTGGGTTTTAACCCAATTTCGAGCCAAAGGAGAGGGAATCGATTTTCTGGACCAAAAATAGAGCTCTAGAGAGAGAAAGTGCAAAGAACACCCCCTAAGAGTGGTTTTGGAGCTGGGTTTCATCAATCAAACTTGGAAATCATCCTTGGAGTGAAGATCATCATCCCAGAGCAGATTCTTCCCATCTTGATGAGTATGACTGCTTTGTTTGATGCTTTCCTCTCTCTCTCTCTATGGAGTAGAACCCTCTCTCACTTGGGTATGAAGAACCCTAGTTCTATGTGTTAGGGATCATTGTTGTAACGACGTTTGGATTGTGATATTGTTGGATTATACTCGATTGAAGTGTTTTGATTGAGTCAATTGAAGCTTGATCATCTTTTATTGATTTCTGCTGCAACCTGAGATAGATAGAATTTTATTAGGTTGTTAGAGCTTCTTCAATCGGTAGTAGTGAATCGATTATACGAGAGTTAGTCGATTTACTGCTTTGTACGGGAATTTAGTTCCCGTAGTGGAGTTCTGTGTTCATAGCCTCAGCTTTCTATCCTGGTGAAGACTAGTCGTCTGCCGGGTAGTTTGACTGAGAGGGCTTGGTCAGCTTAAGAGATTCCAAGCTACTTTCGGATCTTTCGCAGTATAATCAACAGTAAAGCAAGCAAAAGTAATTACAACTGTGACCTAACTAAGGAGCTAGGGGGACTCATTCCCGAGTGACTCTTCCCTTGCTTTAGAAAACCGAACCATTTCCTGCTTTGTTACTACTTTTAGTTAAAACCACAATCACTCGACTTAGTTTGCTAGATAATAGATAATCATGGAGTAGGCAGTAGATCTAGACCCCGGGTTGACAAATAGAGCTTGCCACTTTACTGCATTTCTGGACTGCGGTTACACTTGGTCGCAGTTTGGTGTTGTGTTTTAGCGTGTCAGCCATATAATGATTTCGTCAGTCTACAGACCTTCCCTTCACTTCCTTCCAAGCCAGGTGGTGGTGTCATGTATACTTCTTCATCCAAGTCTCCATGCAAAAATGCATTGTAAACATTCATCTGATGTAAACACCAATTCTTAGCTGCTGCAACAGTCAGAAGTGTCTTCATTGTGTTAATTTTTGCAACTAGTGAAAAGGTATCCAGAAAATCTATTCCATAAATCTGGGTGAACCCCTTAGCCACAAGCCTTGCTTATCTTTCAATGGCTCCATCTGGCCTTAACTTTGTCTTGTACCCCCATTTGCAGCCAATGGCTTCTTTATAGGGTTGTGGATCCATGAGAACTGTCAAACTCAGTGCAAATCTCTTCTGCTGTGGGGTAAACTGATGGTAAGAAACATAGTTAGCCATACAGTATTGGATGATCTAGTTGACTGATGTGATGTAATCTTTATGCCAAACAGGAGGTTTCCTGGTTCTAGGAGGCAATTCATCCTCTTCCAAGTCATCACCTGGTGGTAGTTCATCACTAGCAGTATCTGAGACCTGAGAGTCAGGCTCAACATCTCTGTAATCATCTGATTCACTAGAACCATCTTGTTGTGACAAATACCAAGAGAAGGACTGGGATCAGAAAAAATTTGTGTCCCTGAAGGAGAGTCAACAACAACTGGATTTGAAACTGGAATAGCCTGCCCCCCATGAGCCTGGATATCAGGAGATAAACATCAGGAGATGGTGGGAACTGAAAAGTGGGAAGGTCTGGAAATGTAGTAGAATCATCTTCTGAACCAGATGTGGTTATAGTCTTGAAAGGCATAATATCTTCATAAAAAACATCATCTCTAGAAACAATAATGTCATGTGTGGTTAAGTCAAACAGCTTGTAACCTTTGATTCTCATAGGGTAACCTAGAAACAAGCATTGTCTGCCTCTAGACTGAAATTTTGTTATACCACTGCTCAGACTGGAAGCATAAGCTAAACAGCCAAAAACCTTTATGGTCAAGAAAGGGTGGTGTTTTATACAAGATTTCATATGGACTCTTGTTGTCAAACACATGTGTTGGTAGCCTGTTGATAAAGTGAACTGCATGTAATACACAGTCACTCCAAAACTGCAAAGGAATTACTGATTGAAACCTTAAAGCTCTTGCCACATTCAAAATGTGTTGGTGCTTTCTTTCTACCCTGCCATTCTGTTCAGGAGTAGCAACACAAGACATTTTGTGTTCAATCCCATGTTTATGGTAGAAATCATTCACGTGGAATTCCCTTCCTTGGTCACTTCTTATGGTCAATGTAGTCGAAAGCGAGTTTCTAAGTAGAAACATTTTGATGATCTAGAAGCGTAATATCGTAAGTTTTTATGTTTTAAAGTGGAGTTTTTAACTACGTAAGTTATAAAAACCGAGATTTTGTGTAGAAGCGTTTTAGTGACCTAGAAACGTAAAATCGTAAGTTTTTAAGTTTTAGCGAGTTTCTAAGTAGAAACATTTTGATGATCTAGAAGCGTAATATCGTAAGATTTTATGTTTTAAAGTGGAGTTTTTAACTACGTAAGTTATAAAAACCGAGATTTTGTGTAGAAGCGTTTTAGTGACCTAGAAACATAAAATCGTAAGTTTTTAAGTTTTAAAGCGCGATTTTGACTATATTGCTTATGGTTTAACTTTCTTAGAAAAATGTTTCTGCACCATGATGCAGAAACCTTGAAGTAATGATCTTGCCTCATATTTGTGCTTCATAAGATAAGTCCATATAGCTCTAGAATTATCATCAATCACAGTAAGAAAATAGGAAAAACCATCATATGATTCAACTTCCAAAGGCCCCCATATATCAACATGGATCAAACTAAATACATCATCAGCTTTGTTCTCACTTAAAGTAAAGGGTAAACGCTTGTGATTTGAAAAATGAAAAACATCATAGTGTTTCACTCTCTCACTTTGAACACTAGATTACATTGTTTAACTAACAAAAACTTGGATGTCCTAGACGCCAATGCCAGAGGTTGATCTTTTGTGGGAAAAATTTGTAGACTGAAGCTACTGAATGATTAGGCTCACTCTCTGGATTGGCAGTTAACAGGTACAGACCTCTACTTTGTCTTGCCAAGCCAATCCTCTTGTTGGTTACAAGGTCCTGGACAAGACAAGAGTCGGAGTGGAAATTTAGTGAGATAGGTAAGTCATGAGTTAACTTGCTAACTGACACAAGGTTGAAGGTGAAACTGGAAATGAGAAAACATTATGTAAAGGCATCTCATTTGGTAGCTTAACAGATCCAGTGTGTGTGACTAGGACTCTAGACTTGTTTGGAAGATAAACTTAGACATCCTTTACTGGTTGACAGCTAACAAACAATGACTTAGAGCAAACAACGTGGTCAGAGGCTCCTGTGTCTAAGATCCATGATTGACAAAGGAAAGCTGAATGACAGTGAATATATGAGGAAATGATGTATTTACCAGCTGAGTTAGGGAATTGAGGCATATGCTGTGAAGCAGAAAAGGCAGCATGATGAATACTTGGTGAATGAGGTGGTGAAGGTGATGGAGAAGGTGAGTTTGCTACCCTTTGCAGTAAAAGCTTCAACTTACTCAGCTCATCATTGGTAAACTGCAAGCTCAGAACACTTCCAGTACCAGAATTACCAGAGCTCTTGCTACTAGAGCCTCCATTAGAGAATGACTCAGAATTCCCTTCATCCCCTTCATTAACTGCTCCAGCAAAACCCTGGCCATTTCCTGAACCCTGTTCCTTGTTCTTTCTTTTCAACTTCCAACAATCAGCAATTGTGTGGTTGTTTTTCTTGCAACACCTGCAAAAGAGACCAGTATCTCCTACTTCAGAAGTATTTGACCTTGGTGGTGGTCTCCTTGCAGTATTTCCCTGGTAAGATTGATTCCCGAAAGAGGCAAGTGTTACTGACTGGGCACTTTTACCCTTATCTCCCTTCAACTTTTGCTCATGCTGAAGCAAATCACCATAAGCAGCAACCTTTGTGGGCAAAGGCTTCATCATGAGTAATTGAGTCTTGACTACATCAAATGCAGGTGCTACTCCTCTAAGAAATCTGACTAAGTAGTCATCTCTTGTTTAGTCTTAAAAGCCTCCACTACTGGACATGGAGTCACCTGTCCTGGAGGACATGTGCAAGGAACAATGGGATTGAATTTGGTATACTCCTCCATAGTCCCTTCACAAGAGTGTAGTACTGAGTTATAGTCATGTTTTCTTGCTTGGTAGCATGGAGTTCATCCTCCAGGTTGGTCAACTTGATGGCATTAGCTTGACCAAACCTGTCCTTAAGTTCTTCCCAAAGAAGTTGTGCTACCTCATGACTCTGCACGCTTCGCTTAATATCCTTGTGTAAGGAGTTCATAATCCAACCACTACAAAAAAAGAGGCTTTAACGAGGGTGAAAACCGGTCGTTAATTGTCCAAAAACGGTCGGGAAAGGTTATTAACGACAGGATATGACCCCTCATTATAGGCTTTGCCGGTAAAAGTCAATAACTACGGGAAAATTGTGTCCAGTCGTTGAAAGTATCAACGATGGTACTTTTTCCAGTCGTTAAAAATCAATTTTACAAGTAGAATCATTGGTATTGCCGACAAGAATTACCGTCATTAATATATAGCAAATGATAGAATTCCCGTAGTTATTGTGTTGCAACTAACAAAAGTCTCATCATTAATGAATCGCTAATGACGTTCAGAACCAACGAGGATGACCTATTTTCTAAAGTTTAATCATAAAAATAATTTTCATCATTTATATTATTAAATCGAGTGCATAAAAACAAATAGAGTAAGATTATGTCATTGTGCACAAATAACTAATTCAACACCTAATACAAACGAGAGATATTAGCTTTCTAAGTGGGTGGGAGCCATAACATTCCTTTCTTCAACTTCTTGAAGCACTCTTTTTTTATCCCCGAGCCTAACGTGTGTGGTTCCAAGTCCTTGCTGAAGCACTGGAAACAAAGTGATGTTACTCAATATATATAGAGTTATAAGGAGATGATAGACATATTAAAGATAGAGAATAAAGTAACGGAAGGATAGAGCTAACAAAAACAGAGGAAACATTCTACCAAAAAAAGAAAACAGAGGAAGCAAAGGAAAATTAAGTTATTTTCTCAAAGCTTCAAGAACTTTCAAAGTGAGGATAAGAAATTCACTTTCCCTAGACTTGCAATTAGAACACTTGAAGAATATTTACCTACAAAAGACAACAAGTGCTCTTATTCAAACAACCAATAATAGTAGGCACCAATAATATGCCAAATTAAACAAAAACAACCAACCACCATCTGTTCTTGCTGAAAGCAAACATCCAGTGTAGTCCAACTTGTGCATTTACAATCCTTTCTCAACTCTCTAGGTCAAGAAATATGGACGTCATGATGATCAAGAACAAACAAGAAACCCAGAAAGGGTACAACATTCAATCCAATTATTACCAACAAGCTACACATTTCCCGAAAGGTTGCTTCTTCCATGAGCTTCAGCTGCTCTCTATATTCTGCCCTCCCTCTCCAGTACAATTCTAATCTTTGTTCTAACCAAGATATATTCCAACCCCCCTGTCTAATTACTATTAGACTAACAGACAAAACAATGCAATGGTCTAGTTGAATCAAATCCATACAAGAATCAAATTAGAGTAGTATTTTTCTCAAAGATTGGATCTTACAAAGAAAGAGGAGAAACATGTCCCCCAGTCACTTATTTCCAAAGCATCGGAGTCGAATCAGTAAATCCACACAACTACAAAAAAGAGAAGCTAAAGAGTCAAACCAGAGATCGAGTTAGCTAACGAGAAGAGTAATTTCAATAACCCTAGAAATTTGGTTCTTGTATGGATTTGATAGCTGAAGGTGATATTCCATACCTCGCTTTGGGGCGCTAGATTCTGTAATCTCTGAATCGGGAATCAAGCTGGGATTGGAGACTTGAAACCCTAGCCCAATCCATCGGTAACAAGAAGGGATCGATAGGGGAGTTACAGTTGGCTGCAGCAGTGGGGACGAAAGACGAACTTCGAAGCGTCGGCACGAAGATGGAAGCGCTAGAAGACAAAGCCCGAAGAGGAGTTTTGGAAATGGGTGCTCTCTGCTCCTCAGTGCGAGCTCGAAAGTGAAGGAGGGCTGAAGGAATTAGGGATTAGGACGGGTTCCAATTTGGCTATTTAGTCAGGAGAGATTCTGGGGTCGGAACGATTAGAAAATAGAGATTGATGAGACGGGAAAGGGGTTGTGAGATGAGGGGAGAAAGACAGAGATCGTATGACCAGAACGAGTGGGTAAAGAAGCGGGGGAGATGAGTAAGAATGGAAATAACTTTACCAATTTCCAAGGGTTAAAAGTTAAGTTCAAACCCATTCCTTTGTGAACGTACAAACAGAGCCCGGGAAACGAAATTATTTTGGCGGTCTCCCAAGTTGAATTTTCAATACCAGTAACGAGGGGGTTCACTTGTCGTGATATATGTAAAAGCAATAACGAGGGGTTTTTAACACCTGTAACGACAAGAATAATGTACCCTTCATTACAAGGTGGTCCCATACAATTTATATGGTTTTAACGATGGGATTTGATCCCCTCACTAGTTTTTCCCCTCGTTACAACCAGTTTTTTTTGTAGTGAACATAAAACAATTGTATTGCAAGCATCCCAAGCCCGATACTCATTAGGGTGGGTTCTCAGATCTGGTACTTCAATCGACCCATCTATGAACCCAAGTTTATACTTGGTTTTAAGAGCAATGCGAATAGACCTAGCCCACATCTGGTAATTACTACCATCTAATACTTCTGAAACGATAGACTGAGATAGATTCTTGTTAGGGTTTTGATAGAAAGGGTTACCAAAGACGAACTCTGGTGAAATGGTTGAAGAACCTCCACTAGTTTTCCAGTAGTGTCAGTAGTTGTTGTAGCCGTAGCTGACTCTTTATTGTTATTGTTCGTCGCCATTGATGCAGCTACTGCCGAAGACTAGAAGACCTGGACGGTGTGTTAGACATATAATTAGTATAATAATTAATAATGTTGGGTTTGGCGGCTAACCTAGGCCGATTAGGTTAGGATTAGTTGATTAGGGTTTTGGGTTTATTTCCTATATATATGTACTTTGGGTTTACGTCATAATCAATCAAGAACAATATTACAGAAAGTATCTCTCAAACCCTAGCCTCTAATCCCTCTCAAATCTCGTCCCTCTCTTCCCTAAAGGCCGCCGGCCATTCTTCTATCCCAACCCCAATTCTGTTCTTCAATCCCTAATCCCCAACTCTCCTATCTAAATCCCTAATTCTTTCTCTCAAACCCTAAATCCCTAATTATCACGAGTGCCGAAGATCAGTATCGAGAATCCCTAGAAGCGAGGTTCTCACACGGTGGAACGCTGCTCTGATACCATATGAAAAGAGGCGACTGGACTGGGATGGAGGATCAGTAGAAAACCTATTGTCCGCTCTTTTGTGATTTTCTATTTATATGAAGGGGGGGGGGGGGGGGGAAGAGATTACAACGGATACCATACAGTGTTAACCGTTGTTTGAATCCTTTAAACCGGAGCCCGACACGTGGCTTGGTAGGATTCGTTATTTTGTAACTAATCCGTGTTTAACAGATTAAAGAATAAAACAAATGAAACGGCACCGTATGGAGAAGTGCCATTCTAATTCCAAACTTGTAAAGTCTTCCACTTGAGTCCATCTCGACCCTGCTGACTTCCATCAATCCTGAGTTGACTAGGATTGCTGTGTACAACAGCTGTAGCTGCTGTTCTTCTTGAATCAGATCCTCGTGGATCATTCAATATGAAGAGATTGACAAAAACTAATAACATTCTAGGTAAGAGCTACCTGAAATTGACAAGAAAAACTGTTAATCCCAAATTGCAAACGGCTAACCTGTTAAGGTTTGAGAAAATGAAGCAAACTAACAAAGCATATCTCATTGAACACTGAAATCCTAAAGGGGGATGATTTAAAGTAAATCCACGCAGAACTTGATTGTAACTGACCACTACAAATTGAACGAACGTGGGTAGAGATTGAAATCTTCTGTTCCACAGACCTAACGGTAACTCACAGGCCTCCGCGGATGAAAACTACGCAAGGAAAAAATTAAGGAAATCAGGAAAGTGAAAAACACTGGCGAGTCCATGGATTCAATTAATCATGCACATGCCACTAACTCTGTCCCAATTGGGGCATCGAACGTCGTTTGCGATGGAGCTCCTGCATGTTATAGCTAGGCTATGGCGGAGATAGGGCAACGGCTGCAGTGGTGGCGGTGGATACAAAGTCTCCTGCACCGCCGATGACGGAGAAGATGATCCCGAGGGAGGAGGGTTTGAGATTGCTTTCGACGGTGGACCAACTGGAGACTCCAATATACCGGAGAAAGGGAAGACAACGCTTGTTGCCGGGATCGCGGCTGGGAGGCTAAGATGAGATGGAAATGGAGCTACTACTCTGAGGAAGTAGCCGAATTGGGGTTGAAGATGACAGCGGCCGGAAGTATTGAATTATGAGAAAACCCTATAATGCGAATTGGGAGAAAAAGCAAGCTAAAATACAAGGAAGGTAGGGAGTCAGACGGCTGCAGGACTTCTTAAGGGATGCTTTGGAATCAAATAGGTGTTCAAAAAATTAATTTCATGCCCAATATTATTATTTTAATTTATTCATATTAACTAATTTTACGTATCAATTGTATTTGTTTCCAATTATAAAGTCTATTCAATTCTTGTTTTATTACATTATAGACAATTAGATTTGCTTCCAGACCTAATTCGTTCTCATGAGTAATATGTTATTTAGTAGCAAATACACTAATCGTCTCTAAATCTATTAATTTAATTTAATTTATTTCATATATTTGTGGTCGTAGATTAAATATAGAGACTAATACAACAATTGTCTCTAATTATTTGACTTCAAAGATAAGTTTTCTTGTAGTGGCCACATGTGATGTGCTCTACAGCCAGGCTGGCCCATGCACATTCGTAAAACCAATGTGTTTGGGTTTCCCTGAGATTGCAGAAAGGACTTGAATCCCCACGGTTTTGGCTCTTCTCCGTTACTCGAACTTCAATGGCTAACGATTCTCTTGTAAAGATCCACATAAAAATACGAACCTTGGACGACACATTTGATTAAGTTTCTACGATACAAATTTTCGGCACGAGCTAGTAATCTATAAACAGAAAACATGCATAACAATTTTTCTTCTCCAACATTCCATAACATTTATTATAAGCAGAATAATCAACTAAACGTACCAACTATAAACTAATATACTAATTAATCGAGTTTTAATATAAAATCAAATTACTAAGCAACAAATTAACGAATCTAGAGGGACTCCCCCCAAAGATCCATGTCACAGATCAAGTCATCCCAATCCCACTTGCTGCTGCAGCTCTCGTCACCGCAGCTCACCTGAACTTGCTCGAACCGGAAGTCCATCCCGATCATCTCCTCGCCGGCGACAGCGCCGCCGCCGGCCAATATCCCGCCGACTTGATGATGGTCTTCCATCCCCTGATAGCAACAGCTCCCCATCCCCATCCCTCCATCCTTCCCCTTGCTGCTGTGAATCACCCAGCTGCTGCTCTCCCCGCCGTTGTCCTCCACGAACAGCATTGACGGCGGCGGCGGCGGCACCGTCGACGTGCTGCCCTGCTCTTCTTGAAAGGCGCCGTAGTTGGGGCTCGGCGGCCTTGCTGAGGCGGCGGAGATGCTCCTTGGGTGTGGCCTGATTATCTCGACGGCAGCGCCTGGGGAGGCCGGGGAAGGGTTGGCGGCGAGCTGGAGCTTGGTGTCTTGAGTTTGGTCGACGTCTTGAGGGCCGAGCCGCTTGCTGAGGTGGCAGTTCCAGTAGTTCTTCACGTCGTTGGCTGTTCTTCCCGGCAGTCTTCCGGCGATTAGTGACCATCTGTGTGCATCAAACATTACTTATTAGCATAATAATTAATAAATACCGACATACCGTTGGTCATGTTACCCATATAGCAGGGGTCCCAATCTTAACCCCATAAAAAAAAAAAAAAAAATGAGGAGAGCTCTCTCCTCTCTCTTCTCCCTCTGTTCGGCGGCAGTGCTTGCGGCCGGCGAAACCTTATTTTCCTGCTTATCAGCGATCCTCTTCTTGGCCCTAGCTAATCAGGGTGCAATAGGAGAATGGAAATCAGATATTCGCGGGGCTCCGGAGGCGAAAGGAGCGCAAACTGAGCAGACACCCTCGCGTCGGATAAGTTTGCGCGATGGGGCGGTGTCAAAATGCCTATCTGGGCGGCGTTTGTCCGTGAGGTCCAACCGAAAGAGACACCGGGAACAGCACCTTGCGATGGCGGGCGACACTGATGATATGATATCGAAAAGATTATGTCATCCGAAACGCGTAATGTGGCGGTTTACCTTGCCGTCATCGGAAAGTATAGACGATGTTTTGCAGGATTCCTCTGATGGGTGTCCTTCCCGATCACTTAGGGAGCACAGCAAATCAGTGGATCCGATGACGAAAATTTATCCCTGGGAACTTAGACCTCACGGTGAGGCGAGTTCGGATTCTAGTCCTCAATATGGGGCATTTTCAACTCAGAGTGATCTCAAGATTTTTTCAGATGGTTTTAGTCCTCGAGCACAGGGGGCTCGGAGCAGCACAGGGGAACCTGTGAGTGAAAATTCATACTGGGAACTTAGACCTCATGGTGAGGCGAGTTCGGTACGTGGGTCTCTATATGGGGCACGTCTTGTTTCTTTTTGTCCAAGAATTCCCCTCCGGTCATGGACAATCCAAGATCGTCCGAAGGTGAATCGGGGGACGCTGTTGTTCTGCCGCCCGGTTCCTTGCCGGAGTCTTTCTCCTATCGTAAATCCAGTTACCATCCCGAAGCCGGCTGACTCGGCGAGATTCTCGGTGAAGGGTAACGGTTTGGGGGATTTGCAGTTACCACGAATCGGTAGCAGAGTGGGAATATCTTTTAGACGGTTTTTCAATTTTAAAAAATCAAGTCTCCCAACCCGATTAGAATCCTTGCAGAGGTGTAGGGCAGGGCCTGCGTTGGCCTATTTAATGAGTCCCACTCTATTCCCTTGGCAGCATCAGAGCTGTGACAAGGAAATCAAGGCACTTAGCAGGAGGTCTATCCCAGCCAAGCACGAGACATACTCGGGTACGTGGTCTCTCGGGAATGTGGGTTTTCTTTTCGGGCTTAGGGTGAATGACTCGCCTGTCATGGTTTTCTTTATCCTGTTCTCTAATTTCCCTTTTCCTTGGGCTTCTGTGTATATCACCCTCACCTTTGTGGATGCTGATGATCTACGTGCTCCACTCATGTTGCAGAAGAGTACCATGGCACGCATCACAAGTGACCAGGTGGTAGAGTTCACCCTTGCTGAAGTCCAATCCGATAGGGTGCGGAGAACGAGGATGCTTCTCGGCCGTGTTTTCTCGGAAGAGAGGTTGACAACAAAAGAGTTGCAAGCTGCGGTTAATAATCCGTGGCAGGGACAGGGTCAAATCAGAGTGCGGGAGGTGGCTCATGGGCTGTACGAGTTCACGCTCCCGAATGAAGCGGCAAAGAATTATGCGCTCCAGCGGACCCCGTGGGTAATCAAGGACAGGATCCTTCATCTCAGGGCATGGACGCCGCAGATCACGGAGCGGACATTCGAGGAATTGGCTTTTGCTCCATTCCGAGTGCAATTGTGGGACGTGCTTGAAGACTGCTGTACTCACCAATTTGGGAGAAAAGTGGCGAGCTCGACTCTCGGCCGAGTTCTCGAAGCAGGGGTGTTTACATGCACTGACACGGCGACAAATTTTATCAAAGTAAAGGTGCTTATTGATTTCTCCAAGCCACTTCGATCCCAAATTTGGGCTGCCAATGAGGAGTTGGGATCATTCTGGATCCGTTTCAAATACGAACACCTCCCTAGTTTTTGTTATCATTGTGGCCGGGTTGGCCATTATCGTCATAGCTGCATCCATGATCCTCCTACGAGGAAGGAGAGATTTGGCCCTCACATGATGACCAAACAGATGGGGAGGAAAGTTTTCGAGGAGATGGAGAAGGATCAGCGGTTCCATGGTCACACTAACTCGGTCTGGGTGAACACAAAATTAAGGAATTCGGCCGGTGTGGAGACAAACGGAGCTGGTGTTTCGGCTGCTGTGTTGCCGAAGGAAAATACGACAGACAAGTTTCCAGTTGTGGAGGAAAGCCCAAAGTGGATGGGGTCCTCTAATAATCCTTTCAGCACCACTGAACAGCAGGCTGCTGGTAAAAACCGGAGCCCAATCCGCATCTCAGTGGCCAAAGGGCCCAAGGTCCTTGTGGGGAGACAGGCCCGACGCGGTCGAAATAGGGCTTATCCCATAGCCAGTCCAATGGACATCGATCGGGCCTGTAGTCCGGCCCAGGTGTCGCGCCGTCTGGGGCTTGACTCAAAGCAGGCGTGGGCCAAATCTGGGGTTGCTGGGTCCATCACTATGGAAGTGGAGCGGGCCCAATTACCAGCCCAATCGTTGCGCCGGCCGGGGCGGAAAACTCCGCAGGAGCGGATCAAAGGTGGGGGTGCTGCTGCGGAGGTGAGGAAAACCAGGGAGCCGGCGGCGGGGAGATGCCAAGTGAAGGCTCCGCCTCCGATTTCTGTCCCTCAATCTGAGGAGGTGATGATGACGCGGCGGCGGAGGGTCATTTTGGAAGAGGAATC
The DNA here is from genome assembly GCA_946122785.1 of Linum tenue. Classification (NCBI taxonomy): domain Eukaryota; kingdom Viridiplantae; phylum Streptophyta; class Magnoliopsida; order Malpighiales; family Linaceae; genus Linum; species Linum tenue. The sequence continues at coordinate 58,194,687 of CAMGYJ010000006.1, read as the reverse complement.
AGAGGACGATTTTGTCCTCCAGGATGTCTCGCCCAAATTCCACAAGGAGGTGCCTCGTGTGACCCCCAAGGCCGGCGGTATCAAGCCTGTTATTCAGGCGGTGGCTGTATCCCAGGGTGAGCAGGAAGCTTTGGGACCAGTACCTCGTGATGGGGAACTTCCTCCAGCTGCTCCGCGGGCAAAACGAGGCAATGGCCTGGTGGGGGGTAAGCTCAAAGCTTCGATGAAGACCTCGAAAGGTATGGTGGCCGGCCGTCATCCAAAGCTGTCAAAATCTTCAATTGTAGGTGCTCCCGAGTCAACCCGAGGGGTGAATCCGGCTGCTGTTCCGGTGGTGGAGCCAGATTTGACTGGCGTGGCTGATGCGCATCCTTTACCTTCCCCCCGCGAGCCTGTTGGACTTCCGGAGATTGATGAAGTCACCTCGGAGGGGGAGACCCAGGATTTTGAACTTAAACGCCGGTCCCCTGTGCTCAAGGGCAGACTCCGACGATTAGCCAATTCGTCCAAAGTGAGCCAAGTTGTGCGGGCGTTTGAGCAGGGGATGGCGATAGGGGAGTATGTGGATGACATAGGGCCTGGGAAGGAGCCGAAACAAAAAGAGGTGGCTGAGCAGGGGCCTCGTGTGGATATTGTTCCCAATTTTACTGTGGAGGAGTATGGTTCCAATTTGCTGGATATTGACGCCGGCACCAATAAGCGTCATTTTGAGGAGATTGGTGGGGAAGTGGAGGACATTCCAACCCCAAAGAGACAATTCGTCGAAGAGAAAGATGGTCAAGATAAGGTGGAGGAAGCCAGCCTCGAGTGGCCCCAGTCCGATAAATGAGGCTATTGGCCTGGAATGTGAGAGGAATTGGGCCATCCCTCACATTCCAAACTGCTTTTGGTTTAGTGCATTCTAATAAACCGGATCTCGTGTTTTTTTCGGAAACGCGATCGAACCGGAAGGTAGTTGCCCGGCGGTTGCGGGGTTTAGGTTTTCTTCGTTCTTGTTGTTTTTTTGTTGATGCGGTTGATACTTCAGGAGGGTTGGTTGTTGGTTGGTCCCCCGAAGTTGCGGCTTCGGTGTTTTTTCATTCGGATTTTTGTATTTGTGTTCAGATTAATGAAAGGAACTTTTCTTATGTGGTGATCTTTGTCTATATTAGTTGCCATGCTGATGTTAGAACCACCCAGCTAAATCATTTGCGCGGTATTTGTGGTGGTCTCTCGATTCCCTATACTATCATTGGAGATTTTAACACTACTCTTCATGAGAATGAGAAGGATGGGGGGAATCAATGGAATGCTAATCACTCTATCAGTCTTCGGGACTTTATCCTTGATATGGGCCTTATTGATCCAGGGTACCAGGGGGATCAGTTTACCTGGACGAATAAACGGATGGGTGCTGCATGTATCCGTGAACGGTTAGACAGGGCCCTGTGTTCTCAGTCTTGGCTGGACCACTTTCCTGATACCCTGGTAAAGCACTTTACAGATCAAGGATCGGACCATCGGGCACTCTTACTGTCTGACAAGCCTTATGTCCGCAATAGTCGCCCTCTGTTTCGATTTGATGCGCGATGGGCTGAGAACCCTGAGGTTCGAGCCATGGTGGCGTATACTTGGAAAGAGGACGTTCAGGGAACCCCCATGTTTAGATTATGGGAGCGCCTCAAGAGGCTCCGACACCTTCTGTATGATTGGAGCCGTGCAGGGACGACTAATTCTTTGAGAAATATAAAAACCCTGCAGACGGAAATAGATCGGCTCAAACAGGACCATCCCATTAACTGGGTGGAGGTCCGTTCGCTTGAGATGGAGTTGAGTAGACAATGGGAAGCGGAGGAAGAATACTGGCAACAAAAGTCCAGGGTTCGTTGGCTTAAGAAAGGGGATCAAAACTCATCGTATTTCCATACGGTGACGAGAACCCGCCGAAAAAGGAATTTTGTGAGCGGCCTTCGGGATGAGGATGGTACTTGGATCACGGATGAAAAAGGCAAGGCGAATATTGCTACAAATTTCTATAGTACCCTTTTCACCTCGGAAAATCGGGTGCATGATATGTATAGTCGGATCGATAACTTGCCTATCTCCCGAAGTGTCACGCCAGACATGAATGAGAGTTTAACGGCGGTAGTACTACCAGAGGAAATTCGCCGGACTGTGTTTGCGATGGGCTCGAAACAAGCCCCGGGGTCTGATGGTTTCACTGGGAAATTCTTCAAAGCCTTCTGGGATATTGTGGGTCCTTCAGTGATTGAAGCAGTCTGCTATTTCTTTACCTCTGGCCGGCTGCTCCGTAGCTTTAATCATACTTGGCTCACATTAATACCTAAAGTGGAGAATGTGGAGTCAATGAGGCAGTTGCGACCTATAAGCTTATGCCAATTTGTTTACAAGATCATAACCAAGATTATGGCAGAGCGTTTGTCCGTTATACTCCCCAAGGTGGTGTCGGAAGGACAGAATGGTTTTATTAAAGATCGTCAGATAGTGGATAACATCTTACTCGGGCATGAGCTCATGCATTACTTAAAAACCAAAACTCGGGGTAAGAAAGGGTTCATGGCTCTAAAGGTTGACATGGAAAAGGCCTATGATAGAGTCGAATGGCCCTTTCTCCTTGCTGTTTTGGAAAAAATGGGGTTTAATGGCACCTGGGTAGGTTGGATCAGGGAATGCCTCAGTTCTGCTTCCTTTTCAGTTATGATGAATGGAACCCCGTCAGGTTTCTTTTCTTCTTCCAGGGGCCTGCGCCAAGGGGATCCTTTGTCCCCCCTCCTTTTTGTGCTGTGCACTGAGGGGTTTGCGGCGCTTCTCCGACAAGCTATATCTGATAAAAGGCTAGCAGGGATTAGAGTGGCTCCTCGGGCGCCTAAACTGACGCATTTATTTTTTGCTGATGATTCGTATTTATTCCTGCGAGGGAATCTGCAGGAGTGTGAGAACCTGATTGAGGTCCTTAATGAGTATGAGGAGCTGAGTGGTCAGCGGGTGAATCTTGACAAATCAGCGGTTTGCTTCAGTAAGAATATCGTGCAACAGGATCAAGAGTTCCTGGCGGCGGTCTTAGGGGTGGGGGCAGTGGGCGTTCATGATAAATATCTGGGTCTCCCGACACTTATTGCTAAATCTAAGATGGAGACTTTCCGTTTTTTGGAGGCCAAGTTGTTGGAACGGCTCCAAGGATGGAAGCAGAGAACGTTATCATGGGCAGCCAAAGAAACGCTAATCAAGTCTATTGCGTTGGCCTTGCCTTTGCATGTGATGTCTTGTTTCAAGCTCCCATTATCCTTATGCCGACTGCTAGACAGGCATGTTGCTCGTTTCTGGTGGGGTGAGAATGAAGGACATTCAAAAGTACGGTGGATGTCATGGCGGGACATGTGTAGAAGTAAGCATGATGGGGGAATGGGCTTTCGCAGATTTGAACAGTTTAATCAGGCGCTGCTTGCTAAGATTGGCTGGCGTATACTCAGTGAGCCAAATTCTCTGCTGGCCCAAGTCTATCGAGGCAAGTATTTTCCTAATGGCCATTTCCTTTCAGCTAAAGCTCGATCTCGCCCATCTTGGGGTTGGCAAGGTATCTTGTTTGGCCGTCAGCTGTTGGAGATGGGTTTACGCTGGCAGATTGGGAATGGGCGCTCGGCATCTATGCTTCATTCCACTTGGATCCCTGCTTTCCAATTTGAGCCTGTACGGTGTAATCCTTTGGTTTTGCCTGAAGGGGGTGACCCGGTGGTGGCGGAATTAATCATTCAAGGAGAAGGGCGGTGGTGTGAGCAGAAACTGAGTCAATGGTTCGACCCAGGGACGTGCCGTTTTATTAAAGCTATTCCGCTCCCACGGGAGAATGTGGAGGATAAGCTCATTTGGTTTGATACGGCAGATGGGGAATTCTCAGTTAAATCGGCCTATCATCTGGCTGTGACTTTGGAGAAACGGAGGGGACGGTGGAAGGCTATGGTGGACTGGATGGATAGGGCTAGTTGGATTCGGCTGTGGGAGGCTAGAATTCCGCCGAAGCTTAAGGTGTTTGTTTGGCAGGTTTTCAATCGGATTTTGCCAACCACCGAGGCTCTGCGTAATCGTCATGTTCCTGTCCAGTCTCGATGTCCGGTTTGTTGGGAGGGCCCTGAAACTTTGGAGCATCTTTTTTTGGATTGCCTGGTCGCACGAGCTCTATGGGGGGCGGCGGGTTTGGAGCATTTTGGTGAGGGGCTACCACGTCATAATTTTCCCCTCTTTCTGAAGAAGTTGCTCTCGTTAGTCTCCCAACCTTCGCAGTGGATGGAAATTATTGCTGTACTGTGGCGAATTTGGAAATCCCGGAACTGGGTAGTATTTGAAGGCAAGCAATTTGGTCTCCCGGCTCTGATGCGTCAGTTTGCGCAACAGGTTGAGGAATGGGAGCGGCTTCCAGTGGAGGGGGGCTCACCATTTCTGGAGTTAGGGGATCATGGGCCTCATTCAGTGGGATCGTTCGAGTTTGTCTGTAGATGGGATGGGGCCACTAGGAGGGCCTCCCATTCGGCAGGGGGAATGGTTATTTTGACACCCTCAGAAGTGGTCCTCAGAGCTCATGGGGTCTCTTTTCCGGGAATGGATGATCCAGCGATTGCTGAGTTGTTGACGTTGCGTGCGGCGGTTTTTTGGTGTTTGGAGCAAGGCTTGGGATCGGTTCGGTTTGAAGGAGATGCTAAAGTCATTATTGATAAAATCAGCCGTAGAGAGTCAAGGGATAGCAGGATGGGTGCTGTTTTGGAAGAAGTGATAAATTTGTTTGCCAGCAACCCTGCATTCAGTATTCGGTTCGTAGGTCGGCGTCATAATAGGGTAGCCCATGGTGTGGCTAGAAGAGCCCTCTCCTTGTCTTCGACTATGGGTCGTGTTTTTAATTTTCAGGCCTGGCTGTTCTCCAGGGTGTAACTATCTTTTTGATATCAATATAAGATTATCTTTTGTCAAAAAAAAAAAAAATGTTACCCATATAGCTATATTTATTTTTCCTCAATTTTTAAAAAATGATAAGCTTAAATAATTCGACAATAGTAATCAAAATATATTGTCCTGTTAATTCATTGAACGTGGACAATACTGAGATTGTACGCATTTAAGGGGTGGTTTGGAGAATATGAGTTTAAATCTACATATCGTCAGCAATCTAAAGATTCTAACTTTTCGGATTGTTGAAAACAGATTTTAAAATGTTTATTGTTTGGTAACTGTGATTGTTAACATTCAATTAAAATAAAATTTTATATTTTATATTAAATAACATGTTTATCCTTAATAAAAAAATTAGAGTGGTTTGAGAAATATTAAACACTTTGTTGATAAATATATTTCATGTGATAAATAAATAAAAGTAAGAGAAAAAATAGGAGAAAAAAATCTTACGAATCAAGATATAGAATCTCTCTGATTATTAGAGATTTGACATCCACAGATTTTAGAGATTTGAAATCTCTAAAGTTAGAATCCACAATATAAAAAGCAACAAAAAAAAAACATAACTTTCTACAAAATCTACGGATTGAGTGAATTCATGTCCTGAATCCTGTTCTCCAAACAACCCCTACGAGACGAGACATCAAATGAACGAGAATACATGAGTAGGTAAAGTAATATATAGGGTTAATATCTCATTATGACTTAAACTTTACATAAATGGACAATTTTGGGCCCTAACATAGTAACATATCCAATTGTGATAACATGAGCTACACTTTCATAATACCAAATAAATTTGAAAACATAGTTCAGTTTGATCATCAATACTAATGATCAACTCACTTGAGGGAGAGAGAGCTGATTAATGAGATGTTTCTTTTAGGGACGATTCTCGACCGTCGCGACTATAGGGGAGGATCGGGACGACAAGAGAAGAGGAGAGGAGAGGAAATGATGGTCACCATGACACCATTTCTTGATAATCGCTGGCTGCTCGTCGTCGACAATGAGGAGAGCTGAAGAAGCTAAGTACGAGTTTGTGGTGTGGAGTGCGAGTGGCTGTATGTATTCGAAGAGAGGAATGAAGCTTCTAGCCTCTAGGTTCGCTATTCTGGAACGGGTTCAAGGGTTTTCAGTTTTGATTGATGAATTCTAATTTCTTAATTCTAAATATTATTTTTGAAATTGAAAATTACAATTTTGGATGAGTTTTTGGTTGATTTAGCGATTACATGACAGTTTCGTTAACAATCTATGCTCACTAACTAATGATCAAATCAGTTAATTGTTACTATTAATAGTCAAAGTAACCACTTGGATCAAAGTTGCATGTCATTATGATAGTTGAAGCTAGAGTTGTCTATTATACAAAACTGAAGCCATATTTTTATATTAATTTATTCTCCGTTGGCCTCTAGCAAACCAGTTAGATAAAAATTTCAGGTCGATAAAACCAGATGAAAATGATAAGTCTCGACCAACCCGGCCGATTTCTCGGGATGACCAAGCAATCATGCCAAGCTTCCACCCCATTCCACGCTTCCACCTATAGAAAATATGAAACCCGTCGTCTATCGACTAATGTCGTCTTCTTTTCTAATACAACCTAATATGGTAAAATAGGATTCTTCGGCCATGGTTTTCATGAGATATTTGGATTTAGAGGAGAGAGAGAGAGAGAGAGAGAAAAAAAAAGGGTTGTGGGGACTTTCAAATAGTTGTGGACGGGAAGGAATAGATATGTAAGAGAAGCCTTTTTCGCTTCAAAAGTGATTTTTCAGCAAGAACAATTCTATAGTTTGATATCAATAAATGCACCTTGACTTTTTGAACAACAAAAAATTACACAGTCCACACCTCTCTGAACAATATTCGAATGAGAGTGTTTGATGTTTTTTGGGAGAAAGTTATGTTAAGTTACTCTACTTCCCAATGGAGGTTCAATAAGAGTTCTAGAAACTACCTATGGCTAATTTGTAGAGAAAATGTTAAGTTTGACATTGATGTTCACGTGTTTGGTTGTGAAACTCTTTTACAATCTTAGTTTCTTCTATTTATAGGCCTCATGTGTAACTACCCTGGTAACTACCACCTTGTCGGCTGCCTAACCATCTTGGGGTCCTCATCGCTGCCTTGAGGACTAATTGGTAACCATTGTCAGCCAACTTGCGAGGATGAGAACTTAACCCCTATCCCAACCACAACTCGATGCTTGGTCTTGGGAAGCTTGTCTTGGTTCCAACTTTTCATCTCAAAACCAAGGTCGTTTTATAAGCTCATTAGCAAGTCCATCTCGTTTGCTTAACCTCATTGGCTTGCTACCTTGTTCGACCAACCCCCAACCTGAGATTTTATACTTAGTCTTGAGAATCTAGAGATTGTTAATGACAATTTGGTACCCTGTCAGTTCGCCACCAAGACCGTCTTTCCGGGTTGGTCTTCATACTTAGTTTTTGGTTGATATCCTAGTTGGACCTTGTCGCCTTGCAAGCTTGAGACTATGCCTCATTGCCATCAAGTCCTTTATTCCTTCTAGCTTGATGTATGTAGCCTTTCCAAGCCCTATTGTTCTGCCAATTTGGTGCCCTGTAAGGTTGCCAGCAAAACTGTCTTACCGATTTTCATTGGTTGGGTACCCGGGTGGCTACCTCAGGTGGTCTCCAATTTTTTTTTTGGAGCTCGTCAAGATGGCACCTTGACTGCCTACTGGACACCTCCTCATTGGGTTGGTACCCTGCCAGTTTGATCTTTATACTTAGTTTTTTGAAGTCTCATAAATTTGGTAGGTTGTTGCCCTACCAACTTGGTACCCGGTTGCCACCAATCCCGTCTCATCGACTTGGCACCCTGTTCCATTTTTTCATACTTAGTTTTTGAGAGATTTGGTAACTTGATACAAAGCCCTTTTTGTCGCCTCTATACCTTGTAACCTTGCTACCAATCCTAACTTATCAACTTGGTCTCCATGTTTAGTTTTTTTAGCCTTACCAAGTTGGTACCACCAAACCCATCTTTTTAGCTTGGTATCGTTTTGCCTGACCACCAAGTCTGTTTTGGCGCCTTGGAATTCAGACTTAGCCAAATTCAATCTTATTATCAAACCTGTCTTATCAGTTTCGTACCCTGTTGCTTGGCTACCAAGCCTTTCCTACCAGTTTGGTATCCAGACTTAGTTTTCTGATGGCTCATTGCCCGTACCCGACATGGTACCCCAATTCCTATTACCAACTTTGTTTGTTTGAGAGTACCATTTCATACCAAGTAGCTTGTTGCAAGGGATATGAGGCGTAGGCTGTCGAGGCCATGGGGGCCATGAGGGTGGCCGGCCCAAGAAGAGGGGACTCAATCACTTAGTCCCAAAAAACGAAACTTAATAAGGTCCAACTAGTTATTTTAATTGATTGATATATAGATATTACTATATAACTCTTACATACTTTAATAAAAAATTCTTATAAGGTTGCACTACAAGGACTTTACAAGAGGTCACTCATTTTAGTAATACTTTGTTCCAAATACGTTTAAATTCGAAGTTTTGATGAATCCGATGTATTAGTGCTGGTTTAACGACACCCTACTTTGAATATAAATTGGGTGCCGATGGATTTGGGTATAAACATAAACACCAATTATACATACATGTAGGGTCGGCTATTTGGTCCGGACTGTTTGGTTTTACCCGAAACCGGACCGTATAACCCGGATCGGGACCGGATAGAAAACAATCCAATCTCATATTCAGGCTTAGATTTGAGATAAAGAAAACCCGGATAAAGACCGGATAAGAGACCCCCAACACAGAAAATCAAGATTAAATTGGAACCGGACCGGGTCAAGACCGGACTGTATCCAATCCAATCTTTGGTCCTTATATTCCTGAAAAGACCGAACTGGAACCGAACCGTATAACCACCCTACATACATGTATATATGTTTTTTCTCCCTGTTTTAACCAGTAACCAAAAAACCTTACCCTGTGGGGAGAGTAAACTCAAAAAGGACAAAGCAAACGAAAGGAAGTGAGTTCCTGGGATTTGAGTGTGACGTATCGTAGGCTGGCAAAATGCAACAGCAAAGCTCTTTTCCAACGGGACAGCAAAGCTTGGCTAGCATGTGAAGCTTTTGGTGCGATGTGCAACTATATAAAGGCCAACTAATATTTGTATGGAAATAATAATAATAATAATAATATTGTTATTATTATTATGATTGTACTAGAAATACGGTTGTTTTTGTTATTTTCGTTTTGGTTAGTATATGAAAACAACTTATCAAAAGGAAATTCTTGCATGGAAACGTGCATTTTGGTCTCTCCTTGCCATATGAGAATGAGTTCTTCACATGATATAGGTTAAAAAATTCTCATCATTATTCATGGATTTAATCACATGGTATAATAGATTTTTTTTCTGTTTAAAGTCTTCTTTTTGTTTAACTCAAGTTTTATGAGAGAGAACCTAGTTCATGTGCTTGATACTGTCTTAGTCTCCATAAATACCTATCAAACTAATGAAAGAAATCTATTCGAGCTTAAAACTCTACCAAGGGCACCCATATAATATTTTAAAATATTAAACTATGAGAATTGAACTCGAAAGTATATTTTTGGTTTGCTTCAAACTGGAAAAAATCAATTAGAAATCAATAATAAACGGATAACACTCCAACTAAGTCAATATCTATCGACGACTTGCGTTGTCGCCAACTTATGTACAATAGAATTTTTTTATCTTCATTTGTTGTCTTTTATCACTTCATTTTGGACTTCCGAAATTATGAGTTTAGTTTCTGGTATTTTTGGTTTATTTAAACCAAGCCAAAATCGGTAAGGACCTTGTCAGTTACTTTTTAACCGAAACCAATTAGATACTTATAATGATTTTGGTTTTGGTTTAAGAGAATCTGCCTGATTTAGTTTTTTTTTTTATTGTTGATTTGTTGTCACATATAATGGTTTGGTTAACCAAACCAAATTGACAACCTTAATTCTAGGTATTGAAAAGCAATAATTACTCATTAATAAGTCCACAAAGCATAAGTGAAGGAGCATGTAAACTGTAAAGGTGTAGGACAACTTATTATAAATGCACAATAAGAAAGGGCAGTAGTGTACCAATTAATCCCTGGTCCATTCACCAACATTATCATCACCCTCCCCTTATCTTTTTATTTAATTTTTGCAATAGTACTGTGTCCTTTTGTTTCCTCCTCACAATAACGTATTTCCTCCTAGTGGAGGCGGGGGGAAACTTTCCATTTCAAGCATTCTGAAAGTCACCCCTTCCCCTTCATTGTTTATTCTAATTTCAAGGAGGGAAAGGATCTAATCCCTTTGGGGCAAAGTATCTAAATCATATCATCTCAGCCCCACAAGGTCGAGCAGGCAGCAGTTGGGTTTGTCCACTGCTGCTATGCATAATCAGACACCATCACCACCCAATTAATATCTAGCTAGCTAGCTTCGCCATGCAATTTTAATAGACATTCGCCAATAATATTAATGATTAAGTAGTAACAGATCTTGCTTGGTACTACTGCATGCCACCGAATTCTTACTACGTACTAGGGCTGCCTGAACCTAGATATCCATTGACCCGGTCTGACACGATCGTGGGCTGTATCAGTGTTTGTTCACAAGGTCAGGTTAGGGTCGAGTCGCTTTTTGGTTGATATGAAATTACTCATACCAACAAATTGGACATGTTTGTAAAGTTTTTTTTTTAAATTTGGCTACTATAATGCAAGTTAAAAAAAAATAAAATGAAGTGAGGGATGTTTTTATTAAATGACCCTATAGAGATGTGTTAGACAAAATTCTTATATGGTAAGATGCGAGTCTGACCCGTACATATACTGTATGTTTTTGTATCACATATATCAAAGAAAGCATTTGCATTTGCATTTGCATTTGCATTTGCAGTTGAATTTGAAGATGTGAATAATAGTAATAGTAATAATAATGATAATTAACTTGCCTGTTACCCAGGAGCTTGTGAAGCTTGATAATGAGATCAACCTCCTCTTCAGCAAAACTCCCTCTCTTGATGTTGGGTCGGAGGTAGTTTAGCCATCTCAGCCTACAGCTCTTCCGGCACCTGTTTAAACCTGTATTGTACACAGAAAACTCCAATTAATAACTGTGCTCACCACATGAATTGGTTTATTATTCTTGGTTTTCATTTCGACTTACTGAATGATGAACTAGTTTGAATTCGATAGGCTTCTTCTGATGGTGGCAGTCCAATAAATCGGAGAATCTAGGCATAGATATTTCCATTCCCATTTTTGGGTTTGGTTTTCTTTTATTAGTCCGCCGGTATATGGTCTACATAGTACGATGGGTAAGGTGAAATTTGAAAGCTGGTGTCTAGCTAGCTACATGCTCACCCAAGCTAAAATGATTGGAGATTGGAGCTTCCCTTCATCTACTTTTTTTTTTCAAGTACAAGTAGTCCAAACCACTCGTTCGAAAACCAAAGTACAAGTTCAACTAAATGCTGCAACTTATTTTTTCTAAAATTGGGGGTCGGCCATCTTTTTCCTTTCTTCCCACTTTAGGTGCAGATCAATGGTTAGCTTCATTCAACCCATTTTATGTCTTTGTACAACAGAAGAGAAAATCTCCAGTACATGCAATACATAATCAAGAAAACCCATCACGTCTAAGGATCTCTTGTTGATTCGTTTACTTGGTTTCTGATGCATTGGCAATTTGGCATCGTTCTAAACTACGAAAATTAACAAAAATACTAAATTGTTTTTTTTCCCCTTCTTCATTGATAATAAATCTATGTAAAACGATACATATTTATAGTAGAACCGGAAAGCCTAATCACTTAACAATCATTCACTGACTCGATAACTTAATCTTAAAGAAAATACGGTAAACACTAATCAATAACTAACAAAAAAACAACTAAATTCAGAGTAGGTTTTGGTTGTAAGAAGAGCGAGAGCGAGAGCGAGAGCGAGAGCGAGAGAGATGATGAGCAGATTACGTACCAGCGAGCAAGGGGACACGGTGCCATTTGCCTTCTCCATATTGCTCAATGCATTTCCTCAGCAGATGATCTTCTTCTTCCGTCCACGCAACTCCTCCCATTTTTACTATTACAACAACAACAAAGCTTCGATCCTTTGCTCTGCTGGCTCTCTCTCTCTCTCTTTCTCGCTCTCTCTATACCAGCTGATAAATCTAGCTAGCTATTTGGTCTGGTTTGAGCTGGCAGCAGCAGCAGAAGGAGCATATAGTGAGCAAGGAAAGGGAGGAGGCAAGGGTAACTGTGTCGTATTTTGGACGACTCTCCATATCTATATATATATATATATATAGGCGCACACATATGTGTTGTGGTACGCCATCACAGCTTTCATCAGTTTGGGGTAATAATTAGGAACCCTCCTCCCCTCTTACTTCAACTAACTATGATGGGAAGTCAATCAAAGTCTGTATCTAATTTTAAAGGAAGTGATTAATTGTGTCGACAGCCCATTTATGGCAACAACTTTAACTTTGCAAAGAAATTCCAAACATCACAATTCACAACTATCTCAATCATTATCAAAGGCTCTGATACCATAAGTCGAAAGCTAAATCATTAACTCAATATATAATTCGACTAAATATAAATCTTATATTATTCTCTAACGCTCGTCCTCGTCGTGGTAATTTAACGATGGTCGTATCGTATGGGTAGAATAATATATGGAGAAGAAGGGTAGGGTAGGGTAGGGTGGGGATGGATGGATGGGGAATGCGGGGGTGAATGGTCCCCTTGCCTTTCTGAGCTTGTCTTGCTGTATCTATGTTTATGTTGAGGCAGCATGAGTGGCATCTCTAGTGGTCCATCCCCTGCTTGCTGCAACTTCATATCTCCATTTCCCCTCATTTCAGTCCCACTCATTAGCTTCCAACACTCTCATTCATCAATTCCTTCCCTATCACTTTTATTCTCTTTCCCTTTTCTTTGCTTTTATTTCCAAAGTTCCACACATACTCTAAGGTGCAATGTCATGTATTGAGTTTGATTATGTAAAAGAGATGGGTTTCTCATGCACCGGATCGTATTTGATGAATAAACCTCACCCATTCATTGAAAAAAGAAAATTTGACGAAAACGGAAGTGGTCAGCCTAATCAATGAAACACGAAACGTACACTAGATTGAAGACTGAACTCCACAGAATTTTGTCTCTTCAATATATGTTAAAAGAATTGAACTAAGGAAAACCTATCCCCAAGGAAAATTCAAAATTTCCAAAGAAGTTCTATAAATCCCTTCCATTTGAGTGGTAATTAAGAGTCTAATGTGATATGTGAAACTTGTCAAGTTTTCTCGAAAGATCTAGCCTAAGCCTCTATTTGTAGTGCTAATTAGTGGGTAAAGGCTTATGGACAAAATATGAGTATCGAGGGTTTCCTTCATAATTTCGGGCATAAATCTTCCTCGTTTGACTTGTACTGAGACTCCTTTACTTGGGGATGAAGAGAAGAACTTCTATAAGCTTCTAGGTCAGTGACGAAGACTGCGTCGCTCGTGATTTATTCTCCTCGGATTAGGATTACTTGACCCTTAAGTAAGCTCCTTGATGAATGGGGCTTTAACTGGGATACGTTGAGTCGACGGCGGTTGGACCCTTCAAGTTGCTGCCGTCATTGAGCCACCTCTGAATGCTCTAATTTTTATCAAGTAGGCTTCTCTTGGGTTTAAATGACTCGTTGCTGAATTTTAGCTCAAATCGACTCCGTTTTATATGAAAATCTTCAGTCTTTTTTTTTTTTTTTTTTTTTGCGTTTGGGGCCTTCAACTCATGTTCATTATTTGATCCAAAATTTTCGTGATTATATTTTATCTTGAAATGCACAAAATAATAAAAAAAAATGCATAAAATTATACAAAAATACAAAATATGTCTAAAATAGCCATATTTATCAAATAGTTATGAAATGCATAGAAAATATAGTAAAAGTAAAACTACCAAAAATGAAAGATGCCTCATATAAGGTGTAATGTGTCAGATATAGGACCTTGAGACACTATAATATTAGTATTATCAGAAATACTCCACACTTAAACTTTGCTTGTCCCCAAGCAAACATTACTCATAATCATACAACTCAATGAAAGTTAGAAAACTCATTTGACTTCGTTCATACTTCATGGATTATAAGTGAACTTACAAGTTCAACAATAGCACGAGAGAACTCTAACAACATCAACATGCAAGAATAACTCGAAATCTAATCCAATAAGAATGAAAACCATGCATGAGTTTCAACACGCGTAGGGTGAAACTTTTAAAGAAAAATAATACGTTTAATTAGAACTTAGAAATGCATCTAACAATTTTTTGACATACTCTTTCCACACATTTTTCCTCTCGTCATTTCTTTCTTTTCAAATTTTTTTATATATATATTTTTTTCATTTGTTGAGAGTCTATGTTTACTAGAGCATTATACCCTTATTGGTTGAGAAAAAATAATTTTTGTAGTTGTCGGAAGCTGTATCAGTTCCCTCTAAAATACATTCTCAGATTGACGATCTAATAGACGAGTGAAATTTTTACTTGTATTGGAAATGGACCAACAACAGAAGATTGCGAGCAAACTCTCAATTGATATCTTCCAATACCTTTTTTTTAATGAATGGATGTCTCCCACATTGGGTTTATCCCATACTTATCTTTTTTGCATGGCAGATGCATAGATAATACTTTCATGTATTTTTTGGTAGATTTTTCAGTTAATAGAAGGGCTAATACTACTGGGAAACCGAACTATAAAGAAAGTGTCACTTGTGACCCGAACTATTCAATATGACATTTATGTACTGAACTATTTTTCCGTTAGCGTTGACCGAGCTTGACCATCAATATTTAATAGAAAATTCAGTCAGTGTTGACGTGGCATCTGATATAGAATTTTAAATATTAATTTTTATTTATATTTTCATCTAAAATGATTAAAATAAAAAGTGACAAAAATCCCCAAATAGTATTAATCACTGCATCAATTTCGCTCCTAAGTCAACATCAAGTTGACCACCGTCTGGTCAACCATTTTCTATTAAGGTTAACGAAATCGTAGGACACAAATGACACACAACTATCATCCGTTGGTACATAAGTGGAATATTGAATAGTTCGGAACACAAATGACATTTTGTTGATAGTTCGAGTTCTCTAGTGGTATTAGCCCTTAATAGAATGTACAACTCACCGTACTAAAACAATTTAAAAGGTTGAGACTCATTAGTATGATTAAAAATCCATATAAGAATCAAAAAGCACGGTATTCAAACATATCGAATGATTATTTTGTCTCATTAATTATCGCATCCTTCATAGTCACTACACTAGCCTTCCTAGTGAATTGAAATTCCTAGATTCATTGATTCCAAGTAAGATTAATATTGAATATGCTGGTAGGGGATGACAAGAGTCAAAGAAAATTTTGAAAGTTTCTGAAAGTTTCACATAAATTGCACTCAATAATTTGAGTACTCAAGCTAATGGATGGATGATGCATCCTTAGCATTTTAAAAAATTTAAAATTCTTAACTAATAATATTATATCTATAAAGTATAATAATTAAGAAACAAACATGACAATCTTTCCATCCCGCACTTTAGTTTAAACTAGACGTTGTACTCAATGAACTAAAACATAGGCGAGCATGCAAAGGACTGGAACATTTTATCTCATTCGGTGGAAGTAATAGAAGGTTTAGCTAGTACTAAATACTATATATCCTTCATTGTATAAGATGAATTCAAACAAGATTAAAGAAAAAGAAAATTGGAAGTATAAAATGGATAGAAAGTTAGTGTTTTATCTTCTAAAAATTATTCAAAATAAAATAAAAAAGAGATAGAAATAGATACTCGCCATTAAACTTGAAAGTACAATCCTAAAATCCTCATCAGCGTCTCTGACTGCTGAAAAAGTCATCGAACTTCTAACCATACTCTCGGGCTAAGATCAGGTGACTAAGGGGGGTCCCCTTAGTCAAGTGACTAAGTGAATCTCTGCCATTCCACCTCATTAAAATCTAATGGTTCAGATTAATCCATTTTAATGAAGGGTAATATAGTAACGGCAAGCTTTATTAATTATCAATTATTAATTAAGTAAAAATTCAATATTTCTGTTGCGTCTCTTTCCGCGCGTTTCTGTGTCTTATTTGCCGGCGAAGGATCCCACTCCAGCCAAAAAAAATTCCTCCGCCGCGACTCTTCCCCGTCCCTTTCTCGCTCACGCCGGCAGAAACAATTCCCGGCGTCCGTTTCCTTTTCGCCGGCAAGGGGATTTGTTGCCCAGGGGAATTATTCATTATTCATGGGGAATTTTGTTGGCCCAAGGGAGGGAGAGAGAGAGGGAGGGAGAGAGAGATTTTCTGGTCGGAAAATTTTTCCGGCGAATATCGTCGCCGGAGAATAATTTCTCGGCGACAGTGCTAATTTTGTGATGTTTGTTGACATATTTTGTAATGATTGTATGCTTTGTTATTTTGTAATGTTTGTCGTTTTTTTTGTAATGTTTGTAAACTTTGTGATGTTTGTTGACATATTTTGTAATGTTTGTATGCTTTGTTATTTTGTAATGTTTGTCGTTTTTTTTTTGTAATGTTTGTAAACTTTGTTATTTTTGTGCACCATGTTTGTAAACTTTGTTATTTTTGTCAACCATATTTGTAATGTTTTTTATGTCTAAAAAACAACCTGGTTGACTTTTGGATGGACCTCCTCTATATAGGGATGGAGCCTCCAAAGTCAACCCGGGTGTTTTTTCCAGTTCGTATGGATTGTCGGTCTAGTTTGTCATTTTTGTCCACCATGTTCGTACTGTTTGTATGTCTAAAAAACACCCGGGTTGACTTTGGGAAGGAGCCCCTCTATATAGGGATGGAGCCTCCAAAGTCAACCTGGTTGTTTTTTCTTTTTGTATGGTTTGTATTGTTTGTCGGTCTAGTTTGTATTGTTTGTACAGTTCATACGTTTGTAATGTTTGTAAATCTGTTTGTATGTTTTGTCGCTCTAGTTTGTACTGTTCGTATGTTTGTATGGTTTGTACAGATTGTAAATCCGGTTTGTATACTTCGTAATTTTCCATAATACCCAAACTACCCCTGTCATTAATTAAATAGCCCTTCACACTTTTTAACCATTGGATTGAAGTGTCCAGATCTAAGGGCTGGGAGGGACTTAGTCAAGTGACTAAGCACCCCCCCTTAGTCACCAGATCCGCACTCCCATACTCTCTCATCCATGCCTCCTGCTTGTTTAGCAACTCATGGTCTCTCCTCTGTTGGTCGTCAAGACTCTGATATCTCAGCATGCCATGCTCGAGTCTCCTCCACCTCTTTATATGATCATGCTCGTAGGAATTCCATCTAGACTCAACATTCGAGTAGTAGAGATTTGTGTTCTCTTATGTCCTCTGCACAAGATGATACATAAGATCATATCACATGCCACATGGTACAGAAGCATACCATGGTGATATGAACATAGTGGAGTGTGTAATGGTTGTATATATATGATAGTAGAAATATACGAACTGTCATTTATCATATTCATAATTGTGTATAACAAGTTAGGTATATTTTGATCCTGTATCCCCCGGAAATAAGATGATACCAAGATGTTAGCGAGTGGTGGTTCTAAATTTTTTTGTAGAGATATATTGAAAATTGATATTATTTTGTTGATCACTACGGTCTCATTCCATATGTGAAAAATAAAATTGAAATCCAAATTAGAATGAAGAAGGTAAGAGCCGATTAAAAATAATAGAGAAAAATAAAAAGTCATTAGTTCTCGTCCGTTAAATCTGAAATTTTTTAGACCCACTCAAAACTAAGGGCTCGAATCTAGTTATTAGGGGTGGCTATACGGTCCGGTTAAATTGGCCCAAATTGATCCGGTCCAGTCCAGTTTTTTTGAGAATATAAGGACCGAAGATTGGATTGGATACAGTCCGGCCTTGATCCGGTCCGGTCTTGACCCGATCCGGTCCCAATTCAGTCTTGATTTTATATTGAGATTGTGGGAATTTGAGTGGCCTAAGGCCTAAAAGGGTGAGGAGTTGGTTAAGTTTTGTACTAAGTGTAAAGGTTTGTGACCGTTTATGCAAATTACCCTTAAGTTTTGGGTGTTGAGCTCTCTTATCCGGTCTTTATCCGGTTTTTTACCTCAAATCTAAGCCCAAAGATTGGATTGGATTGTTTACTATCCGGTCCCGGTCCGGTCTCGGTCCGGGTTATACGGTCCGGTTTCCGATTTTTCATCCGGTCCCGGTCCAAATAGCCAGCCCTACTAGTTATGCTACCTATAGTATAGACCTATACCCAACCGAACAACCCAACATTTTCTTTCTGCTCTCCAAACCAGCCTTTCCCGCCGACGTCGCTGCATATGTTAAATACCTATGAGTTTGCACAGGCACAGGTCCGGACACCATGTGCTTAACAGAAACAGATGAGGGTCATCGGGATTCGAACACAATACATTTCGCTCACAGAAAGCTCTGATACCATGTCAAGAACCAGTTGATCCCAATAACACGAGTTGTTAGGAAAGGTTCAATCGTAAATCATATATCGTTTACTTACCGCTTCCGGATCCAGCTTCTCAGAGGGTGCTTAGCCACCGCTGCCTTTGCATGAAAATGCCATGGCCGCCAAAGGCGCCAATAATGACCGGATCGAGCTGTTAGAAACTCGTCGTGCCAGGTTATGGAGTTTCTTATACTTTTAGGTGCTGAAATGGAACAACCAAGAATTGTGGTAGAAAACAAGAAGTGAAAAAGGAAGTGGTCCAACTGTATGATAAAGATACACACAACAGGACCAGATTATCAAAGTTGAAATAATGACACACAGAAGAAGTGTGTACTTAGGAAATAAATTCCAATGGATGTGGATCACTCGATCGATCGGCCGGCCCCTAGCTGGGTACATAAGAGCAGGAACAGTACAGCATCCATAGAGAGTGTCTTAAATGATAAACTAGCACCGTTTGGTTGATTGCTTCGCCAGTTCTCGATCATGCGGTCCAACTCCGTGGGATTGGAGCTATGGGACAAAGCCAGACCGCCCCTCCTACCGGTACCGCACAACATCAAAACATGGATCCAAAATTCAAGATGATGACCCATGTTCTATTATTGGCTTTTCCAACCCCAACAAATAAGGCTTTTTGGTCCACTATCTAGCCAGGACGGGGAAATAGAATAGACCGTTTGAAAAATCGTGAATCGAATCGAGTCCTATAGTTTGGTCCGAATCGTAGACCATTAAAATGGTTTGGTCCGATTCATGGTATGTATTATAAGATGTATTGGTCTCTTTGGGTGGTCTGATTCAGACATCGTGGTTTACCAGACCATATTCTGGATCGATACCCAACTCACTTTCAATTTGTGTTAGCAACTCACTCGATGACTCTCCCAACTTCTTAATGAGACCCAAGTTCCTTACAAAGTAGAGATGATCGTGTCTCCATATGAAATTTTGTTAATACTTATGACGTTATGATGCAAGCTGGATTGCTATGGCTTTGTGTTTTGTTATTTACTTGGATTGGTATCAAAAGTATACATGCGTATGTGTTGAAAATTATTTTTTAACGAGAAATAGATTTTTCTTCGTTATTTGTTTGCATTTTCACAGTTTTAACCGGACCAAATCGAGACAGTTGGTCACTCTCTATATATAACTGGAGACTGAATTGGATAACAACAATCCAATATATGGTTACAAACGGACCGATTTAATTAAACAGTCTGGTTTCTGGTTAAACCGAAAATTGCGACCGGGTTTCCAGCCCTAATCTAAATACCCCCCAAATCATCCTCTAAATCCTCCATATACAATGCATAGGCAAAAACTTGTCATGCATTCGATTAGGTTCTGTCAAACCATTCTCACCATCATTGAGCGTCCCCTACCAAGTAGGGGGTGGACAATGGGTGGGTTGGGTGAGTTTTGATCTTAAATTGCTCCACCCGCTTACTAACGAGTTGGTACAATTGTGATCCGCAATCCACCCACATACTATTTCGAGTTGGGTTGGAGGGGTGTTGGATGGGTGCGATTGGGTTGTGGGTTAATCCGCAAACCCAACTATTCAAATAGCAATGAGGCAAGTTGACTAACATTCATAATAAATTTCTCGCAAAATAGTAACACTGCATCAATTTAGACACCTCCTGTCAATTTGTCTCTTATGGATATGTCTAGTACTTGTATAAAATCTTTTATTCCTTTATCAACCAATTATGTAGAGAAAGTTCATGTTTTATTTGCGACTTAGTTACAATTAATATTTTATAATTTGCCTCTCACTATCTGATGAACATTACACAACATAGTGATCAATAGTAGTAGGCAAAAAGTATTCTTTATTTTCAGCTTTCAGAAGTTGATGGTCAGTGTGTAGTTTCAGGTAAAAAAAATTATGATGAATATGCGTTAATATAATAAGAAACAAATATTTTTCATGTAAATATGATATGCGAGTCCTTCGGGTGACCAGCAACCCACCCATCACCCACCGATAAGTGCAGGTAGGAGATTTATTGATTCACAATCCATCCACATCAATCACTCATCCACTTCGTTTGGGTTATTTATGGGTGAGTGGACATCAAACCATGGATTACCCATCCACATGGCCACCTTTACTTCCAAGTAAAAAGCCACAAGGTTTACTATCGGGTCCTCCCATCCCATGTACCTAGCACCTCTTGAATCTAGAAACCATAAGCATACGTCTTCATACCCTAGTCCAACCATGTGCCCCTTTTAGGTTTGAGCGCCAATCCACCTTCTGCTTGGTCCATTCCATACCACCAAGGCATGGTCGGTAAAAAATGGGGTTAAACAAAACCAAATTGGTTTGATTGGTCCAATCAGACTTCACACTATTGACCTGTCTACCTTCCCCAAACAATTGATTTGCCCTAATTTAGGAGTGAGTCAGCTTCCCAATCCACCTAACCGAGTTAAACCCGGTCCACTTTCTATCACTGTGCTTTGGAGACCACCTTGAGCTCAACCTCGTCTTAGTGTCATCTCTTTTGTTTTTACTCTTCCCATTTTCACGATCTAATTGAGCCATAACATGAAGCAGAGCGTTCACGTATATTTTACGTGCATGGAGACTATGGACCTGTTTCTCCATTTTATTTGTTACATGGTGATTTTGTTATTTTTCCTTTGAACAACGTCCGAACCCTAGGAGAATAGAGGAAGGGTTTCGGTTTATATAGCTGCCGCATTGTTGCAACCGTTAATGTACGTTCATAATAATAAGAACAAAACCTGAGAGCTCTTGCTCTCCGTGGAGTAGTCTTGTTCACATCGAACAGGGAAACCATGTAAATCGTGTGTCTTCTTGCATTCATTTTGCTAGTTTTATCATGGTATCATAGAAGTAAGCTCCTCATTGTGGCTCATTTTTATTATGTTCTTTCATAACAATTACTGTTCCTCGTTCGTTGCATTATGGGCGACGAGGCCAAAGACAGCAGCAGCTGCGGCAAGGTTGTCGTCAGCAGTGGTGGCGTTTCCGATCTCCATCTTACCTCTGATGTCAACTCGGTTTATTTTCTCCCGTAGGCAGATCCTCAGCATGTTGGTGATCTCTTTTCTGTTAGCAATTACAGCGAATGAGTTATCGATATGAATGATTCCCTTCTCGCCAAGAACAAACTAGGGTTTGTTGATGGCTCCCTTCCGTAGTCAAAGACTCTGCACGAAGAAGCCGCCTGGCTTCGTTTTGATGCCACTCTCAAAGGTTGGCTTAAGGCTTCCATGACACCTGAAGTCCGCTGCAATATACGTTTTGCTAAGACAGCTAAGCAAATTTGGGATGACCTCAAAACTCGCTTCGTCCAAGCAGTGCTCCTCGCCATTATGAACTTCACCTCCAGATAAGTCTCCTTCCTCAAGAAAAGCTTAGCGTTTCTGCTCATTACACTGAGCTTCGCACTCTATGGGAAGAAGCACAAAAAATTTCGCCCACACCCTCTGGTATGTGCGGGTAGTGTGTATGTAATCTGGAGAAGCGTACTCGTGATTGTGATGAGAGCATTCATCTTTTTGACTTTCTCATGGGATAGGATGATATTTTCTCTAGCGTTAAATCTCAGATTCTTTCCATGAAGCCTTCCCCGTCGATCACAGAAGCTTATAACATGGTTTCTACCGTGCAGCAGCACTGCAAGATTACCGCCAATCTCAAACCTAAAGTCGAGGTTGCTGCCTTTATGGCATCTCAGGATCGCGGTAAACCCGAAGAGGAACGCGATCGTGCTGGGGGTGATGAGAAGCCTCGATGCCCCCACTGTCAGAAGCTTGGTCACACAAAAGAGCATTGTTTTGAGCTCATTGATTACCCCCCCCCCCCCCCCGGTACCTCGATCGCGGCGGCACCAAAAATAACAACGGGAAGGGCCGATGAACTGATGTGTAGGGACGTTCTGGTGCTAAGGCTGTTGTTGCAAATGCCGATGAAAGTATCATCCCTGGTTTGTCTAAATTGAAAATTGAAAAACTCAAGTGATTTCTAGGGGATGAATCTCCAACTCTTGATGCCAATGCCTTTTCAGGTAACGCTATTGGTGCTACCCCTTGGATTTTAGACTCTGGATGTAATGCTCATATCATTAATGATGAGCGCATGTTCTTAAAGAGTGCACATGAATCTCATCTCCAAGTGAGGATTCCTAATGGGACGACAATAGATGTGCATCGTGCAGGCTTAGTTCAGCTCTCTATGGTTTCATCTTACCTCGAGTTTTCTTTGCACCGGATTTTTAATGCAACCTTCTCTCCATCAGCCAGCTCACTAAGAATTTTTCCTTAGCACTGATATATTTCAATGACTTATTTGTTCTTCAAGACTCACGCTCCAGAAGGATGATTGGGATGAGGAGACAAGTTGATGGGCGCTATCATCTCTAGCTATTTAATGAACTTAGGTAGGCGTTGTCTCATGCTGCACAGATAGAAGGACGTCACTCCTCAAGTTCGTGGCATTCTCATTTGGGACACCCATCATCTGAGAAGCTCTCTTTGTTGCACTTTATTTCTGGTTCTCGTTTGGATACTCATGATTGCTCGTCCTGTTTATAAGCTAAACAAACTAGAACGCCTTTTATGTCTAGTTCAATGAAAACCAAAAACCAAGGATGTTTTTAAGATGATTCACATCGACATTTAGAGGGGGGGGGGGGGGTTATCATACTCCCACTCTTAGTGGAGCACACTATTTTTTGACTATCGTCAATGACTACAGTCGTGGCACTTGGGTCTATCTCTTGCAGTCTAAACCAGAAGCTGGTCATTATCCACAGTTGTTTTGTCAACAGGTGGTTCGACAGTTTGGGAAACGCGTTCGTCGTATTCAGGCTGATAATGGGTGTGAATTTCAGACAAATGTTTTGATTTCTTACTATGAACAGGAGGGTATTATTCTTCAAACATCTTGTGTTAACACACCTCAGCAGAATGGCGTGGTAGAACGCAAGCACCGAGATTTACTTGATACAGCTCGCTCTCTACGGTTTCACGCCAATCTCCCCATCAAATTTTGGAGTGAGTGCCTTTTAACCGTCATATATCTCATCAACCGGCTACCTACCACGACAAGTGAAAATTGCACCCCTTATGAGCGCATTTTTAGTAAACAACCCGTCTATCATCATCTAAAAACGTTTGGGTGTCTCGCCTATACAAAGGACACATCTCCGCATTTGGATAAGTTTGTTGAAAGGGGGTGAGCATGTGTTTTCTTAGGATATCCCGCTTCACAAAAGGGATATCGCGTTATGGATTTAACTTCAAGGAATTGTTTTACTTCTTACGACGTGGTTTTCTGTGAGGACATATTTCCTTTCGTGAGATCTTTTCTGCTATTGACCTCCCCCCATCCTGTCCCTCGCGGAGTGTTCGACAATGACGATGATGAGCTAGTGCCTTTGCCCTCCACGGCCACCTAGCTGCCCGACGAAAATGCTGCTTCGCCTTGCTCTCGTTCTCCCGCAACTAAGGCTAGTGTCGAGACCGAGACATCCCCCAGCTTGGTCAGCTCGCCTGGTGCTCCTCATGTTGAACCTCGAAGCGGCCTTAGTTATCGTAAACCGCCTGGGTTTTTGGTTGATAACTTTGATGTTCAGCTTCCAACATCAAACTCAGGTCAAGTCTCCTCTGTCCGCTATCCTTTAAATGTTGTGGTTAATTATGCTCGGTTATCTCCTGATCACCGGGCTTAACTTTCAGCGATTTCCAGCTCGACAGAGACCCGTTTCTTCCATGAGGAAGTGCGCCACAAGCAATGGCGTGACGCCATGCAGCGCAAGTTCACCGCTCTCGAAGCTACTGGTACTTGGGAGCTCATATTTTTACCTCCTAGCAAACAATTGATTGATTTCAAATGGGTGTATCGCATCAAGTATAATCTTGATGGTACCATTGAGCGGTACAAGGCATGACTTGTTGCCAAAGGCTACACTCGGTTTGAGGCACATATTTTCAAGATAGTTTCGCTCCTATAGCTAAGTTGGTGAATGTTCGGTGCATCCTGGCACTCGCAGCTCAGATGAGTTGGTTTCTACATCAACTCGACGTTAATAATGCATTCTTGCATAGAGACTTGGAGGAGGAGGTTTATATGCGTGTACCTCAGGGTTTCTCTCAGCCCGACGATGATAGATTTGTCGCCTTCACAAGTCGCTCTATGTTCTTAAGCAAGCTTCTCGCAATTGGTACACGAAGTTCACTACAGCCCTGGTCAGTTATGGGTTTACTATGTCCAAGGTTGATCCTTCTCTTTTCACCTTCTGGCGCGGGGACATTTTTCTCGTGTCTCTTATCTATGTCGATGACATCATCCTCGGTGGTACTTCCCTTCCTGAGGAGTTCAGCATTAAGGACCTTGACACCCTGAAACATTTCTTGGGGGGTTGAGGTCTCTCATTCTTAGAAGGGAATTGTGCTTACTCAGCGTAAATATGCTCTTGAGATCTTGGTGAACTCTAGTGTGCAGGCCTCTCAACCTTCTTTTTTTTCCCATTGAGCAAAACCCTCGTCTTAGTGCTTTTGATGGTCCTCCAATAGACGATCCCTCCTCTTACAGACATCTCATTGGCGCCTGTTGTACTTGACGGTCACTCGGCCAGACATCGTGTACGGCGTTAATGTTCTTAGCCAAGCCGTACACAATCCTCGTCAAGCTCATATTGATGTTGCTCATCGCGTTCTTCGCTACTTAAAAGGATCTCCCGGGCAAGGTTTGTTTCTCGCGTCTGCCCGTTCCTTGAATCTCACGAATATTTGTAATGCAGATTGGGTTGGGCTGTCAGCAGACTAGGAGATCCACCACGGGTTTTTTCATTCAGTTGGGTAGTAGTCTCATCTCTTGGCGTACAAAGAAGCAGATCGTTGTGGCTCGTTCTTCTACAGAGGCTGAATATAGAGCAATGGCCAGCACAGTCGGTGAAATTATTTGGCTCCGCTATTTGTTTCGCGAACTTGGTGTGGACATGGTCGACCCTACTCGTCTACACTGCGATAATCAGGCTGCGTTGCACATTGCCGCTAACCCTGTTTTTCACGAACGCACGATGCATGCGTGCGAACATGTTTACGAAGGGCTTGGGCGATGATCAATTCTCTTACTTATCTTCTAAGCTTGGCCTTCATAATATTCACGCCTCCGCTTGAGGGGGAGTGTAGCGGAGCGTGCACGTATATTTTACGTGCATGGAGACTATGGACCTGTTTGTCCATTTTATTTGTTACATGGTGATTTTGTTATTTTTCCTTTGAACAACATCCGAACCCTGGGAGAATAGAGGAAGGGTTTCAGTTTATATAGTTGTCGCATTGTTGTAGCCGCTGACGTACGTTCGTAATAACAAGAACAAAACCTGAGAGCTCTTGTTTTGTACTTTACTTTAGATTTCTAATTAGTTATCTCATATTGAAACGATCTATAAAAATTACAAATTAAGTAATCTTAGCTGCTAACACAAAACTGGATCACTTATAGATTAAAAATAAATTATCCGTTGTGTTGATTCTCTTTGAGCAACATTTATTTTCTCCTTAAATATATAAAAATGGGTGTCTTCTTATAGAGTTTAACCAATTTAATTTTTCTATATATAGAAAATTGAAATCCGAGTTAAAACGAATTAGATATGATCAATTAAAGTTCTTCACACTAATATATGGAGTTGATATCTACTTAATCCTAATTCTATTGGGTCACCATCATGTTAATATATATTTTAATTGAAACTCATTATAATAATATTAATAATAATATTTTAATTCTTAGTTAAATCGGAAAACCCCTTTTAGTAGTAGAAAATTTTTGTGCCACGTTTTTTTAAGACAAATATGTTGGAGGAAGCTCATTCAATGGCTCAAATCAACCAAGGAAAGCAGGGCAACGTTCAAATAATTATGGAAATAATTCGAAAACTAGAAGACTTACCTTGTCAATCCAAGCTAAAGAAGGAAAGTCTCTAAAAGAGACGGTGAAGGATGAGTATAAGATGGATTCAATCAGCAAGGGAACGGCAACCTTTTTAATCATTCAAAAGCAGAGTGCAGGGATAGTTGCGATAGGCTTTTGTGAGAAAAAGAGAGCAAGGAATTGCTTGCGGACTAGTTAGAGGTTTTGGGAACAGGGAGTTCAGATCAAACATCTTGATTAGTTCGAGGATTCAGCTGTAGGCTGGGTGTGAATGCTGTATTACTGTAGTGTGAACTTCAAAGAGAAAGATCATCAGTGAAACGTTGAAGATCTCAAATCGAGATACTTCAACCGTGGATTTGTCGGTACATGGATTCTTATTCTCCCTGTGCCGGATACCACGTAAAAATTGGCGTGTGTCGTTTACTTTGAGTTGATCTTATATTTTGATCTTAACTTGTCTCTGCTAGTACTCTGTTTTGGTTGCTTCTTACAGGTACAACATCCTCCGAAAACAGAAGGAAGAAGAAGAGTGACAAGGCTTCAGTGAGAGTTGTTACAATAGTCAAAACGCAGGCCTAAACGAGTTTTGGGCTTGTTCGGGTGATCGAATAATTGGGCCTATACCGCGGATCGAATTAACCTGGCCCTATTGCTCTCAATCGCGTTTTACCTTCCAATTGTTTTATTCCATAACTGAATTCGTTCTTTACCATTATCTTTGATTTAGGGTTCTTAGTGTAAACAGATACAAACAAGAGGAGAAGCATCTGGTCTCGCGCTCGAACTCATACCAACAAGTGGTATCAGAGCCCGGCTCCGGGAGCAGAAGGCTTAACAACCTCCGGAGAAGATGAGCTCGAGCTTGGGAAATGGCAGTGGAATCTACATGGTCGATGGATTCTCTCAGACGCGACCTCCGGGATTTGAGGGAGTTCATTACGGATACTGGAGAAATAGGATGGAGCTGTTCATTGGATCAACAGATCCAGACTTATGGGACATCGTAATGGATGGCCCTCTTGAAGTGAAGCAGGTTCAAGGAAAATGGAGTGAAGAGGACAAGAGGAATTTTCAGTTAAATTCGAAGGCGACGAATTTGATGTACTGTGCCCTAGGGCCAGAAGAGTACCACAGAGTCTCAGGGTGCAAAACAGCAAAAGAAATTTGGGATAAGCTGCAAATCGCTCATGAAGGTACATCTCATGTCAAGATCTCCAGAATCAATAGCTTAAAATAGGACTTCGAATCGTTTGTCATGAAGCAAGAAGAATCGATGAAGGAAATGAATGATCGATTCACAACAATAGTGTATAGTCTAAGGAATCTTGAAGTTGAGTACTCGAGTGCTGATCTTGTGCGAAAGATTCTCTGGGCGCTACCAAAACGATGGACTCCCAAGGTGACAGCAATCGAGGAATCTAAGGACCTCACTAGGCTCAGCCTGGATGAACTGATCGGGTCCTTGATAACTCATGAAGAGAAATTGAAAAGGGAAGAAGCTGACGAGCCAAGGAAGGAGAAACGGAGTATCGCCTTCAAAGCATCTCTGTACGAAGAAGAGCTGGAGACTCTGGATGACATGGAAGACAATGAGCTGGCAATGTTAAGCAAACACGTTGCTAAGTTACTAAAAATGAGAAGAGATAGAAGGAAGGGGAGTTCTCCTAACAAAGTTGAAGACAACAGAGATTTAAAGGAGAGAAATCGATTTGGATACAAAAACAGAAGAGATGGAAGCAGTGGAGACAGATCTCAAGGGCAATCGACTTCCTACAAGTGTGGCAAAGTAGGACATGTGAAGGCCGACTGTCCTCTTACCAAGAAAGCTTATGCAGCAACCTAGAGTGGCAGCGAGGAGGAAGATGATGAAGAACCACATCAAGAAGCCTATATGGCACTTGATGAAGAATCTGAAGATGACAAAGGTTCTCAGGTACAATCCTATTACTCTGACTCTTGTTGTGAAGATGATCAAATGTTAGATACCATAAGAGACATTCAAAATGAATTCAGCATTGTTAAACGAAAACATATTAGGATTCGAGCTGAGTATGAGACTCTTCTGTCAAACTATGAACAAATCAAGTCCGAAAAACAAGATTTGGAAACAACCCTGAAAGACACCCTAAGTGAAAATGTACAAATTTTGCCCCAAACTTTAGAAATTAAACAATTCTGTCCAGTAGACCAAACTCCACATTTTGATTTTGACAATTCAGTATGATACTCCAACCATTGTTAATTACAAACTAATCCCTGGCCTGGTAAATAACTAACCAACACCCGAACTTTCCAATTTTTACCCAACCTCCCTAGCACCCAAACTAACCTAATTTCCCTCTACTATTCATCAAATTTAATAACTCATGGCAATGAATTCC
Source organism: Linum tenue (assembly GCA_946122785.1). Taxonomy (NCBI): domain Eukaryota; kingdom Viridiplantae; phylum Streptophyta; class Magnoliopsida; order Malpighiales; family Linaceae; genus Linum; species Linum tenue. The sequence goes on along the minus strand of CAMGYJ010000006.1, from coordinate 58,165,868 downwards.
AGCATAACGGGAAGAGGGTCTTACCTTCGTCCCGCCGTCGTCGAGCTCCAGGCTCTCCCGGTTCTCGCCGTAGTTGACCATTCCTTCCTCCTCCTGTAGTCCGTCCCTGACAGGGATCACAATTTTGACCTGACCCGTTTTACCCTACCTGTTTGACCTGTTTTGGGGCTGGGTGGGGCGAGTATGGGTACTTTCATCAACCTGACATGTCCTGACCCGCCCCATTCTCAACCCTTTTTTACTAAATTACATGTAATATTAGTCAAATTACTTAATATTTTCCTTTTATCACATAATATTTTAGCTATAATGAAGTTATATATTAGTGAAAACCTCAATTTCTCCAATAAGTTAACTAAATTTACCATATTATGATTTCTTTCTTTTGTCTTATAACGAAAATAATGAATATTTCTAATGTTTTCCATATAAATTACATACCCATTGGGTCGACTTGCCCCGACCCACCCCCCCATGATAAATTACCCGACATGTACCCAACCTGCCACGCGGCGGGTATGGGTATCGAGATACCCATCCCGGACCTGCCCAATTGTCATTCCTATTCCTTGACACCTTTCTCCGGCGCCTCCTCTCCCCGTTGAGCAATGACTTACCTGTAGCTATCGTCGCTGCTTAAAGCTTCCTATTGCTATCTTCGACGTCTCTTCTCCGTCCTCAATTATGAGGCCAACTCCGGAGTGCCCAAACTCCCAGTCGTTTAGGAGGGTAGGCGTGTGGCCTCGCCATAGCCTTCCAATCGCCTTCCATCCTACCGAAGTCGAACTTGACGCTAACGTTTCCTTCCCCTGTCGTCGTCGTCGCTTACTCCGATGCCAAGTTCTTCGTAAGGGAAGCAAGCACCTGTCGTGCCACAGAGGGGAAGATTTGACACAAAATGCACGACCCAACGATGGTTCTGTTACTCCCCCACTCGTCTCCTGCCTGCTCTCTCCCTCATTCGTGTCCTGGACATCCTGCCTACTTCTGTGGTCATAATGGCAAACGTGCATGCTCTCTCCCCCACTCGTCTCTTACCTGCTTCTGCGGTGCTATTTCGTGACTCTGTTCGATTGATTGAAGATGGAGGGAGCTTTTATTTTCCCATTTCTCCTCTGCTCTTGCATCATCTTCGAAATCCTTATTTCTGTTACACCCATTTCCCTTGCCGTTCTTTGTTAAGCGTTTGTCGGCTTCTCTATTTTCCTGTTGGCGCCTCGGAGAAAGAACGATTCCTTTTTCTTTCCGCGTCGAGCCACAAGCCTGCTTCCCCGTTTATTCTATCGTCTGGGTTCTAAGCCCAGCGACCCAGCTCCTACTTTCCTTTTCTTTCCTCTCTTCTCAACTCGGGCCCAAATGATCCCTTCATTTCTTACTTTCATCAAGGGCTTAAGCCCATACCCTCTTCTTCTCCCTCTCTTTTCTGCTCATCCCAAGGCCGCCTAGTTAGCAAGGTCCAGTCGGGTCCAGCCTACCTTGGTTGGGTCTTGATCCACAACCCATCCTACGTTCGTAACTTTGTCGTTTAATATAAAAATTCGACGCCATTTGAAGCGTTAATTCACGTTTTGAGTCCCCTTAGACATTATCATTGATTTTGACAAACTTCCTCAAGGGTATAATGGTCATTTTTACTTTTGGAAAGAGCGAGGTGTAACATTTACTCCCCCGTTAAAATAATTTCGTCCCCAAAATTGGAATTGTAACCTCAACCTTTGGACTCAGACACCTTGCCTTGGTTGGGCTATCACATTTCCCCTCCTTAAGGAAAATTTTGACCTCGAAATTTGTTCATCGTGAATTCCCCAAGCCTCATTCTTTACATCGTTTATCTCGATGGTGGTCTTCTTCTTTTCTAAGACTTACTGACGGCCTAGTTCCCTAGGTCCATGATCCCTCTTCATAGGGGCATACTTTATCCTAAGGGATCTCTCAGTCGATGTATGTACATGAACATGCCTCCTCCTAGCCTTGAAATCTTGCCAGGCTCTATATGACCTACTTAATTCCTCCCTTGTTTTGCTTATGTGCCCCTAGCGTTGCTTAAAGTCTAACTTTCCACTTCTCCTTGGGATCGTAGCCATATATTCGATTCTCGTGAACTTAACGAACCATATTGCCTCCTTTCCTCTCGATGACGGCAGCCATTTGCCGTAACTCCTTGCCTACTGTGTGTCAACATCCTAGACACTTGCGTCTCCATGAACCTTATATTGATCAGCTCGCATCTCCAAAGGCTGTGAGAAACCTTGGATCACCTCTTCTCGCTCATGAAAAGGGGATCCACTTTGTGATCCTTAAAGGAATTCGTTGCCTATCCTTCCCGGGACGTATCATAGTCTCGTGGGGGCCTGCTTAGAGTTAGAGTTATTTTCGTTATCATGATTAGCGTATATTGGAGATTCTATAAATCCTCAAAAGAAACTTTTGACTCATTTGGCCAAACATTTAACCTGAAACTCCTTTTCCTTTCCTTTAAAATCAGAAGCCTAGAAAAAAAAAACAAAGACCGTCACTCCAATATTCCTTGGAGACCAAGGAACAGATGAATGTCGGCTCCGACACCAAAAAGAAACACCATGATCCTTTTTACCAAACCAAAATACTCATAGCTCCGGAGCCGACCAAAACAATGTTCAAAAACTTCAACAAATACAACCGAATCATTTCCAAAAGAAACTAAAATGAAATGCCCTAAACACTTGGGCGACCTAAATCCATAGTTAATAAAACTTAACCTTTGAACCACCAGTTTATACTCATAATCATGAAACATATATAACTAAACAATTCTAACTCTAACTCCTTACTAAGCTTCATGAGATCTCTTCAATGATGTTGCGGGTGCCGACACGCCATTCCTCCCCTTGATTACTCGTCCGCTAACTCTTCCTCTACCTGGTGAGTGAGACTGAGTCCGTATTTTTGGTATTACAACCTAAGGTCCTTGACTTAAGCATTTCCTTAATAATTAACATTACTAGAATTTTCCCTCTTACGTGAAAGTCGTTCTCGCTTCCACCCTTTATAATCCAATCTCTAATTAACTTATAGGAGTTCTCTACTCATATCCTTAACTCATACACATAATTCGAGGTACCAGCTTGTTGCGTCTCGCCATCCGGTGTCCCTAACTCAAAAGAAATGGTATTGTGTTATGTCTCACCGTCCAACACCATGCTCGGTCAACTACTGCATTACGTCTCGCCATCCAGTAGCGACCCAAACATACATGATCAACTACCACGTCCAGTAGTGATCCAACCGCCTGTGGATACTTTAATATCATCATCCACACATAATCACACACATTCATACACAGACACAAGCACAACGCGTGCCTCCACCTTCAGTAGCGGTGGGATACCTCAAATAAGTAAATGCACATAACTCAAAAATTAACGAACATAACATAAAATAAAATGTATAATCTTAAAGAACCTCGACGGAGATTTTACCCCCTTTACACTCACCTTATTTTTCGACATTGAATCATCGACACGACCCCTCTTTACTTCCGATGGATCCATGCCAACGTACGAAACTACACGATCAATCTCCTTTTGCTTATCCTCCTTTTGCACTTCCTCCTATTAAGTATTTACGGAAAACTTAATACACCTTTCGTTAAGCGTTAATAGTCAAACGACCTCTAATTTGGTTAATTCCAATCCTAAATTCCTCCATTTAAACTTTCCTAAGATTCCCCATGAAATTCAGGAAAAATGATTCGCTGTGTGCTTTGTGCTTTGTTTTTCCGTTGGCACCTCGTAGGAAGAATGATTCATGTTCCTTTACACGTCAGGCCACAAGCCTTTTCCCCTTTGTTTCTCTCACCTGGGCTCTAAGCCCAACGGTCTAGCTCCTCCTTTCCTTTTCTTTCCTCTCTATTCTCAACTCAGGCGCTACCGACCCCTTCCTTTCTTCCTTTCATCACGGGCTTAAGCCCTGACCCTCTTCTTCTCCCTCTCTTTTCTGCTCATCCTTGGGCGCCCACTTTGCAAGGCCCAATCGAGCCCAGCCTGCCTTGGTTGGGTCTTAATCCACAATCCATCTTACATTCGTAACTTCTTCGTTTAATATCGAAATTTGACACCGTTCAAACCGTTAGTTCACGTTTTGATTCCTCTTAGATATTATTTTGGATTTTGACCAACATCAACAAGGATATAATGATCATTTTGACATTTGAAAAGAGAAGGGAATAAGATCCATTCTACTGTGGTCTATCTTTAACAGTCTGATTACGAGCAATCCCTTCATCCTTGCAGAACTCGTTGAACTCAGAACTTCAAAACTCCATATCATTGTCTATACAAAACCTTTTGGTCTTCTTTCCAATTCGATTCTCCACCAGGGCCTTCCACTGCTTGAAGTTCTTGAAAGCTTCATTTTGAAGCTTCATCGTGAATATCCAAGTAAACCTTGAGTACTCAACGATAATGGATTCAAAATACATGTTGCCTCTAATATATTCAATTAGAGAAGGACCCCGACACTGGGTGTGGAGGTAATCCAGTACCCCTTTCATTTAGGGAATACCCTTTTCAGAAAATTTATTGTGATGTAGCTTTCCAAACACACAATGTTTGCAAAATGCAAGATACTGCACCTTGTGCCATAAAAAAGATCTCTCTTCTACAAAATTTGCATAGCATACAAGATACCACGTGTCACACCGTTCATAATCTTCTTTGAATTCTTGCAGTTGCAGGCATACACAACTCCATTTTTTCCATGTTGCAATATCAATAAACCTTGTGGACATATATGGTAAGATGTTGCAGTATCAATAAACCACACACCATTATGATGTGACTTTTCATCTACTGCCAAGACGATATCATCTTCAAAACTATTGTCAGTTTCTACTATGATAGTCAAGTGGACCTTCTCCTCCAGGGTATTCCATTCTTCATCATCGAGCCCTATCTTCTTCGGTTTCCTAGTAAGCCGCTCCCACAACTTTGTTGTTTTAAAAGTGCTTGCACTTTAATCCTCCATATATCGATACTGTTTTTCCATGTGAAATTTTCTATCTTCACATTCACTTAAGTCATTCTTGTATTTCGAAAACCCTAACTAATACCCAACCAGGACTCTAATGCCACTTGTTTGATCGGCGGGAAACCCCATGACTTCCAATCCCCGTAGATACTATGTTTTCAAGTCATAGCAACAATTCTTGTTTCTGCTTACATAAACTCTGCATCAATTAGAAACTCATACCATTTTGATGGATACCTACATCTATATAGAATTCAGATTCAGCTATGTGTATCATCTTTTGTCCCTAAGCCGTTGTGGGTTGTGATTGTTCAAAATAACAGTAGTTCAAATTAACATGAATCTGAGACAATAGTAAAACATATATGGCTTTATATATATAACTAGGTGGTGATGTCGCGAGTTTTCGCGGGGAGGAGATGGCTAATGGGCATGTATTATGTGGTCTGTTATGGGTGTTTTGTTAGTATTATTAGCCTAGAATTAATTTTTTCTTAGCAGTTTTGTTAGTAATAATATTGACTTGACAATATGATATTGATAGAGAATAGATATATGACGATCAACATCCAATTTAAATTTTTTTTCAAATTTTGGCTAATAAATGATATTTACCTAAACCCAAGTAGACTCATTGATTATGGGTAGGGTATGTGTGACGTATATATGAGTTTGGAAGTTTGTAGATGAGTTTGGGTAGGGTATGAATATTTACTTTCATAATCTAAAGATGTGTATGATGAGTATGGATACTTATTTATTTGAGGGTGTTTTAATTACACATACAAAAATTATACATATTTATAGAACTTTAAAAGTTCTGGTACTAAGATGTAAAACACGAAAAATTTAGGTACTAAAATGTAATATTTCGTAAATATTTTGAGGACTTATATGCCAAAAAATAAATAAATTTAGGTTATAAATCTAAAGATCTATTAAGTTTAGGTACCCAACTGCAATTTGCATAGTTGAGGCTTAATTCCTTTTATGGTGATTATTTAAGATGCTAATTATTTACTTTTTTATAGAAAATAGAAAATATATATATTTGATATGTATAATTGTTGAAAATTCCATGTATAATTATTGAAAATTCCTTGTTAAAAATTCTAGCCCGAGCGAAAGAGAAAAACTCTAGAGAGAAGCAAAAGGAATATAAACTGGAACTCGCTTAAAATTTCATACCTTCAAATCCCAAAGTGGAAAATGACGACTTTCTAGTAAGTAATAGCCATATATATTTGTTTTTAATTGGACTCAACATTGAGCTGAAAATAATAGTGGTTCATGGTTCAATTATTAATTCTCTAGATTGTTGGTCAGTCGTGTATGGACCCGTTCATATTTGTGAATAGAATACATAAAAATAGTATACTAAATAGGGTTAGACGAAGAAGGCAAAGAAAGAAATAAAGAAAGGGTTATGGAAGGCGAGTGAAAAATGAAACGAAGGGGAAGTAGATGATGGAAAGGTTTTGACCAATTCTTTTAGTTGGCCGTCAATCCAATAGTCAACCATTTTCACCGTAGCAATTTATTGACACTTGCTTATATAGATGCCGAATATTTTGTTACATTTAGTTAGTAGAAGTAGTACCCCGTAAATGTACTAAATGAGTTTATAAATTTTCTCTTGTAATATTTTAGAATCGTCTCACTTTTATTTTATTTTTTAATATTTCGCGTAATGAGCAAATATAAAATGGTCGAATCTTCTCCTACAGTTGAGTGATACAACATCTTGTATGGTGCAAACTAAATTTATACTTTTATGTTATGGTGGATTGGATTAATGGACTGATTCAAAAGGATTGGTCGATTGGATTCATGGATTCAAGTGAAATCTAAACATTGGACCAATATGTGTAAAAGTAAAAAAAAAAATATACGTACAAAAATCTTATAAAATTTAGATACAAAAACATAATTGTTCAATAATTTTACATTAAAATTAAATTTGGGTATCAAAATGTAAAATGTACATTCTAGTGACTAAGTTGTAATTTAATAAAATTTGGGGTATCAAAATGTAATAGTTTAGGCAACGGTAACTTGCTTTCAACTTCCCTTCTCCCTTCGGTTGAACATATGATAAACCTTTGGCCGAGTGACTTCGTTCCTTCAGCAGGCAATTCAGAAGAAATGGTAAGATATGGGCAAGCGTTCTCGCGGAACTCCCTATTACCGGGAAACCTACAGAAGTATGAATGGGAAGAGTAAAAGGAAATCGTATGGGTTGAATTGCTCGTGTATCCACGGGAGAAATCCTATTTGAAATGAATGGTGTGAGTTTGCCGTATGTTCATTGATTTTATATATAAAATTTAGATATCAGAACATAATTGTTCAATGATTTTACATTAAAATTAAATTTGAGGTATCAAAATGTAAAATGTACATCATAGGACTAAGTTATAATTTAATTAAATTGGGTATCAAAATGTATTATTTTAGGCAACCGTAACTTGCCTTCAACTTTATATATAGTAACTAGCTATGTTGTCGCGCTTTGCTGTGATTAGAATTAGGAGGGTCTATAACTTTAGTATGTTGGTTTATTTTATTGGCACTGTGATTGAGTATTAAACTAGGGTACTATGTTACCCAGTATAATTTTATTTAGAAAAATCGGTTAGTTCTTCTCGAAATGGACAAAATAAATATTGTTTGACCGAACCCCATATCAAAATGGTCAAATATGCTTCTCCCATTAATCGAATTATGGTAAGACGACATTTACTTTCGACTCCTATTAAAAAAATACAAAAGTAAAAAAACTAATTTAAGAGTCCAATTTTGTTAGCCACGGTACAAAAGCCCAATACCCATACAATACAGCCCAATCAAAGAGTCCATTTTGTTAGTGAACAGTAAAACTGGTTTATGTTTTTATGTATTAATTAATTAATTAATAAACAACTATTGTTAACATTTTCCTTTGTAATACTTGGAGGTATTGATGGTATGAATGTGTTGGTGCGGTAATGATTAATGAAATTGTCAGATTTGTTCAAATTTCATTGATTGGCATATGGAAGCAGTAGTGAAGTCTTTTAGGGGACCCATGACCATGATGATGAGCCTTCCTTCGTACTTGGAAGTATATATATGTATATGTGTAGCTGGATTATTAATCCGATACTTGATTTAATTGTCTGAGACTGTCCCGGTGTCGTGGTTCCCTCGTTGGTCCATTTTCTTTGTCGTGTTTCTTTTGTTTTGATGTGAACAATAATTATATAGGTGGGGGAGTTTGGTGCCCTTTTTAACCTTGTTCTGGGTTCTGGTTTTGATGTGGGTAGGGTTCCCAATATGGAAAGCTAAAAGCGTACGTAGGAGAGATAAACTGACAGAGTTTCCATTATCATGCATGCATGCAATATTGCACACCTTCCTTTTGAAAACGAACCTACCAGCTTTTGTTTGCAGCCATTAGGTTTTCGGGATAGTTACTGTTCACGTGCTCCTGCTCAGATCTCGGACAAGACTGACCCGCCCCTTCAATACATCGTATTCATACTACTACACACAACTCTGAATCATTACTTATTAATTATACCAGCTGCATCAGAGTACCTACACTGAAGAAAGGATTTTGTTTAGCATCTTAATTATCATTTTTCACCTTTTGAATTCTCGGAACTGGCACCCCTATTTGGGGTTAATTAAATAAATATTATTTGTTTTAATTTATCATAAATATGGCGGGTTAAAAAGTGTTGACACAAATATTGTGTTTTGGAGAGCAAAACCATCGAGACTACCTAAGACTCAGGTGCTACCACCGTTTCTGTTTTTTGGATCATTTGATTAAGTTTACAGTGGCGCCGCCAAATACTAAGGTAGTACCACCTGGGATTGAGGCGTGTTCTTGAAAATTGTACAAGGCGATGGAACCCAGGACTATGGCGGGTCCGCTCGCGTATTGCTCTCTACCCCCTACAAAATCAGCGAATTTCGTTTCAGTTATTCACCACAAAAAAAAAAGTCAACGAAGTTTGAGGAGGAGAAGCTCTAGTTGCTGCTGCAAAAATGGCTAATAGGTAAGAGGCACATTTATTTTTTAATTATATTATTCAAACTCTATTATGATTTTGTTTAGTTAATTAGTGAGTTTGTTTTTGTAGTGATTTTAGAAGATTTGAACTAGTCATTCGGTGGAAATCGGAGAAAGTAGAGGATAATTTGGGCGTCAAATTCGTTGGTGGTAGTAGTTTTCAGTTGACGGTTCCATCCATCACAAACTTTGTGAGAATATAATCCGAGAATACGACGTAGAGACGAAGCAGTACAAGATAGTGATGTTATCACAGGTTTCACTTACCGTCTTCCAGAATGGCAGAATGATGTTTTATTTAATTATTCAATGCCTATTGTGGATGATGATAGTTTGAATGTGCTTTTCGATTTTATGGCACAAAACCCTTATTGTTTGGGTGATGAGATACATGCTCAGCTCAGTGAGAATCGGGATGGAGAGGAAGAAGATACATGGAGCATGCCATTCGATCATGACGATGTTGACGGAGAGGAGGATGATGCAGAAAAGGAGGAGGATGTTAGACCAAGCTGGGTCAATAAGGGATACTTTTGACGTGGTCAATGCACAAGTTAATTCAGATTTCAATAGTGAGAGATTAGCACTAGCTTGATTGAGCAATCCAAAAGGACTTGCCAAGAATCTCTCCTGAAGTGATTAACCTGTTGGCACTGATGAATAGAACAAAGTTTAGAGGAGGTATAGAGAGAGAGAGATGAGTCGGGACACGCGATTTTAACGTGGTTCGGCCAATATGGCTTTACATCCACGTCCCGGAGATAGTTACCACTATCTCACGAGAGACTCTAACTTTTATTAAAATAAAAGACTCTCTAACCTATGAAATTGAAACAACCTTGACACTTCGTATCAAGAACCAAATAGGTGCAACTCCACACCTATTCAACCCTTAGCTAAATCCAAGCTAAGCTACCCACTCAATCAATCAAGGCAACACTCTTAGTTTGACTTGATTGAAGAGCAATCCACCTAGTGCAACTCCCAAGCAAGAATCCCCTCTTGCTCTTGCACTAGTCCCAATTACAAATGCCCTTCTACCCTAAAACCCGACCTAGCTCGAATATCTCAATCCCCGAGATATCAAGCTATTCACACCACGAAATATGATCACACAATTTCGCTATTACAAGGGAGAAGACAACTTTGCAAAAGGTTGTCTTGACCTGAAAATGACTCTCCTATTTATAGTTGATGTGAGCCTTCATTTCCTTTTATTTGTAATCCTTTATGCGGCAAGTATCTCCTTGATTTGATTCCCTTTTGTGCTTGATATGGTAACTCCTTTGAGGACAAGCAATCACTTTGAATTGTTTCCTTTTTCCTCATCATTGATTGTGATATTTCTGCATAGATTGTTAGTTCCACATAATAACATATATTCAAAGCAAAATATCCCATGAAATTCAATTTGCTGAATCAAGCTTCTTGACTCAACATTCTCCCCCTAAGCTTGATTTAGCATCCTGTTACTGCATATGCTTCATCCATCACAAAGCTCAAGATTAAAGAATTGACAATCATTATTAAGAAAACAAATTACTTCATTCATCCTGAGTATAGCTCAGGGCATTATTCAATCAAAACACTCAACAGCGCAAAACATGATTTAATACTCCCCCTGACTCAATCTAGACCTTAAGAGCAATAATTCAAATAAGCCATTTAAAAACAGCAACAGCAACAACTCGAAACCCAAGCTCCCCCTAAACCTAAGCTCCCCCTAAATTAAGGCTTTTAATTGTTTTGCTCGAGATCATGATTTTCATAGAGAACCACTCCTTGAGAAGTTTTTTGATTATTGAGACGCTTGAGAACTCTGTTAGAAGGGCGAGGTCCTTTAGCCTGTCGCTTGAGCTTGAAGGGACGAACAGAAGCCGAAGCAGATGCACCACCAGCCGCGGACGCCTCGTCTTTGCCCTCTTCGTCTCTTTCTCTAATAGCAGCGTCCGTGGCCCCATGATCATCTCCCCCTGATGATAAATCAACAATGGGAGGAAGTCCCGCCACGGCAAGCACTTCGTCAATCGAGGGATGAACACAACCGTCAGAAACAGTGACAAAGTCAGCCAGAGGAACACCGAGACGATGCAGCAGCAACGTAATCAACCCAGCAAAGGGAAGACCAACACCGGGAGAGTCGTTGGCAGCGGCATCCATAATTGCCCCAAACAGCAGATGAGGATAGCTCAACGGCATATCAGAGATGGCGTGAGACATGACCCAGCACTCAAGAGGCAAAACAACATCCAAGTGGAGAGGAAGTTATCTGCGGAAAGAAGATCTGGAATTACAGAGCAAGGTAATGAGATCGATTTGGCAAGAATCGACATGATGTAGCTGATTTGGGTTTCGATCGAAAAATCGGGGAAGGTGAAGTCGTCGTCGCTGCGAAAGGGAAAGGAAGAATCGGCGACTTGATACGCTAAAAAAGCGAAGTCGCTGCGCAGGGAAGGTGCCGTTTTGGTTTTTCACGTTTTTTTTATAATATTATTATTATTTATATATTATTGCTATGTTACTGTGCGATTGTGTTTCTTTCCCCCTTTTCTGTTTTTTTTATATTATTTTTTTTAAATATTTATTGATTTACTTATATAGAAACGAGAGTAAACAATCAAGACAGGTAAGATCAGGATCCAAAATCAGCAAGATCGGATTGGAAAATCATTCCTAACTCACTACGAATAAATAAAAATTGATCTATAGGTAATGGTTTAGTGAAAATGTCCGCTAGTTGTTCACTCGTAGGTATGAAGGAAATAGACACAGTTCTACTCTGAACTAGCTCTCTAAGAAAGTGATACTTAATTTCTATATGTTTTGTTCTAGAGTGTTGGACCGGATTTTTGGACATATTGATAGCACTTGTATTATCACATAAAATAGGGACGGTAGGAGTTATAATCCCATAGTCTGCTAGTTGAGTTCTTAGCCATAGAAGTTGTTGACAACAACTTCCTGCAGCAATATACTCAGCCTCAGCGGTTGAAAGAGCTACGGAGTGTTGTTTTTTACTAAACCACGAGATTAGGGATCGACCATAAAATTGACAGGTTCCAGAGGTACTCTTTTTATCCATTCTACTTCCCGCAAAGTCTGAATCGCTAAATCCCATAAGTTCAGGGTTTGTTTCCCTAGGATACCGTAGGCCTAAGGTAGGTGTACCTTTCAGGTAGCGGAAGATGCGCTTAACGGCACTAAGATGACTTTCCTTAGGCTTGGACTGGAAACGAGCACACATACAAACACTAAACATAATGTCTGGCCTACTTGCTGTGAGATAGAGAAGTGAGCCTATCATCCCACGATATTTACGTTCATCGACATCTATACCACCTTCATCCTTGCCTAGTTGAATATTGGTAGCCATTGGGGTCGGACTAGGATTAAGACCACTAAGAGCAAACTTGGTCAACATGAATTGAGTATAGTTTGTCTGACTAATGAAAATTCCTCTTGAAGTTTGTTGGATTTGAAGTCCTAGAAAGTAGGTAAGCTCACCCATCATACTCATTTCAAAATTTTGTTGCATGGAGGAGGCAAACTCTACACACATAGCTTCATTGGTAGCACCAAAAACTATGTCATCAACATAAATCTGGACGACCATAAGGTCATTGTTATGTTTCTTTAGAAATAAAGTTGTGTCAACCGAACCCCTGACAAACCCTTCACTCTCTAGAAATTGAGTTAGACGTTCATACCACGCTCGGGGGGCTTGTTTTAAACCATAGAGAGCCTTTTTAAGTTTGAAAACATGGTTAGGGAACCTATGATCTTCAAAACCAGGAGGTTGTTCTACATAGACCTCTTCATTAAGAACTCCATTCAGAAATGCACTTTTGACGTCCATTTGATATAATTTAAAATTCATTGAGGAAGCAAAGGCACATAAGAGTCTAATTGCCTCAATACGAGCTACAGGAGCAAATGTTTCATCATAATCTATTCCTTCTTCTTGATTATAGCCTTTAGCCACCAATCTAGCCTTATTTATATTAATTATCCCTTGATCGTCTGTTTTATTACGATAGACCCATTTAAGTCCTAGAATAGTTTTACCTATTGGTCTAGGAACCAAATCCCATACTTGAGCTCTAGCAAATTGGAGCATTTCTTCTTGCATAGCAAGAAGCCAACTTTCATCAAGTAAGGCTTCCTTAATGTTTTTAGGTTCAATCAAGGATAGATAGACTGTAGCAAGAAGTGAGAAGTAAGAGGTCTGACCTTGATACAAGTCCTTACTTGATCTTGTTTTGACCCCATCATTAACGTTCCCAATGATTTGATGCGGAGGATGTGCCTTGGCAATATGAGGTGGTGCACTTGGCTCTTTGGATAACTCATCATGTGGAAGCTCCGTTTCTTCAGTGACTAAGGGTGGCGTTGTTCGAACTAGTCCCAAATCATCTTTATCATCATCCTGTTTTCTTTCATGCTCAGATATAGTCAGTTTCATAAAAAACAACATGTATCGATTCCTCGACCTTCAAGGATCTCTTGTTGAAGACTCTATAGGCTTTACTACGAGTAGAGTATCCTAGAAGTACTCCTTCATCCGACTTTGAGTCAAATTTTCCTAGTGCATCCTTAGTATTAAGTATAAAGCATCTACATCCAAATGGTCTCAGATAACTAATATTTGGCCGCCGATCTTTCCAGATTTCATAAGGTGTTTTTTCTATGATAGCCCTAATCAATGTCCTATTTAGAACATAACAGGCGGTAGCTACTGCTTCGGCCCAAAAATACTTAGGAAGCCTATAGTCACTAAGCATTGTTCTAGCTAGCTCTATAAGAGCTCTATTTTTCCTTTCCACTACACCATTTTGTTGAGGTGTCCTAGGGGCTGAAAACTCATGGGAGATTCCTAATTGGTCACAGAAATTTCCAAAACTCTCTGAATCAAACTCTCCTCAATGATCGCTTCTAATGCTTTTAACACTCAGAGATTTCTCATTTTGAATATTTTTCACAAGAATTTTGAATTTCTCAAGAGCTTCATCCTTGTGAGTCAAAAAGATTACCCAAGTATATCTAGAAAATTCATCTACTATGACAAAGGCATAATACTTTCCGCCAAAGCTCATCACATTAGTAGGCCCAAACAGATCTAAATGTAGAAGCTCTAAAGGTTTAGAAGTAGTAAAGTGAGATATACTCTTGAAGGATGCTCGAGTTTGTTTTCCTAGTATGCATGCATCACAAAAGAAATCCTTTGATTCTTTTAATTGAGGAAGACCATCTGCTAGACCCAATTTAGCTAATTTAGCCAATCTCTTTATGCTGACATGTCCTAGTCTTTGATGCCATTGGAATTGCTTATTCTTACCTAAAGAGAGAAAGCAGGTTTCATTGAATGAAGCCTTTTTACTAAGATCAATGACATAGACATTATTTTTCCTAACTCCTAGGAATAATAGCTTATTGTCTTTGATCCTCTCAATAAGACATGCATCAGGTTGAAACACAACTCTATTAGTTGTACCACATAGTTGACTAATAGATAACAGGTTGTGCTTAAGACTATCAACATATAACACTTGAGTGAAGGTAGGATTTGGAGGCTCTCCAATCGTACCAACTCCAAGTATTCTACCTTTACCATTATCACCAAAGGTTACCTTACCTCCCTTTTTAAGAGTCAATTCTGAAAAGAGACTCTTGTTTCCCGTCATATGGTGAGAGCATCCGCTATCTAGATACCATTCATTTGCTTCTGCTCTCTTAATGACCTGCGAAGTATTCAGAATGTTGATTTTGGTACCCAGACTTGCTTGGGTACCTTTTTCTTGGGATATGATTGAAATGAGCTATAGTAGTTATTGTAGTAGCAATTTCTCCTAATGTGTCCTTGTTTATGACAACAATAACAGACAATTCTAGAATGACATTCTTGTTTAGTATGTCCTTTTCTAGTACATTTATTACACCTCACATTTTTCTTGCATTCTTTACTATGATGACTCTTCCCACAGTTCATGCATCTAATTTTGTCATTATTTCTACTATGAGTATTGCATCCAACATACATAAGCGATTTATTATGAGATTTTTGCACTTTTTCTTTAGACCTTTTTTCTTTGTCTTCTAATCGCTCAATCTTGATATTTGCTTCAAGAAGCTTAGTCCTAGAATCTATTACCATTTTTTCCAGTTCATTATTTCTAACTCTCATATCTTCTAGTTCTTCAAGAGGTTTATTATTCTTGAGTTTACCCTTTCCTTTCTTCAGAACTTGATTTTCATCACGTAATATTGCAATATCCTCTTTTAATTCCTTAATTTCATTCTTGCTTAATTTCAAGTCCTCTTTTACCTTGTAGTATCTATCTTTTAGCTTTTCAAAATGATTTTGCATTTCTTCATATGCTTCAACTATACTACTACGAAGATTTGAGCCACAATCACTATCATAAGTTGGAAAAGAAGAACATACCTCATCTTCATGTGATCTTGACGAAGAGGATCCATCATCACGATTGGCAAACGCCATATAGCCTTGTATTTCACTTTCGTTATCTTCACTTTCGTCTTCTGATCCACTCCAAGCCACTGCATAAGCCTTTTCTCTACTCTGTCCTTTGTTGGGACATTCAGACCTTACATGACCACTCTTTCCACATTTGTAGCATTTTGGTAAACCTTGGTCTTCATACTCACTTTCCACTTTATTTTTCTTCTTTTGATTATCAAAGGATTTTACCTTACCATTTCTGTTATTCTCACGAAAATAGAAAGAACTACCCCTACCCTGTTTTCTTTCTAACTTTAAAAACTTTTTGAAATTTTTTGAAATGAGAGCAAATCCTTGATCGAAATCATCTCCTGATCCTTCATCATTTGAGACTTTCTTCTCACAAGCCTTAAATGTTAAATTCCTATTTTTCTTGTCATTATTCTCATCACCTTGAGCTTTTAAGGCAATTTCATGACTAATTAGAGATCCTATCAAATTTTCAATACTGAGAGTAGATAGATTTTTAGCCTCTTCTATGGCAGTTTTCTTAGGCATCCATTCTTTGGGTAGACACCAAAGAATTTTCCTGACCAGTTCAGCATTATCATAAATTTTTCCTAACGCACTAAGTCTACTTACTATTAAGTTAAACCGCACATACATATCAGAGATAGACTCACCTGGGTGCATTTTGAACATTTGATATTCATGCACCAATTGATATATCCTGGACTCTTTTACCTCAGTTGTCCCTTCATGTGATACCTCCAAGGTTTTCCAGATCTGATGTGCCGTCTTGCACCTGTTCACCTTATTGAATTCATCTGGACATATCGCACAATATAAGACATTTGTTGCTTTAGCATCTAACTCCATCTTTTTTAGATCATCGCTAGACCATGTGTTGGGATCATCTTTGATATCACCCACACCATTCTCAACTACATTCCAAATGTCAAAACCCATCCCTTTAAAGAAAACAATCATACGTGTTTTCCAAAAGGAATAGCTGTATCCATCAAACCATGGTGGTCTAACATATGAAAGACCCTCCATATGAGTAGAATTAGAACCATGATTTGTAGATGACCCACTAGCCATGCTTGGTATATCGGATCTCAGTTTCCTCGCAGATCTTTCGATCTTTTTGAGGGAGCCGGGCTCTGATACCACTTGTTAGACCAAGCTGGGTCAATAAGGGATACTTTTGACGTGGTCAATGCACAAGTTAATTCAGATTTCAATAGTGAGAGATTAGCACTAGCTTGATTGAGCAATCCAAAAGGACTTGCCAAGAATCTCTCCTGAAGTGATTAACCTGTTGGCACTGATGAATAGAACAAAGTTTAGAGGAGGTATAGAGAGAGAGAGATGAGTCGGGACACGCGATTTTAACGTGGTTCGGCCAATATGGCTTTACATCCACGTCCCGGAGATAGTTACCACTATCTCACGAGAGACTCTAACTTTTATTAAAATAAAAGACTCTCTAACCTATGAAATTGAAACAACCTTGACACTTCGTATCAAGAACCAAATAGGTGCAACTCCACACCTATTCAACCCTTAGCTAAATCCAAGCTAAGCTACCCACTCAATCAATCAAGGCAACACTCTTAGTTTGACTTGATTGAAGAGCAATCCACCTAGTGCAACTCCCAAGCAAGAATCCCCTCTTGCTCTTGCACTAGTCCCAATTACAAATGCCCTTCTACCCTAAAACCCGACCTAGCTCGAATATCTCAATCCCCGAGATATCAAGCTATTCACACCACGAAATATGATCACACAATTTCGCTATTACAAGGGAGAAGACAACTTTGCAAAAGGTTGTCTTGACCTGAAAATGACTCTCCTATTTATAGTTGATGTGAGCCTTCATTTCCTTTTATTTGTAATCCTTTATGCGGCAAGTATCTCCTTGATTTGATTCCCTTTTGTGCTTGATATGGTAACTCCTTTGAGGACAAGCAATCACTTTGAATTGTTTCCTTTTTCCTCATCATTGATTGTGATATTTCTGCATAGATTGTTAGTTCCACATAATAACATATATTCAAAGCAAAATATCCCATGAAATTCAATTTGCTGAATCAAGCTTCTTGACTCAACAGAGGAGGAAGAGGAGGAGGAGGAGGAAGAAGAAGATGGCGAAGGAGAGCAACCTAATTATCCTCCATATTTTTACTTGCAGGGTAATGAAGAGGACGAGGAATTATCATATGTTGATTCATATGGCGTAATTCCAATGCTTGTTGTTGCTAGTTTTGAAGGAGAATTCTACAAGGGGCAGATATTTCACTCGAAACAAGCTGCACAGGTGGGGGATTAAATACCACACACTACAACGCAACTTTTAATATGGCGTTGTGGAGTCGTCACCTTCAATCTTGAAGGTCAGATGCTTGAGCACAAGGATGACAATTGTCCTTGGATGGTGCGGTTTGGATGTCGAGATGTTGGAAGCGAATGGACTGTGAGAAAGGCCGAGTTGGTGCATTCTTGTAGCAGTACGACTCAACCGACGGATCATCGCCATCTTGATGTCGATATTATATCTGAGGCCATCAAACATTTGGTACGTGCCCAACCAAATCTGAGTGTTCTAACTATGCAGGCCCAAGTTGAAAGATAAGTTTAATATGCAAGTTACTATAAGAAGGCTTGGTATGGGAAACAAAGAGCATTGGAGAAGTTGCATGGAAATTGGGAAGAATCCTACGATTATTTGCAAACATTCTTGCGGGTGGTAAAGAGAAAAATGCCAACATCAATGATTGATTGGGTAAGAGTTCCTTCAGCTCAACCAGGTCATTCAATCTTTCAGCGAGTATTATGGGCTTATAGCGAGCTCATTTGATGGCCGGAAGAAGATTTTTCCAATAGCATTTGCCATCGTGGAGAGCGAGAATACTGAAAGTTGGCCATGGTTCATAAATCACATTCAAGGTTTGACCGATCGAAATGATGTATGCATCATCTCAGATAGACATGTGGGGCTCTATGAAGCCATGGGTGACATCGGAAGAGGTTGGGAGTGGAGGTGGTGCATGCGACACTATGCAAGCAACTTGCAAAGAAAGAATAAAAGCAAAATCATGTGTAAGCAACTATTTCGAGTCGGTAAGCCTTCTTCATTTAATTTTGTTATTTACTTTAATGTAATTTTTTTATGATTTTATCTAACTCGTGTGGTTATTTACTTGGTTAGTCGGAGAAAAACGCTTGGAGAAGTTCGATCGTCAAGTTGAGCAATTTAAGAAGGTGGCGGTTGATAGGAATATTTCTTGTGATAACTGGGTGGACCAACATCAAATTCGTTGGAGCTTAGTGCATGATAACTATAATGGTGGGCATCGATGGTCTATCATGACATCCAACATGGCAGAGAGCATCAATGGTGTTTTCAAAGGTATTCGTTCACTTCCTATAGCTTATCTTGTACAACATACCTATTGGCAATTGGTGGAGAAATTCGATAAGATGAGGTTGGAGACAGGAGCAGAAATTAGAAGTGGTCCTTCACACTACTCCATCAAGTGCGAAGAGCTGATGAAGCCGTGGTCACAAAAGTCAGTTGGACATTCTGTGACAGCGATTGATCGACGTCAAGGCATCTATGTAGTTCAGACTCCTCCCAACAATTTCAACATGACGGGGTCAAACACACTCATAGTGCACTTCGACGACCGCAACCGGGCGGGATTTTGCACTTGTGGGAAATTTCAAGGAAATAAAATTCCTTGCTCTCATGCCATTGCAGCTTGCAAGCGAATGGGGGCTAATTCGTATAGGTTTGTAAACGATGTCTACAAGCTTGAAACAGTGTTGGCTTGTTATGGGACAAGTTTCACACGTCTTGGTGAACCTAAGGGTTGGAAGAAGCATAATGGTCATATTCTCCATCCTAATGTGCACATGATTAGGAAACCGGGGAGGCTACGAGTTACAAAAATTCACAACGAGATAAATTGGCCAAGTGAGGGTGTATCACAAACAGTGTGTAGCAAGTGTAACCAAAGTGGCCATAATGCATCAACTTGTGGTGGCCAAGCAAGTGGGAGTGGGAGCCAGCGAAGAGGAAGTGTTGGCCAATGACGTGGGAGAGGTGGTGGAAGCAGAAGTAGTGGTAATAGACGTGGTATGTAGTTTGGTCGAATTTTTATTAAATGTAGTAGTAGTTGTTGTTGGCCAAATTATAAAATGTTCGAGTTGTTGTTTGTTATTTGGTGTTCCGAATAGTTATCGTTAATAACACAATACATAATAGTCCACATAAATATCCCAAAGAAGTATATAATAATAAGATAACAAAATTAATAGTCTCACTAACGACCACCACGACAACCACCATGCTCCACCACAAGATGGCCGCCAGTACCACACCTCGAATGCACCCTGTTACGTGGAGGCCTACGATCATACTCCTGGGGATGATCTCTCTCGACCCACCATCCTGATCCTGTGTACCGAACATATCATCTTGCTGAGACTGAATCAGCTCCTCAGGTACACCACCACCATGCTGCTGAGACTGAAGATGCTGCTCATAATGCCACATCGTCTCCTGAAAGGTCGCATCACCCTCTAGAGCATCCCACGAGTTGGGAGATGAGGCTGCTCTAGTATCACTACTTGAGGCCATGTATCCGCCTCCCATCGTACCATGTTGCGGTGTATGGAAGCTATCCTCTAGTGGATGGAAGCTCGAAGAAGGATCCGAGTGAAACTGCGGCTGAGGAGGAGGATGGAAGCTCGAAGAAGGATCCGAGTGAAACTGTGGCTGAGGAGGAGGCCGAAAGGCTAAATGAGGTCCTGCCTGAAATCCTGAAGAAGTGTTGCCTGTCTGATGTCCCGAATAAGTGCCTTGCTGAAACGACGTTTTAAACTGGAAGGTCGTAGTAGGCCAGACATGCTATGCTCGCTTTTGATCTGAAATCCGGACTGGGTTAGGTACATCACGATGCTCACATCGCTAGCTACGTGGTCTATGCTCCTTTCTGAACTGTGGCTGCGGTACGACCCAACCTGGTTGTATAGGTACTGTGAGATCAGGTGGCCAATGCTCTACGAGCGCAGTAATCAAACTCGCATCAGCATTCATAGGGACCAGGGGCAAAACACTAGTCAAGCCCGCCGCCGGCGAGATGCTCACTACGAAAATGGTCGCCACCTCCACGACCTCGCCGACCTCTCCCCCTGCATCTGCCGGCGGCTGCTTCCTCGTCCGACGATGACATAGAACTCAAGCGGTGGCGACGCTGTCTGTGGAGATGGCGCCTCTGTCTGCGGCGGAGCCGCTTGCGTCTGCGAGGGGTGGCTTGTGGCGGATCTGATAGAAGAGGGATTAAGAGGAGTGTGGCCGCTAGGGTTTTAAAAAAAAATGAGTTGTGGCGGGGGCGCCTTAGTCTCAAGCGCCAGTGCCTGGGACTTGTGTATATAAATTCAAAAAGCGGCCCCGCCTGATTCTCTAGCAGCCGCACCTATAACTATACACAAATACACAATATTTGTGTAAATACTTTTTAAACTGCCATATTTATGGCAAATTAAAAAAATATATATTGATGTCATTAAACCCCCCCCCCCCCCCCCCCTATTTGATACGTTGTAGCAATGGTAAAAAAAATATGTCAGAGAATAACACTTAGTATTTGGCGAGTTCCGGAGAATGATGTGCTGCATGATCAAGGCGGAGCTATCCTTGAAGAAGTTTACCCACTCAAAGCTTCTTTTGCATTTGTTTGATTTGTCGTTGCTCCTCTTAGTACTAATAGGGCTGCACATTTCGTAGCACAAAACGTCCTTGCGTTGGTGGATCGACATTTGATCGACTATCGTTTTTATTTTTAAACAATATGCAATCGCTAGGGCTGGTAATCGGTCGGTATCGGTATAATCGATTACCGAATTACCAATTATCGGTATTACCAAAATCCTATAGTAACCTTCGGCTACCGGTACCGAGTAATTGCCGGTTAACCAGCGTACCAAATTTTCTTGTACTACATTGAAGATGAAAGAGAGTGGGCACCATCTGGAATCGAGAGGGGGTGAGAGTGGTGTCGATCTGGAGATTCAGTGTACCATATTGAAGATGAAAGAGAGTGGGCACCATCGTGTCTCGGCGGCGGCTCCGGATCTGGAATCGAGATGGAGGGCGAGTCACTAGTGGCTTGTGGGCAGTATTGACAAAGAGAAGGGGCTTATCCTATTATCAGTATACTCGGTATACCGAGTAACCATCGATTACTAACCGGGTATGGTTCGGTATACCAACAACTGAGTTTTGTCTACCGTATACCGAAACCATCGGTTAACGATTTAACCGATTAACCATTGACCAGCACTAATCGCTGTGTATAATTACTCAAATCTCAAATCCAACAACTTTTATGGTGAAACAAAGGGTTGTTGAAGTGCCACTCAATTTCTACTATAACTAATCAGAAAACAAGGAAACAAATAAGCAAAGGTTATGTAAAGGAAGAAAACATTGTCTAGGATAAATTTCCCTTGGACTTACTAAAATTCCATATTTTACTATTTCAAAAAAAATATTATCAGTTTCTTCAATCTAATTTAACTTACTCTATTATTGTTTATACTATTTGATTCTTTTAAAATTATTTCCATCTTCTACTCAATTAAATTCTCATTACCTATTCAGGGGAGTCTAGTTAATTGATTCATTATCAATTTACTTACTATTTAGATTCTTTTGTTAGATTTTTTTATAGTCAATCTCTCAAATAATCCAGTTTATAATTATATCTTTATTTTTAAACCATTGTCACTCTTTATTTTAAATCATATTAGATATATATTACTTCTAAATAATTTTATGATTTTTATTTATTTATTAATGCTTTTTTTATTTTTTTTAGATTTTTAGAAAAAAACAATTTGAGCTACAGTTTGTTTACAGAGATGGACCTCGAAAATCTCGGGACTAGCCCCGACCAAAATGTACCACATCATACCATCCTAGTATGGTGTGGTAACTTGTGGTAAATAATGATGAATATAGTAAATTACAATTCATATATTTGTACTATCTTGTATTGAATTAGCCGACACTAAAGTATTGTTCATACCATCATGGTATACTTTTCACATGTCATACATATACATGCATTGAATTATCATTGGATGAATTTAGTGTGTGTTTTACTGTGAAAGTAGCATGGATTCGGTTTAAATTAACCATGGAATGACCGTTGTGTCATTCTCATTACCAAGTGTATGATGTGTTTTGGCCAATTTCAGTGCCACTTTTACATAAAACTAATTGCAGAGGCAGATTCATATTACAGATACACCCATAGATTTACGGAGATATATGCTAAAAATGAGTCGAACCAAGAATTTATACAATCTCGCTCATTTGGGTTGACTGTCTATCTGGCGGTGCAAAGAAGCAGCAGCGGTTAGTTTTGTGGGCTTTGGCCCTATCCTTTTGCAAGAGGCGGACTGAAGGAGGATTTAAATGTGCCAGGCAATTATTTGGAATTGGGCCGGGCAACTTTGGGGAAGGGGGAAAAAATGAATAAAAATGGATCAAAGGAACCTGAAGGGGGTATTTAATTGGGAAAAGAACAGCAGGAGCAGCTAGCTGAGAAGCGAGAAGCAGTAGCAGCGCGCGAAGCGAAACCCTTCGCTCGTTGAATACTGATTTGGGATTAAATTTCAGGCGATCATCGAGAATTAGGGTTAGAGAAATGGGTTATTTTATTTGTACTTCTTTTTTCCTATTTCTTGAATTTATGATGTTGAACCTAGAATTATTTGTTAGTTTGTTTTCCATGATTATGAACTAAACTCCAATTTTTTGGGAAAACACCAAACTGCGACCAAGTATAATCGCAGTACGGAAATGAAGAATAGTGGTAAGTTTAATTTTATCAACCCGGGGTCTAGATCTACTGCCTACTCCGTGAACTTCTATTATCTAGCGGGGCTAAGTGAGTATAGGTGAATTCAAACTAAACAGAAAGAAAGCAGTAAATTGTCTGTTTTCCTGAAGCAAGAGAAGAGTCACTCGAGAATGAGTCCCCCTAGCTCCTTAGTTAGGTCCAAGTTGTAATTTCCTTTGGTTGATTTATTATTGATTAAACTGCGGAAGATCCGACAGTAGCTTGGAATCTCTTAAGCTGACCAAGACCTCGTAGACAGACTAACCGGCAGACGACTAGTATTCACCGGGAAAGAAAGCTAAGGCAATTAACACAGAACTCCACTATTGGAATTGAATTCCGTTACAAAGCAGTGAATTGACTACCTCTCGTATAATCAATCCACTTCTATCAATTGAAGAAGCTCTAACAACCTAATCAGATTCTATCTATCTCAGGTTGCAGTAGAAATCAAGATAATTTGATTGGGATCCAATTGACTCAATAAACATGCTTCAATTGATTATAATCAAACAGTATTTCAATCCAAAAGTCATTACAAACAAGATCCCTAACACATGGAACTAGGGTTCTTCATACCTAAGTTAGAGAAAGGTCTACTCCATAGAGAGAGAGAGAGAGAGAGGGGAAAATAGAAATCAAAGCAGTCATACTCATAAGGATGGGAATAATCTGCTCTGGGATGTCAATCTTCACCCCTGGGGATGCAATCTGGGCTTCAATGGTGAGAAATCCACTCCAAATAGCTTCTAGGGTTTGTTCTTCGCACTTTCTCTCTTTATAACTCTGTTTTTTCTCCAAAAAGTCGAATCCCCGTCTCCAAAACCCGAAATTGGGTTTTATGCAGCTACCCGCGATTGCACGGACAGACCGCACGGCCGTGCAACCTCATAGTCTGCCCGTGCGACCCCCCCCCCCCCCCCAAAAAAACGTGTCGTTTCATTTAATTTCACCAAGAGGTGCACGGCCCGTGCAATGCGAGAGCCTGACCGTGCAATCCTCTCACAGAAATCATCACGGCCACCAATTCATATTTCACGGCCGTGCAAAAAACAGGGCCAGGTCGTGCAGCTTGTCGGTAAATCCTGCACGGCCACAAAGGCCACCATGCATGCCCGTGCACTTTCCCGTCCTGGTCGTGCAACCTGTCTGATCTCCCTTCGCTCGTCCCGATTTCGCCCAATCGAATCCAAACTCGTGCTCAAACCTTCATTCACGCATTAAGACCTGAAATGTCATAAACAAGAACAACCTAGTGTAAAATTGGCTTAAAACCCGAGATCCGAGCCTCAAACAGTGTAAGAATGGTGGACAAAAACATGTGTAAATATCGAGTCATCAAATTCCCCCACACTTAACTGTTTGTTTGTCCCCAAGCAAACCTGACTCAAACCAATGCAGCTCTCCAGACCTTTAGAGCAATAAGCAGCCACGATCGTCGGTAGAGGATTTCCTAGATCATTTTAGCAACTTACGAGGTCAACTGGTCTTCTAAGACGTCCCCTATCTCTCTCAATGCGAGTACTAGACTCAAGTCATGATCATGAGAAGCAGTGGAACTAAGACAACCAGCTCATGGATAAGGAGACTAACATAATTTAACGACCAATGACTCTTTGTATCGAGTCTCTTCCATTTCATCTCACTTGTTGGAACCCATTTCCTTTATTATTTGTTTCATTTTCCTTTTGTTTTCTTTTGCTGGGGTTCCAACTGCAGTTTTTATGCGCGGTCTGCCCTTATTAGGTGAGTCAGAGCAATTTTTGTACATCTGTCGCTCGCTGGAGTACTTCTTTCAACTCCTATTCCTCATTTCGTGTGGAGGGTCAATGAAATTAAGGGGGGTATGAAGCTCTATCCGTGCCCTTAAATACACATCCTCGAGAAGGCAAACCGTTCAACGGTTGAAATTTTTACTTGTACGAAAGACGGCTTAGCTACACCTTGTAGGCCTACCCCACTAAGGATCACTAAAATTTCTTCTAAAACCCAATTTTGTGCAATGAATGGTGCCACACACGTTGGGCATACCCCATGTTTTAGAAATTTCAAATTTTTGACATGGAGGACCAACTGCTTTTTTCATTTCACATATGAGCACCCTTTTCCGATACACGAGTCCACAACACAACATAAGAAGAGTCATCAATACCACATGAATCAACCGTCCTAAATCCACTAGTTCACAAAATCAACTAGCACAGCAAAGCGACAGATAGGAAAAATCTTATACTTCAACATCCTCCGTAGTGCTACAACTACCTCTCTTGGTTGCATATCACAATAAAGACTGTCAATTCAAAGCATACTGAGCAGGGTATTGCAGGGAATAGTACTTGGAGCCCTCAATTCATCAAATTGGACGGTAGACTAGGGTCCAAGCACACAAACTCATCTATGCAGTCAAAGATAAAAATCCCCTACACTTAAGCACGACATTGCCCTCAATGGAGAAGAGAGACAAATAAGGGGAACGATGTTACCGGGAAAACAGACTACCGAGACTGGCGACTGGAAGGCAGACCAGTCAAGAGCAAGGGACTGGAGGGGGCCAGTTTGAAAGGCACCAAGCTAGAGTCATCAAAACACACTGGGTGATAGAAACCATAGTTCCAAGTGGAAAAACCAGAAAGAAGAAGAAAAAAAAAACAAATCGTGGTGGGGTTGCCTCCCTACAAGTGCTTCTTTTACGTCTTTAGCTGGACGCAGAGGGTGGATGCTCAGAGCGGTGTAGGAACAGGTGCCTCCAAGAGCGGATCCACATCGCTCTTGAGGTACAGCTCCAGATGGTGGCTATGCACACGACGGGTGTGACCACCAACACTTGTCAACTCGACATGGCCATCTGGCAGGATGCAAGCGATTGAATACTCAGAAGGCCAGGGCGGTCGTGGCTGAGGGGCCGGGACCAGCTCATAGTGGTCTCCATCTTTCTTTTGAGCAGGCTTAGCTACCTGCAGTTTCGGTCGCCACTCCTCCTTGATCTTTTCTTTTGGTAACGAGACGGACGGGAGTGGCGGCGGACAAATGAGAAGAGAATCCTGCAAAATGGAAGGCACAGAAGGATACACGACAGACTCATTCACCTGGTGAGAGACAGCATGCACAGGCGATAAAGCAGACATATTATTAGCAATGGAAAATTTTATCTGCTCCTCGCCATCTCTCAAGACTAAGGTCCCATCATGTACATTTATGAGAGCCTTGGTGGTGGTCAGGAAAGGCCTTCCCAGTATAAGGGGCACTTCTGCATCTTCATTGATGTCCATGACAACAAAATCCACAGGATAAAAGAATCTGCCAACCTTAACTAGGAGGTCTTCCGCTATGCTCCTATGATGAACTACAGATCGGTAAGCTAATTGAATACTCATCCTAGTTGCACTGGGTTCACCTAGGCCTAGTTTCTTAAACAATTTATTTGGTATAACATTGATACTAGCACCTAGATCCGCCAAGGACCTCTCTGCATGCAATTTACCTATATAGTACGGGATAGTAAAACTACCCGGGTCCTTCTACTTCGGCGGAGCTTGTCTGCAGAATGGCCGAGCACTCCTTGCTGAGCTCCACAGTGGCCAGCTCGCTCAGCTTCCGCTTCTTCGAGAGAAGCTCCTTTAGGAACTTCACATACTTAGGCATCTGAGATAGTGCATCCATGAAGGGCACTTGAACATTCAGCTTCCTAAGCATGGACAGAAAATTTCCAAACTCTCCCTCAAGCCTTTCCTTCACCAGGTCTTCTTACGGCTCCAGGGTGATCAGGGGCACCTTCTTTGCACTCCTCGGCGGTGCATCCTCAGTCACAGTCCCACTTCTCAGCATAATGGCGTGCAACCCCTCCTTATGATTTCTGGCATTCGGCAGGGTTTCGCCAAGAAGTGTGCTAGCCGGTTTGGAATCAAGAGCATCTGCCAGGTGCCCGATCTTGGTGTCCATATCCTGCAAGAGTGTCTGCTGGTTCCTCTAGTCAGCTTAAATCTCCACGAATTTGCCCGCAGCCACTTCCATGAATTGTTCAAACTTATTGAACTTCTAGGTACTAGTGTTGGCCAAGGTGGTCACTAGATCCCTCAGTTCTGACACAGGATCACACAGTGTTGGGACTTATGGAGATGCACCAGGCTGCTGGTACTGCTGCTGCTGTGGGGGCTGTTGAAAGGCATGCCCCTATTTGGGCTGATAAAGTGGCTGTTGTTGTTGCATCTTGCCTGGGCGAGGCTTGGGATTGTTGTTGTTGCCACTCCAAGAGAAATTTGGATGCTGACGCCATCCCTCGTTGTAAGTATTATTGTAGGGGACATTGCGCCTAGCATTGCTGATGAAGTTCACTTGCTCCTTTGGTGTACTGGACTCACGCATGGCCTGGCAGTCGTCTACAATTTGATGGAAGCTCTCGCACCACTGCCAACGCATTGCCTGCTACTGCCTGCCCCTGAAACCATCCCATTCCTATTGATGGCTGAGACCAGTTTGGACACAACCTGCACCAAATCGGAAGAGTGGGTGTCCACAGCATGTAAACCCCGGCCTGGTACTCGCCTCAAACTCCTAGCAGTACCCCTGTCATATCCTTTCTCAGCCATCTCCTCAAAGAGCTTATTTAATTGCGGTAGCGTCTTAGTCAACATGTTCACGCCACATACCGAGTCAATCAACTGCTTATCTTCGGGAAGAGGGCGTGGTAGAAGGTGCCCACCTTGAAGGTGTCATTGAAACCATGATTGGGACACTTTAGGAAGAGACTGGTGTATCTCTCCCAAGCATCCCGAATGGTTTCATCTTCCTCCTGTGCAAAATGGGTAACCTGCTTCTGCAGGTCCGCCGTCTTTGATGGAGGGTGATAGCGGGTGAGGAACTTGTCCTCCAAATTGGCGAACGTAGTGACACGCCACTACTATCACACTAGAAAGTGGCCAAGTGTAACCACCTACTAATGCGTAGTATAGCGGGTTTAGTTCTAAATGTCAACCCGAGTCCTAGGTGTGATGACTACTGCGTGAAAATCTTATTATCTAGAGGTTCAAGTGTAGTGAAGGTCTAACTAAACTAGCAAGCAAAAGCACTGAAAGTTGTGTTCAAAGTTGAGAGAGGTCACCCAGATATGGTTCCCGCTAGACTGCAGTTAAGCCAGGTTGTAATTCACCAAGTTCAAGTTCAATGATAGTTATACCGCGGGAGGTTCTTAGATGGTCTGCAGTCTCGACTAAAGGTCTCCAGACCCTCTTAATCTGAGTCCCCAGAGGGCGACTAACCTCCACCGGAGTAAACAGATTGAGGCCCTAATGAACTAAACCTCCTCTACCGGAGTAAATCCGATACAGAATAGTGAATTAACTCCTCGACTAAAGTCTTCGATTCACTACCTTCAATCAAGGATGCTCTATCAACCTAGGCATATATTCTCTTTCTAGGTCAAAGCAGAAATAAAAGGAATTTGATCAGGATTCATGCCATTCAGGAAATCAAACCTCAATTGAATATAATCAATCAATGAATTCGTACTTGGGTTCATACAATCATACCTAACATACAAATCCAGGGTTCTTCATACCCAGATGAGTGAGAGAGTTTAATCCATAGAGAGAGAGAAGGGAAATCTAGCTCAGATGCGGAAAACATGTTGCGAAGGATGAGATTCTGCTTCTGGCAATCAATCGGCACTTCTCCAAGCTTAAGTCGAGCTCCAATGGTGATGAAGATTGATCTAGGGCGCTTGGAGATTCTGGTTCGTCACTTTCTCTCTCTAGGTATCTGCTTTCTTTCTCTAAAACTTGGAACCCTTCACAAATTGGCCTTCTTTCCCTCTAAAGGTAGCAGAACGCGATCCCCGATCGTAATACCCAGTCGGGTATTTCAGGTGTCCGGCCGGGGATTTCGAAACGCTGCCCACCAACTAGGGGGTGGAGACAGTGAGAGAATGAGTCCCCATAAACCGAAGTGGCCTTCGCGAACCATGAAGTGATACTTCTCCCAACTCAGTGACATGTTCGTCTCTTCACACCGTTTAAGGACGAGTTCTAGGTTTTGGAGACAGTGAGAGAATGAGTCCCCATAAACTGAAAAGTCGTCCATAAACACCTCCATAATCTCGCCGAGCAGGCGGTTGAAGATGGCGAGCATGCATCGCTAAAAAGTGACAGGGGCATTGCATAGCCCGAATGGGTCCTCCGGTAGGCGAATGTGCCGAAGGGGCAGGTGAAGGTGGTCTTCGCCTGGTCTTCCGGTGCAATGGGGATCTGGAGATACCCGAACATCCCATCCAGGAAATAGTAGAACTCGTGCCCCTCCAGCCTTTCCAGCATCTAATCAATGAACGGCAACAGGAAATGATCCTTCCGGTTGGCGTCGTTGAGGCTACGGTAATCGATGCAGGCGCGGTACCCAGTCACTGTGCACATAGGTTTGAGCTTGTTCTTCTCATTGGGTACCACGGTCATCCCTCCCTTTTTAGGCACCACCTGGGTGTGACTGACCTACTCACTTTCAGAGATGGCGAAGATGATCCCCGCGTCCATCAGCTTCACGATCTCCGCCCGAACCACAGCCTCCAGGTTCGGGGTCAATCACCAATGGGGCTGTTTGACCGGCAGCATCTCATCCTCTAGCAATATCCGGTGGGAGCAGAAGAAGGTGTTGATCCCCCGTATACCAGTGATCTTCCACGCCAGAGCTCGCTCGTACTGCTTCAGTAAGGCATCCAGTCTGACCTTCTGCTCGGGTGTGAGGGTCGAGCTAATGATGACTGGAAGCTTGTTCCCCTCCCAGAGAAATGCATACTCCAACTGAGGAGGGAGGGGCTTCAGCTCCAGCTCTGGTGGCTCCTCCAAGGAGGTAGTGATGCGAGGTGAGGATGAGATCGGTTTGAACCGCCTATCACCCTCCAGGAATGCGCCACTCTCCATCACGGCCAACTGCTGTTCCAGCTGCGGTTCCTGCGATGCCTGCTCACCTAGAAAAATATAACGCTCAAGAGCATCGTCAGTACCCGCACTCGTTATGGCGAGTGCGGTCTCAAAATCAGCAAGCATATCAAAGTAATCTAAGTCATCATGCAAATGGGAGTGCTTCCCATTCTCAGACACAGAAAAAGTAGCATGTTCATCCCGGGCACACAAGATCAGTTTACCACTATGCACATCAATAAGCGCCTTGGCGGTAGCGAGAAATGGTCTACCCAAAATTAAAGGCACATCCACATCCTCATTTAAATCCAGAATAACAAAATTAACAGGATATGTGAATGCACCTACATTAACAAGCAAATCCTCTATGATACCCCTAGGATGCACAATAGAGCGATCACCTAACTGGATGCTCATCCTAATAGGTCTAGGTTCACCTAGGCATAGCTTCTTAAAAAATTCATAAGGCATGACATTAATGCTAGCGCCTAAGTCCGCCAAGGACTTTCCTACTTGCATGCTGCCAATAACAAGAGGGATAGTAAAACTCCATGGGTCTTTGCACTTCTCGGGCAGCTTGTTCTGCAGGATGGCAGAACACTCCTCGCTCAACATCATTGTCGAGAGATCCCCAAGTTTCTTTTTTTTGGTGAGGAGATCTTTCATGAATTTGGCGTACTTGGGCATCTTCGATAGTGCCTCCACGAACGGCATGCTGATGTTGACCTGCTTCAACATTGCCATGAACTTGGCAAATTCAGTCTCCAACTTGTCTTTGTGTAGGCGGGTAGGGAAGGGAAGCTGGGGTACATGCTCCTTAACCACTGGTTGTGGCTTGGGAGCAAGTGATTCTTTCTCCATCCCCACTTCTACATCGTCAGCTGGAAGTGCCTAAGCAGGTAGTGGCTCTTCCTGCCTGGGCGGGGCAGGGACAACAGATGTTGTCTTGCCACTCCTGGTAGTGATGGCATCTAGTTGCTGGTGAGTCTAGGATTTGGAATGGTGGTGGCAGGCAGAGTCCCCGGTGCTCTGGTGTTATTTTGGTGAGCTATGCCACCAATCTGATTTTAGAGATCCTGCAATATGGCACCTTGTTTCCTCTGGCCTGCCTCCAGTGAGGTTATGTTATGGTCCATCCTGGCGAAATTTGCCTGGCTGGTAGTCATGAATGCCTGCAAAATGTTTTTTAGCTCCGTCATCTGGGTATCTGGAGCTGGAGCTGTTGGTAGCTTGGCATACTAGCGTTGCGGCTGCTGAAATGGTTTCCCCTGTCTGGGCTGGTAAGGCTGCTGCTGTGGAACTGGACCCTGTCGGGCTTGGACGGGCTGCCTCTGCTGAAAACCACCGGCTGGTTCTGGGAAACCAGGTGGTTTAGTGGTGTTGCTGGTATTGCTATTCCAAGAGAAGTTGGGATGATGGCGCCACCCTTCATTATATGTTCCACTGTAAGGATCAAGGCGCCGAGCATTGGCGATGAAGTCCAACTGCTCCTGGGGTGTAGAAGACTCCCGCATAGCCTGGTAGTCTTCCACCAGATGGTTCGAACTCTCACACCACTGACATTGTGCAACTGAAGGCCTGGCCAACCCTCTGCCTGGAATAAGACTATTGGGCTGCTTTAATGTCTGGACCAACTCGGCTAACTCCCGCTCTAGCCCGGACCTAGCCTCCATGGCATGCACACCTCGGTCTCGGGAACTCCTGCCGCTGGTGCTCTGCCCCCAAGAATGATCCTTGGCAGCCAAAGTATTGATCATCTGATTCAGCTCGGGTGGAGTTTTGGTGAGAATATCCCCTCTTGGGCATAAAGACTCGATCACCCTCTGACTCTCTGGGGTCAGAGCGCTGTAGAAATTCCCCACTGTGAATGCATCACTGAAACCGTGATGGGGACACTGCCAGAAGAATCCCGAGTACCGCTCCCAGGCATCACGTAGTGACTCATCTGGCACTTGGCGGAAATGAGTGATCTCTCGCTGAATCTCCGTGGTCTTCGAGACCGGATAGTACCTGTGCACAAACTTGTTGGCCAGGTCGTCCCATGACGTGATGGACAGTGGGGACTGGGTATCTAACCACCTCTTTGCATGCCTCGCCAGATAATGGGGGAAAAGGTGGAGACGGATCGCATCATCTGGTACACCATTCATTTTGAACCCATTTGTCAGCTGCAGGAACCGGAAAAGGTGCACCCTCGCCTCTTCATCCTTCAAGCCATGGAACTGGATAGAGGATGTGATCAGTTGAATCCAGCATGGCTTGATCTCGAAGTTATTTGCTGGGATGGGCGGATACAGGATGACGGGGCGGATGCCGGCGACCCATGGAGTGTAGTAGTACTCCATAGTAGGACCCGGGAGGGGTGGTGGATGCAGAGCCCCATCTGCCTCGGGAACTGGGTTATTCCCCAAAATCTTATTCAATGGGGGGACCTGCATGGGCATCTCTAGGGGTTGATTCTGCTCCAGGTTCATGTTCCCCCTGTTGTGCTCGTCGCCCATCTCGTATTCCTCTTCGGAGTCGCTGCTCAGATGGTCGTCGACGTGCACTTCCTCCGTAGCCAGTCTTGCTCGTTGTTGTCTCCTTAGCCGGCGAAAGGTGCGTTCTAGCTCTGGATCTAACAATAGTAAACCTCACAACTGGCTACGGGTCATGCACTACCTGCACACAGCCAAGCAAGCAAACCCGTGAAGGCACAAGTGGGACAAATCAAACAATCAATGCGGTAAAGAAATGCTAAAGTAATAGAAATCACGTTTCTTCAACAACCTAGCCGTCCCCGGCAACGGCACCAAAAATTTGACACACCTCTATTGTCACACTAGAAAGTGGCCAAGTGTAACCACCTACTAATGCGTAGTATAACGGGTTTAGTTCTAAATGTCAACCCGGGTCCTAGGTGTGATGACTACTCCGTGAAAATCTTATTATCTAGCGATTCAAGTGTAGTGAATGTCTAACTAAACTAGCAAACAAAAACAGTGAAAGTTGTGTTCAAAGTTGAGAGAGGTCACCCAGATATGGTTCCCCCTAGACTGCAGTTAAGCCAGGTTGTAATTCACCAAGTTCAAGTTCAATGATATTTATACCGCGGGAGGTTCTTAGACAGTCTGCAGTCTCGACTAAAGGTCTCCAAACCCTCTCAATCTGAGTCCCCAGCGGGCGACTAACCTCCACCGGAGTAAACAGATTGAGGCCCTAACGAACCAAACCTCCTCTACTGAAGTAAATTTGATACAGAATAGTGAATTGACTCCTCGACTAAAGTCGTCAATTCACTACCTTCAATCAAGGGTGCTTTATCAACCTAGGCAGATATTCTCTTTCTAGGTCAAAGCAGAAATAACAGGAATTTGATCAGGATTCATGCCATTCTGGAAATCAAACCTCAATTAAATATAATTAATCAATGAATTCATACTTGGGTTCATACAATCTGACCTAACATACAAATCTAGGGTTCTTCATACTCAAGTGAGTGAGAGAGTTTACTCCATAGAGAGAGAAGGGAAATCTATCTCAGATGCGGAAAACATGCTGTGAAGGATGAGATTCTGCTTCTGGCAATCAATCGACACTTCTCCAAGCTTAATCCGAGCTCCAATGGTGATGAAGATCTTGGAGATTCTGGTTCATCACTTTCTCTCTCTAGATATCTGCTTTCTTTATCTAAAACTCGGAACCCTTCACAAATTGGCCTTCTTTCCCTCAAAAGGCAGCAAAACGCGATCCCCGGTCGTAATACTCGGTCGGATATTTCAGGTGTCCGGCCGGGGATTTCGAAATAATGCGCAGCAACTAGGGGGTTAATACCTGATTGAGGTCCAGAATACCCAATCGGGTATTTTAGATCACTGGTCGGGACCCCTTCTGTAATATTGGCGTCCAAAATGTCTTTACCCGGTCGGGTATTTCCAGTGCCGACCGGGTATTTTTGTTCTCCATCACCCTTCTTGCATTTTACCCGATCGGGTATTTTAACTCATGACCCGATATTTTTCTTCTTCCAACACCCCTTCACTCTAGTGTCCTCCTTTTTTACCCGAAACTCGTTTCCACGCCTCCATATCAACGCCAAGTCCTGAAATATGACATAAACGCACAACCTAGCGTGAAATCGACTTAACACACAAGAATCGACTCTCAAACGGCTCGAGAATGGAGGTATAAACATGTGCAATCAATTGTATATCACATAGTGATCGATCCCGGAGGCCGAGTGTCCAACCACTCCTTGGCTTGCCCATTTATCTTGATCCCATCAATCAGCTCGTGGAACCACCATAGGTGATTTCTGGGGCACTCCCCCTCCTTTTCACGGAATACCACCGAGCTGCACAGCATGGTGATGACAGAGGTGCTCACCTCGAAGTTATTAGCGAGAACTTGAGGGTGTTGGATGGGCGACCTCATGTCTGTGGCTCGGGCAGTCCAGTAGATTCCCACGGTGTGCTCCTCGGGAATGACCACATCATTGTTCTGTGGCTCACTCATGTCTTCCTCCTGTTTGATGTGCAGTTGTGCTAGAGCCTCCTCCGCAGCCATTCGCGCCTTTAAAGCTCACTTGAAGTTCCTACAAGTTCGTTCAAGCTCTTGGTCTCGACAGTAGTTCTCCTGACTAGCTACGGGTCATGCACTACCTGCACACAGATTGCAAACACAACCCGTGAAGGCACAGAAGTGGAAGAGAGAAAATGTAGTAAAGAAAATGCTAAAGTAACAGACTTTCACGTTTCTACAATAACCTAGAAGGGTCTCTGGCAATGGCGCCAAAAACTTAACACGCTATGACACAACATCAAATTGCGACCAAGTATAATCGCAGCCCAGAAATGCAGAATAGTGGTAAGTTTAATTTATCAACCCGGGGTCTAGATCTACTGCCTACTCCATGAACTTCTATTATCTAGTGGGACTAAGTGAGTATAGGTGAATTCAAACTAAACAGAAAGAAAGCAGTAAATTGTCCGGCTTCCTGAAGCAAGAGAAGAGTCACTCGGGAATGACTCCCCCTAACTCCTTAGTTAGGTCCAAGTTGTAATTTTCTTTGGTTGATTTTCTGTTGATTAAACTGAGGAATATCCTACAGTAGCTTGGAATCTCTTAAGCTGACCAAGCCCTCTTAGACAGACTAACCGGCAGACGACTAATCTTCACTGGGAAAGAAAGCTAAGGCAATTAACACAGAACTCCACTACTGAAATTTGATTCCAGTACAAAACAGTGAATTGAGTAACTCTCGTATAATCAATCCACTCCTATCAATTGAAGAAGCTCTAACAACCTAATCATATTCTATCTATATTAGGTTGCAACAGAAATCAAGAGAATTTTATCAGGATCCAATTGACTCAATAAACACGCTTCAATTGATTATAATCAAACAGTATTTCAATCCAAAAGTCATTACAAACAAGATCCCTAACACATGGAACTAGGGTGCTTCATACCCAAGTGAGAGAAAGGACTACTCCATAGAGAGAGAGAGAGAGAGGAAAACAGAAATCAAAGCAGTCATACTCATAAGGATGGGAATAATCTGCTCTGGGATGTCAATCTTCACTCCTGGGGTTGCAGTCGAGGCTTCAATGGTGAGAAATCCACTCCAAATAGCTCCTAGTGTTTGTTCTTTGCACTTTCTCTCTCTATAACTTTGTTTTTGCTCCAAAAAGTCGAATCCCCCTCTCCAAGCCCCAAAATTGGGTTTTATGTAGCTGCTCGCGATTGCACTGCCAGGCCGCACGGCCGTGCAACCTCATAGTCTGCCCGTGCACCCCCAAAATGCGTCGTTTCATTTAATTACACCAGGGGGTGCACGGCCCGTGCAATGCGAGAGCCTGGCCGTGCAATCCTCTCGCAGAAATCATCACTGCCACCAATTCATATTGCACGGTTTTGCGAAAAACAGGGCCAGGCCATGGAGCTTCTCGGTAAATTCTACACGGCCACAAAGGCCACCATGCACGATCGTGCGCTTTCCCGATTTCACCTAATCGACTGCAAACTCGTGCTCAAACCTTCATTCACGCATTAAGACCTGAAATGTCGTAAACAAGAACAACCTAGCATAAATCGGCTTAAAACCCGAGATCCGAGTCTTAAATAGTGTAAGAATGATGGACAAAAACATGTGTAAATATTGAGTCATCATTCTCCCATTGATTTCAACCCGACAACTTTAATTTGTTTATTTTGTTTAATTATTTTGCTATTAGATATTAGTTTCATCACTAAAACCATTTTCACATATAGTTTGCTCCATAGGATTTATAAAATATAAGGTTGTACCAGTCCCTGAGAGACGATACCCGGACTTCCGGTTTACTATGAGTTAGGATTCGGGCATATACGCTTTTGCCCTATCACCACACCACGTGGTATGATCTTATGTAATATCAAGTATTATCACCATGGTATAGACTCATACTAAATGTTTATTTTTATTGTTGAAAAAATATAGTGAAGTAGATATTATTTTGAAGAGCACAATTTATCTGATTTATCTGTGAAAATAAATTTAATTATGACTTAAAACGAAAGAAATATAACTTATTAAAATTTTAAAGCAAAAAATGGAAGTCTTCCATAATATGACATAATTAACATAAAGTTTGCTCCCGATTTTACATTATTATAGTTATAGGTGTCAAAGCAAAATCCGACCCGACTACCCCGCCCGACTAACCCGAGCCGAAACCCGAATTTACTAAAAGTCAATGACCCGCAACCCACCCGACCCGCAACCCGATTGACCCGTGACCTAATTAATTTGTAACCCGAATAACCCGCAACCTGATTAATTCGAACTCGATTGACCCGCCACCCGATTAAACCTGTAACTCAATTGACCCGAATCCGACTAACCCGTAAACCGCCCGATTGACCCGAATAATTACTATATTATATATTATATAAAATTTCAAAATGAAGTTTGTTTGTTGTAAGACTAAGTAAAACTATTTTTAAATTTTATAAAGGAAAGTTCATAACATGATATTGATTTGAAATTATATATTTTTAATAAAAGAAAGAAGAGAAAGAAATAAAGGGGAGTTTTGATGTTTTGGTTTATAGGAAGAAAAAGAAGTGCGAAATTTTTGTGTTTTCAACTTTTTGGGGGGAAAGAATAGGGAAATTTGGTGTTTAAATTTTTGGGAAAAGAAAGAAGGGGAAGTTTTGGTGTTTTGGTTTATAGGAAGAGAAAGAAGTGGGAAATATTGGTGTTTTCAAATTTTTGGAGAAAAAATAAGAGGAAATTTTGGTGTTTCTAGTTTTGAGAAAAGAAATAAGAGTGAATTTTGGTGTTTTGGTTTATAGGAAATGAAATAAGTGGAAAATATTTTGAGGGAAATTTGGTGCTTTTAATTTATAGGAAGAGAAAAGGGTGGGAAATTTTGATATTTTTTATTTATGGAAATAAAAATTAGGGAAAATTTTGTATTTTCATTTTTTTAAGAGAAAGAAGAGAGAAAGCTTATCAAATGTTTACATATGATAATTTACGAGTTTAATGAATTATCAATTTGATTATCACAATGTTTAATTTATTAATTATCACATTTAGAGACTAAAATATTATCTATACTCTATAACAAATCTTACTATAGTTATTCAACGAAAAAAAAAACCTTACTATAGTTTTTAGGCATGACTAATTTGATATAGCAGATCTAAGAACATGTAAAGAGTTATCTTATCTCAAATGCATAATATTTTAGATTTAGGTTGAAAACTTAATTTTTTTTT
The DNA here is from genome assembly GCA_946122785.1 of Linum tenue. Taxonomy (NCBI): domain Eukaryota; kingdom Viridiplantae; phylum Streptophyta; class Magnoliopsida; order Malpighiales; family Linaceae; genus Linum; species Linum tenue. Next base: position 58,127,771 of record CAMGYJ010000006.1, on the reverse strand, counting down.
TTTACAATGATTGATTTTCATTCATAGAACGATAGGAGTACAAAAACTAAAACCAAATTACAGCATATGCTCAATAATACCAAGCACTTGGATCCAATCATGGTAAAGTGATTCCTTTGCCACTTCCTTTGCTGCCCAATCAACACATCTATTTTCCGATCTTGGAATATATACAATTTTTATCTCATCATTTGAGTGAAGGATTTGGCGCATCCAAAGAATCCAAGCTCTAACTTGCCACAGACCCACTTTCGAAGGGTTTAGGATGCTTTCGATCAAAACCTGGCAGTTTGAGAGAATGATAGTCGGTCCACTTAAGGACTCCGCATGACACATTGCTTTAACAAAGCTTTAGCTTCCGCCACTATCGCCGATGAGCATAAGAGCAAAACCGTCCACAACTTGCCCATGGGTGTTTTTAATAAAAATCCCATACGCCGCCACCTGTGATTCCGATCTAAAAGATCCATCACAGTGTATTTTCCAATGAAAAGTACCATGCGGTAGGCACAGTGTAGACTGGTTCAAAGAATGCTGGAACTGAACAGTAGGGGGTGCCGATGGGGAACAAAATGTCCACTCCATGAAATAGCGCACCGCATTAGAGGAAGTGATGAAGGTTCTCGGGAGGATACCCTTAAAAACACGCTCATTCCGAGTAATCCAAATAGCCCACAGGCAAGCTGTGATTGCCGGAATGGACCTGCCAGGGTAGACTTCATGGATGTGAAACAGTCTCATTACGATGGGAGTAGTGCCCTGGGGAAGACTGAGAGATGGGAAAAGAGAATACCAAACCCGCATCGCATGAGGGGTAAAAAAAGAGGCAATGCATCACATCCTCCACTGCATTCTCACAAATCGAACAAACTGGTGATGGGCTACACCTTCTTGACCGCAGATTCCTCTTAGTATCAACTGCATTCCTCGACAACCTCCATATAAAAGAGATGGCTTTAGGTGGGAGGGAGAGGCTCCAAAGCCATTTCCAGGCTTTTGTGGAGCAGCTTGGATGATTTGGATCCGGAGAGCCCACACGCCTTCTTTCAACGACACGGAAAACATGGTATGTTGTCCTCACAGAAAAGTTTCCTGATTTTTCATAATGCCACACCCAATCATCCTCCGCAGGATCTGGGGCAATTGGGATTCTTCGAATGGCATCAAACTCTTCAGGTGTGCATTGTTGGCTGATGAGGTCAAGATTCCACTCACATTCATCCTCCATTACCCATTGAAAGGCCCACAATTGATGTCGTTGGCGAGGGAGAAGTTTAAATTTTTCAATACCCAGAATCCAAGGATCCCCCTCCAATGAAATATCTCTTTCGCTTCCCATATTTTTCCGAGCCCCCAGCTTAAGGAATACTTTAGCTTCACATATGCTCACCCATATCCATGATGGTCTACGTCTCTTTTCAGCCTCCATGAAATCAGAGTTAGGGAAATACAGACCTTTCAAGAGTTTTTTTCAAGTCTGCTCCCCTCCCTTGAGAAGTCTCCATCCCTGTTTTGCCAAGAGAGCCATGTTGAATTTATGGAAATCCTTAAAACCCATTCCTCCTTCCTGTTTCGGTGCTGTTAGAACACTCCCTTTTCGCCATGGAATTTTGGATTTTTCCATATCACCTCCTCAGAAAAAAGCCCTGAGTCTCGAATCCATCCGCCGAGTAATCCCCTTTGGGAACAGGAAACATGACATAAGACAGGTAGGGTACCCCTGGTAAATTGATTTCAGCAACACTTCCTTCCTTGCTTGAGAAAGTGCAAGACTTTTCCATGATTGGCCCAGTTTCTCCATTCTGTTGAGGAGTACAGAAAAGACTTCCTTTATTGATCTTCCCCATTCAGTTGGGACTTCCAAATACTTCCCAAACCCTTAAGCCAAAGGCATGTCCAGACAAGTTGCAACACGTTTCCTAATAGCATCTGGGGTGTTTTTGCTGAAGGTAATTGCTGATTTTTCACAATTGATTTCTTGTCCTGTCATTTTCCCATATTTCTCCATAATAGCTTTGATAATCATAGCCTCATTCACAAAAGCTTTACCAAATATGATCGTGTCATCTGCAAAGAGAACATGGGTAAGTCTTGGACAGTTTGGGTTAAGTGTAATCCCTTGAAAAATCCCCTCTTGGACACTCTTGTTAATAAGGAAAGATAATGCATTTGTTAAGATGATGAAAAGTAAGGGGGATAAAGGGTCTCCCTGACGGATTCCTCTTGACGGTTGAAAGAAAGTAGATGTTTGACCGTTGAACAACACCGAGAATCTAACCGTCTCCACACATTCCTTGATCCAGATGCACCACTGCGGTGCGAAACCCATCCTCTTTAGGATAAAAAATATTCATTCCCAATCAACCATGTCATAAGCTTTGCTCATGTCCAGCTTAACCATCATCTCCCACTTTCCACCTTTTGGTCTAGTCTTAAAATGATGTATCACTTCATGGACAATTATGATGTTATCCTAAATGGCTCTTCCACCAGCGAAAGCCGTTTGCATCTCAGAGACCATCTGCGGCAACCATTCATTAAGTCTAGTCCTCATAATCTTCGAGATAACCTTATATCTGAAGTTACAACAACTGATAGGTCTAAATTGAGAGATTCTTTCAGGGTTTCCAATCTTTGGATTCAACACCAAGTGTGTATCGTTCCATCCTTCTGGCATTTTACTTTGTGAGAAGAACAGTTTGAGTTCCTCACAAAGTTGCGGTCCAATAATGTCCCAAAATGTCCGATATAACAGTCCTGGAAAGCCATCTGGACTAGGAGATTTTGTTGATCCCAAGCCAAAGACTGCCCTTTTAATCTCATCATCCTCGATAGGCGAATTTGTTGACTTACTCACTAATTCTCTCACCTCATTTTCATTTAGGTGGGAAACTTCCCCTCTCTCATTTTGATATCTTCATCCCAACTTTTCACTTCTCCAATGTTTCCCTCCGCACTTTTGGTTCTTCTCATTTTGCTTTCCCTCTACAATTTGTCCCTACCAAAATGATAATCTATGAGGGAAAATCCCCCCCAATTGGACCCACCAACGTTTCAATTCCTTTAATATTAAGCCTGATTTCCATCTCCCATTAACTGTTGTTTATAATATTAGTGTCTTGTCTAGATTTTGCATAGGGATATAAATTAGGATTATTGATTGACAACGACTTGCAAAAATTTTCCATGAAGCTTCATTCATATATTATTTTATTAAACAAAAATTTTATACTTCACTGAGAATTAAGCTTGTAATTTATTATATATATAATTCATGTCTTTTTGTTACGCAATTTTGCTTCACGTTGCATTGTCGCCCAATTTTATTTTTGCTTGATATATATTTCTGCTCAACTTCTTCATTTTTTGTTGTTGAATCAGTTGCTTTGTATTACCAAACTATATGCATTGTACATATAGGAACCAATACAACGAAAGGAAAGCTCGAGGTGAGCAGCCCTGTGAAACAATGAAACTCCCAAAACTCCCCACATTCCTACACTCGCAGACCCACATAAACTAATTAGCCCAACAATACTAAGATCTGACTGCATACTACCACTTGCACTACCAAGATACAATATATCAGAGAGAATCAATCGACTAATACTAGCAGCATCCCTGCGCGGTGATTGATGTTGTCTATTACACCGCTCGCACCACACATAGGCGATACACGCGCACCAGAAAATTTCAGCAACCCTTCCCAGCTGGTGTCTTCCTGCTACTTAAATCAACTGTAACATTCACTGTGTCTTGTCAACTCGATCTGCAGAACTTGTGGGCATCTCTCCAACAAGTAACCACCTGCATTGAGAAACTACACTGAAAAAACAAATGCTCCCTGGTTTCAACAGAGGAGTGGCATAGTAAACAAGATCCATCTGTTATCCTGCCCCACTCTAACAATTTATCTCGAGTGACAATGCCATCCAGCAAGACGAGCCACGCGAGAAAACTATTTTTAGGTAGGTAGCCTTTTCCCCAAACCAGACCAGCCCAATCCACTTCCTGGTATCTTGCTCTCAAAGTATTACAAACTGTAGACACTCTATATACATGCATCAACTTTCCATCCCAACTAGGTGTAGTACCAGACATCGTCAAATGAGCTAGAAGCAGAGGCCTAAGTTTCAGAACTCTTCTCCATGCCCACGAGCTACTAAGACTAATACTCATAGTCCAAATGCTACCTTGCTTCACCTTATAACACCACATCTAGACAACCCAAATAGTTCCACTTTTCATCATTAGTAACCAAATCATCCTTATAGAACATGCTCTATTCCAAGCCAATAGATCCTTTATTGCAAGACCTCCCTCCAATTTAGGTCGTGCTAATTTATCCCATCCAGTTTTTGCTCTACCTTCATTCCCCCATGCTAAAGAAAATTAGAGCAGACAGTATACACTCTCTTGAGAATTTTCTTAGGTAGAAGAAAGGCATGCATCCAAAATTGCAGCAATCCCATGATCACAGAATTTATTAGCTCTAGGCGACCTGTATAACTCAACTACTTGGCACCCCAGGTCCCAATTTTTTGCGTAATCTTGGCCACCAACTTGTCATAGTCAGCGGATGAATGCTTCCCAAAAAATAATGAAAGTCTCAAGTATCTTAATGGTAACTGTCCCTCTTGGAATCCAGACATCTCCAAAGCATTACTCTTGAAAAGAACATACTGCCCACCAAAATAGACCTCACATTTACTTGGATTACATCTGAGTCCTGAGAGGAGATAAAACTCATTCAAAAGCCCCTACACTCTACATATTGCTTGCGTAGACCCCTCCATATAAATGAGAAGGTCGTCTGAGAAACAGAGATGAGTCAACCCAATGTTGTTGCATTGTGGATGATAGGCCAATGATTTGTTCTTCGCAGCTCTATTAAGCAAAGCAGAAAGCCCCTCCATTGCGATAGTAAACAGATAGGGAGAGAGGGGATCGCCTTGCCTTACCCCTCTCCTTGCCCCAAACCAACTTCTTCATTCCCGCTCCAAAAGGCCGTCCAATTTTCATTTGTATTGATCTATATTGCCACCCAATTTTTGTTTGGATTAATCTATATTGCCACCCAAAAATGTTGAGATAAGAAAAAATATTTTTCTTCTTCGTTTTTAGAGTGGTGTTTTGTTTGGTTTGCTAATAGTATCTATTGGTTGCAAATGTTGATATCGCAATTACTATTATCTAGTGCACTTTACCAATTATTATTAATTGCACGACAAGTTTGCAAATCATACAAATTGATTCAACATTTTGACTAGTTTTTTTTTTAAATTAAGTATATATATGAGGTAGAAATAAGTTGGTTAAATTTTGTGAAAAGTATTTTAAATTAGTATAGCGAGTAAGGAGTAAGTAATTCGATGCGCTGTCCCGAATAACCCAGAACCCGATTCGCCCGCAACTCGCCCTACCCGAAACCCAATGAACCTGCAACCCGATTTGCCCACAAGCCGATTGAACCCAAACCCGAACCCGATGAACCCACAACTCAACTAACCAGCAACCCGATTGAACCCAAACATGATTAAACCTAAACCGATTAACCCACAACCAGATAAACCTGTAACCTGATTATCCCGCAACCCGTTTGAACCCGACCCGAACACACCCGATTGACACTTATAATTATACTAAGCCAATTCGGAAAAGTTTCCACCCATAGTAAAGGCGAAGACACGTTGGGCTTATATTAGTCCTGTGCCAGAAGAAACTTGTTGGCCCATGAAGGGGGGAAGAAACTGAAGGGCAGTATGAGGCGTGTTCTGGGACAGGACATCAGAGGCCCGCCATTGGGAGACAAGGCTTTAGGCCCGTACGAGTGGGAGGATAAAGTTGATGTTGCCTGGATTGAGAACCAACATGGGAAGGCGACACAAAGGCCCAGCGAAATGGGTAGATCAGGTGACTAGAAGGTGTCGGTTGATTGAATTTTTTCCCATAATCACTTGACCGTATTAATCGCAGTCATGGATTTTATTTTTAATCTAATGATGGAAAGTTATAGAGATTAACGAGGCTAGTAAAATACCATATATAAGTGTATTAAACAGAATATTAACTAGTTAATGAGTAGTTTTAATATCATTTCATCATATATTAAAAAAATTAATTAATATAGGAGAAAAAATGGCAAGCAGACCGAGAACAAGACTTCTTCCGCTGGTGGAATAACTTATACCAAAGATAGCCTTTATACATTATTTCCTTCATTTGTGCTCAAAGAGAAAAAGGATTTTGTTGCCTATAAGTTCAATGCAGTAAAGAGGGTTTGTAATGCAAGTACTATCAATTTATATTGTTAGTAGTGGTACTATTAGTATTTTTTGTACATATTGTTATTTTTCATTTAGAGTTATTTATTTGTAGTTTCATGAACAAAATGTACAATTGTAGCTATGCATATTCTTTTACTTTCATATTTCTATGATAAAAAGCTAATATATATATATGGTGGCGTATTCAGTGCAACCACATTTTTGGGTGCACTCAGTGCACCCGCCTCATAATTTTCATTCTGAGCATGTGATCCTTGTCAAAACGGTATCAATTGTTGCTTATGATATTATGAACAAGAAGCACATGAATTTGAAAAAAAATCATTCAAAATTTACTTTAATTTGAAAGATTTAGGATTTGGGGATTTAGGGTTAGGGTTTAGGTTTACAATTTGGAATTTTGGGTTGGGATTCAAAATTGAAGGTTAAGAGGTTAGGGTAATAGATTGATTTGTTATGATTATATCTCATATCATCATATTAGATTGAGAGTACTAATTAAAATTCAAAATTTGATATACTATTGACACTTTTAGAGTTGGGTGCACTCAAGTGAGTGCGCCGAAGTAGCCACCATATATATATATATATATATATATATATATATATATATATATATATATAATTTATAACAAAAAAGTGTTTCACAATTACTTCTCTAATTAATTATATATTAATATTTTTTCTATTCAATGACTTACAAATAATAAGGTACAATAATACAATTTGTAGGTAGAAAAAGAAGAAGAAAAGGGACAAAGGAAAAAAGAAGATGGAAGTGAGTCCAAAGTGCTTAGCAAACACCCATACATTGGATTGCCTGGGGCGGATCTAGGAGCGTGTCACTACCAGGCCATGGTCCAGTCTTCATCGGATACAGAGCTAGTATTGTCTTTGTTAATTTTCGATTTTAGATATTCGTTTCAGCATTTGATGGGTTACGGTCCAGTCCCCTCCACCTCTTTTCAAATTTGACTCAGTGCTCTACCCTATCCTGAATTTGCCGCTGTCATATTGCCACCTCCTCATCTCATTTAATTGCCAATTCTTACGGATGGAGATGTTATTAGGAAATTGCATCTCGACATGTAAGTATGTTTCTGCGATGTTCAGTGATGATGTTTGCATCCTGTAGCTTGTATTTTGACAATTCAACGACTTCAATACGGTGTTCGTGCTTGGAGATTCTTACATCAAGATCCTCAAACCCTTATGAGGTTATTATTAACTCACGTTTAGGGCTGCAAATGAGTTAAGCTGAGCTGAGTTTTATTCCAGCTTGATCTTGACTCGATAACAAATGAGCTGAGCTCGAGCTCGAGCCATTTATTAACGAGCCGAGTCGAGTCGAGTTCGAGCTAGGCTTGTTTATTAAATTCTTAGATCGTAACGATAAAAAAATAATCAAATGTTCAACATTAATTAATCTTATATTATTATTTGTAGGTGGCATATTGTTTAGTTAATAAATTTTAACTAGTTCAAATCATGTTATTTCATAGTATCGAAACAATTTTGTACATAAATTCTTTATGAAATTAAAAATAAGGCATATTTTCTTACATGTTAAACTTCACATGATGTGAGATATATAATTTAACGATTCTATGAATTATGAAAGTCCAAATTAGATCAATTCGTCCATAAGTCGGTGATCAAATTGTCTCTCAAACCACAATGTTGAGACATCTCATGAGCTCTAACTGAGCCAACTCACGAGTGAGCTCAACAAGCCACCGAGTCGAGCTAGCTCGCGAGCTGAACAAAGTTAAGTTCAAGTTTGGCTCGTTAATAAACGAGTCGAGTTTCGAACTAGTTTTTCCCGATTCGAACCTCGAATTGCTCGCGAGTAGCTTGGCTCATTTGCAACCCTACTCACATCTTCCAATTTGCATCTCTTCGTATATAAAGTCATGTTCTTACATATTGACAACTTGCACCATGATGATGTTGTGTGATGTTAACTCGGAAATTTTTAAAACTTAATTACACCATGTTCATGTCATCTCCAATATGTTGCCTTTTGCACCTCCAGTGATTTGCGCAGGATCAGTTAGCTTGCTAACTCCTCTATGAGGTTGTAGGGGTGGGCAACGGGAAACGGGTATTTGGGTATACCCGTACCTGTCTCGTTTTTTAAGGGTTACGGGTACACATATTACCCGTAATATTTTAAACGGATGGGACTTGGGATTGTACAGTCCTAATATGGGTACCCGCGGGTTACCCGCGAATACCCGTTTGGGTAATATGGGTACCCGTTGTACCCATTCAAATTACAAAGACATATTTAATTCAGCCCATGCGCCCAGGCCCAACCCAATTCAAAAATCCATTTTCGGCCCTTACCCACTGAGACCGTGAGAGTTGAGACGCACCCCTAAGCCCTAGCAGACGCGAGTATCCCAAGATCTTGGGCTTAAGTAATGGCGAAGTAATGGCACTATGGCAGTGGGGAAATGGCAGTGGGTTTGCCTTTTGGGATGTAAATGTCTTTAGCTAAAAAGTTAGTGAGGAAAATGAATGATTGTGTTTTGAAATGAATGCTTTGGATGTAATTGACTAATTGTCTTTAGGTAAAATGTCATTTAAACTTTGGGTATTTATGGGTAGTATGGGTACCCGTTATCCGTCCCGTACGGGTAATGGGTACCTGTTTCCCATATGGGTTTGGGATATGGGATGGACTTTGGCCTCCAAATGGGACTGGGTACCCATTTAAAACGGGACGGGTATCCCGTCCCGTCCCGTTGTCCACCCCCATGAGGTTGGAAAAATGACACCTCTTATTAATTATAGTTAATTATGTTATTAAATTTATGTTGCATTTAATAATCTTTGGAAATTAAAAACGCATATTAATTACATTCCTTTTTTTAACTACCATTGCACTGATACAACTATCATTCACCTATACACTGAACTCATATTAATTACATTCTTTTTTTTTTAACTACTATTGCACTGATACAACTAGGGCTGGTAAACGGTTTTGCGGTAGCCGGTTTAACCGGTTACCGTACCGGTAACCGACGGTTACCGATTAAACCGGCTACCGTACCGGTAACCGACGGTTACCGATTCAACCGGTAACCGAGCATAACGGTATTCGGCTGGGGATCGTGATGCTGGCGGTATGCTGTTACCGAGGGAGGAACTTACCGTCGGCAGGTCGGTAATCCGACACCGACTGGGAAACAAAACCTAATCAAGCGCCAAGGCCCATAAGGCCATAATTTGCATCCCTAAAAAGTAAAAACTAATTGCATCCCTAAAAAATCCCTACGAAGTACGAACGATCTCCATTCGTAAAAAATCCCCTGCGCGGCTGCGCCAGAGTGACTGCTGCACGCCTGCACCGTCCACGACCGCCGTCCGTCGAAGCTCTGTTTCCGTCGAAGCTCTGTTGCCGTCGAAGCTCTGTTTCCGTCCGTCGAAGCCAGTCACCGTCGAAGCCCGTCGTCTCCGTCGCTAGCGCGCCTGCACCGTCCACGACCGCCGTGCGTCGAAGCTCTGTTTCCGTCGAAGCTCTGTTTTCGTCGAAGCTCTGTTGCCGTCGAAGCTCTGTTTCCGTCCGTCGAAGCCAGTCACCGTCGAAACCCGTCGTCTCCGTCGCTAGCGCAAGCGCCTCCACCCAAGTATTACTGTGCAACTCTTGACTCAAGTATAAATGTATAATTCATTATTCACTTCACTTTAGTCTTTTTGGAGTATTGACATATATAAATATATAATTGACATTGTTTTTGGCTTTTTGCTTTCGTCTGCTTCTCTTGACTCTTGAGTCATGAGTAGCTCTCGGACAGAATGACAGGTCGCAGGCGGACAGCGGACAGCGGAAAAGGCGCTTCACTGCAGCTCTCTCCTATCGGTATTACCGAGCAACTTACCGACACCGAGCGGATCGGTAAACGGCATACCGAGCCCCTGCCGGTAACGGTTTGCGGCTGATGCTTGGGTGATTTCGGTAATACCGAAACCTGTAAAATGGTAAACGGTAAACCGGTTACCGTACCGTTTACCAGCCCTAGATACAACTACCATTGCACATGTACACTGATATCATTGCAGTGGTAGAACTACCATTGCACTGAAAAAAGGAAAATAATTAATATGGGGTTTTTGTTCAGACAGATTATTAAATGCAACACAAATCAATTACCTTAAAATCCTATAATTAATAGGGGGTGTCATTTTTCCAACCCTTTTAGGGGCAGTCATGCTATCTCACCCCCTTAAACTAGTTCCAGGTCATCGAACTACAAAAATAGGCATGTGGTATTCAAGGAGAAATAAATATCAGGAGTACATACTTGTCCAATCAAAATTTTAAGGGTAAATACTATTTTTTAGCCAAACCTTTTCCTCATTTTGTAATATTAGCTAAAACGATCGAAATAATAATTATTAGCCAAACGTTTTGTAATGTATCGAAATATTAGAATTAATTCTATCACCGTTAATTCTTTGTTAACAGTGTTACGGCTCAGCAAACACGTCAGCTTCCATGTCTGATATCATTAAAACATGGTCTTTCATTTTTGCTTTTAATTTTTAATTTTAATAATATTCTCTTTCCTCTTCTCTTTTAAACCCACGAAGGGAGATCGAATAGGGCTTGCTGGGAAAACCCTCGCGGTGAGAGAATCGATTCTCTATCCTTGTCGTCGCCGTGCAAAGCCTCACCGTCGTTGTCGCTAAGCCCTGCCACCGACGTCGTAGGGCCTCGCCACTGCCGTCGTGTGGCCTGGCCATAGTCGTCTCTTCCCTTCAGCATCCGTATCCACCAAAAGAACCAGAGAAACAAGAAGAGTCACAAAAGCCATAAGCACCAGAGAAGCAAGAAGCAATCGAGGCAAAATATGGGTTCGATTTTCGATTCTCAATCAAAGAAACTGAACTGAACTTATTTGATCATCAATCCCAGTACTTTCTTCACTTTTCGCAAATTGATCAAGAAACCTTAAAATTACAGAGAAGGTTCGATTTTGAAGAAAGGAATTTGTAATCAAACCAAAAATTTCGAAAGGGGTAGGGTTCAAATCGAAAAACTAGAACCACCTTACCTTGCAAAAGATTGGCGAATGATTGAAGTGTCTTTCTCTCTTCATCTTCAGCTGGCTTCGTCGGGTGGAGAAGGGGGAACAGGGGAGAGAACAGAGGAGGGAGGTGATAAATCGGGGGTTGGGTTTTTTTCTTTTCTTTTCTTCTATTCTTAAATCATTATTTTATGGGTTTAAATTAAAACCAAATTGATCCCTACGTGGATTCCAACTCAGCATCCTCATGCTTAGTCAACAATTCTAACGGAGATGTTAACGGATAATTAACGTTTGACTAATAATCAGTATTTCAATAGTTTTGGCTAATATTACGGAGTGAGGAAAAGGTTTGGCTAAAAAATAGTATTTACCCAAATTTTAATGTATAATTTCTAAATGGTCATGGAACTAGTTCAAGGTCATCGAACTATAAAAATAGTCATGTACGTGGTATTCAAGGAGAAATAAGTATGAGGAGTAAAGATCTTATCGGATCAATAGTAGATCCATGATAGGATATAGCACTGGACCACATTTGAAAAGAGGCGTAGAGGGTTGAACCGTAACCCAATAACTACGAAAACTAATACTACCTAAAATTGAAAATTTACAAGTACTATACTAGCTTTTCAGAAAAGGACTGAGCCGTGCCCTGGAACAACCATCTTGGATCCGCCACTGGATCGAATGTGGCAACTAACACCTCCATTTCACCTTCTCCCCATGCTCAAATCTGACATTGACTTGAATAATGTCAAACCGGATATGTATGGGAATGAGGGAAATTTGCAATCCCTACTTATCGGCCGAACCTCTATGAAATGAAAGTCAGACATGGGAACATGTGAAGTCTGGTATATAAGCAAGGATGTCGGCGGTGGTCTATTGCAGCGGGGAAACCGGGAAAGGATTGGTGCAATGGTGAACGGCGGTGGTCTTATCACGTCTGGAACTTTGAACTAAAAGCTGCTTGACTTTAACCTTCACTACTTTAGTGCCACTTCTTCTATGGAAGGGTTTACCATAATCGGGAAGTGAACGGAAAAGGGTTTAACTGCAACCAAAAGAAGTGCTAGTACGTGGAAGTACTACCCTTTATTTTTACCTGGTGGTTCCAGTCGTGCCTATGCAATATCAAAGTTGTCAAACCGGTTTATACCGTTGCACCAGTTTAGCGAGTCGAATGGTATGACTAGTGGTACAACCGGTTCATACCGACTTAATATAATACAACATTCCAAATAAAATAACAAATACTCATATTTAAATACATCATTTAACGTCAATGCTTACACGTTTATACCCGAATTCAACAAATTACATCAACTTTTAACTTTTATATTCATAAAATATATAATAAATATGTTGTTTATTAATTAAATTCACTGAAATGATATCATTTTACCTAGAGTTCGTAAATTGATCATGTCAGTCATATCGACGGTGTTTATACCGATTTCATGCCATCGATACCGGTTGAACCAGGTTCAATCGTCCAGCATGACAACCATGTACAATATAGATCACAAGGAAATGGGCCAAGCCCAGGGGTTTTCTTTTAGGGGTTCAGGTAACCGCTGCCGGGCTTTTATGTAATTTGCTTTTGCCAGCGAATGATCCAGCGGTTCATACACCCGCTGAGAGCCCAACAAAATCCAACAACATAATATTTTTTTCCTTCGAAAACAAGACCATTTTTACCGAAACCCAATTTTCACTCAGTGGACAAATTATCGTGTTCATACTAATTCCTATCCAGCTATGACAAAAAAAAAAAAAAATCCTATCCAGTAGGAGCTCTCCTCTCGCCATCAGCCGTATTCTCCGATCCGTCGACCTTAAACTCCGGCGTGTGAAGCCGTTTTCTCCTCTCGTCAGCTGTATTCTTAAATCCTAATCCTCTGATCGATCATGGATCGCATTCCATCGATTTCTTCTGGTACTCTCTGAACTTGATTTCTTCTGGTACTCTCTGAACTTGATTCCGAAATCTGATTTGTGCATGTAGATTGCTAGAAATGCAGTGCGCGAATCAGAGGCAAGATTTGGCCTCCGTTCTTCTCATTTTCATAGATTGATTTCCTAAAATGATCTATGCAATTCCTCCCGATGTCAACAACAGCCAGCCATCTCGGATTTCGTCGACTTGTAAGTCCATCCCTCTTCCTCTTTCGTTAAATCTTTGCTCTCACTAGTAATAGATAAGTTCAACCGTTTGTGTGCATGGAAGCCTCTGCTGTTCTTCTTTCCAAATGATAGAATTGAACCCTATCTCCGGTAGGGTTTCAGAAGCAACATTTTGCCCCCTCTATTTTCTTGCTGCTGCTGTATTTTTTTGCCAATTAGTATTAATTTAGTCCAATTTGCTTTTGTTACAGGCTAACAACAGAAGTGGTGGTTGTTATTAACTTGTACAAGGATTGCTTGTGGAGATTGGATGATTGGTTATGTCATACAAATAGAACTATGCTAATGGGTTGTGGATGTTGGTAGAATCTGGGTGAGTGTAAGGATTCCTTAATTGGACGTAATATCCTTGAGGTTTAAGTTGTATCTGCTTAGTGTGTTTTTGTTTGCTTCTGTGGAAAATCAAGTTTAGTTTTAACTTCGTTCTTTTGTATTCTAAGATTTGGAGTAAGGACTCATAATTCCAAGTTTCCCTTCTGCAGTTCCATTTTGAGCAAAGTAAAGTCACATCTTGAGGTACTATGCTTTTTATCTTACTCTACTTAATCCATGAATATTACTTTGTTCAAGTAACATATGAAATTTCTAGCATAAAACCTATAGTTTCATATGACTGATTTATGACCGTACTGATCCCTGGCTTTGATTCTAGAATCTCTTAGGTTTATCACTACACTACAGTTGCAATTCGTTGATTAGCTGCTAAATTAATCATGTTTTGAGTACCACCAGCTAGATAAGTGTGAAAACTGTGATTTGACTACATGTACCCCTGCTAAATTAACTCTGATATTGGTAAAAGTGACAGGAACCTGGTAGTACTGTGATTTGGCCATAGCCGAAGGCTGGAAGGAGCTGATGGAGCTTGCCGGTCAGATGTCGGAGTCCAATTTTAACTCTTCCTCAAAGACATCGTGAACCAAAGGACGAAATATTTGGTTCTTATTCTATCCTGTTCAAAGGAGAAAAAGGGGTCAATTAGTACTAACTAATCTGACAATGTAGACATGCAAAAAGGAGTTGAAGAAGATGAAAGCGCGGAACAGTTTTGGGTTTGGCCAGAACCTTGGGTCAGTTTTGCACTCTCCTGTGGAAGCTAGTCACCACCTGTTGGACTGTTATCCGCTGAACTTTGCACTTGATGTGCCTCTGTCAAATGGGTATTTGGATAGCTATACTTCACACAAAACAAGATGAAATCACACATGTAGAACTTTCTTCAGAACTGCAGGTATCTACACCAAGCAATGATTTACTATGTGCTTTGATTTTCGTTCGTACACTATTTATTACTACATGATTTGCAACAGGGCAAGTACATGCTCCAGACAAGTCATTGGCGACGTACGTGTCGTTCGTGGGGAGTTTCGACCACAGGACCGAGCTGGACAGGAACATCAAACGAGAGGATCCGCGGTACAATCCCGCGCTCGTGATAATGGCGGCTAAACTTTCGTACGAGAGCAGAAGTTACATTGAAACAGTTGCCAATCAGCAGTGGCAGGTAAATTACCAACGAAATATTTGTACCCCTCTGAATCCTGAGTCCTGACTTTGAAATTATCTTCCCGAGTCCTCCACTTATCAATAGCTAAACTCTAAGCTTTGGTTTCCCTTTACACAGTTGAATTAGAAGTTTAGCATCAGCTTAATAAACAGTGCATTCTCTATCAGACTCATGTATTCTCAGGCCAGGATAAATGTGTCGCCTTCTTACTAACTACCATATGAAGTCTCCTGCTAAGGTGACTTACAATGGTTTGCACTATTACTTGCCTCTTTGGTCCATCAGCATCCTTTCTTATTGTAGACATGTAGCTTCCAAGTTCCAACACTGCCACAGTGAGTAACCTTCTTAATAAGCTTTCTCTGCAATCAAGGTACTTAAACTATAGATAGAATCGAAACACCAAGATAATTGCAGAACCATAAGTTGTGCGGCCCCAATGATATTTCATGTTTATCTATCTCAAGAGCTAGATTTTCTTGGTGGTGAAAAAGCTAATCAGCTCATAAAGCTGTTAATGTGTAGGTTGGAGTTAAGGCATCAAATGTCCAAATGTTGCCAACCGGTACTAGATTGATGTCGTGGGAATCTTACAAGGAACATATGAATTCTCTTGAAGATAGCTGGAGGATGACGGCTCATGGGCTCTTAGAGCAGATCAATGTCACTGGAGATACTAGCTAGTCACTCTCTGTGGTACATGACCAAGTGAGTTTTGGTTTGCTGTAATAGTCTAAGAAAACCTCGAATGTTCTTTCTTGTTGAGTATCTTCTCTACTTCCAGCGTCCACATCGGACTATGAGAATCGTTTCTCCACGGTGGACCTAAGCCAAGCCTCAGTGTGCAATCACCAGGACATGCCCTCCATGTTTTCATCAATGAACACCATTTCGGTAAGCTAATGTAGTTTGAACTTTGTTATGGCTATTGTAGTTATGTCTTGATTCAAATTCTGTGCTTTACGATTCCAACTGGTTGCTTTTAGGGCTCAGAATTTGGTTTCCGATTATGTAATCCACGTATTTCAATGAGGTAAGTGCTGCTAATTGCATTTTCAAAAAATTGCAATAAGTTAATATGACTGCTTGTAACATTTATTCCCTTAAAGTGCATTGATAAAATGGATGACAGGGAGGAGAATATAATTGGCAGTGTCTCAGAGAACACTCAAGCAAAGGTGAGCTTCTTCCAACTCAGTAAAATGACGCTACTAAGCTTGTGAAAAGGTATTATTGCTTTATGTAATCATTCTTGAATCTGGTTTTGGGATGCACCATTCACATTCGTCTTAGTTCTTAAAGCTAGGTTTGAGCACTAAATTGCACCAACTAAAAAACTTTGTTGTTTCTTCATTAATCACATTCAGGAAATGTGGCATGAGTCTTGATTATTTCTATGAAATATAAAGTAGTGTAATGATTTATGTGTAGCATTGTCCTAGGTTGGAAGCAGTTATCTCCAATTTTTATATGCGCAGTTTTGAGATCAAGACTTTGTTTCTTCAGCTAATAGCAGTTATGAGAATTAAATTTGTTTTTCTTGGCTTTGTAACAGGTTAAGATGACACAATACATGGCATGAGTGATTCAGAAGAAAGCAAGGGCTCTATATTATGGATCTTGCTGGAACTTTTATTTTACTTTAATTATTTTCTTGCAAAATTGGTGGTTGTTGAGTTTCAAACAAGTACAGATATTAATGGTTAATGTGGTATGGATATTAATGGTTAATGTCGCTTTTGAAAGTTAATGTGATAATGAATATTCAGGTATTTGTGCAAAATTATGAGAATCTACTTCTTAATGGTTTTAGTGACAGTCGTTCCGAAACCGTCGCTAAATTTAGTCTTTAGCGACCGCTGGTGGCACTTACCCGACATTTGTGGGAAATGACAACAGCAATTGTGACCGCTGCTGGAACCGTTTCAAAAACTTCCACCAGGGGTTCCGCTGACCCCTGGCAAAACTCTGCGGCGGTCATCCTAGCGGCGGGTTTGCAGCACTTGTTGTAACCGCTGGCGGGGTCCTTAGTGGCGGTTATTTCTGCCGCAAAAAGCTCAAAAAACCCCAGCCATATGTGATTTATTTTGTAGTGAGAGTCCGGTATTGATTGAAAAGAAGGGTTTGTTGATTGACATCATTGCAGAATTCAGTATTCCACAGGTGAATTAAAACAAGGGAAATGCCGAAATGGTAATAAATGCAATAGAAAAAAGTTAATACGGGTCGTACTGCAGTAACTATCTACACTAATTATTGCTGCGCAAGAACAATCAAGTTCGACAACTATCTTCTGGAACTGCCATTGAAAGCTCCAAAATTGAAGATAGTAATGGATGGGGTGGTTTTGTTTTTCTTCATTCAAATATTATTGATGTTCAAAGTCCTTTTACCCTGTCAAACAAGCAATCGGGGTTAGTAAAGTTTTGGGGATTCAGATCTTTCATGTTGGTCAAATTCCCATCGAGACATGATTGGACTTGTCGCTTTTTCACCACAAGATTTTTCTATCACAACTTCAGTGCAGTCAATGCATAATTAAGCAGTGCGGAAATCAGGGTAATTGAACAAAATAAATGTTTACCTTTTACTGATAGTTTTTCTTTTATAGTTATTATCGAAAGCTCAATGCATCAATACATAACTAAGCAACAAGGAATTTAGGGCAAGTGGGCACAATGTTTTGTCTTTATACAATGGCAAAATATACTTTCTTAGTTACAACTTTCACGTTTATGACAGATATAGTTACAAATTTTGAAATAAACGAAATAATCACAATTTTTATAGTTGTTTGACAATTCTAGCCATTTCCGTTACAAACTTTAACGGTGTTAGAGATTCTGTTAGTTAGGTTAATGACACGTTGACTAGGATGCCAAATTGAACCACACGTCAGCGACAACTCAACCTCACTTGCCACGTAGATGCCACATCATAATTTTCTTTAAAAATATTTTAGGCAAATACACTTTCATATCCACAACGTTCACGTTTGTGACAATTATAGCCACAACTTTTGAAATACAAGAAAAAGCCAGAACTTTGATGTTTTTTTTTATAAATCTAGCTATTTTTCGTTACAGACTTTCCAAATACACGAAAGAAAAAAGACACTTCCATAGCCACAACTTTCACATTTATGACCGTTATAGCCACAACTTTCGAAATAAATAAAATATGCCACTTTCGTCCATCCCTTTAACGGTGTCAATTGACAATGACGAATATATCAAGCTTCACCGGAAAGTTGTGGCGATAAAAGTATATTTTTCTATTTTTTGTTAATCCACGTGGATAGCCACTCAGCACTTTCGTCAGTCCAGTCATACTATTAAGTGACACTTTTAAAAGGATGGATTGAAATGGCTATTTTGTGTTTTGAAAATTGTGGCTATAACTATCACAAACGTGAAAGTTGTGGCTATTAAAGTGTATTTTGCCTTATACAACTGAACACAATGCTTACCATTATATTTGGCAATGCAAATTTGAGAGGGCTACAAATTGAGATGAAAATTGCTGGAAGTTGTAAATTCTAGGGGCGTAAGTGAAAGGAGAAATTGTTGTTTATTGAGAAAAAACATGAAGTGCAATTATGCTGAAAAGTAATTTAATTTAACTTTTATAATATTTAAGATATTCAAAATATTAATAAGCATGCTCAAATAAAAATAAGTATTAAGATAACAATTTTCAAATAGTAATTAATTAGAACTATTTTGATCAAAGTCCAACTCGTGGCCAAAGCAAATAGCTAGCTCATATCATTAGGGCTGGGAAAATAGACCAGACCGTTAGAAAAACCGTGGTCCAAACCGTACCGCACAGTTTGGTCTGGACCGTAGACCGTGAAGTATGGTCTGGTCTGGTCCATGGTCTGTATTACTTTATGATTTGATCTCTTGGTCTGGTCTAGTCTAGACCGCGGTTTACCGGACCAAACGTGGACCCAACTGACTTGTCAATACGTGTTAACAGCCCATTCGACCACTCTCCAAACTCCCACAACGACACCCAAGTCTCAACCTTAATTTTGTGAATCTCTTCCCTCCTTCATTCACAACCACATTTAACCAGAGAGTAGAGATAATAGTGTCTCCATATGACATTATGTTAATGTTTATGACGTTATGGTGCAAGCTGGAATGTTTTTACTTTGTATCTTTGTTATGTACTAAGATTTAGAGTATCAAAATTATTCATGCATGTTAGGATTAATGTTTTAAGGCAAATAACAATTATTTTTCTAGGTTATTTGTTCAATTTTTTGTGTGATTGACTAAACAAATTATTCATTTTTCGTTGAGTGTGGTCTATCTGGACCAGACCAGACCGAACCAGACCGCACAGGCGTGGTCTGGACCGGACCGTATAGTATGTGGTCTGGTCTGTGGTCTATACTTTAGCCTCTCGGTCTGGACCATAGACCGTATATATGGTCTGGTCTGGACCAGACCGCACCGTTTTCCAGCCCTACATATCATCAACTCGGTTAAACCAAGGTGAAACCAACATATTAAATCGGATGTGAAAAAGTGTGTTGTATTATTATTTATAAATAGGAAAAACATAGTAATAGGGAAATTATGTTAAATTATTATAAACACATGTTTCTTTATTTGTTTTCACATTTTCTCCCTAAATTAGTTAAGATATAGGTAACCAGTTCGTGAAGAGGGAGTGAGAGCATAACAACGTGTATTATACAAGAATTCGGAATTGAAAGCATGAAGAGAGCATTATTTTTATATTTATAGTGCATTATTCATAAATAATTCAGAATGTGATTAATACTAAAATATGGTTTGGTTATGGTAAAAAACATATTGAATGGCAGAGATTGACATGGAAGAGATTCAATGGCCATCTTTGCAGGGGGAAAGAACGGAAAATAGGAGAGAAGAATTACAAGTCCACCCCTCAAAAAAGGAAGGGGCTGGTAGAATTACAAGTCCACCCCTAAAAAAAATTGTTGTGAATTAATCTTGGTCACTAGATGGGGAATGAGATTGAAGATTGATGATATGATTTTATAGTGATTTTGTAGGATAGAGTTTTGTACCTTATCATTTCTCCTAAAATAGTACATATAAAAAGTGACCTTACAATAAAGTGAATTTTGTTTGTTTTAATTTCACTAATAATATAAATCTGATACTTATAATAAATATTTATGGTTTGGGTTAGGTACAAAACCAATAGTTTAGTAATCCTACAAAACCACAACCAATGGCCAAGATTGAGAGGAATGAAATCCAATGGCCAACTTTGTAGGGAGTTAAAAGGGAAAGTGTGAGAGAGGGAAGAGGGCTGGCATAGATTTCGAGGATGTTATTAAGGTATTTTCCAAATCTCAGAGGTAATTTCAATGGACCATAGCTTATTCGTTTTACATAGGATTTCACAAATTTTTGCATAGATAAATAAAAAATTTTGTGTTTTACATGTTGATACTCATTTTGATACTTTTGGAACAAAAAAAAATTCAGATCATCATATCATTGTCAATGATAATATATTAGGGCTAATAATAATTCGGTAATCGGTATACCGTATGTTGAAGTTATAACGACCGACTACTGATACCGGATTGTAACCGATATACCAATTTACTGGATATCCGGTTTTCGGTTATAAACCCGGTTATCTAAAGAACTCTCACCTCAGTTGTTGTGTTCTTTCTTTCTTTCTACTTCTTTTCTTTTTTCTATCATCGCTCCGTCACGGCGTCACCCACCACTCTCCAGTCGATTTCTCCTTCCTTCTTCTCCAATTAGTCTTCTTCTCCGACCATCCATTTTCTATCTTTTCCGTTACCCACCCAATTCAGATCTGCCACGAAAAGAGGGAATCAAACATTCTCTCAACCTCATCTTTTCCTCAAAGCTCAAATCGAGCAACGGTAATCAAGATGGAGAAAGAAGTCCAAAGCCCAATCATCGGAAGTAGCGGTGATGGAGATGGAGACGTCATCGGTAAAAAAGAAGAAAGTTCAGTTCTACCTGGGTATGGTTGGAAGCGGGAAGCTCTGTTATCTCTGCATCCATTCCAATAAAATCTAGCTGAACACAAAATCAATCTATATGGGGATTGGGAAAGATCGTGTTTGCTTACCTAGGTATGGTGCATGTCGTCGGCGAGAGAGGATTCCAGGTTGCAACCACTACCACCAACTTCCGCGATGCCATCTCCCACGCCTTCCTCCTCACTTGGGTAGTGTTTGAATTTGATTGAAATTTTAATTATTTAGAAACCCAATCCAATACAATCGATTAAATCCAATGATTGCATTGAGTTATATTTTCTTGTGGGTGGATGCATAGACATTTTCAACGTGTTGGCTTAACTTTTGGAGCCAGCAATTGGTGAGTTCTGAATTACAATATGATGTCGCTGTATTTGTTCGATGGTGGTGGTGGCAAGGAAGAAGTAATTCCCGGCGAAAAGCCGAAAATCGCTAGAGGAAGTTGGTTGGAGGAGGTTCTGCTTTGCTGAATGACCAGAGATCCCATTTCACTCCCACAAAATCCCAGCCAAGGTGAAGGAATGCAAGAAATATCTGGTATATTCGGTATACCGATTTACCACCGGTTATTAACTGAATATAAGTCGGTATACCGATAGCTGGATTTCCCCTACCGCATACCGATACCGCCGGTTAACGATATAACCGTTAACCACCAGTTAACAATACAACCGGTACCCTCCAGTTATCGGTTCATAATCGGTTATACCATTAACCGGCTAACCGATTACCACCCCTATAATATATCACTGTCAATATATGGTATGAAAGTGGTATGATATCATAGTGGGATGATGCATATATAATACTGGTATAATGTTGTATGATAATGATAAGATGTTGATATGAGATTTTATGATTGAGAAATTAATTTGATTATATCTTATCATGGTATTATCACTATGGTATAATAGTTATTTTAGAGAAAGTCATTATTCTGTTGTCTATTTAAGTTTCTCCAATACTTTTACTTTTCCTTATCCTAGCCATTCTACCATTGTCATCACTCATCACCACAAACTTCCTCTCTCTCTCTCTCTCTCTCTCTCTCTCTCTCTTCCTACACTTTCTCTTCTCCCTCATATGAAATTCTATTATTCTCCTTTTTAGATCTGGTGATCAATTTCTCCATGCAACAGTCAAATTAATATTTTCTCTATCTCAATGATCTCATAATAGGTGAACTTATAAACAAAATAACGAAAACAATAGTTTGCAAGGAAGAAAAAGCATCGTGTCAACGATCGTTGATTCGGAATCAGAAGCCGATAAAGCGACTAGCTGGCCACGACAAAAAGTGTTTTTCTTTGCTTTTTATTTAACTCAGTTCATCAACAATAGTTTGCAAAAGGGAAAAGGAAGGGATTGCATTGTCAATTTTATGGCGTTGGAAGGCAATATAATGACTAGCTAGACAAGGAAGTTCTCTTTAATCTATAAATAAAATTCATTACTTCAGGAGATATGCAAAATTCCGGATATAATTCGCGCTACAATAAACCGTAATCCTCAAATTATCAAAGGTTTGTGACAAAAGCTTGTTTTCGCGCTACAATTTGGGAGCGGTGATGTTCCACCCACAAATTGGGTGAGCTAAGTTGAGACAATGCACTCTAATATTTCTCTCACATCTTGCACCCCATTTTGGGCATCAAGTGACAAAGGAGTTTTGCAACTAACAATGACTTCCCCCAATCCGATTATCCTCGTCATAGAGGAATTAGTGAGCACATGCTCACATAGCTGCGATGGTGCCATGCAACCTCCAGAGAACTAGACGGCCCAGCAAAAAAAGGCTTGGTTATGCAAGGATAATGAATGAGGAGAGGAGAGGATCATCCCGTGAAGCCAAGCATCTCGTTTGTGAGAGGGAGGGTCCCACAATTCAAACGGAGAGAGATCATTAATTGATTTTATTACTCTCTTTATCTCCCTCACTTTTTCCTTCCATCAAGTTTCATCCTCTCCTATTTGCTATTCTAAACCCCACGAATGCCACCGCAACCCGTCTCTAACTCCGGCAATACTCGGGTCGTCGGCTGCCAAAAAAGGGACTAGAGGAGCGCGGAGTGATGGTCGACATCTTCCATCTTCCAGTAAAATGCTTCTCTTATGCTCTGCTTCTTTCTCACACCCAGAGGTAGAGAACACGTATTTAGACCAACAAACATTTGTCACAAATGAACAAGTATTTATAGGTATCGAACAAGTAATTATTAATCATCAAATAAGTATTCAAAAGTGTTGAACCAGTATTCAAGAACTTTAAACAAGTGTTCCCATCTCCGAGAGCAAGGAAAAGACACAGGTCCGCCTTCCCCATTATTGAGAGGGACTACTTTTGCTCTGGCTTAATAGGAGCACAAGGGTTTGATCGAGCTGAGAGAATTTTTGACAAGCGGAGAAAGAGGCCAGGGCCGTTGAAGGATCCAGGAAGGAAGCTTCAAGACTCACAACTTGGTACAACGAATGGGAATTATTTTGTTAGGATTTCCCTAAATCAAATACTTATTCATATGTTTATATATGATATGTGATTGATATTTTGATTTTGACTTTTTCGGTAACTAAAACCCAATCTTCTAGGCAAAACACCTTTATGATGTAGCTATTTCCTGATTTGATGAAGTAATTCAATTCTTTCTTTTCTTCCACTCTCTATAGCATAGGAGAGGAGGAGGAGGAGCTCGATGAGGATGGCTTCATCATCTATGGTGATTTCTTCCATTTCTTCTTTGTTTAGCTAGCTTGATCGATTTAGGGTGTAATTTGATGATGCTTTGTGTACTATTTCTATGATTTAATGAGATACCTACTGTGTTTATTATTCTTATCATCAATGCTTGATGTCAATCTATGTTTGTATCATCTATTGCTTAAGTCATTTTATGCTATGATTATTAGATGCTTTAGTTAATTGATGTTTATGATTCTATTATATGCTATTATATGCATTGTGCTTATTTTTATCTAGGTTGTCAAGAAATTACAATTTAGTGATACCCCATTGATGCTAGGCATCTATGGGAGAAGTAGCTAACCATCCATGAATCGACTAGTATCAATGCCTAACTCTTAGATCATCAATTCTACCATTGATTATGGTTCGTAGAAGCCCGCAATTAATCAAGTGATATCATAAATTCCTTGTTCTTCAATTATTAGATAATGCATGACTCGAAAGCACATATTAGCTAGTCAAATCTCGATCGCAAGAGGCGGATGCACGAGTAGAGAGTGGCCTTTGTGGAAGGGATAGGACATCTTAATAGAAGAAGCATTGAAGCATCTTGTTAATTATATTGAATGCATGATCATCTTTAATTACTACCCAAACATTAATTTTTGTTCCTTGCATTGTTTGTTTTCTTGTTTGCATTGCATTGTTTGTTTGTTTTCATTCTAGCATAAAAGAGTAGAAGCACCATCAATGGGCACCTCAACCCAAATCATGTTTACCTTTCCTCGCATCTCAATTCCAGCTCAATAGGGTAGGTTTGAGTGATTACTATCAAAAGAACTCGTGGAATACGACCCTAAGGAATCCTAGGATTTATAACTTGATTTACTACATCAAGTTTTTTGTGCCATTGTAAGGGTTTTTATAGTATTTGAAAGCAACTAGCCTCTTTTGCTCGACTACTTTGGAAAGCTATTACCTCCTTATTTGTTTTTGTCATGTAGGAATCATACCTTAGGGAAGCATTGCAAGGCGTCCAAGGATGAAAGAAAGCAACGTCGAGCCTCTCCTACTTCGTTTCTATCAAGATATGATTCATGTTGATTGGAGTAGAGAGACATCAAATCAAGAAGATCAAGAGCTAATACGAGAGACAAATAGAGAGAACACTATTATAGCAAATATGGCGCAAGTTTCTGAATTTCTTGATGCAAGACGCCAGTTCAAGTCAAAACCTCCTAGGAGCATCAATGCTAGCATCAAAGATGAAGGGCTAAATAAACTAGTAGAAGCTGTTCTCATAACACCCAAAAGGAGTTATTTAACCTCCATTTATTAGGTGTTTTATTGTCATATTGAGTATGAATTGATTTATAAAACGCCATTTGTAGCCTTGATTGTTTTCTTTTTGTTTTATCATGTAATTTAAGGTTGCATTTGATATTACAAGCGAAAAGGGAAGAAAATGGAGCTAATGTGTAGGAAAAGGAGGTGAAAAGAAGCTAGCTCAAAGATCGCAGCCTAAGGAGTAGGATCTCGGCTGAGAAAGCAACCTGTGAATCAAACCAGAGGATCATGGGCCGCACCTAGAAGATCGCGAATGCAATCTTTGGACCCATAGGCTGGAACTTGAGGATAAAACATCAAAGAATGGGCAAAGAGTTGTGGAGGCGGATCGAAGGCCACGCTGAAAGAAGCCACGATAAAGATCACGGCCGCGAACATAAGGTGCAATCTCCCACTCTGCCAAGACTGTTCGATGAAGCTTAAGATTGTGGGTCAGCACGGCCAGATCACGACTATGATGTTTCAGCCCTTGGGCCTATAAATAGAAGAGTTGCGGTACTTGTAAAAGGGAGCTGACTTTGAGAGAGAAAATTAGGATTTTGTGTTGTCTTTAGAGAGAGAAACACATTGGGAGAGCTTAATTGAAGATCCAATCCACCCAAGGAGCAAGGTCTAGTAGGTGCAATCCAAGGAGAAGAAAATGCTTTCCACCATTCCTTCTCTTCTTAGTTTGTCTTTTCTCTCTCTCTATGACTTGAATCTCTATGGTTGTTTCGGAAGGATGAAATCTAGTTTATAATTTGTTATGGGTTTGTATATGGATTTATTTGTTTTAGTGATTATATGGTTCATTTATACTTGATTATGCTTGGGTTAGTCTCCCAATTCTTCTCTACCAGCCTACAACTGATATGCAAAACTAGGTGGGAGTTTTAGGGTTAGACTGGTGAGCGCCTTAAGGCTAATTGGAGGTAGATGAATGATACTAGGGCTCCTTCTAGTGGACGAGGCGAGCGAACCCCTGCTAGAGGAATGCCTTCCTGAAAGAATGCTAGAGATGATGCAAGCGCCATCGATCCATCACTTTGGTGTGCATGATAGGTTGAACCTATTGAGAGGAACTAGTGGTCATTCTTCAGTACGTGATCTTTGACTAAGGTGAATATGGGTCTCTGGAAGCATACTAGGAGGAGCAAAGTAATCATTGAAACCCTCACTTTAGCGAGTTCTACATCTCATTCTACACACCACAAACTATAGCTAGGGGAATTGAATCCTGTGAAACCATATCAGTTCTAGTAGTCTTCCAACCACTTGGTTGGTTGTTTGTTTTGTTTTTAGTTTGGTTAGATTAGACACTTCACCCAACTTTGCGATTTGATTAGATAGTAGTTTGAAGTGAAGTACTAATAAGCTTAAGGTTCCCTTGAAATACCATCGAGCCACTTTACTACATCCCTAGCTTAGTTATACTTGGCTTTGTTAGGATTGACAAGTGAGTGTACTTCGATTTATAAATTTAAAGCTCAATCCAAAGCATATGTTCACATCATCGACGAGCCTCCCGAAGCCAATCAAGGAAGTTCCAATGAAGTGCATGAAGGTTTTGACGAGGTCAAGGTGCAAGAAGGACTTATAGAGAATAAAGATTTTGTGAACCATGGAGAAGATGAAGGTCATCTCAATCCCAACACAATAGCCAAGGAAGAAGATAGAGAGATCATGGATCATGGAGAGGAGGATCAACATGAGCCCAACAAGTTCAAAGAAGAAAAAGATGAGTGTCTGACTCAATCTTCAGAAAAAGAACATATGAGACACCTCAAGAAGATGCAATGGACGAAGAAAGCTACTCACAACTTGATGAGAGCATTTTACACGCCTTTGAGACCATGACCAAGCATCTTCAACCTATCCAAGAAGAAAAGGATGATAAACCTATCAAATAACCTCAAGAAGAAGAATAAGAAGATCATAAAGAGAACAACAAAATTAATCACGAAGATGATGATCTAACAAATTCTGTAGAAGGAGAGGATGAGATACAACCACTAGGAGTAGCAACGGAGGAAGAAGGATGCAACATTGAAGAACTTGAACTAATCCAAACCTTTTTGGATTCGTGGGAAGGTGTTGAAGGCTTCACACCACTTGAAGGATTTGAACACTTCCTGTGCCTTCTTCAATCTAAATCAAAGAGTATTCCACCCAAAGCATTCAAAATCCCAATTTAAATCTTAAAATTCTATGATTTTACTTATCTGTTTCGATTCTGATTTGACTATAAACTCTATGGACCTTAAAATCATACACTATTCACGATTTTACGATTCAAATCTTTGGGTTAATTTTACTTTTTCCCCAAGAATTTGCAAAATTACGCCTCTTGTCCTTCTCCTCCCCAAACATCATCTAGTTCTCGCACACTAACCACCATCGACCACCTTGATAAATTGGAGCATTAACCTTGAGAAATTATCATTGTAATTGTTGTGTTTTTGTGTTATTCATGCTTTTCCAGATTAATATTAGTTTGTCTTCATTTTTGTATGGACCTTAAAATCCTACCATTTTACGATTCCAATTTTACCCCCCTTTTCGATTTTATGTAAAATCCCGATTTGACTACTAAAATCCCACCTACTTTAGATAATACTCTATGCATATAAAAACCGAACTTTGTAGTGGAAGGACCCCTTCAAGATCCCTTTACTGCGCAGAACTTTGAACAATAAGAAGTAAAGTAAGGGTTGAGCAAGAAGAATTTACCATTTACAAGGTCACTCTTGTAAGAAGATGGAGGATGATATTCCTAAAGTTGGAGACCATGAAGAAAATTATGAAATCTTGGTGGTGATGCTTCAAGGAATCAAGTCAGATCTCAATAGACTTCATGATGAAGATTCGTACGCATCATTTTTGGAGAGCAATGAGATCGTAGCGTCATATATAACCCAAAGAGGGAATACACGAGTCCCTCCTTCTATCGTTACGTCTACCACATGCCTAAAATTCAAAATTCAAATTGTGGGGTGAAAGATGCAAGGTGGAGGATAAGGCGGCTACTACTTCATTGTCCACTATCAAGCTAAAGAAAGAAGAAAGATGGTGCACACTTGGAGTCTGCAATAAAGACGATTGACTTCAAGGAAGCCTTAAGATGGTACACACTTGGAGCCATGGTACAACTTGTAGCTTTGTGGAAGAAAGTAGTATTTCGATCTTCAGATTTCAACCATAATTCCATGGACTTTTGCCACCATGAAATTTCTTCAAGACGAAGGTCACTAGCGAGCTGGTTCTTTTCAGGCAATGTTGTACATGATCATCAATTGCTTATAGGAGCTAATTCTTCACGGATGTCAAACTCATTAATCTTAGAAATAAGGGTCTTTATTATCTTTTTTTTACAAGTCCAAAGACTTCTCTATTCCAGCTTCTGATGCTCGACTTAGTTAGTTTCATGTTGTGGATCAAACGAATTTGGTCCCCAGTTCCAGGGGGATCAAATTATCAATGCTTTCAAAGAGGGATGTTGATGTGACTTGAATCGGACTATCAGCCGCTACGACTTGGGTTCGGGTTCTGGGCCTGGTCTGTAACCGTTTCCTTTGGCAGATTGGATTAGGTTTAGACCCACATGGAGAAGTACTATAAATACTTCTCATACTCCTCTGTAATCTGTAATCTCCTCGATATAGTAAAACTGGCTCTCTCTCGCCTGTGGACGTAGCTAACACACATCGTGTTAGTGAACCACGTAAATCGTGTGTCTGTGTTTTCCGATTCTCGTATTCATATTCTTGCTTTGTCGATTCCATCGATTTTCCAACCCGTAGCAGCGCGTTTATAACAAGTGGTATCAGAGCCGCGGCTGGAAATCAGGCTAGGGTTTTCGATTCAGAAGAATGACGTCGGTGAACATGAAGATCGAAAAGTTCACGGGGAAGAACAGCTTCGCTATATGGCAGATCAAGATGCAGGCTTTATTAAAACAGCAAGGGCTGTGGGGGCCGCTGTCTGCGAAACAGAAGAAGGTAGCGGTCGATGACGATGAGTGGAATACCCTGGAGGAGAAGGCCCACCTGACCATCATGCTATCGTAGTCTGATGACGTCATCATTGAAGTCACTGCTGAGAAGACTGTCGCGGGCTTGTGGTTGAAACTGGAGAGTCTGTATATGACGAAGTCTCTAACCAACAAGCTGCATCTAGGGATGGCAAAAATATCCGTAACCGTGGATATCCGCCCGAATCCGGCCTAATCGGGTAGGGTAAAACCCGAACCCGAAGGACATTTAGTGGGTATGGGTAAAACTCGAACCCGGATATTGCGGGTAATGGGTGGGCATGGGTTTCACACTATCCAACCCGAACCCGCCCGATTATACACATGCACATGTATTTTGTCTAGAAATAATCATTATTTTTCTCTAACATATTTTATATTTATCATATAAATATAATATTTTCATGAAATTGTGTTGTTTTAATTAATTTTCTTCATTCTCGTGAAGTATTGTCGTACTTTTCCTCTTACGTAATGTGAGAATACATATGAATGTTAACATATTGGTTGGAGTTATGAAGAGAAATTATTACCCATGAATAACCGTGGATATCCGAAACCCGAACGGGTATGGGCATGGTTTTGATTTTCTACCCGTTTCACATGTGGGTATGGGCATGGGTAAAACCCGAACTACTTTGGGTAGGGTAACGGATATGCACTATCCGTCCCCGACCCGACCCATTGCCATCCCTGCCTGCATCTCAAGCAACGGTTGTTCAGCTTGAGGATGCAAGAAGGTACGCCTTTGAGAGAACATCTCGAATAGCTTAACTCTATTTTGCTGGATCTGCGTAATATAGATGTTCAAGTTGATGACGAGGATGCTGCCCTAATTATGCAGGTTTCTTTGCTGAGTTCATATGAGAATTTCGTTGATTCTTTTATTGCCGGTAAAGAAAGCGTGTCGTTGGAGGATGTCAGGTCTGCTCTTCATACGAGAGAGATCAGACATAAGGCGTCCGGATCTGGTACAGGTGGTGAGGCATCGGGTTTGACTGTTACAGGTGGAAAGGGAAAGAAGAAATCTGGTAAAGGGAATTCGAACAAGAATTCCAAGGGTCCCGGTCCACAGCTAGGTGATTCTTGTCACAACTGTAAGGAAGTGGGGCATTGGAAGTACAACTGTCCCAAGAGAAGAGGGCAACAGAAGAAACAAGGTTCAGTTGCCGTGGCAGAAGTGGACAACAGTTCTGAAGACGATCTCGCCTTGGCTGTAGATGAGAAGGCACATCGTGGTGATGTGTGGTTTTTGAATACTGCAGCCTCATACCATATGTCTCTGAACAGGGATTGCTTCACAACCTACTAGCAGATAGATGGTGGTAACGTGGTCATGGCTAATGGAGCTGTCTGCAAGGCTGTTGGAATCGGGTCCATAAATGTTCGGACACATGATGGTTCATTCTGTACGTGAATGATGCCAGGCATGTTCCACGAATGACAAAGAACCTGATCTCCTTGAGTCTACTCGACAGCAAGGGCTTCAGCTTCAAAGGAAAAGGTGGAGTTGTGTATGTCTGCAAAGGTTCAAGGAAGGTATTGAAGGGCGTGAAACGTGGGACCTTGTATGCATTACAAGGGTCTGTGTTGTCTGGTTCTGCTGCAGTTGCATCGTCTCAGTTTCATCAGGAAGATATGACCACTCTCTGGCACATGAGACTGGGGCATATGAGTGAACGGGGGATGCAAGTTCTATCGAAGAGGGATCTTCTTTGCGGGCACAAGGTGCAGAATTTGGAATTCTGCGAGCATTGTGTGTTTGGGAAGCTACATCGCAGCAAGTTTCCCAAGAAGGGTATCCTCCGGACGAAGGGGATACTGGATTACCTCCACTCCGACTATTGGGGTCCTTCACGGGGTGAATCCATTGGAGGCAACAGGTATTTTCTGTCTATTATTGATGATTATTCGAGATTTACTTGGATTTTCATGATGAAGCAGAAAAGTGAGGCTTTCACGAAGTTCAAGCAGTGGAAGACATTGGCGGAGAATCAGACTGGGAAGAAGATCAAGAAGCTGCAAACGGACAATGGTCTGGAGTTCTGTAATTCTGAGTTCAACGAATTCTGCAAGGATGAAGGGATTGCCCGTCATCGGACCGTGAGAGATACACCCCAGCAGAATG
Source organism: Linum tenue (assembly GCA_946122785.1). NCBI lineage: Eukaryota > Viridiplantae > Streptophyta > Magnoliopsida > Malpighiales > Linaceae > Linum > Linum tenue. The sequence continues at coordinate 58,096,556 of CAMGYJ010000006.1, read as the reverse complement.
GCGTTGCAGAAAGGATGAACCAAACATTGTTGGAGAGAGCACGGTGCATGCTCTCTAATGCTGGACTAGAGAGAAGATTCTGGGCAGAAACAGTGAACATGGCGTGCTTCCTGATCAACCGTGGACCTCACACAGGTATCGAGTTGAAGACTCCTTATGAGGTGTCGTATGGTAAGCCTGCTGATTACTCTTCACTGAAAGTTTTTGGGTGTCCTGTTTATTATCATGTGGATGAGGGTAAACTGAACCCATGGGCAAAGAAGGGTGTTTTTGTGGGTTACGGAGATGGAGTTAAAGGATTTCGAGTATGGTCACCTACTGAGCATCGAGTTAAACTCAGTAGAAATGTGATATTTGATGAGAAGTCTATGTTTAACCCCATGTTGAAGGTTACTGTTGTTGAAGGTAGCAGGAATGTTGATAAATAGGTGGAGTTGCAAACTCTCAAAGAGAGTGAGTTTGAGCACCAAGGTGGAGAAGATCAACATGATGAGGATGTCTCTGCAGAGCCAGAAACTTCAGAGTTCAGTGCACGAGCTCAACAGTCTATTGCTTCCGGTAAACCGAAGAGAGCGACTGCAGGAGTACCTCCACAGAGGTATGGCTTCGAGGACATGGTGGCATATTCATTTCAGGTTGCTGAAGAAGTGGATGCAGGAGAGCCACAGTCCTATAGAGAAGCAATTTTGGGTGGTGAAGCTGATCAGTGGCTTGTCGCAATGGGAGATGAAATGGAATCCCATGACAGGAATCAGACTTGGGAGCTAGTCAAACGACCACAGGGAAGGAAGATTGTGACAAACAAGTGGATCTACAAGAAGAAGGAAGGAATCACTTCTAAAGAGGGCATGAAATTTAAAGCTCGGGTGGTTGCACGAGGCTTTCGCAGAGGGAAGGAGTTGATTACAATGAGATTTTCTCACCAGTGGTTAGACATACTTCGATCAGAGTGCTACTAGCAATAGTGGCACATTATGACTTGGAGCTCGAGCAGCTAGACGTGAAGACAGCTTTCCTACATGGAGAGTTGGAGGAAGAAATTTACATGACTCAGCCAGAAGGATTCGAGGTTCCTGGAAAAGAAGACTATGTTTGTAAGCTGAAGAAGTCCTTATATGGACTTAAGCAGTCTCCGAGGCAGTGGTACAAGAGATTTGACAGTTACATGCTTGAGCTGGGCTACAACAGAAGTCCATATGATTGTTGTGTATATCACAGCAAGGCAGAGGATGGTTCGATGATATATCTAGTTTTGTATGTGGATGATATGCTCATAGCTGCGAGGTTAAAGTCTGATATTCAGAAGTTAAAGGGGCTTCTCAGTGCTGAGTTTGAGATGAAGGATTTGGGAGCTGCTCAGAAGATCTTGGGTATGGAGATTTACAGGGACAGGTCGAAGAAGAAGCTATTCTTGTCACAGAAGAGCTACATCCAGAAGATACTGTCGAGGTTTGGCATGTCTTCAGCAAAGCCCTTAAATACTCCTAGTGCTTCAAATGTTCATCTATCCGCAGCTTATGCACCGCAGTCAGAGGCTGAGAAGGAGTACATGTCGAGAGTTCCATATGCTAGTGCAGTAGGTAGCTTGATGTACGCTATGGTATGCACTAGACCTGATCTTGCACATGCTGTTAGTGTTGTCAGCAAGTTTATGATACAACCTGGAAAGGAGCATTGGCAGGATGTGAAGAGGATCTTCCGGTACCTTAAGGGTACACCTGATGTGGGGATTAGCTTCGGAAGTGATACAGAGTGCTTGGTGTCTGGGTATTCTGACTCGGACTATGCTGGAGATGTTGACACAAGGAGATCGATGACCGGTTATGTATTCACTCTTGGGAGTTCTGTTGTGAGCTGGAAGGCAACTTTGCAGTCGGCGGTGACATTGTCTACTACCGAGGCAGAGTATATGGCGTTGACAGAAGCTGCTAAGGAGGGAATATGGTTGAAGGGACTGGTTGGTGATCTGGTTCTACATCATGATCAGGCAGTGGTGTATTGCGACAGTTTGAGTGCAATATGCTTGGCCAAGGATCAAGTCCACCATGAGAGGACTAAGCACATCGACGTGAGGTATCATTTCTTGAGGACAGAGAAGAGGATTAAGGTGAAGAAAGTTGGCACCGCGGATAATCCTGCTGATATGTTCACGAAGCCGGTTCCACATGGCAAGTTCCAACACTGCTTGGACTTGCAGAATGTCTTGAGTGGGTGACTCCGCTCTGCGGAGCATTGATGGCGGGAGAGAGATAGAAGGAGCAGAGTACATCAGAGATTTCAGAGGAAGAGGATTCAAGTCAAGGTAGAGATTTGTTGATGTGACTTGAATCGGACTATCAGCCGCTACGACTGGTAATCGAGGGTGTCGCTGCCCGGTCAGCGAGTGGGGTCCAGGGGCAACGCTCCGGTGTTGCCCCCGGCCCACGGTGTATGGGCTCAATGTTATTTGGGTTCGGGTTCTGGGCCTGGTATGTAATCGTTTCCTTTGTCAGATTGGATTAGGTTTAGACCCACATGGAGAAGTACTATAAATACTTCTCATACTCCTCTGTAATCTGTAATCTCCTCGATATAGTGAAACTGGCTCTCTCTCGCCCGTGGACGTAGCTAACACACATCGTGTTAGTGAACCACGTAAATCGTGTGTCTGTGTTTTTCGATTCTCGCTTTCGTATTCTTACTTTGTCGATTCCAGCGATTTCCCGATCCATAGCAGCGCGTTTATAACAAGGGAGTTCTCATGAAACCACATAATTTTGATTCCATTGAATTTTTAATTTGGACATAATTTTTTGTGGTTTATTCAATTAGCTCGACAGCACAGAGGACCCTGAACGACATCCTAGTCAAACTGAGAATAGATGAGGGCTCTATCAATGCGAGAGAGAGGGATCATCCCTCAGGATGCTCCAAGTATAGAGAGGGCCACAAAGCGGGTGATCAATTAAGTTAAATTGGAAGATGAAATTATTGAATGCAATCATTATCTTGGTGCTTTTCAGTATGCCTTTGTAATCATCGTGAATTCGGACCATGTGTGAAGTTGCCCAAAATTATCAACGGATAGTCACATTTTTTTGTGCAAAATTTTTTAAATTTTTTACTTTAAAATGAAGAAATAAAGCTCCTTATAATTTATTTTTAAGTGGCGTGCGCCAGATCATACAGTAGTGCAACGCAAAGGCAGCACGCGAGAAGGGGAACGAATCAGGTCAGTAACCTTATGGTGAGTAACCCATCCACATCAGCATGACATCATCATCCTTCTCTCTCCTGGAAAGCCTTTAATTTTCCTCTCCTTAATCTTTGACGGACGATTTCTCACTCGTTTTAAGTCGATATTTTTTTTTGCACAGTTAGATCAGATTAATTGTGTTCTTCAAAATGATATCCACTTTGATATACTTTTTGAATAAAAAAAATTGAGTCATTTTTTACCAGTCTATACCATATGGTATTGATTGGTATTGAAATAAGAGCATACCTATGATTTGAAAAGCGTACCATGGTGTATGAACAAACCAAGACCGTAGGATGGTTGAATACATGATAGTAGAAGTATATTAACTGTCATTTACGACTTTTAACATTGTGTACCACAAGATACCACCCCTTACCAAGGTGGTATTGTGTGGTATTTTTTGGTCATGTAATTTGTTCACCCAGAAATTTGTAGATCCAATAGATCATGATGAACTCGATCCTTCTGTGCAAACATTTTCAAAAACGAATTAAAAACGAAGAGGATACCATATGGTATGTAGTTGGTACCGAGATGCAAGAACATTTTTTCTCAAAAAATATTGAAAATGGGTCTCATTTTGTAGAACACAACGAACTCGTTCCATCTGTGCAAAAAAAAAATTAAAATCCGAGTTAAAATGAAGAAGATATGAGTCAATTAAAAAAGCTAGAGAAATTAAAAATGACCTTTAATTCTTTATCCTTAGATCTAGATTTTCTAAATGAAATGTCCAAATTTAGTTACTGATGGATGCATAACCCATGATAATGCGCCTTATTTTTAGCCCGGCCCCAAAGCAAGCTTCTTATAATTTATTGATGGGAATATTAATAATCTTCCGTAAATGATAAGAATAAGTTATACATACACAGTAAGTTATGTATGGTCATTGATCAGCGGGCAGGTCGCAAGAAAAAGGATTTTCCTTCTTTCTATATGTTTTTCCTTGATTTGTTTCATCTTCCCATTCCAATTATCTAACAAAATCTCGTGATCAAGTGGTTTTGCCTTTTGATCAGATCTAAAAGAATCTGTACAATCTAAACTAAAAAAGAAGTTTACTTTACCCTATTATATTATGGGTAGTAGATTGTTGTTATATATTCCCCAAAAAGGTTGACTAAATTTACAACACCTTGGACGCGACGCAGTTCAGACCCCGCCCCAACAACAAGAAGCCATTTTCTATTCATGCTCTCTCTCTCTCTCTCTGGACTATGGGTATTGGTCTTTCCTCATTTTCACTCTGAGTCGCTTTGCTGCTATCCTCTTCCTCCTATAAGGAAGCTGAACAAACCCACTCTCTCTATTTAACTAGTGTGGGCCCCGGCCAGTTGGCCGGAAGAAGGTGAGGTATGAAATTTGATAATATAATGGGGTGTATAACTTATTGTTGTATAGTTTTTTTTTTGGGAAATTCGTGATAAAAATAGTGAATTTTAGCAGGAAAGAGACATGAATGAAGCAATGAATCAAAAATCGGCCTTATGAACCAAAATCAAGTACATGTTACCTTGTGAAACAATATTGTTTCTGGTAATATGATGAGGTGGAGTAAGTTTTATAGAAACCGAATTCCAGAAAATCGAATAAAAAATCGCCTATCTCGTCGGTTTTCGGGAAATGAGCATCTCACAATTGTTGCTAGCTTTTACTCGGCCCGTTGGTCGATTAATTTGCTTTATAAAACTTTCATCTTGTCGTCATTGTGCTTTCTGGTTTTTGTTAGGCCATGATAAAATCTAAGGAAATCAAGAACGAATAACACAATTTGGGATAGGAACTGCCGTTGTCGTATCGTAGAAAATGGTGGTAAACACAGACTCACCTGCCAAACTGGTTTGGATTGAGATTTTTATCGGGTATCAGGGAACCATGTGATTATAAATTAGACTTGATCAAAACGGGCCAAAACTTGAAATTCAGCATGTTTGACCGACCATGCCAAATTCTAATTATTCTTTACTTTTTAAACTTTCTATTTGAAAATAACAAATAGTGAAAGAAAAGAGATGACTGCAATTCGCCATTTACACATCACTTATTCGAGAATAAAACCATAAAAATTCAAAAGGAACTGAAAATGTTTAGGATCGTTTTAATGTTTAAAATAACCAAATAGATCGTTCTGTTTAGTTTTTTACTAACAAATACCAAACGATTCCCTATAAAATGTACTATAATTTGATCATTATGATATCAAATAATTATATAATATATATTTGAAATTAGGGATGGCAATTTCGACCTGACCCGATTTACCCTACCTGTTTGACCTGTTTTGGAGCAGGTCAAACCCGCCCCGTAGGCGGGGCGGGCATGGGTACCTCTCATCGACCCGACCTGCCCTGACCCGCCACATTCTCGATCCGTTCTTGCCTATATTACATATAATCTTAGTCAAATTACTTAGGATTTTCCTCTTATTACATTATATTTTAGCTATAATAAAGTTGTAATTTAGTGAAAACCTCAATTTCTTCAATAATTTAACTACATTTTATCATATTATGGTTTCTTTCTTGGTCTTTTAATGAAAATAACGAATGTTTCTAATATTTTTTGCATAATTACATACCCAACGGGTCGACCTGCCCCTACCCGCGCCCCGTGATAAATTACTCGACCTGGACCCGACCTGCCATGGGGCGGGTATGGGTATCGAGATACCCGCCCCGGACCTGCCCCATTGCCATTCCTATTTGAAATGATAAAAATTGGACTAATTGGGTTGGTCGAGGTTGAACCATTGAATAACTTTAAAATACATTATATTTTAGCCACTAAGATATAAAATAATAGCATGATATATATTATGTAAGAGAAAATAGCTTGTTTTAGAATGACAAACCAATGATGTTCATTTGTTTTACTTGATGGCCAAATCCCGTGTAGGTCGGACCCATTCAACTCTTTTATTTATGGTTAGCGGTTAGCCCATTAGATACCATGCATTAGTTTATTGTTAAATTTTTTATTTTTAGCAATAAAAATGAGTATTGTTTTTGCCTTTTCATATATATTTTATCACCAGGGAGAAATAAAAGGGCTTAAAGAAAAAATTGACACTCCTGGACCCGTTTAATTCCGCATGTGTACGGTAAGTTGGCCCGTTCCACAGAGGAAAGAGAAAAAAATTGACACTCTCTATTCTACCCTTTCTACAAACGCTCCTGGAGCAGGGAATTTGAAATGGGGGAAGGGTTTTTTCCTCCCTACTATTATATGGTTTTAATTTAAAAAGATACAGCAAATGTACTTAGTGTGATTGGTTATGATCCTTGCTTTTCTTTAAAATGGTCATGGTTCGAATCCCAGTACGTGTCTTTTTAATGAATAAAAAAAAGTAATTGTGAAGACCAAAATGTCCTTCCTACTTTCACTCTCGTTGCAGGAAATTTGAAATGGGGCTCCCGTTTTTCCCTTCGGTGTATTATATTATGTGTAGATTTAAAACAAACAACCTTCCTCTTCTGGATTCTTACTCCCCTCCTCTCTCTCTCCATCTTAATACCCGGAAGTCTGTTTCCTTTTTACCTTTTATGGTCGTCTCCTTTCTGTTTCCTACCTTTTTTGGGCTCTCTGTAAAACTCCCAACTTTGCACGCTTCTTCTTCAGGCTCCCAAAAAGAAACTCTCTTTTTTGATTCTGTCTTCTGATTCTTCTTCATCTGGCATCAACATGGAGGTAACAAAAACAGACCCTCTCTTTTCTTCTTCCTTTTGTATGGTGTTCTCTTCCTTTACTCTGTTTTCTCCTCTCCGTGAATATGCTCTGTTTTTCTTTTCACACCGTGCTCTGTTATTTTTTTTTTTATCGTTTTCAGGAATGGAGGAGGAGCGGACAAATACCGGCTTTCGGAGACTGGAAAACCGCGAACGAACTGCCAATCACCCAGTATTTCGATTGCGCTAGGCAGGCTGGCCTCATTCGTTACAGTAACTCCTCCGGCGAATGCGACCGCCCCCTCGCCGCCGCCGCCGATCACCATCGTTTTTACGCCGCCGCTGATTATCAGAAGCCTACGCCGGCCCCACCTTGCCACAATCACACCCAGCGAAAGGTCAGCAGATTCTTTTCCAATTCTCTGTGCAAATCAATAATCTTTGGTCGGAGCTCCTCACCGACCACCACTGAGAGCCTACCGATGTGAATGGGAGTTTGCTTCTGTGGAAAATAATTTTTTTTTTAATAAATTATGTGGGAAGTGAAACTTGAAAAATATCAAGTTGGGATTGGAAAGCAAAAGTCAAAGTCTGGTGTCATTTTTTCAACGCGGATTCTGTTGCGGAGATTTGTTGGTTTCTGAATTTACGTTTTTTCTTCCGCCCTCTGCGCGACACGTAGGCATCATTTTATTATCAAATGTTAATTATTATTATTATTATTATGTTATGGGAAAAGCAAAGCGTGGGTTTGAAAAGTTGACGCTAGAGGTTTTGATTGGGCAGACAAGATTGAGAGAGAAGCGAGGTGCGGCGGCGCCACCAGCGGCGCATGTTAAGGACAGGAAGCATGGCAGAGTTCGTGACGCGACGGAACCCACGGCGGCGGAGCCGCCACGCAAGCCACAACGTCAGCACAACCACAAGCAGAAACATTCGTCAACAACCTCCAACGACGCCGTTCCACAGCGGCCCAGGGTTCCGGTCAGGCCTCCCAAGGCGGTCGACGAGGACCTCTACAAAATCCCACCTGACCTATTGCGCCGTTCTTCCAAAAGGGTATATATGTTTCTGGATACGGTAATGTCTCAGTTCCAGCCTTCTGGTTTCCTTTTTTCTAACAGTGGTTTCCTTTTTTTACTATTTGCAGACGAAAGTGCCAGGGTTCCTGGCATGCTTCGTACCATCTGCTTGCGCTTCTTAGAGGCAGTGGGGACTGGGAATGCTCATCAGACGGTCGAAGCTTGACCAGCTCAGCAAATCTTAGCTGGCTGGGGCTGCTGCTACTAACCCATTGGAGGGACCAGGAGCCTTTTGAGAGGATTACCGAAGTTACCTTGTAGTGTCTAACATCTTTCTGTACAATGCGATGTAATATAGTATTTGTGGAAAAAGCAGTAAGTTCTGCCGTATGGAATATTGTTACAGATGTTTCTGTGATGTAGGAAGTGTTTTTTTTGTGTGTGTAAGTTGTGACATAACTTGAGCTTCTGCAGCTGTTATGAACACTGAGCATGCAATTTTTCTTCTTGCAGTAAGAGTGTTTTGCTTCAAAAAACTACTGCAGAGAAAATGAATTCTCTGCAAATTCAAACCCCAACGACAATAATCGACTTCCCACAGTGTTACCTGGATTTCAATTGATCTAATAACCAACTTCACCAAACAGATATATTTTTAAACCTGTAACGTTACGATCTCGTTCTAATCAACTCGTCTCTAGGGAAGTCAAAATATCGGAAGACCGATCAATCATTCCACAATCCACTTCAACAAAAAAAAAAAAAAAAATCACACATCCAAGAAGTGTTACAACTTCTCAAATCCAACAAAACACTATTTGCTCCCACGAGTCTGTCATCTGAACCCTATTCAAATATTTGGGCTCGTTCCCTCCAATTTTTCACATAAAATGAAAACTTTGAATTCCCATATATGGAGTATCCAACTCCCCTGCAGTTCACATTGAAACAAGCAATCGATACTTCAAGTCTGTACTACTATTACTGGTATTGTTCCCTCCATTACTCCCTCCTGCAGGTTCATGTATTCCAGGTACTGTGTTTCTGCCCCATAATCTTCTACGTGCAACAGGATGCTATCTGTAAAACAATTTCACCCTAGAAAATAAATGCTTTCACCTCTATATCTATGCCAATGCACATGTACAACATCTGTTAGTATATGGAACTACCCTATTGCTCTAACATGTGACTGTTATGTGTTTTATCGCCCCTAAAAGAAGTAAAGAACTAATATCAATGACCTAACCTAGAAGGCTAGAACAAAAACTCAGCAGAAGCAAAAAGCCGATACATTAAAAGCACAAAACGCTTCAAGGATATAGGGGTGGATACAGAAGTGGATATAAAACTGTCGAATCCTCACGACTTTTTTCTACTGCACAGCTGTGTAAAACACTGCAAGTCAAGACCGGTGAACAAAGTATCACACATGTAACATGCTCCAAAATCAACCAGAACAACTTACCCAGTAATCAGTGACCCCCAACATCATAACCTGGGTGGAAAAGTTTGTGAGCTGGTGAGGAACAACATGCTGCAGAACTTTCAACTCGTTCATCATGCCTTCAGTTTCTCAAGGAGATCTTGTGGGATCATATCTATCCTCAAAACCTGGTGCCTCATGATTTGAACTACGGTGACGTGAATACGAGTTTCTTCTGTCACTGTCTCCCTTATCAGACACCTTATGTTTCTTATTAAGCAAATGGGGGATATTGCTAGAATATGAGCCATCAATGGACAATGACTGGTCAATTCGACTGTTGGACTTACTAGACCTGATGTGATGATGCTTGCCTCCAGACGACTCATGTGCATTATCACGGTTTCTCTGCCTTTCTGGACTCCTGCAATCTCTGACACGTTTGCCATGATCCCTGTTTTTCCTAGGTTCCATATCTTTGTACAAAGGATACTCAGAGGTTGAAGTAGCTCTTTGTTTATGTTGATAGTTGGATTGTCTCTGATGATGATCTATAGTTTCTCTAACCACTTTTGATGATTCTTCACTAATTTTTGGATGTCCACCACCGATATCCATAGAAACAACCTTGGGGTCATGAAGATATCCAGAAGGAACACATTCTTCTTCAACTGGTTTCTCAAAGCAGCCAATGCCTCCTGCTTGCTTTATTTCCTCCATACAGTCATCTATGATATCCCTCATCACCTATTAACAATTTGTTCACCAACAGAAGACTGTGCATCATTAACAACAAACTCCAAATTTTTTGAAAGGAAAACATAATGGACAATTGATACCTCCAGAGTTGTTCGCTTTGTCTTCTTCCCGCGATATGATATTCGGCGACGTTTGTAATCTCTTTCCTCAGCCAATAGCTCCTCCTTTGTCTTCGGCCTGCTTGTTTCCTTGTGCCAAAAAAAGAAGCAATGTAGTGTGAACGAAATGCATAAGATCCACGGCGAGCAAAAACATACAAAATAAAAGTCATATTGTTTGGTGAGGGGCAGAACTCAAATTAGAAATGAGACAGTACAAATTTGTACAAAAAACAATTAAATCCCCAAGATGGTCTAACATAAAACAGTATACAGTGCATGGAGACAGCAAGTTGGTTACATCTAATACCTGGTTGGATGATCGCTTACGGAAACCATCATGCTCAATAATGGCTTGGTAGTTGGGACGCTTTTTCCGCTCTTCAGCAGCTCTAGCAGACACATAAGTATGCTCGATTGCCCTACAATGCGTGAGTATAATAATCTCAGGAACACTTTTACCAACTCAGAGAATCAAATCACTTACCCAGTGAAACTAAAATGTCAAATCTTCACAAGTAACATGTACAACATAAACATGTAGTTTGAGGGACAAGAATAAGTCTAATAATTCCACTCAATTGTGCTCATCAGGTGAAACTCTATCATTTAGAGCCTATATGCAAGTATCAAGATAGAAAGGACTCACACCATACCGTTGGTAAGATGGTTGTAGTTGAGAACTCTGCAATGCTTTAATTTTTGCCTCTAGTAAGGACCGCTCATGCAATGCAGCAACTGCGGCTGCCACTTGTGATATACCAATGTTATCTTCCTCAGCATTGAACTTGGCTTTCTTATATTTTTCCTGGTCACTGCACCCTTCAAGAGGCTCTCCAAACTGAACATATTTCATATTTTCACTCCCATTCTCATCTAAATCTGTTGAGATTCCTTTCAAATCCAGATTCAAACTGAACAGCACCGCCTCTTTCGCAGCCACGAGAATGCATTGCTTAAAAATGTAAATGGTGAAGGATTTTGCATTAAGTTCCCCATACAACACAGAGAGCTGAGATGCAAGCCACTTTAAAGCTTGAACAGAGTTTGGACAGGGAAAAGATAAATTTGCAATGCTAATATCGGTGCCCACCAAGGCCAAAGCTTCCTTTCTGATTGCTTTCAGACACAGCGCAGAAAGCACAGAGATGTGATCTCTCATGTACTTATCAATCACCGAACCGAAACTAGGAGAATTGCTAATAATCCAACGACCCAAATCATTCATCTTCACCACATTTAACCTCAAAACTGCACAAAATATACCATATGAGTACTGCGTAGGATAATCAACCCAACCTTCAACATCCCTCTTAATCGCCCATGATTCAGATGAGAGTATTCTAAACATCTTCTCATCGAAAATCTGATTGCTCGCCTCCCTAATACCAACAAAATCGGCACACTCAACCCATAAATCACTAGGCACGGTAACCATTTTCCCTGAATTCTCCAACTCCCTCAAGTTAACAGCACTTGGGCAATCTTCATAGAAAAAGTTGGACCTAAACTCCCGGTAATAACTTTCTAAAGAGAGGCATAGTTGGCCTTTCTTATGCTGCTCGGATGATTCGTCGAAGGGAGTTTTAACGGGGAACTGATAGTTCAGCGTTTTTGGGTAGTGAAGGGATTGGACAAGAGAAGTAGGATCCTCACATACCGGAGAGGGGCAGCGAAGCGAGTGAAGGAAGAGTGACTCCGCCGGAATGAGATGGTGACGATTGGAAAGGCAGGGAACGAGTGCCTCATTCAGATTTTCAGGTGAAGGATCGGAATCGATAAGGGTGGAGACTGAGCCGAGAGTTCGCCGTGCGAGGGATACGAGGTCAGTCAAAGAGGAGAGTGCAGCGGAGACATCACGAACTGGAGTGGCTACGGGAACGGCGACAGTGGGGTATTGGGATTGCAGCGGAGGTGCGGGCAGTGGACGAGGAGGCGGAGGTGGTTGCCACGACGGCGGTGGCGGCGGCGGGCGGTGAAGTGGGTGGAAATAGATATTAGGGGTAGGATTAGGGTTTGGAAGGGTATACGGGAAGTGAAGCTGATTGGGAGGTGGAGCTGAAGAAGGGTTCATGGAGATGAAGACGGAGAGAGACGAAGATAGTTCTGAACTAAGGTCGGAAGATCGCTCTGTTGGAACTGGTAATTAGGTTTGCACCGGGGCAGGAACTAAAGAAAACTCTCACCTCCCGGGATCCGGGACCGGGAAACAGCGATCTATGTTGGAATTCCCGCCCTGTCGCCTGAGCGGGGTGGATTCGGGTTGAGAATAGCCCAATGGAAAAGCTGGTAATTGGTAAAAGCCCAATGCTATTTTTTTTTTAATACCACTACAACACCCGAACTATTCCAAAAATGTCACTTGTGTCTTATTGTTTTCAATATTTCATCTGTGTCATGAACTATGATTTTGTTATCGTTGACTTTTGTTGACAGTTAAATTTTAACGGAATGACAGATCAACGCTGATGTGTATGCGGATGTGACTCTTTCTTCTGCGACGTGGCTCTTTATTTGTTTCTTATTTTAAAAATCTAAAATGAAATAAAAGGTAAATTTTGTGTGGCCATTTCACCAACCACATTTACCTTATCTTATCGACGAGAGAGAATTCAGCGAAAGGAAACCAAGAACCCTAAACAGTCTCCCGACGAAGAACGCTCTCGGCGCTGGTGATTCTCCTCTACTCGAGCATGGGGCGTTCGATTCGGCGCTGGTGAAGGCTCTCAGCAACACGAGAAGCGGGGAAGACGGAAAGCAGGCGATCGATTCCTCGAGGGGAGGGCGATTTCTTCAGCCTCCTCCGTCTGACGAAGATCGACCCACGACCACCATCGCCGATTCTTTCTTCTCGACATCTCCTGGAACATTCGCAGCCTTCAAATCGTCCACCATTGAAGGATTCGAGCATCCATTTGAAGAAGAAGGTGCTGATTTGCGGGATTTGAGTTTCCCCAAAATTTCTAGGGTTTTTGTGCTAGGCTTTGTGGTCTCTTTTCTGGAGTGTTGGAAGTATTTGAAGGGTGACTAGGTGGTTGGGAAGCAAAGAAGGTGTCAGAAATAGTACAAAGGAGTAAATGGCGTAGCTGCTTCGCTGGTGTTATAGCTCGAGATTCGCTGGGAAAAGATTGAAAAGCAGGGACCACGAGGATAGTGTGAAGACTAATTTACCCTTTTGGCAACTTCAATAACATGTATGATATGGGTGAAATCAAAGTAGTCAAAATCGGGATTTTACCAAAAATCGAAAACTGTGGTAAAATCGGAATCGTAAAATCGAATCGTAAAATCGTAGAATTTTAAGTTCCATATAGAAACTAAGATATAATCATATTAATAAGGTAAACGATTACTAACACAAAGGCACATAACATTGAAAATGATAATTCTCAAGATTAATGTTCCAAGATCATCATTTTAATTGTTATTTAGGGCTCGTTTGGAGAATTAGAGTCTAAATCTCTAGATTCTAAACAATCCACAGATTTGAACTCTCCAGATTTTTGAAAAAAGATTTGAAAATATTCATTGTTTGATAACTGCCATTGTTAACGTACAATAAAAAAAGAAATTATATTTGTTTATAAAATGACATGTTTATCCTTAACCAAAATAATTAAATTGGCTAAAAAAATATTGAAAATTTTATCAATAAGGATATTTAGTGGGATAAATTAAAAAAAGATGAGATAGAGTAAGAGAGATAAAATTTCTAAAATAAAAATGTAGAATCTCTCTAATTAGGAGAGATTTGATATCTCTAGATTTTAGACATTTAAAATCTCTAAACCTACAATCCACGATACAAAGAGTAGCAAAAAAACATAACATTTTGCTAAATCTATGGATTCAATAAATCCATAATCCAAATCATGTTCTCCAAACGACCCCTTAATGCGTAACTAAAATAATTCACAAGGAAATGATAGAGCTCATGGAGCTTGGCTCTTATTTTTCATGTTGTGTTTAGGTAGTTTAACTCAAAGTAGTACTCTGGTCAAGTTAATTTCAACATTGTATGTTAATCATGATTTAAAACAAATAATATATGAACTCTAATTGAATAATTAATGCTAGTGGCTTGGCAAAAATGTATTAATTAATCATTTAATGAGTTAATAATGATATTAATTCTTCTGCACGTACAATATTAGGAAAACTATTTTGCCGACGAATTCAACGGGATGAAGGGAAAGAGAATTACCGAGCCATAATTTGGTTATTTTTTCTTTTCAATTTTTTTTAATAGGAAAAATATTTGAGAAGATCCCCATCATTGCCCTTTTTGCCAAATCAGTTCCGCTTTTTTAAAATTTGCTCAAATAGCCTATTTTGTTCTCATACGATTTTAATCCCGATTTTGGTAGGATTTTACGATTTTTACGATTTTAATCCCGATTTTAAACGATTTTAAGGTCCACCGATTTTATAGTAAAATCAGGATCGGAATCCCTAAGTAAAATCCTAAAATCCTACGATTTTACGATCAAAATCCCGATTTTGACTGCTTTGGGTGAAATTAGTATGTATTGGTCATGTACATTGGTGGTTGAGAAGTCGTTGTCTTGGGTCGAATTATTCAATTGAGATGGGAATCGGTTTTGTGGTCTTCCAGAAGCAAAGTTGTATTCCAAATGCTTTGTGGAATGCTTTACGGAATAGAATATTAGGGGTGGTTAAAGTATGCTTAATGTATGAATTCGATGAATTTAGGCTATTGTTAAAGGGGGATTGTTTGGTTTTGCAGGATGTCGACATTGGTGGAGTTGATTGTCCATCATGGTGGGAAAATGAAATATTCTGGTGATGGTATTTGCTACATAAATGGCAAGTCAGCGGCTGTTGACATGGACATAGATTATGTCTCGTTCTTCCAACTCCAACAAATTGGAACAGTCCACTTCAATTACGCAAGGGTTGAGAGGCTGTGGTACATGACACCCTCCGACACTTTGGATAATGGTCTAGTTGAAATACGGTCTGATAGTGAGGTGATGGATGGCTTGCTCCCAGCAATAGAAGATGGAGAAATTATGATATTCATGGAAGCAATAGAAACTCAAATAGGGGACAATGAAGAACTTGGAGAAGAGTTATCTGATGATGTTGATTCGGAGGATGGGGATAACTCACAAAACCGAGACATTATCCATCTCATGGATGATGATATCCGTACTTTGGATGATGATTTCATTGATGCAATGGAGGAGTAAGGAGTCAGACCACGACGAGTTCGTACTCGTGTTGATCGAACTGGGAAGGAGGTAGAGCAAGAGTCTTTGTTTGTTGATGGTGACCCACTTGTGGATGAAGGCAGAGGTAGGCCTGTCAAAACGGTTTCGGGTTTTCGGTTTAAGCCGAACCCGAACCGTTAGCAGTGTCTATGGGTTCGGTTTTTTCGGTTTCAACCCGTGACTTTTGGTTTCGGTTTCGGTTTCAGAAACCCGAAACCCGAGAGGGAACCCGAAAACCCGAATTTTTCTTAGTTCTACGCTGTCGTTTTGTTTGTAGGGTTTTTTCTTCGACATTGAGCTGTGGCCTCGCCAGTCGCCTGTGACTGTGAGCATCTCGCCGCGCCATTCGCCAATCGCCACACTGCCCACACACTTGACGATCGGCAGCAACCCTACCCTGCAGCGCCAACCCTACTCTGCAGCGCAGTCGCCAGTCAGAGACTCCCCCTGTCGCCGGCGAACTCATCCCCCGTCGCCGTCGTTCAAGAATCAAGATCGAAGCTTCGACAAAGGAGACGCCACCCCTTTGCAGTTCGCACTTCGCCATGGAATCCCAGTGAGTCTCTTCGCCATGGGTCTGCTCTGTTCTCGTTTCCAAGCTTTTTCTCCTTTTCAAGAACTTGCTCTGCTTTTTTTCTGGGTTCGCCTAGGGTATTCTATCCATATCTTTATCGTTGTGAAGAACATATTACTTGTGAAGGTTTTTTTCGAGTACAATTTTGAATGCTCTCCCGTTTGTTTGGCTCAGTCGAGAATAGCAATGTCAAAACTCTAGAACTAAGATGAGTGAAGCTCGATTATATATCTCAAAACTCTGGTTTTAGAGACGGCTATGAATTTGTACAATTGCTGGCTGGAAGTTCTGGAACCTTGGAATTGGATTGACTGATGGCTATGAGGATGGTGTTATGCGCACCCGAAACTCGAATCCTCCAAACTAAGCATGACTTGCAATTGTTGAATTCCAAAAACACAAGCCAGTTCTTAGCAATAGCCTCAGTTCTTTCCAGAGTACTGTTTATCAACCAGTTTATTAGGAGGTATACTTTTGGGGGCATTTTGTAATTGCTTGTTCTCCAGTTGTCTACACTTGCGCTGACAGAGTTGGATTGTAATCTTAGTGAAGCAAGTATAGCTTATGAAACTGTAGTGGTGCAATTTTTGTTTTACTTGGTTTGTTTATGGGGTGGGGAAGTTTGTTTTGTATGGGCTGGGCAAAATTTTCCTTTCTATTTTGGATGGGGAAAGTATCATCATTATATTTTTGACATGTAATGTAAATATGTGGCTGTTTCGATTTTGGCGATATATGTCCTTTTTTGTTGTTGTTGTTGCTACTCTTAATTTTGGTTGGAAAGGAGAGAAATGGGGACTCTCTGTACATGACACGATTGCTACTTTGCATTTGTTGTACTAGAGGAGGTGAAATAAATTATGCTGCCTGCCTGCCTAATGTGCATATGTTTTCTTAATGAATGAACTTTAACCCAAGCATTTTAACTTGTAATAATACGCATTTTGACAGGGGAAGTGAGGCACCATCGGCTTCTCGTCCTAAACGTGGAGGACGCTCTAAGAGTACCAGCATTCCTGCTCCTGCACCGTCTTCCGATCCTGCTCCTACTTCTGCACCGTCTATATGTAGCTTTTCAAGTATATGTAGCTTTTCAAGCTCGGAGTGGAAGTGCACCTGCAGGACCTAGTGGAAGCTCTCGTGCAGGACCCAGTGGAAGCTCTCCTGCTACCCATGTTTTGGTCTCGAGTCCTACTATGTCACAAGTGGAAGAAGACTATGTCGACAACAATTCCGATGAGAATGATGAGACTTATGTAGATGTAGAGCCTGATGAGGAGTGATAATGGTAGTAGTATTTATCTTGTATGGTGGATGAATTTTTATTTTATTTGGATGTTATCATTTGAGAATTGTAAAACTAATGTGTTTAATTACGAGTTGAAGATAATCTCATCTATGATTGTCGTATTTTATGTTGAACAAAATTATTTATAATTTTGCGCCAAACACCAAACATTTTTTTGCATATGATAGTTGAAATACCTTCAATTTTGGACCTATGGTATTACTAAAATATTTAATTATACAAAAATCCACAATTAAATAAGATATGATTAAGTTACGTATAAAATATGTTTAAGTATTTTACTTTGTCTCTAAACTACTAATACTCTTTAATAGTTAATAGTATGTCTATAGTTATAGAATACATAAAATTAAATATTTTAATAATTAAATAATATTTTAATAATAAACTAATATGTAAATATTAGTTTTATACTGTCCATGTCCCATAAAATTAAACATAATGGTAAAATAAGAATGTACAAATAATAAGAATATAATTGTTTTGTACAATGTAAAATTCAAATCACAAAACTAAAAAAAAAAAAAAAAACTCAGGCCGGTTCGGTTTCGGTTTCACCCAAACCGAACCAAACCCACAAACATCCATTTCGGGTTTCAGTACCCGAAACCCACATATGAGCATCTCGGGTTCGGTTTGTGAGGGGAGCGGGTTCGGTTTTTTCGGTTTCCACGGGTTTCGGGTTCGGTTACCCGAACCGAACCGAACCGACAGCCCTAGGCAGAGGTAACAGTGAGACCATTGGTGCGGATGAGGGTGTTAATGAGGACTTGAGGGACAGGGTTGTGGATGATTCAGCCTACAGGGGTTCAATTGAGTCACGCCACGTGAGGGGGAACATTGATGACGAAGACAAAGATAGCCCTCTAGAAAACGGACCTCGATATGACCCTATGTGTGACCATTCAGCCCTTAAGTTGGTTGTGGACATGACATTTGACAACCCCGAGCAGTTCAAGGAGGTCGTTGAAAACCATTGCATTGCTATTGGAGCTGACATGAGATGGACTCGGAGTGACAAGCAAAAAAAGCGTGCTCAATGTCGTAACAACTGCGGGTGGTACGTTTATGGAAGTTGGCATGGGCGTTCTTGCTTTATGATCAAGAATGTTGGAAAGGATCACACATGTCCTAGGTCTGTGAGAATGAAGGTTGCAAATGATGTTTGGGCTGCTAAAAAGTACCTCGATAGTTCAGAAGGGAGCCGAATTGGAAGGTCAAGAACATGATGGTTGAAATAAGGCAAGCACACAACGTTCAGATTTCCAGGAGGCAATGCTATAGGGCTCGGATTTATGCGAAGAGAATGTTGGGTGGCTCATTGGTTGAAGAGTACAATAAGCTCAGGTCCTATGTGGCAGAAATAAAGAGGAAAGATCCTGCTGGAACCTTCATACTTGAGGTTGACCCAAGTTCTATTCCTGAACGTGTGCTTTTCAAGAGGCTGTATATAGGGTTTAGTGGTTTAAGTAGGGGTTTCACTAGGGGCTGCAATCATATGTTCGCTTTGGATGGGTGTTTCCTTAAGGGGGAAGTAACTGGTATGTTGTTGAGTGCAATTAAAAAAGATGGTGACAATCGGATGTTCCCTATTGTGTGGGCTGTTGTAGAAGGAGAGAATAGTGATTTATGGAAGTGGTTCATGTCAATACTTCAACAACACCATAGGACCACCGATGGATGTGGATGGACCATCATATCTGATCAACAGAAGGTACTATACATACCCCTCAATGAAGTTTCATTGTTTTTTAGTCTCGATGATGTTTCACTAACTCATGATTAATCTTGTTTCCCTAGGGACTAGTGCAAGCAATAAGCACTTGCTTACCCGAAGCTTCACAGAGGAAATGTGCACGACATGTCTTTGCCAACTGGAAGGTCAATCACCGAGTTAAGGAACATCGAGACCTCTACTGGGCAGCAACATATGCCACGAATGTTCCTGAATATAATTATCATTTGAAGAAGCTGAAAGACATTCAGACTAGTGGGGTTGATCCTAGCTTGCATAAGGATTTTCTGGATCAAGAACCACACACCTTCTGTAGAGCGTTCATGAGCCACGTACCAAGGTGTGACTCGGTGGAAAGCAACATATGTGAAACATTTAACGGTTACATCCTTGAGGAAAGGGAGGACAGAATTATCGACATGCTAGAGGGAATTCGTCGGAAGTTGATGGTTAGGTTTTTTGACAAGATGAAGAACATTGAAAGAGTTGATAGCGTTTTCTGTCTTAGGATCGAAAAGAAGCTCAAGATTGGGATAGATTTGGCAAAGATGTGTGTTGTTAGTCCCGGTTTGGAAGAGAAGTTCGAGGTTGCAGAAGGTAGAAAGGGATATGTGGTAGACTTTGAAGACAAATCTTGTACATGTGGTTATTGGGGGCTGATTGGTATACCATGTCACCACTCAATTGCATGTTTTCAATATGGGAGGTTGGAACCAGAGATGTTTGTGATCCAATATTACAAGGTCGAGGTGTATAAGATGGCCTACAGACATGGCATTCCTACTTTGGAAGGCCAGCAGGCATGGCCAAAAGCTGAAGGGTATCCTGTATACCCTCCCAAGTTTAGGATTCTGCCTGACCGCCCTAAAAAACAGAGGAGGAGACAACCAGGAGAAATCGAGACTACTGGTCATGGGGCTGGAGGTGTTGCCATCAGGAGGAAATCCATTGTCATGCATTACAGCAAGTGTAAAT
Organism: Linum tenue; assembly: GCA_946122785.1. NCBI lineage: Eukaryota > Viridiplantae > Streptophyta > Magnoliopsida > Malpighiales > Linaceae > Linum > Linum tenue. The sequence goes on along the minus strand of CAMGYJ010000006.1, from coordinate 58,076,515 downwards.
CTCCATATCACAACGTGAGACGTTGTCCACAACTTCATGCTGGAGAGGTAAGGTCCATTAGTCAATTACAAGCTCTTTCAATATAAGAGGTCTGAATGTCATGCTAATTACGATATTTTCAATGTATTATAAAATGTGGGTGGAGATGAGGCAGGTGGAAGTAGAAGAGTTCGCAGGAGAGGGAATAATGAAGGTGGTCTAGGTGCATCAGCTGCTCCAGCTCCATCTGGTCCAGGTGCATCAGCTGCCCCAACTAGACGTGCTGCTCCAGCTGCAAGAAGGACCAGAGGTCTGTGTTCCAAATGCAGAGGAGATGACCATAACGCAAGGACATGTCCCTAAATTGGCGGAATCCAGGTAAATCTAATGAGAGATGAAAGCATAGAATTGAAATGAATGTTAATATGAAATCTGATTCCTGCAATGTTGTGTTAATAGGAAGCCTTCGTTAATCGTGAAGTGACCAGCAGGCGTGATTTAGCAAGGGAGGTTAGAATGGTATGTGAATAATCAGAATGCATAGCCTTACTATTATATTTGGTGTTTATGTGATTTTTCAAGATAAATAGCTCTAATATGTTACCTCCATACACGAATGTGCAGGCTAACCAAGTGATTGGAGTATTGCACACTGATTTGGGTAATACCTATGTTATACTTAATGGTGCTAATGGACGTGGCAGAACGCTAAGAAGTGGAAGGATCCTTCATAATGCAGCTCCTACTGAGATAGATCAAGGTGGATCTCAACCACCTGCCACGCAACCTTCTCAACCTCGGCAGTAGTTTAGATGGAAGTAGAATGTGTTTTTGTATAGTAGCCTACCTCTAGCAGATCTTTGGTATTCGTTTTCAGATGTGACATTGAAGTTGGATCAACCTTTTGTATGGTAGGTTACCTGTAGATCCATGAAAATGGTGTATATTTCCTAAACATTGGATCGACATTATTATCTACTTCTGTGAATACATTTTAGGTACCTTAAGGGATGACATTTTAGGTACCTTGGTAATGATCTGTTTATATGAATGTAAAAGCAGCTATTTAGGTATGTCCAGTTTGGTATGTCCAGTTTTTGTGAATTGATGTTGCCTGCATTTTGGTTACTTAAGTATTACACACAAACTGGTATAGCCACTAGATGCACGTTAAAATATAAAGAAAGATCCCATTAGATAAGTAACATATTCAAGGTTCGCACAACTGCTTACAACAAGAACAGATTAGAACATGCTGGAGGAATTCAAACCTACAATAACTATCCCTATAACTAAGGCTGCTAAAACGACCAATACACACAACAGACGAGTATTGGCCAACCTTAAATCCCCAATCAACCTAGCATTCTCTTCTCTAATGCTAGCTAAATCACCATACAACAATTTTAAGGCCTTCTTTCTTCGCACTGCTTTTTCTTCAGCAACCCTTAAACTCTCTTTCAAGCTTTCAGTCTAAAAGTCCATCAAACCTAGGTTCGACCTGATATGTTCATTCCCTCCAACAACCCCATTGGAGCAAGCACCTTCGCTATCTTCGTTCAGAGTATCAGCCCAAATGAACAAACGACAACTTTCTTCCTCATCCTGCCATGTAGAAATCAACCCATGGTGAGATCATTGCTCATCTCAATCACAATTAAATAACAAACTACTACTTCATTTACCTGCCAATGAGGGCAGCAATAGAACTGCCTCCCCGGATTTAGTTCAGTTCGAGAAACATACACAAAAGCTGGTATATTTTGCCAACATTTAACAGTACGTGAGTTTGATGAATTCGACCCAGAAATGCTTTGCGAGCCTCTTATGGACATTTTTGAATTAATGCCACAAAAACAGGACACTAAATCCCCAATTGAAAGAAACCCTAAATTACCAAAATCAACAATTAATGTACCTAATAGATGGTAAGGCTCTTTTTTGGCGGATTGACATTCCTCACAATTTGGGTCTTCACAGTCGAATCTCCTCGCCCCAGCACAAATACTAACCGCAGCTTCTCGTGGCTCCTCACTGCCACTACCACGACACCCACTCCACGCCGACGCAACGCAAGCCCCGCCCTCGCTACTTCTCCATATGCGCCTGCCCAAACACAACAGCCTGTCGTCCTCGTCTTCGAAAGCCACACTCGAGCAAACCAAGTTCGACACTTTGGCTGGGTAGAGGAGAAGAAAGGGTAGAAGAGAAGAAATTAGGTCGATGGGAAGAGGGAAGATGGTAAATATAAGCCGGGTAAACTTGTAAAAAAAAAAATTTAATTCCCATTTGACGTGGCATCAACGTGTCTGCCACGAGGTAGCCACGTTGGCAGCAATCTGACGTCATTTTAAAAGCCGCCTGGTCAACCGTTAAGACTTAACGGTCAACAGAACCGACAGGATACAAATGACACAAAGTATAATAGTTCAGGGCACAGATGGAATATTGAAAGCAATAGGACACAAGTGGCATTTTTGGAATAGTTCGGGTGTTGTAGTGGTATTAGCCTTGTTTTCATAGATATCCCCATAACGAAATAGTACATACGAAGTATATAACAATATATGACCTTTGCAGGTCAAATCACAAATGAAAAATGAAAAGACCTTTGTAGGTCTGACAAAATAGGGCTTTCTTGCCACGATATGGGCTGTCCTATAATACCTGAACGGCATGGGCAATATCATGATTTCTTTCTTTAAAGGATCAAAATCATAAACTAACCATGCTGAAAATTGAAGCAGGAAAGCAAATCCTTGTATCAGGAAGACTGACACTCCCAATGAGCATCTTTACCTGCAAAATGAACAAACATAGAGGCCCGAAAACAACAGAAGAAATACATAATAAATCTCCACTACCGCGATCCAAACCCTTGAGCAGCTTCACACCCAAATGCCAATCACGACAACTTTCCAAAAGACTGTAGTCTCCAACTCCCTGTCAAGGGTAAGCTTCACACGTGTTGCTTCATGAACACCCTCCAAGTGAGTCGACTCCTGGAACAACTACGTGACCTGCAAAACAAAAACCATAAAGACACGAAAGCTAGCCCAGCAAGCACCGCACTGCCTTGGATCGGGACAAAAAAACTTGCCCAGCTTGGTGCGGTCACCCTTATCCTCTCCGCTGCGCGTGTCCTCCAATGAAAGAGTGACTGTGAAACAACGGGTGCGTGGAAGACATAGAGGAGAAGGAAGTTTCACCAACGGAACTACACCAACGTCGGCCGGCGGTAGGGGTGGGCAACCGATTTGGTAAATCCGAACCGAACCCGAATTAAACCGAACCGAACCGAAACTAAAATAATGCTATTCGGTTCGGAATTCAGAAGGAAAATACGGATATTTCGGAAATTAGGGTTCTTTCAACCGAACCGAAATTCCGACCGAAAAACCGAAATACTATAATTGCAAGCTCCAAATGGTGGATTTTTATGTTTGTGGTTGTGTTTAGACTTAAATATTTGAAATATTTAATGATTTATGTGTTGAAAAGTTTGACTTTATCATTGATGATGCATATAATTTCATATTTATTGTTTATATTAGGGTAAAAAATAATAGATACAAGTAACTTCACAAATTCGGTTTTGTGTGAAAAACGAACCGAACTGAATTATAATTCGGTTTAAACCTACCGAACCGAATTATAATTCGGTTCGAATTCGGTTTGAGGTTTGGGAGAATTCGGGAATCCGATATTCATAATTTCGGTTCGGTATAAACCAAACCGACCGAATGCCCACACCTAGCCGGCGGGGTTGATATGGGGACAATCCGGCAGCAATTGCACCCTGGATCAACGGCTTTACATCACCTGCCAATAGAATAGGTTCTCCATCCCGCAATCGGGAACCTAATCCAAATCCGCTTTCTATGTCTTTCATAGTTGAGATGTGGAAGAAGATCGAACGGACGAAGGGAGGGAGACTGAATCGGGGTCGGCGATGATTCTGACCGGGGTTGAAACGTATCTCCACTCGTGGACTAGGTAGCTCCTCCTACAAAAACAAAGAAACAGAGGAGCGCCCCTGTACGACACTCAAAAGCCTCGGCAAAATGAATTTATTCCAGCCATTAGCATTAATCGGAAATCTGATTATCGAAACACATAATCAGTTAACGAATTGATAAAAAAAATGAAAGACGAAGTCTCTTTTTCGACAGGACTAGTGATCCTATAATTGGTTGGTGCAACCCGTTGCAAGTTATTGAGCATGGTATGCGATGGTCGGCAAGCGGTGCGGCGGGAACGCTGCTGGTGGAGATGGAACAACGCTAGCCGTAGGGGAACCTGCTCCTCCGGTCATCACTTTGCTGCAAGAGCTGGTATCGGCGCTGATGCCGCAGCGCGTGGTGAGACCCAAGGCCTGGGTGACATTGATGCCTAAGGAAGCAAGGAGTCCGGGAGTGTTGTAGAGGTTGCAGAGACAAGGCAGCTCCGTCCTCACGGCTTCCTTGATCGGCTCGCCGGTGGAATGAAGGAGGTGTTGCTGATGTAATTTGCGCAGGGGATCAGCTTCGAGGCGCACGACGGGGTGTGGGTAAAGGCCAATACTACATTGCCGCTATTAAAAGTGCGGCACCGGTAACATTGTTTTTATTGGGCCACATGGTTGTGATGTGGTACCAACCGAGCTTATTAAACCTAACTTTAAACCCGATGGAACATGAATATTGGAACCAACCCAAGTACCAAACCGTTGCTACCCAAACAGACGGAACGGGAATCACCACTACAAGAAAACCAGTCTACAGAGGCAAATAATTAGAGGCAATTGTTATATTGGTATCTATAGCTAATTTTTAGGGGCAAATATATTATTTGTCTCTAGAGGCAAATCTAATAGTCTTTAGAGACAAATACAAATGTTGCTTATATTTATGTCATATAGAGACAAATTTAATAGTCTTTAGATGCAAATATAAATGCTCCTTATACATATATTATATAGACGCAAATCTAATAGTATTTATTGACAAATACAAATGTCTCTTATAATTATGTCATATGGAGACAAATCTAATAATCTATAGAGATAAATACAAATGTCACTTATAGTTATGTCATTTGAAAGACAATTTTAATAGTCTTTAGAGACAAAGATAAAAATTACTTATACCCATATTATATACTTACTATTTAGAGACAAATACATATCATCCTAAAATACTAATTTGCTTTGACATTTTCATAGAAACCAAAATGAACAGAAGATATGGATACATTTGAAACCAATTTCTAAAAATTCTCGTAGAAGGTGTAGAACACTTCAAAACAAGAAGCCACAATTTCAAGATTACTTGACATTTCCAACATGTTACCAACCTTATTTCAAGGAAAAGAATGATCTGATTTATCTCATATGCATGGGCTTTAATCTAGGAATTTTAAACAAACACTTCATAAACAAGCAGATATAATTTTTTTTTTTTTACATGGCAGACATATAATTGTCTACTTCCACTTAATTATTACCGGCCCGTCATCACTTAATTGCTGGCCCATCATCAGCGGCCCTAATCTGAAGCGGCAGTGGGGCGGACTTAGGTAACCAGAGCCTGTAGCGAGAGCGTAAAAACGTCAATATTTTAAAAATTCAAAGTTGTAAGTGTGAACAGAGCATTAATATTTTATTATTATCTGTTATTTTATAAATATAATTTAAAATAAATACTATTTTGGTATTTCTTAATTTCGAATTCCTCACCCATCTGCGACCAAAAAAATATATATAAATCACCATCACTTATGCATTTTTCTTCTCTAGTTGTTCACAGCTGTGTACCATCAACCCGCGGGTTGACTCGCGGGTCGACCCAGTTTGACCCTGACCCGATGAGTAAAACGGGCCGCACGCACCCGCCGGGCCGACCGCTATAAGGTACCGGGTTAGAGGTCAAATTGTGTTATTTTTTCCTTTGATTTGCGAAATGCGCCTATTTTCCGATTGTTCTTTTCGCCCAACTCAATCTTTGGAATCCTAAGTTGAACATTTGAATATTTATGTTATATAAGTGTGTGTGAATTTTCATTATATGTTGGATCTAAGTACGATATGTTATTTTGGTGTAATATTATATGTTATAACTCATATGTTAGATAAGATTTGATATAATTTATGAGGATAAGTACAATATAATGACTTTTTCCATATTTCCGGGCCAAACCGGGCTAAAACGGTTGACCCATTAACCCTTGACCCACTAACTCGACCGGGTCCGGGTCAACCCGCGGGTTGACAACCTTGGTACCTTCCTTTTTATTCCAATAGAGTTTTTTTTTTTTACTTTCCTTCTTTTCTTTTCCGTTTCACTCTCCTTTACTCTTCGTATTCCTTTCCCACCATCTCTTCCAAAGCTTTCTTCAATGGTGGATTTGCCCACTTTCAACCAAAATCACCCTCTCTTCATTAATTAAGCTGAGAATCCGGCATCCCTGCTAGTCTCCTCCGTCTTCACAGTTCCAATTTCAATTCATGGCTTTGCTCGACGATGATGGCTCTTTTTTTTTATCAAAGAATAAACTTGTGCTCGTCGACGGCTCAATTCCGATACCATTCGCCGGTGACCCTCTTCACGGTGCCTGGAAACGGTACAGCGTGCTCGTCGTCGTCATCTCTTGACTCATCCGAGCGCTCGCACCTGTCATCACACAGAGTGTTCTCTAGCTATCTAAGGAGAAGGAAGATGAGGAAAGGAAGCTCCGAATCTGCTTCTTCTCCTCTCGTTATCGGGGACAAAAATGAGAGAATCGCGAATCGGGTAGGTCTTCTGAGACATGCATGTTCATCTTTTTTGTTAGCCATCCCCTCCAGATCTGAGCGCAAATCGGTGACGTTTCCTCCTCCTCCACAGATTTAGCTATCCCCCTGCTGAGTTTCCTCGCATCGAACTCGTCGACGTTTCTACTCCTCTTCACTTTCCTGGATCGAGGTTGCAAATCTCTTTAGACTTGGCGGTAGCAATCAACGTTGAGCCAGTCACTCGCAGAAATCGGCTTCACTGGTTGCAGGAAACAGAGGCTATGAGTGTGCTAGAGAAGTAAACAAAGGGTTTCTCTATCATTAGTGTTTTGATTTCACTGTTAATCAAGGTGTCCTTGCAGATCTGGGGTATTGATTTAGTGGACGTCGCTTGAGCTGGATTTGGACTTCATATGAAGAATCTCCGATGTTTTTCGTTGGTGTTCTAGTAGTTAATCGAATGAGGGTGACAGAGTTGAAATGAAGTGCTGTTGGTTTGATGAAGAACAAGAGAAGTCTGCAATCCTTATTGCAGAAGGATTCGAAGTGGATCAGAGGAGAAGAGAGGAACGGCGTCGTCTTGCTAAGTCGTGGAGAAAGAAGAGGCAAAACGCACCGGATCGCTTAGTAGTTGTTAGTCGTTGTTAGCCGTTAAACTTTACTGTTTATTTAAATATCTAGCCTATCGTGTAAGGACATCTGTCGTAGTTTTGTTTAATTACTTTCCTATCTATAAAAAGGAACAGAGGACTCAAACATTAGTTGAGCTTCCTCTTCCACAAAATCCATCTTTCGCGTTATGGCATCAGAGCTACACGAGCTCTAGGGTTTTCCGCCGCCTACGACGGGATGTCCGGAGGACAGACTCCACCTAACACGCCACCCACCGGCATTGGTGGAAGTGGATCGACGACGACATCAGGAGCAGGAGGTTTCCAATTTGGTACCTTCAACCAGACCCAGCTGCAACCTGAAACCATTGTTTTTGGTAATCCCTACTACCTTAACCCAAATGAGAACATGTCTCAATCTCTTGTTGCTGAACCTTTCGATGGAGCAAACTATGTGTGAAACCCTTACTTTATATTACAAAATGAAACAGTAAAATACATCGAGTTTAAACATTCTCGGGCCCGAGCTTTACATATAATTTTTTTTTTTAACTTCAAACCATAATATACATTTCCTTCAGAGTCAAAACAGAAACCGGGGAAGTCCGCTTTATTACAAAATCCACACAACATAAAACATTTAAGGAGTTCGGAGTCCTCCGCCCACCTCATGGCTTCCCTTCACGCTTGAGTCCCGATATCTACAGTACAAACCTTACTTCTGATCTTGATCTGAGGAAAAATGGTGACGAAGGATGAGTCGTCGCTCAGTGAATAAATTCTAAGCTCGGGTCGACATCAATACAAAAACAGTATTGGGCAGAAACACCCTAGCACATAACAGGACTTAAATTGTTTTATCACACTTTTCATTTTACTGAATCAATCAAGTTCCCATATTCACAACTCATCACAGTCAAACACATACAACGTGTGATAGATAGAGGCATTTTGCATATACAATTTCACTTTCAAATTTGCTAAATGATATACTCCTCGGGTTGTACAGTAGTGGAAGGCTGCAGGATAACCATGTACAGCCATCAGTTAACTGGAGTACCGCGGGACAAAACCCCATCCGGTACGAATAGGAGTGCACAAGGCACGAAACAGGAGTGCTCAAGGCACAAAACAGGAGTGCTCGCACCAACAGGAATATCGCGGGACACAACCCGGACCGATACAAAAACAGGAGTCGCCACGGGATTACCCCAGCCCGGCTAACTGAACAGAACAGGAGTACCGTGGGTCGTCACCCACTCGGCACGGTGCGGAGCACGAGCGCTCAAACAGGAGTATCGTGGGGTTTACCCCACATCGATACAAACAGGACACACTACTGTACCGAGGTATCATAAAGCCTTTTTACTTATTCTTATGTATTCACCTCTTTTCATTAATAGTTCACTAGACACTATAGGCTCAAAAGCATTCATAGTGCTTTTGCACCCTCAGTCACCAAAGAACGGAATGTCAGTTGAGGAGCTGATTCCGAGTTATTCAAGCAAAACAGGCTTAGTAAGCCTAATGGCTTACTCCAAATCTAAACAGACAACACGGGTTCGCAAGTTCGAATACTTACTCAGAATCCACACAATAAATCAACAAAATGTCTTTCCATATCCCATTCACAATTCATGCATTTCCAACTTCATACCAAACGCAGATAATGAATAAACACAAATAAGCCATATCACATAGCCAGATCATTTCCCATAAATTCCCATATTATACCGGAGCCTCTTCATGACCCCGATATGTATTCGGGCCGCTTCATGACCCGAATACTGTGATTATGTTGAAGTAGATCTAAGATTAGAATCTACTCACCGTTTTGTCTTCACTCGGCTATGCCCTTGCCTTTGGATGAGCCCCCGGCTTGATCCTTACCTTTATGTACAAGATTTCCAGGTTATGCAAGCACCAAGACACGTATACAATCATCATAATCATGGTTGTATTCATGCATGTCAATAAGACCACTAGGGAAGTCATACGATTGTACACTTTTCCATGCTTCCTCATTTTGATAATTTCTCCCTTGATACTTAACCAAATCCGTTGATTCTCGTTGCTACTGAAACTAGATTCATAGGGCTACAACATATCCAAATTTCAGACCATTTGGATCAGCCTTTTGATCCCAGCAATCATTTTAACTTGACATTTCAAAACTGTCAACAACTTTCTTTCACTTTAAAACCAACTCTCCTTCTTCTAACAATTGTTCCTGACCACTCCGACATCAAAACTATATTCTGAACGGTCAATTCTAAGAACCACCTATACTTAACCTCATACCAAATTTCTAGAACGATCCAACGACGGATTCGCACAGGATCTTACCTCTAATCTGCTGTCCTGCTACAGAAAAACAGTATCGCACCCCTTCTGTCCAGCGACTTTCCTCGATGAACCAGAGATCATATCGATGATCCCAACGGTCAAATCGTAGCCAAAGACGTATGAAACCCAACCTACAAATATCAGGACGATCCAACGGTTTGATTGTCCGGAATCGTCCTTCTCACAGGCTGTCTCGCTGCTGGACGGAAATTGGCAGCACCCCCTTTGCCTCCTTCTTCTTCTTCCTCTTCCTCTCCTTGATATGCTTTTCTTTCTAGCTTTCACTCTTTGTTTCTGAAAGGGGGTGGTGGTTTTTGAGGTGGTGGAACCAGGTGAAAGGAAGAGAGCAAGAGATGGACGTGGGAGAGAGTGAGGGGAAGGGATGAGAAGGAAATGAGAGATAAGAGGATGGGCAGATTTTTATCTCCCTTATCTAGAATTCTCCATCCCTCCAAATTGTCTATTTGGCCCTAAACTTTCCTTCACTTGCAATTAAGTCTAGCACTTCCACTATTCACTTTCTTTTTGGTTCAAAAGACTAATTTTTGTAACCCAATCACAACCACGTAATTATAACGTAATACTAGTACGAGGGCTGGGATGTTACATTTCCTCCCCTCTAAATAAAATTTCGTCCCGAAATTTACCTTGAAACAAGTAGGGGTATTGTGCTCTCATGCTTTCTTCCGTCTCCCACGTGGCTTCTTCTCCAGTGTGACTTTTCCAAATTACTTTCACCATAGGAATACTTCGATTCCTAAGTTGTTTCACCTTTTGGTCCACGATCTCTTTTGGTTCCTCCACATAGCTTAGATCTTTCTGGACCTCAATCTCATCTGGTTCCAGTACATGTAACGGATTCGATCGGTATCTTCGAAGCAAACTCACATGGAAGCCATCATGAACTTGAGACAATTCTGGTGGTAAGGCAAGTCGATAGGCTACCGGACCTATCTTTTCCAGAATCTCATAAGGTCCGATATACCTCGGACTTAACTTACCCTTCTTCTGGAATCTCAAAACACCTCTCCAAGGAGACACTTTCAAAAATACTTTCTCTCCACTCTGAAATTCCATCTCTCTTCGGTGGATATCAGCATAGCTCTTTTGCCGGTTTTGTGTGGCTTTCAATCGGCTTCTGATCACTTTAATCTTATCCACTGTCATCTGAACGATTTCAGGTCCCTCCAATTGCCGTAACCCATCCTCATCCCAGCACACTGGGGATCTGCATTTCCTTCCATACAGAGCTTCGTATGGAGCCATACCAATACTACTATGGTACTGGTTGTTATAAGCAAATTCAATCAGTGGCAAATGTTCATCCCAAGAACCTTGGAAATCCAGTACACAAGCTCGCAACATTTCCTCAAGAGTGAGGATTGTTCGCTCGGATTGACCATCGGTCTGGGGATGAAAAGCGGTTGAAAAGTTCAGACGAGTACCTAGTGCTTCTTGCAAACTCTTCCAGAATCGAGAAGTGAACCTCGGATCTCTGTCAGAGACGATGGATACTGGTACTCCATGTAGTCTCACTATTTCCTCCACATACTTCTTTGTCAGTAACTCTAGCGAACAACCCCATCTAATGGGTATAAAGTGAGCCGACTTTGTCAATCGGTCCACAATGACCCAAACGGCGTCGTTCTTCTTCTGAGTCCTAGGTAGACCATAGACAAAGTCCATGGTAATCTTTTCCCATTTCCATTCTGGAATGGACAGTGGTTGCAATTTTCCCGCTGGGGCTTGATGTTCAGCTTTCACTTTCTGACATACCAGACACGTCAAGACATGTTCAGCCACTTCTTTCTTCATCCTTGGCCACCAATAATGAGATCTCAATGAACGGTACATTTTTGTCGTTCCGGGATGCATTGCATAAGGAGAGGAATGAGCTTCTTCCAAAATCTCCCTTCGCAATTCATCCACATTTGGAACACAAAGTCTTTCATTTAGTGTCAGAACGCCATCTCGGAGTGTGAATTTAGTTTCTTCCCCTTTACGACTCTTATCAATAATCTTCCTCAATTCAGGGTCTTGATCCTGAACTTTAATAATTCTTTCTCTCAGAATTGGTCGCACTTGTAAAGTGGCCAATAACCCTCCTGTGGAATTCATTTCCAATTCAACACTCATAGCTCTCAAAGCAATCAAATTTGCCATTAACCAGTCTCCTCATTTTTAGTACGATGCGTGGTCTTTCGACTCAAAGCATCTGCCACAACATTTGCTTTGCCTGGATGGTATTCGATGGTACAGTCGTAATCTTTCAACAACTCTAACCACCTCCTTTGCCTAAGATTTAGCTCTTTTTGCTCCATCAAGTACTTGAGACTCTTATGATCAGTAAAGATCTGAAAAGTCTCACCGTACAAATAATGACGCCAAATCTTTAAGGCAAATACCACAGCCACTAGTTCTAAATCATGAGTCGGATAAGATTTCTCATACGGTCGTAATTGTCTGGAAGCATAAGCAATTACTTTGCCATGTTGCATGAGAACACATCCTAACCCTTGATGCGAAGCATCACTGTATACCACATAACCTCCAGTTCCTGAGGGAAGGGCAAGAACCGGTGCAGTGGTTAACTTCCGCTTCAACTCTTCGAAACTGGATTGACATTTATTATCCCATATAAAAGATTGCTCTTTCCTCAGTAACTTTGTCAATGGTGCAGCAATCAGAGAGAACCCCTCAATGAACCTTCGGTAATATCCGGCCATGCCAAGGAAACTTCTTAGTTCAGGTATATTTTTCGGTGGCTCCCATTGTATCACTGCTTCTACTTTCCTTGGATCCACTTCTATACCTCTCTCAGACACCACATGGCCCAAAAATACTACTTGATCCATCCAAAATTCACATTTGCTGAACTTAGCATACAACTGCTTTTCCCTCAGAATCTGCAGTACGATTCTCAAATGCTCCATGTGCTCTTCTTCACTTCCAGAATACACTAGAATATCATCACTAAAGACGATCACAAACTTATCTAGATATTCCTGAAACACTCGGTTCATCAGTGCCATGAACACAGCTGGAGCATTGGTTAACCCGAAAGGCATAACAAGAAATTCGTAATGCCCATACCTAGTACGAAAAGCTGTCTTCGGTATGGACTCATCCGCTACCCTTAATTGATGATAACATGATCTTAGATCAATCTTCGAAAAGACCCTCGATCCTTGTAGTTGGTCAAATAAATCATCAATCCGAGGTAACGGATATTTATTCTTAACCGTTAACTTGTTGAGCTTCCGGTAGTCAATACACAGACAAAAAGTTCCATCCTTCTTCTTCACAAATAATACCGGAGCGCCCCAAGGGGAGACACTAGGTCTAATGAACCCCTTATCTAGCAACTCTTGAAGTTGCTCCTTCAGTTCTTTAAGTTCAAACGGAGACATCCGGTACGGAGATACAGAGATCGGAGCAGTGCCCGGTATCAGTTCAATAGTGAAGTCTATTTCCCTTTCCGGAGGTAATCCTGGCAGTTCCGAAGGGAACACATCCAGGAACTCCTTCACAACCGGAACATTTTCAGGTTTCAATTCCGGTTTGCCCTCAGTCACATAAGCCAGATACACTTCACAGCCTTCCTTCATCAAACTCACCACCTTGGTGGCCGAGACTAGGCAACTAGGCACCACCTGTCTAGTCCCTCGAAAAATCACATTCTGACCATCTGGTCTTTCGAAAATTACTTCCTTAGTATAACAGTTCATTACGGCTCTATGTTGGCTTAACCAATCCATTCCTAGAATTATATCAAATTCAGTCAGCATTAACCTCAATAAGTTAGCTGGCAGAATAGTTCCAGCTAGACTTATTGGGGCATCAGGATAGGCATATTCAATCACTACGGTATCTCCTACTGGGGTTTGAACTATTACATTCTTGTTCAACATTTCAGAGTGCACAGGCAACCCACGTGAGAATGCAGACGATATGAATGAATGAGTGGCACCAGGATCAATCAACGCATAAGCGGCAAGATCGTAGATAAGAACCGTACCAGTAACGACCTCTGGAGAGATGTCAGCCTCCCTCCTAGTCATAGCAAAGGCTCGTGGCTGCACTTCACCCCGACTGCTCTGTCCACCCTGACTTTTGCCACGATTATTACCACCTCTTCCTGATCCTCTCACTGAACCTCCAGTCCTTCTGGACCCTTGAATTGTGGTCTGGGATCCAGCAGGCCTGGACTCTGACATGTGGGGACAATCGCGGAGAAAGTGGCTGGTGTCTCCACATCGGAAACACCCACCAGTTACCCTCCTACAAACACCCATATGCTGATTCCCACAATGTGGGCAAATAGAAGCTGGGCCTGCACTTCTCCGCTCCTGTCCAGGGTAACTGGACACTGGACGCGAAACCTTCGGACTCTGATTAGGTCTACCCCCGAATGAGTTCCCAGCACTCGAGGAACCCACGTTCTTCCACTTTCTCTTCCTTCCTTCATCCATCTGTGCTCCCAATTCATTCACCAAATCCTCTGCTCTCATGGCAGCCTCTCTCAAGGTGGCAAGATCAGTCGTTTCTGATTTTGCTACTATCATCTTGATCTGGGGATTCAGGCCTTGCTCATAGCGGTTGCATCTAGCACGTTCAGTAGGTACCAACTCCATCGCGAAGGTCATCAAACGATGGAAAATGGCATCATACTCTTTAACAGTCTGCCCCCTTTGTTGTTTCAGGTCCAGAAACTCTTTCTTCTTCCTATCCACATACAGATCAGGCACATATTGCTTACGGAATTTATCAAGAAATTCCGCCCAAGTATACCGAATTGTACGATCCTGAGCCCCGGGTACGGTCAACCACCAGTCATAAGCATCAGACCTGAGCAGGTAGTACATATACTCCACTCTTGCTTCATCAGGACACTCAAGGAGGTTAAAGATTCGTTCAATCTCCTTGATCCAGTCCAGAGCATCTTTAGGGTCAATAGCCCCTTTAAAGAACTCAGCCCCCATATTCCTCAGCCTTTCAAAATCCTTGACATAAGGATTGGCTCTATTGCGGGACTCAGCATTATTCCCATTAAAATTAGAACCTCCACCATTAGGGTTCCCGTGAGGTTGCGGATCTGCTCCTTGACTGAACTCCACAAAAACAAAATACAAAGGCAAAATCAATAATTAGTCACTTCCCCGTGAAATCATTTAAGTTTTCCCAGTAAAATCTCGTTTAAAACGTTTTGTATCCACGGGATCATATCCCAGCTCTGATACAAAAAATGTGAAACCCTTACTTTATATTACAAAACGAAACAGTAAAATACATCGAGTTTAAACATTCTCGGGCCCGAGCTTTACATATTTTTTTTTTTTTTAACTTCAAACCATAATATACATTTCCTTCAGAGTCAAAACAGAAACCGGGGAAGTCCGCTTTATTACAAAATCCACACAACATAAAACATTTAAGGAGTTCGGAGTCCTCCGCCCACCTCATGGCTTCCCTTCACGCTTGAGTCCCGATATCTACAGTACAGACCTTACTTCTGATCTTGATCTGAGGAAAAATGGTGACGAAGGATGAGTCGTCGCTCAGTGAATAAATTCTAAGCTCGGGTCGACATCAATACAAAAACAGTATTGGGCAGAAACACCCTAGCACATAACAGGACTTAAATTGTTTTATCACACTTTTCATTTTACTGAATCAATCAACTTCCCATATTCACAACTCATCACAGTCAAACACATACAACGTGTGATAGATAGAGGCATTTTGCATATACAATTTCACTTTCAAATTTGCTAAATGATATACTCCTCGGGTTGTACAGTATTGGAAGGCTGCAGGATAACCATGTACAGCCATCAGTTAACTGGAGTACCGCGGGACAAAACCCCATCCGGTACGAACAGGAGTGCACAAGGCACGAAACAGGAGTGCTCAAGGCACAAAACAGGAGTGCTCGCACCAACAGGAATATCGCGGGACACAACCCGGACCGATACAAAAACAGGAGTCGCCACGGGATTACCCCAGCCCGGCTAACTGAACAGAACAGGAGTACCGTGGGTCGTCACCCACTCGGCACGGTGCGGAGCACGAGCGCTCAAACAGGAGTATCGTGGGGTTTACCCCACATCGATACAAACAGGTCACACTACTGTACCGAGGTATCATAAAGCCTTTTTACTTATTCTTATGTATTCACCTCTTTTCATTAATAGTTCACTAGACACTATAGGCTCAAAAGCATTCATAGTGCTTTTGCACCCTCAGTCACCACAGAACGGAATGTCAGTTGAGGAGCTGATTCCGAGTTATTCAAGCAAAACAGGCTTAGTAAGCCTAATGGCTTACTCCAAATCTAAACAGACAACACGGGTTCGCAAGTTCGAATACTTACTCAGAATCCACACAATAAATCAACAAAATGTCTTTCCATATCCCATTCACAATTCATGCATTTCCAACTTCATACCAAACGCAGATAATGAATAAACACAAATAAGCCATATCACATAGCCAGATCATTTCCCATAAATTCCCATATTATACCGGAGCCTCTTCATGACCCCGATATGTATTCGGGCCGCTTCATGACCCGAATACTGTGATTATGTTGAAGTAGATCTAAGATTAGAATCTACTCACCGTTTTGTCTTCACTCGGCTATGCCCTTGCCTTTGGATGAGCCCCCGGCTTGATCCTTACCTTTATGTACAAGATTTCCAGGTTATGCAAGCACCAAGACACGTATACAATCATCATAATCATGGTTGTATTCATGCATGTCAATAAGACCACTAGGGAAGTAATACGATTGTACACTTTTCCATGCTTCCTCATTTTGATAATTTCTCCCTTGATACTTAACCAAATCCGTTGATTCTCGTTGCTACTGAAACTAGATTCATAGGGCTACAACATATCCAAATTTCAGACCATTTGGATCAGCCTTTTGATCCCAGAAATCATTTTAACTCGACATTTCAAAACTGTCAACAACTTTCTTTCACTTTAAAACCAACTCTCCTTCTTCTAACAATTGTTCCTGACCACTCCGACATCAAAACTATATTCTGAACGGTCAATTCGAAGAACCACCTATACTTAACCTCATACCAAATTTCTAGAACGATCCAACGACGGATTCGCACAGGATCTTACCTCTAATCTGCTGTCCTGCTACAGAAAAACAGTATCGCACCCCTTCTGTCCAGCGACTTTCCTCGATGAACCAGAGATCATATCGATGATCCCAACGGTCACATCGTAGCCAAAGACGTATGAAACCCAACCTACAAATATCAGGACGATCCAACGGTTTGATTGTCCGGAATCGTCCTTCTCACAGGCTGTCTCGCTGCTGGACGGAAATTGGCAGCACCCCCTTTGCCTCCTTCTTCTTCTTCCTCTTCCTCTCCTTGATATGCTTTTCTTTCTAGCTTTCACTCTTTGTTTCTGAAAGGGGGTGGTGGTTTTTGAGGTGGTGGAACCAGGTGAAAGGAAGAGAGCAAGAGATGGACGTGGGAGAGAGTGAGGGGAAGGGATGAGAAGGAAATGAGAGATAAGAGGATGGGCAGATTTTTATCTCCCTTATCTAGAATTCTCCATCCCTCCAAATTGTCTATTTGGCCCTAAACTTTCCTTCACATGCAATTAAGTCTAGCACTTCCACTATTCACTTTCTTTTTGGTTCAAAAGACTAATTTTTGTAACCCAATCACAACCACGTAATTATAACGTAATACTAGTACGAGGGCTGGGATGTTACATTCGAACTCTGTCTGTAACTCACTATAGGCTCGGGAAACAAAGAGAAGATGTGTACGAACGAGATATCCAGCAACAAGAAGAAGGAAAAGGGTTGAATAGACGAACTCCCGAACATTTGGCGATCTCAGATGTGTCGATATCAATGGTGGCTCATTATTTCGATGAATCATTTCTTCGGACAGATGTGTGGAGTAGATCCATACAAGTAGTGTTGAAAACTAAGAACAAAGTAGGATTCATTGATGGGTCACTGCCAATACCTCCTAGAGAATAAGATCTGTTTAGTCTCTGGGATGCTTGTAACACTGTAGTACTTTGTTGGCTGCAAAACTCTATGACAAAGGAGATTCGCAGATCTGTGTTGAATCACACTAATGCTAAGACGTTGTGGGATGAACTAAAGAGGCGCTTTGGGTTACCCAATGCCTTAAGGATCATGAACATTGAGGATGAGATCCAGGCCTGCAAACAAGGTTCTAAGTCCATCAACCAGTACTACACAGCTATCAAAGGCCTATGGGATGAATATGTGGAATTTTGCCCCATCATACCATGCACCTGTGCCCCTGGAAATCCCATGCCTTGTGCTGCTGTAACTGCATTTGTGCAGAAGCAAGAAACTGACTACCTGGTGAGGTTTCTGAGAGGACTTAACCCAGAGTTTGAAGTGATCAAGACACAGTTATTGCTGCAAAAGCCACTGCCTACAGTTTCAACAGCAGTGGATGACCTTCTTCAACATGAGCAAAAGTTGAAGGCTGATGCAGCTATGGGAGGAAAGAGAGGACAGAATCTGGCTCTTGCAGTTGGTGGTAACAATACAAGAGACAACAGCTCAAGAGAAAACAGTTCAAGGGACAATAGTTCCAGGGAGAACAATGAAGCAAGGGGGAGAAAATTCTGTCGATTTTGCAAGATGAACAATCACACTATAGAGGATTGTTGGAAGCTGAAGAAGAAACAGGAGAGAGAAGGCAATGGTAATGGATCAAATTCGAGTTCTAGCTCAAGCTTCAGCACTCCAAGGTTTGCTGGTTCAATTTCTCAAGGAAGTGGGAATGAGAATGTCTCTGAAGGCAGTGTGTCTAATGAAGGTAAAGCATCGAATCCACCTGGATTTACTGCTGAAGAAATGAATTGACTCAGGTTTCTTCTGCAAACTGGTGCTAACACACAACCCTCACCACCTACTTCACCATCAATTAACCACCAAGCCTACTCAGCTACCTATTATCCTTCCCCATATCCCAGTTTTTCAGGTAAACATGTCCTGTCATCCTCTCAAAGTAGTAAAACACACAATCTTACCTTATGGATTGTAGACACAGGAGCTTCTGATCACATTGCTTGTAGTCTTTCACTCTTTTCTAGCTATAAGCCAATACAGAATTCCTTTGTCTATCTTCCCAACAACACTAGGGTAGCAGTTACATGTATAGGAACAGTCCAATTGGATTGTGGTTTGACCTTACATGATGTCTTGCTAGTTCCACAGTTTTCCTTTAACCTCATATCTGTTAGCAAGCTTACTCATGATAACCCCTATTCCTTACACTTTCAATCTGATAAATGTGAAATTCAGGACCTATTAAGCCAGAAGAGGATTGGTTTAGCTCACACAAGTAGAGGTCTCTACCAGCTTGCCCTTTCTTCAAGACCAAACAAGCCTTCCCCACCAAATCACCTTCACCAAGCAGCCTTTGCATTCAACTTTCATCCTCAAGACCTGAACCTATGGCATTGGAGATTGGGTCATCCTAGTCATGACATGCAAACTTTACTTAGCAATGTAATTCCATCTGTTTCCAAACTTAAGACAGTTAATTGTGATGTATGCCATTTATCCAAGCAACACAAACTTCCCTTTTCTGTAGCACCAGTGTTGCACCTGCAGTCTTTCATTTAATGCACATGGATATTTGGGGTCCATTATCTACTGTATCTTATGATGGATTTGCATATTTTCTTACTATCGTGGATGATCATTCTCGATGTGTTTGGGTATATCTGATGAGACACAAAAGTGAAGTAAGAGGCTTGATTCAAGGGTTCTGTAATCTGGTCAAGAACCAGTTTCACACAACAGTGAAAATTATCAGAACAGACCAGGGAAAGGAGTTTGAGATGTGTGAGTATTTTTCAGCAGAAGGGATTGAACATCAGGTCTCCTGTGTAGAGACACCTGAACAGAATGGGAGAGTGGAGAGAAAACATCAGCACATTTTGAATGTGGCTAGATGTTTAAAGTTTCAATATGGTTTGCCTCTTTCCTACTGGAGTGACTTCATTCTGCATTCTGTTTATCTGATCAACAGGATTCCCACACCTCTCCTTGACAACAAAACTCCCTTTGAGATTCTTTATAAGCAAGTGCCATCCCTGGGGCACTTGAAGGTGTTTGGCTGCTTATGCTATGCCACCACCCTTGTTCATGGCAGAACTAAGTTTGCCCCAAGGGCAAGATAGTGTGTATTCCTGGGGATTCCAGCAGGGATTAAAGGGTACAAAGTCCTTGATATCCATACCAGAACAGTTTTCTTCTCCAGGAATGTCACCTTTTATGAAACTATCCTACCTTTTAAACAACTGGATACACCTTCCACTTCTTTTCCACCTCCACCCCCTTCCAATCCTTCCACTTCTTTTCCAGTTCCTGCTCCACCAATCCAAATTCCCTTTTCTTCTCATCCTTCTTCTCACAGTCCACCTCCTCCTCAGCCTGTTTCATCAATTGATGAAGGGAGGACTTCTGAGCATGAGGTGTCACCTACCACAGTGGTTAATGATCATTATTCATACTTTGATTCTGATGAGCAGGAATTGCACCCACAAGCTGATGTGGATCTAGATGATCCAAACATTCTTGGGAACAGGAAATCATCTAGAACTGTTACTCTACCAAGCAAATACAATGACTACCAGTTAGATCTTACTCTCAAGTTTGGAGCTTTTGGCACTGCTCAGTCAAGCAGCAGGTATCCTATCTGTCTGAATGTTGATTCTCTCAGTAAAGAAGATCAAAGTTTTGTGATGAATGTCATTAACCTGGTTGAACCTAAGTCATACTATGAAGCTATAAAATCAGATGTGTGGAATAGAGCCATGAAGGATGAGATGTATGCTCTAGAAGAGAATCAGACTTGAGACATTGTCCCTTTACCACCAGGAGCAAAAGAAGTGGGAAATAAGTGGGTTTACAAAATTAAACTTAGATCAGATGGGTCATTGGAGAGAAACAAGGCTAGGCTAGTTGCTAAGGGGTATACACAGGTTTATGGAATAGACTTTCTTGATACCTATTCCCCTGTGGCTAAGATCAACACAGTAAAGACCTTCTTAGCAGTAGCAAGTGCCAAGCATTGGATCTTGGAGCAGCTTGATGTCTCCAATGCACTTCTGCATGGAGACCTAGAAGAAGTGGTGTACATAAAGTTACCTCTTGGTTTAGAAGTTCCTTCAGGAAGTAATCAAAGAATGACTTGTCGTTTGAAGAAGTCACTGTATGGCCTAAAGCAGGCATCCAGACAGTGGTTTGCCAAGCTCACAAACTTTCTATTGAAGTTTGGTTTTTCACAGTCTGCCTCAGATTATTCATTATTCACTAAATGGACTCATGGAAAGATTACAGTGCTTTTGGTTTATGTTGATGATATAATTCTGGGGGGAGATTCTAGGAAGGACATTGAGCAGGTAAAGGTAGCATTGAGTAAGGAATTCAAGATCAAGCTGCTGGGGCCTCTCAAGTACTTTCTGGGATTAGAGGTCAGTAGAACCTCAGATGGTTTGGATGTATGCTAGAGAAAATATTGTCTGGAGCTTTTAAAGGACACAGGTTACCTGGAGTCAAAGGGGTGCAAGACACCTATTGATACTAAAGTGAAGCTGACATCTAAAGGTACTCCACTTGAAGATGCAGAAGGATACAGAAGGTTGGTGGGAAGATTGCACTATCTAACCATCACTAGGCCAGACATTACATTTGCTGTGCAACAGCTGTGTCAATATCAGAAGAATCCTTGTGTGGAACATATGCAGGCAGCCTACAGAGTTCTTAGGTACCTGAAGTCCTCACCAGACCAAGGAATCCACTTTAGCAGTGAAGCAGAATTGAAGATGACAGCATACAGTGATTCTGATTGGGCAAGTTGCCCTGACACAAGAAGGTCCATTACTGGATATTGTACCAAGCTTGGCTCTTCTTTGGTTACTTGGAGAACTATGAAACAGACCACAGTCTCAAGATCATCCTCAGAAGCAGAGTACAGGGCATTGGCACATCTAGTTTGTGAAGTTGAGTGGTTGAAAAGGCTGCTGTCAGAGCTGACCATACAGGTACCTTTACCCATAACAGTTTATTGTGATAATAGATCTGCTATTCATATAGCAGAGAACCCAGTGTTTCATGAGAGAACAAAACACATCGAGATTGACATGCATGTTACAAGGGGAAGGGTAAAGGTTGGTTTGATCAAGCTGCAGTACATCAATACTAATGAGCAGTTAGCTGACATCTTCACCAAAGGGTTGGATCGATTCAGGTTGAAGGAATTATTGGTCAAGTTGGGGATAAGGTTGATACCACCAACTTGAGGGGGGATGACAGAGTTGAAATGAAGTGTTGTTGGTTTGATGAAGAACAAGAGAAGTCTGCAATCCTTATTGCAGAAGGATTCGAAGTGGATCAGAGGAGAAGAGAGGAACGGCGTCGTCTTGCTAAGTCGTGGAGAAAGAAGAGGCAAAACGCACCGGATCGCTTAGTAGTTGTTAGCCGTTGTTAGCCGTTAAACTTTACCGTTTATTTAAATATCTAGCCTATCGTGTAAGGACATCTGTCGTAGTTTTGTTTAATTACTTTCCTATCTATAAAAAAGGAACAGAGGACTCAAACATTAGTTGAGCTTCCTCTTCCACAAAATCCATCTTTCGCGTTAGAGGGTGGAGCTTCTTCGCCTGTTCTCCTGATCGGTTTCTTTGGGGTTGGATGGTACGATCTTTTGCTAGCTTCAGGTCGAAGAAGCAGCTGCAGCAGAGGCCTCAATTGAATCGATCTGTTCTGTATGCAGTTGTTTGAGATTTGGTCAAGTAAAAAAAAAAGGAGAGTAGACACAATGTATTCTTTATTTATTTTTGTATTTATGTTTTGGCCAATGTATTCATGTATTTTAAGAATAAATGTATTAAAATGTTCTTAATAAAATTTGAATTATTATTTTATTTGTCTAATTGAATGTAAAATTTAAAATATTAATCAAAATTATGAAAGTTGAAATAAAAGCAAAAAAATTACAATGCAAATATTTGCTTCGGTAAGGTGTTCTAGAAACAAATATAATTGTCTCCAAAACTAGAAATAGGAATAAAAAAATTTCTCTATAAAATCAAATAAGAAGAGAAAAAGATAGGTTCTTTAAAGTGGAATTACAATCAATAAGATTTGATTCAGATTCCTTAATTAGAAGCAAATATTATTTGCATCTACATTTGCTTCTAAAGAGAATTATAGACAGAGACGTCCGATGCAAATAATTTATTTGCTTCACTAAGACCCACTTTTGGTGCCTCTGGAAACACCACAACTAGCCTCGAGGTGGGTCGAACACGGGACCTCACACTTCCCGCTCGAGGGTCTCTAGAGAATTTTACCAATTGGGCTATGTGACATTTGACTGACGCTTTCTTTTCTAATTATGAGAATTGAGATCGATTCTTCAATATTGTCGTACAATATATATTTTATGATCAATTATTTATCTTCTAAATATTTATTTATATTTTCACTAGTCTGTCCTTAACTTATATGTTTAAGAAGGAGAATCAAAATTAAAGACAGAAAACAAAATTAAAAGAAGTGAAGGTTGTATGGAAAATATTTATATAACTGACAACTTAGTTAACATGAGAAAATTTATTGTTTTTTGTACAATAAAGAGTTCACTTCAAAAAGATTAAGGTTCATATACGTCATTTAAGGGACTTGGTCATGGAAGCTTTAGAAGGATATCAATTTTCAAAGCTGCATAGCAAGCTTTGAAGGAGAGCAATCTAGGGTTTATAAATGCTAAGTAAGTACAAAACTCAATGAAAGCTAAGTTGTGCATTAACATGCTATGTTCATTGAATGACCCCTACTTAAATATTCGTCCTAAACTTCGTTATATTGTTAGTTGGTTCATTCTCATTTAGGAATTGGTCATCTCTATTTGAACAAACTCAACATTTGATAAATACGACCAAATAAGGTGTCATGGAAGTCCAAAGAGGAATCTTATATGGTTAGAGATTATAAGCAACAACGACATTGTTCCAAAAAAGGATTGTAGCAATGAAGAGTGGTAATTCATCCTCCAAAACGTCCTACATCCCAATCAAGAAACTTTGAATGACCCATGCCATGGCGTTTACCAGTTCCGTCTTCAATGCATACTGCAAAGATGCATAAAACCTTTTACCAACCTTAATTTCAACCACTTACCAACTGATCACGCACACTGTGTTAAATACTGCAAGAATAAGTACTACACTGCCCACTGTGCTAAAAACCTTACGTCTAGATCGGATCAAATTTATGAGAATCACGGTCTAATAGTAAAGAACATCTTAGTACTAAAGATTATATATCATTGCATTCAGTCCCGTCCAAATGCAAATTCAATCTATTTTTCTATTATATTTATAAAATTCATAAGAAAGAAAACCAGTAACTTTAGCAAGCCAGATTATACAATACCTATTTTTGTCCTTGGTCATGTGCGCTAGTAGAGGTGGCTATACGGTCCGGTCCGGTTAAATTGGTCTAAATTGATCCGGTCCAGTCCGGTCTTTTTGAAAATATAAGGACTAAAGATTAGATTGAATACATTCCGGTCTTGACCCGGTCCGGTCTCAACTCGGTCTTGATTTTATATTGAACTTGTGGGGATTTGAGTGGCCTAAGGCCTGAAAGGGTAAGGAGTTGGTTAAGTTTTGTACTAAGTGCAAACGTTTGTGACCGTTTATGCAAATTACCCTTAAGTTTTGGGTGTTGAGCTCTCTTATCCGGTCTTTATCCAGTTTTTCGATCCGGTCCCGAACGGTTTTTTACCTCAAATCTAAGCCCAAAGATTGGATTGGATTGTTTACTACCCGGTCCCGGTCCGGTCTCGGTCCGGGTTATACGGTCCGGTTTCGGGTAAAACAAAAAAACCCACACCAAATAGCCAGCACTATGAGCTAGGGCTGGCTATTTGATTCGGGCTTTTTGGTTTTACCCGAAACCGGACCGTATAACTCGGACCGAGACCGGATCGACACCGGATAGCAAACAATTCAATTCAATATTCGGGCCTAGATTTGAGTTAAAAATCGTTTGGGACCGGACCGAAAACCATATAAAGACCGGATAAGAGAGCCCAACATCCAAAATTTAACCTCCTCACCCTTTCAGGTCTTAGGCCACTCAAATCCCCCCTCAGGCAACTCAAATTCCCACAAACTCAATCTAAAATCAAGTCTGAATTGGGACCGGACTGGTTCAAGACCGGACTGTATCTAATCCAATTTTTGGTGCTTATATACTCGAAAAGACCGGACCGAAAACGGATGATTCGGACCAATTTAGCCGGACAGGATTGTATAGCGCAACCTAGCGTAAGTCTCCTCATGGATTTGAGGTAGGTAGAATATATAATTATGTAAATCCAGATTTAGCGAGTAGTTGAATTGAGGAAAGTTTTTGTATTTAGGCGATACCTAAACCATCCCTGTAACTTAACTTTCATCCCTCGACCGGCTCTGTATAAATCAACTCCAACTTCTCCAGCTAAACCAGTCATCGATATGGGCAAGCAAACCATGGAAGGCGTTGCTCATCTTCTTCTCCAAGCCTATACCCTGTTAGCGGCCACTCTACTAATCACTACTGCCAATTTCTCCCACCCAACAGCCGCCTACGATCCAAACCCTCTCCAAGATCTCTGCGTTGCAGTCAACCACTCCATCCATGGCGGTACATATTTTTTTTTCAACTTGTTCATATTTTGACTAGCTTTCATACATGTATATAACTTGTATGGAATTTGGCTTGCAGTTTATGTCAACGGGAAATTCTGCAAGGATCCCCGCAAAGTGAGCCCGAACGATTTCTTCTACACGGGCCTCAACGTCCCTCGCAGAACATCAAACAGGCTCGGCGTCAACGTCACCCTCCTGACGGCGGATTCGATCCCGGGCCTGAACACCATGGGCCTGTCCCTGGGCCGGGTCGACCTGGCGGCCAACGGCGGGCTCAACCCGCCCCACCACCACCCGCGTGCTTCCGAGATTTTCTACCTCATCAAGGGGACCCTTTACGTCGGATTCATCACCGCCAACCCCACCCACCGCCTCTTCGCCAAGATCCTCACCGCCGGCGACGTCTTCGTGTTTCCCCTCGGCTTGATCCACTTCCAGTGGAACATCGGGTCGCGTCAGGCGGTGGGGTTTGCCATTTTGAACAGCCAGAACCCCGGGGTGGTGACCACGGCGAACACGCTGTTCGGAGCGGTGCCGGCGGTGTTGTCCGACGTTCTGGCCAAGGCGTTTCAGCTGGACGTGGCCACGGTGGAATACCTGCAGCAGCTGCCGTGGCAGAACCCGTAAATAATCTGACGGTGTATGATTGTTGTTGTTGTTTTGGATGAGGGGAAGCCATAAATTAATCACGTCTATAGGGTTTGAACTTGCAAAGATGTGGGTGTTACTATTAATAATGTCTCTATTGCTACAAGTCGATCGATATGATATGAAAACGCTGAGTAATGATCACATATATATATATATATATATATATTTTTTTTTTTTTTAAAGTATATGCATAATTGGCTTCAGGGATATTAATCTTCAGCTACTTACATTACTGCATTTCTCTGCCCTTCCCTCGAAATATTTCTTGATTATCTTCTTCCATCTGTTTGTTAAAAAAAAAAAAAATTCATCGTTATTAATCTAATAATTCGAACCTAAAATGTGATGTATGTTCTCATCCCATATTATCAAATCCTTGAGATCGTCTATTCCTATCTCAACTTCACAAGTAAAATCAAACTAAATTCTTCTCTTCTGCCGGGCTTAATCGCTCCACTATATTATCAAATGATGCATTTCTGTGAGGCAATTAGATCAAATTGCATCATTCTATAAATTCATCGTCCGAACAATCAATCAATTTTACAGATTGCAACGAAAAATGTTAAAGGAAGATTTTTAGCTTTGAATAACTTAAAAATAACCTTGGTAATCGAACTAATACATGTTAATATTTACATCATTATTCACGGCGATCTTGCTCAACAACATTATCTCGATTGTCTTAGATAACAACAAATTTCTAAAAAGCTTTTTTCCCCCTTCTTCTTCTTCTAGCTACAAAGTGCTAACATTACATATTGTATTTGGCAAGAAATTTCGAATTCATGTTATAACTGCGTTGCTACGGATCGGGAAATCGCCGGAATCGACATAGCAAGAAAACGAAAGCAAAAATCGAAAATAGACACAGGATTTACGTAGTGATGGCAATTTCAACCCACCCCACGGGTATTACCCGACCTGACCCGCGATGGGGCGGGTATTACCTGACCCACAGTAGCATGGGGCGAGACATGAGTATCTACTTCCGATCCGCCCTGCCCTGCCCCGCCCCGCCCCGTTCTAGACTCATTTTATCTCAATTTCTTACAATATCTATACATATTTCTGCTATTTTGACTTTTCTTCAACTAGTTAGAGTCGATCTTTCAACTTGTTAGAGGCTCAATTATCCATTCTATTATCAATATTTTTCATTCTTAAAGTGTTTTTCCCTACGTTTTATTGTAAAGAGTAAAATTTACTAGTATTTTTTTTGAACAACATGTAAGAGTGGGTCGACCCGCCCCGCCCCGTACCCGCGTGGGTTTTACCCGCCCCGACCCGTAGTAGCATGGGGCGGGACATGAGAATTGAGGTACCCGCCCCGCCCCACCCCATTGCCATCACTAGATTTACGTGGTTCACTAACACGATACCCGATAATGCCTTATTCCTCATCGAGTTATCGCAATTATTCAACTGAGAAGGTGAATTTGATTAAAATTTGCTGCAAGTACAAAGCGTAGTAAATGCAGATGGTAAAGCCGTAGAAGGACAATAAGAAAAAAACGCTACACATACACAGCAACACCAGCTTACAGCTAAATGTGCTTAATATATCACACTAATGAATACAGCAGTAATCAACTCCCAACCAGATTACCGGTCATCAGCTACTACATACGTCAACTTAACCCGGTCTCCATCCCATAAAACTAGTCGAGCAAAGGCTCCGGCTCCGACGGTGGCAGCGTATCTCTGACCGCCGAATTCAACTCAAAATCAAAATTAAAATCAAAATCAAAATCAAAATCAAAATCAAAATCAGTCAGCTGGTTATGATCATCACCGTCGCCGAACAGTATCTCCGGGAACTGCGCCAATTCCACTGCGCTGCCATGATCATTGCTGACTGCCTCTTGAAAGAGCACGTTTTGATTTCCGAAATCAGAAGAAGGCACTTGGTAATTGTGCGCTTCTTCTTCTTCTTGCCGTGGCAGAGTGATGGTGTTGATGTTTTCGTCACAAGGTATTATTGGCGTCACTGCCGCCTTCTTCCTCTTCTTACTCAGCTTTCTTGCTGCTGTTTCAGTTTTGTTGTTGCGGTTCGAAATCTTCTTCATGATTTTGCAGAGAACCAGATCTTCTCCCAGCATCTGCCCAATACAGTCCGGAACAGAGTACTCGTGCATAGTGTAGCCCGTCCCTTGGCCCGCGCCGGGCCGACCGTAATGGAAAACCAGGCTCCTCTTCCTTCCGATCACTTCTCCATTAGCCCCGCTCCTAACGTCGCGATGTTTGCCGGTCGGTTTCCAGTAACCACCTCCTGTGGTCCTTTTGTATCGATCCTTGCTCGTGAAGTAACTCCTTCGACGGCAGAAGTAATACGCTTCTTTGTAACGTTGCTCTGCCCCTAACACGATGAAGAAAAACTTAAACAACAGCAAAGAGTGGAGTAAAGGAAAGTCATACTAGTATTTACCTCCACCACCGGTGGGCAGTAGATCCCACGGCTCGTGGTTTAAGATGTCAACTTGGGGGATTCGCATTACTTGGTCTTCATTTCCAAGCATCTTTTGGATCAAATAATGACTTATCAACCACTGGTCGGATGGACAAAATCGATTGTCTCCTTCGTTGAAGGAGCTGTTTGGTGACGTGGGTAGCAGATTGCTGCCGTTCATTCCTCTTCCTAAAATAGGATACTGGTCTGGGAAGAGAGGAGAATGCGGAGGAGCTATAGTATTCATCGTGATCCAATCTGGACAATGAACGGCGGTGAGAGACAGGGCAAAGTGAACAGAGTAAGCAAAAGAGTGGGAAGAGAGAGAGGGAAGAGAGAGAGAGAGCTATCTATAGATCAACATCGAAGAAAAGTGGTCGGTGGCATTTTGATAGAAGAGTGAAGCACCATTGTTGGAATGGGTTCGTTAGTAGTTATAGTGGAAATGGGCGCGTGATCAGAAGTCTGCGTTCAATTGATCGGTCACTTTGCAGGAGAAAAAGACAGAAAGCAGAGACAACTTAGTCGCAAAGGGGTTGTGAGTGTTACTTTACTACTGTTCCTGTCTTGGGTTCCACTTCACTAGGAATCTCTACTGAGAAGGGTCAATCTCGAATGTTCTTGCGGGTGTGGGATGTGTCTTTGTAGTAGTTGCTGTTCTTCTATCCCGGTATTAGAATACGAATCTTTCCTCCAGCATGGGTCTTTTGGTTTCATAATATAATAGCGTATGTGGTTCCAGAATCCAGAATGTTCCCAGAAAGATGAACAAGCCACTTTGTTAGAGAAAAGGCAATGTAGAGTACATCTCGCTTAAGTCATTCGAGTACACTATACGAGGAGACCTAGCTGATCATATACCAACTTTAGATTGTAATTTGTTGAAAATTGTTTGGGTTGTTTGGATGAGGAATTGTAAGTGTAACAGATTAATTTTATCAAATTGTATTACTAATTGGATCAACTTGATCCGATTGTCAACATAAAATTTGAATGGATTAATTTGGTTCCGAGAATTTCGAATTGATACGTTTCGAGCCAATTTCAAAGTTATGGATTTTGTTTGCAAAGTTAAATTGGCATCCGTAACTTTGGACGTGGTTGTAAATTTTATTTTCTAGCTATTAAGGTATCAAAATATTAAGGTATCAAAATATAGTTTTGCCATACATAATGGATGAATGGTAGACGTGTTTGTAACTTTCTACAAAGTTTAGGTACGTACTAAACGATATGAGACTAAACAATAGGTACTAAATTATATTATTTCAATCATAGATAAATTTTCTCGCCATCAAGGCTCGGAAAAAGATCATATTGGTAAATGTCGCATACCACTTTTGTGTACATTAGCCAATTTAGCTGTACGCAGGCCCGGGCAAGACCTGTGCTAGTCTGACCCATAACATATGACCTCAAAATATTTGAGGCCTCATCTTGGCCCATACACTAATACATATATTTAAAAAAAATTTGAGAATTGAAATGGGCGGGCCGATCCATACCTATTTTTTACCAACCTTGCATTTGACTATTTGCAGTTCAAAATGAGGCCCTGCCTATTTTATTTTGGGCCGAGTGAACCTTGCATTCTAATAAAAAAAATGTGCAGGTTATTTATGATGTAAGTTTGTAATTTTCCTTAAAAAAAAACTATGTTAAACATTGCATTAATTCATTTCGTATTCCTAGCAAATACTGCTGGTCTAGCTTTAATTTGTTGTAGTTTATGTTGAAAATGGTCTTGACTTCAAGCTTTAACCTCTTGTTTTCCTACTTTTGCCGAGTGGAATCATTAATGTTTTGTAACAATTTTTAATTATGTCCACTAAAAAATTAGAATAGGGTAGTTCTAAGCATAAAAAATAGAGGATTGAGTTGTTAACTCAAGCTCAAAAAGGAGATCTTCATAAACTTTTTGTGAATTTTTTTAATAAATTTGCGAAAAAATTCTTTTGGGCCACATTTCAAATTTTCGAACAGGGCCTCCAAATATTATGGATCGGCCCTGGCAGTACGATAGTTGTTGTAATTATTGCGCGCAGATCTCTGATTCTCTCATTTCCCGTAATGCACAAGTCAGGTTAGCCAACAACTCTTGTCTCTTTCCTTTGTCTGGAGCATGGTTGTCAAACCGGTTTCATGCTGGCCGGTTCAACCGGTATCGGTCATTAAACCGGGTGGAAAGAGGCCGGTATTTAATTGTGGTCAATGCCGGTCAGATCCGGTCAATTCCGGAAATTCCGGCCGGTTAGACCAGAAACCGGAATTCAATGTTACACATATTTTATCCAAAAATAAACACCCTCCTTAGGACTTGAACCAAATACCTCTTGTTCATTTTAGTCTCACTTATACACCAGTAGGTTACAAGCAACTTTGTTGTATATACTAACCTTGTATCTTATATATCTAATACGGAATTTTACACAAATCATTATAAACATTAATAAAATTCATTTTATATACTTTTATTTTTAAGCAGTAAATGTTTAGTATTAGTTACCAATTCTTAGCTATAAATTATTTTGTGTGAAATAATTTTTCTAATAGCTTTTTGATGACTAACTTATTTGGAATTGAGGACTTTTCATTTATCTCGTATATTTTATTAAACTGGCACAACCGGCATGAATACTGGTTGTACCACGGTCGGACCATTCCACTTTCAAAACCGGCACACCGGCATAAACCGGTTTGACAACCTTGGTCTAGAGACATATCTCCATGGTTAGTGTAAATTGAACATTGTCTTTTAAACCGGTAGGACGAAGTCGGTGCCCAGGCAAGGTGGAGCCAGTGATTTGAACTAGGTGTGGAAATTAGGGTGGGTATAATTACTCGCATCACATTTTGCGGGTACCCACATGTAGGGGTGTTGAAATGGTTACCTTGGTAATAACCAAACTAATTAAACCTAAATTTCATTAACCATGGAATAAAATGTTTTAACCAAACCACCCAAATTAACCAAACCAAAATTTAAATAGGGAATCACGGAAGTTTGGTTTGGTTGGTTGGATGAAAGTATAAATAATTTTGTATATTAGGTGTATCATTAATTGGTTAATTGGTTTCATTGGTTAGCAATGTTGAAACCAAACCAAATCACCTAAACCAAATAAGCTAAATTGTTTAACCAAACCAAACCAAACCAAACCAATTATCCAAATTAACCAAACCAAATTAACCAAATGTTACTGGTTAATATGGTTACCACGGTAACAAATCCGTTAGAACATCCCTACCCACATGCACAAATTTGTAATTATGCTACTCATAATTCGCACCGCAGTGGGTAGTGGACAACCAGTATCCACTGCAGATTGGTGCGGGTTGGGTGTGGTTACCCTAAAAAATACATATTTGCAAGTATGATGAGGCCGTCACCAACATATTTGTGGTTCGTAGCAAGACTATAGGGATATACAATTGTGCCATTCGTGGAGATATAATTTTCTATATCGATCTTACTCAACGTGGAGATTTTTTATTTTGAGTTTGATATTCAACTTTTGTGTCAGACAGCTGTGATATCCTAATATGATCTTGTATTTTCTTTCACTCAAAAGTAAAAACATGTAGATAAAAGTTACTAAAGGTGTCAACTTTTAACGAGTCGATTATTTACCACTATCTCGATTATAGTGTTTTATAAACTAAAAATCCTCACTTAAAATTGCTTATAATGAGTCTATTATTTACCACTATCTCGATTATAGTGTTTTATAAACTAAAAATTCTCACTTAAAAATCCTTCGATGCATATTTGATCATGTGGCTACTTTAGTTTTTTGCCGCCCGCTTTTCACATACTATTATATTATAAAATATTATTAGTAAATAAATATAATTAGTGTGATTATTGTGAATTTTGTGGGTTAACCGCGATGGATAGTGGGTAACCACTAACAACAAAAGTGATTATTTTATTACCCACACCCAACTCACTACCCACAATGGGTGCGGGTTGGTGTAGTTTGCGGGTTATCCACAACCCGCAATCCAAACTTCCACGCCTAATTTGAACAAACCCGAACTGATTATAGGTATAATATTCCCCTCTACTATGTCATTTTATCAAACAGACCATTCTACTATTTTTTACATCAAACATGCCCCTGTACCTTGGAAATATGACCAAACCTGCCCTTCTGTTAAAAATTTCACCCAAAATCCGTTAACCACGACCAAACTTTAGTTATGGTGACACAAATGTATAAAATATCCTTAATAATTCCACTTTAGAATTATTTTTGTTCTTTTGTATAGCTAAATAATTCTAATAGTTTCACTTTGACGAGACCCAGAGAAATAAAATAGGGGATAAAACTGATATTTTCCCTCCCATTTGCCGATGTCAGGTCATCTAAATATCGGTTCAACCATGATTGACGATTTTTTCAATGAAAATTTTAACAGAAGGGCATGTTTGATAATTTTCCAAAATACAGGGGCATGTTTGATGTAAAAAATAATAGAGGGGCATATTATACCTATAACCCTTTTATTTTCACAAATGATGAAGAGGAAGGCATTCCAACTGCCTTTGGTATGTGGCCGCCGCCTACCTCTTTCGGTCTCGGGCGTGACGAATGCCAAAGGAAAAGATGGCCAAGATTTTATTATTTAATTAAAAGTCGCAATCAACTGAGACTTTTTCTTAGGAAAATTCTTAGTTGCAGTCTTTGTTGGATATAGAAGCTCAACCCACCACTCCTATTAGTGAGTTAATCTTTCTTTTTTATATTTTAGTATAAAAAAGGAAATATTTTAGTCCAGTTTTTGATTTATTTAGTATAATCAAGAACATTAAATATTAAGAAAAATGAAATGTGAGTCCGGCAATAACAAAATGACATGTGGATGGTTGGAGCTTCTACGTCCAACAAAGGGTGAACCTAAGAATTTTCCTTTTCTATGTTTTCCCTTAATTTTCTTGGATGTGAAATACAATGATTTATTTTATATGTATTATTATTATTTTTACACTTCAACAACTTAACAGCCGAACATCATAATTGACTGCCACCTATGATGAAGTTAACGGAGTTGTACGGCAAGTGATTAGAGATGGCAATGGATCGTGTTGAGGCGTGTTTTGCCAAACCCAAAATAGGTCTATGTTCACTTTTAACCCTCGACAAATGTCTCACTGTAGTCTCCGGGAACTTTACACTCCAAGTTGTGTTTGACCAATCCTCTGTCCAACCTCTCCTTCACATCACTCTTAAACCAAGTGAACGGCGGTCCACAAAATCCAAGATCCACCAGCCCCGAATCCAACACGCAGTCCTGGAACGCCCTCGCACGACTAGCATCAAAGTTTGCACCTCCTGACTTATTCAACGGTTGTAAGATGGAGTTGAAATATCCTACAAGAAGCCAAGGATCTATTACAAACTCCGCCAGCTCTCTAACCAAATCCTAAAGTTCTCGTCGTTGAACCAAGAATGGATCCGCATACACCGTCGAAAGATACCAACTACCTTCTCCCGTCGTCACCTGTACATGGAACATCTGATTCGACCAGTCCACTTCTGAGATAGTGGCTACCGCCGTGTCCCAAATCAACCATATACCTCCCGAGAATCCCACTACATCCACAATAAGGAACTTATCGAAATCCATATTCTCACTACTTGCAACGCTTTATTGCCACTTATCTGCGGCTCAACAATAATCACAATACCAGGACAGTATCTTCTCTTGTACTCTTTAAACACTCTTAGGAAGCGTTTGCTCCCTGCACCCCTAAAATTTCACATAAAAACGTTCATCATTAACATAATATGGAAGAGTAGGCTCCGATGTTCACCGAGAAGATCTCATGTCGGAGGAGCCTCATTCCCGGGGCTCTACGTGTTACTCTCATTCATATTCTCTAAAGAAACATCTCCCGAACTCTCAAACTGCTTGCTATGATTATCAGGAGGCCGAACATGATGCCATTGCATGACATTTGTGTCTATAAGCTGGGCCTCATTATCTACTTGTCCTGACTGTGTCGACACAGGCAGCTGTGCTAGTTTGTTATTAGTGGTGCTTCTAATATGTATGGTTGAATTCACTGCTTTTGGCTTATCCATTGTTGAGGGCTCGTTAGGTGGCTGCATCTGCTTAATCGGTTGTTGAGGGCTCGTTAGGTGGCTGCATCTGCTTACTCGGCCCGTAACTTGCGGATTCTCAATCTATTTATAGGCTACTCGGGAAATTTGCAAGGAATCCGATTTTGGAGTGTTCTAAAGCAGAAACCAAACCCTATAGAGAGAGTGACGAAGAGAAACCCTTGGAAAAAGATTGGAGCGATCTGAAGACATTGGAGCTCGAGTCCCCAACCTTGGAGTACCAATTACCCGCCAAGAGCAATCTTTCATTGTCACCTTGATGATGTCTACTCCAAGCGTGTCGTTCTCACAGCTCTCCATGGAGTAATTTTCCATTTCATCTGGGTATGAAGAACCCTAGCTGTGTATGTTAGGAATGATAGTATGAACCCCATGTTATGAATGATTGTTTGGATAAATTCAATTGAGGAATTATTCAGAATTGCATGAGTCCTGATCAAAGCTGTATAATTCCAGCTTTAACCTAGAACGATAGTCTCTGCATAGGTTAAAAGATCAACCTTTAATTGAAAGTGGTGAATCGATTGCTTTAGTCGAGAAGTTGATTCACTGCTCCGTACTGGAACACAAGGCCACTAGTGGAAGTTTGCATGATTATCCTTGGTTAGAGTATGTTGGTGAAGGTTAGTCGCCCGTCATGTATTCAAATCAAGAGGGTCTGGACCACTTTAGTCGAGAGTCCAGACCAGTTAAGAACTTTCTGCGGCTTATCTATCAATATGAGTAATTTGGGACCGTATAACTTGAACTAGCTACACACTAGGGGGACCCATATCAGGATGACCTTTTGAACTTGAAAGAACCAAACGATAACTTGTTCCCTTGTTTCTTTTGCACTGAAAACACTTCACTCTCTTGTTCCCGCTAGATAATAGGAGTTCACTGAGTTGGCAGTAGATATGGAGCCCGAGTTGATAATTAGACTTAATCACTATCTGCATTTCCTTTCTGCGATTATACTTGGTCGTATATTAGTGTTGTGTCGTAGCTTGTTACTTCTCCTTATATCGGCCATGACGACCCTCTTCCTCTCTGAACCTGTGGCGTGAACGCTGGATTGTTTTGTGCGGCGCCTCCCACTTGCGGAAGAAGTTCTTTCCCCATGTGTTCTATGTTTAGTTCTTAACAAATTGTTAGTGAAGTTTAGTTCTTGCTGGAAAGTTTTTAGTTGACGATTTATTCAATTTCTGAATCAAGTGTTGATAGTGTACATTTGAATAACCCTTTTCTCGATCTAGTTATAGCTTGAGATTATGCAGCTTACGTACGTTTGCTTGATATCCCTTTTCTAAAGATGGGATTTCTCATTTTTTTGGGACTGACAGTATCTCTGTGTTTTTTGTTGTCTGGGAATGACATGATCAATTGCTTCGTCGTTGTGCACATTAGTTCTGTGAAAAAAGCAAGATGGAGTACCTTGATGGCCTACAAGGTCTGCAAGATTGCAGTTATGTACTTAATTTTTTATGAAGATCGGGATTAGCCATCACATGGTGAGTTTATGAGTAATTTGCAGTCTCTTCTTTTCATTCAGAGCTCAAGAAGTATTTTTCTTCTTTTTGATGAAGGATTGAGTGCTTGTATTCATGAAAAGAGGAGGGTCTACAGGTAGTAGACTAACTCCATAATATAGCAAGATGGCAAAAGAAATTTGAATGAAAGAAGAACATTAAGAGGGCAGAGATAAAACTAGTAAAATGAAAATAGC
The DNA here is from genome assembly GCA_946122785.1 of Linum tenue. Classification (NCBI taxonomy): domain Eukaryota; kingdom Viridiplantae; phylum Streptophyta; class Magnoliopsida; order Malpighiales; family Linaceae; genus Linum; species Linum tenue. Next base: position 58,040,157 of record CAMGYJ010000006.1, on the reverse strand, counting down.
TTAAGGTGGTTGAAAAGAAAGAGGAGAACGATTCTCATAAAGCAAACAGTGACGTGCATCACTTTGATCTATAGGGATGAGTTTGTGGAACATAGCATAGCTGTAGATAGTTCGGCTGGCCATTTTGGTGATGCTCTTTACTTGTGTCTTTGTGTCCCTGAAAATTCTGGAGTTTCTTTCAATCCAAAAGTGCCAAAATATGATTAACGGTAACAACTGTATTGCTTTTTTGAAACGACAACCTCTTGATAGACCTGTCCATTCAATAAGAAGGTCTCTGCATAATTTCGGTATAGGTCCCTGCAACTGTAAACAGTAGAAAAAGAAGCTCCAGACTTGACTTGCGAATGTGCAATGCAATAGCAAATGATGTAATGATTCTTCGGATGTGAAGCACATGCTGCAGTGATTGGAGAGACACCATCCTCGTTGTCGTAATATATCCAAGGTGAGGACTTTTCCTTGAAATACCAACCAGCTGAATGCCGATAGTTTGCTAGGGACCGCAGGATTCCATATGATTTTTTCCGAGAAGATTTCTCCAATACCTGGAAACAATCCTCGTGTGAGATGCTTGTAGCACTCGTTTACTGAAAAGAAGTGAATGTAGCAGACAAGCAGTGTGTCTGTTTCCCCTTCATCCAATCTGCAGGGATGGAGTTCAAGGTTTTTTACTTTCATCTTCTTCTTATCTCAAATTCTCTTGCGTGTTAACCATATTTATTTCCTTTTCTTTCTCACATGATTCCTTTCATCAAGGTTTTTACTGGTACGACAGCAGCCTTGGTGTTCAAGAAGTGGATGGAGTGGAGAGTTTATCTGAAATTGTCAAGAAATGTATGATCTTTTCTCTTATACTCTAAAATGATCTTTCTCTTTAATTTAGAAGGAATTATGCGCCCCTGCACTGTCAAATTTTGGAATCACCTTAGTGTTCCCCAATAGATGAAGAACGAAGATTCAAAGTTATTATCTCAGAAATGTTTCTTCATGTTTTAGGGAGACAATACAGCCCAATCAACTTTTTCAGCTTGTTGATATATTTTGTCGAATCAATCACTCATTTGGATGCCTCAGTTCATCTTCTCTTTTGGCAGCAAACTGTTGAAAGAAGCTTAGTTTGAATATAGAGAGCTTGCTATAAGATAACTTGATTTTATTCAACTCAAGTAACTGCTAAGTCAAAAGACTCCTACAAATTTTAAAGGGAGTTTACAGTTTTTGCACTTGAGGAACTCTAATTTTAATCAAACAACAACCTTATAATCCGAGGAAACACATTCTGTTTGAGATTTTCCAGAGCAATATCAGCAGCAGCAAATTTGCAGAAGGATTGATTCAGGGGAGGGGATCACTAGCAGCAGCTAATTAGTTAATGGTTTGTGTTTTTATCTTCAGACCATGAAAGACTCTTTCATCCAATCTATTGATTAGGGTGTATTGATCCTCATAAATTTGACAAAGAAAGAATGAAGAATAAAACAGATGATACGAAATTGAATTATACATATTTCATATTTGTCTGAGCTCGATTATCCTGCCGCAAAGTGCGGGCAAACTAACGAGTATAGTTTAGAGGAAGTACAAAGCTTAATACATGCAGAAGGTGAAAGATAAAAGGAAATCATTACAACACAGCAACATTAGCGTACTGCTAAATGTGCTTAATATCACACTAATACAACAGTAAACGCAAGAAAAAAGCCTTAGATCATCAGCTGCAAGATATGCTAAGTTAACAACCAATTAAGGCTCCGATCATCAGACTCCATCTCACACAATTAAGGCTCCGACTCGGACTCCGGCTCCGGCGGTGGCAGTATATCTCTGACCGCGGAGTAAAAATCAATATCAAAATTGAAATCATAATCAAAATCAGGCAGCTGGCTATGATCATCACCGTCGCGGAACAGTATCTCCGGAAAGGGCGCCAATTCCATTGTGCCGCCATGATCATTGCTGACTGCCTCTTCAAAGGACGCATTTTGATATCCAGCTTCTTCTTCTTCTTGCCGAGGCAGAGTAATAGTGTTGATGTTTTCGTTGGATGGTATTATTGGCGTAATTGCCGCCTTCTTCCTCTTCTTACTTAGCTTTCTTGCTGTTGTTTCAGTTTTGTTGTTGTGGTTTGAAATCTTCTTCATGATTTTGCAGAGAACCAAATCTTCTCTTAGTGTTGTCTGCCCAATAGAGTTGGGAACAGAGTACTCGTGCATAGTGTAGCCCGTAGCTTGCCCGGCCGGCCTGCCATAATGGAAAACCAGGCTCCTCTTGCTGCCGATCAATTCTCCATCAGCTGCTCTCCTAATTTCGCGATGTTTGCCGGTCGGTTTCCAGTAACCACCTCCGGTGGTCCTTTTGTACCGATCCTTGCTCGTAAAGTAGCTCCGTCGGCGGCAGAAATAATGTGCTTCTTTGTACCGTTGCTCTGTCCCAAACATAACACGAAACTCAAAAAGCATCCACCCAAGCAGGCGCGGAAAGAGAGATCGTGATGTTTTACCTCCACCGGTGGGTAGTAAATCCCACGGCTCGTGGTTCAAGATGTCGACTTCTGGGATTTGAATGGTTTGATCTTCATTTCCAAGCCTCTTGGGGATCAAGTAATAACTTATCAACCGCTCGTCGCATGGACAGAACCGATTGTCTCCTTCGTCGAAGGAGTAATTTGGTGATGTGGGTAGCATGTTGTTGCTGTTCATTCCACTTCCTAAAATAGGAAACTGGTCTGGAATGACGGGAGACTGGTGATGAACCATACTACTCATTGTGATCTGGTCTGTTACTGGTATGAAACAGAGCAAAGTGAAACAGAGTGAGTCAATAGGAGTTGAGTATGAGTGAAGCTCTATGAATAGATCAACCTGTTTCTCGGGCTGTTGGCATTTTGTTTTCAGGGGAGGTGGTGATGTAAGTGAAGCGGCGTTGTAAAAATGGTGTCCAAGTACTTATAGAGTGAACTCCGCGTTCAGCTGAGGCAAGGGAGAAGAGAGGTTGGGAAAAGACAAAAGAAAGCAGAGACAACAACGTAGTCTCGAAGGGGTTGTGAGTGTTGCTTTACTGCTACTGTTCAACTCTTGGTCTCCAAGGCACTTCTCTAGGAAGGTCTAGTACGATTGTGTAGAGACTTGAAAAACCCAAGAGAATCTTTTTAGTAAAAGGGCCAATCTCCAATGAGTTCTGGAATTTTCTTCTGGGTGTGGGGTGTGCCTTTGTAGTTCTTGTCCTGTTATCCACTTAATTAATAATATGGAAATGATGGTGCATTGTTTTTTCACCACAATGTCTCTGGAGCTTTTTCAGTTTCATAATGAAGCGTATTCTAAGGTTCCAGAATGTTCCAAGAAACATATCCAAGCCATTTCTTTGGAGGAAAAAAGGCAATGTTTTAGACCTTCCACTGCAAGTAGTTAGTAGTAGTAGTGATTGGCTCGGAGCAAATAGGGGGTCAAAGTAATATTGACTTTTGTTGACATGGCATCTACGTAGACGCCACGTAAACAAAATTATTAAAAATAAAAACAAAAAATTATTTAATAGGAGAAGAGGTCTTCGTCTCCAGAGCAGAGGCTCTTTGGAGTCGAGGATTACATCGGTAAAAAGAAGATTGCGGCCGTTGTTGCCAGAATTTTCAAAGTCTCTGAAGCGTTTGCAGGAATTTCAGAAGTTCCCCCCCCCCCACCCCACGCTCTCCATGCCGTCAGTGCCTCTCAAAAGACCTACATCTACAGAATCAACTTAAAGAACCCGCCGAATCCGAGCAACTTTTCGTTGGCGAAGTCGTTGGTTGCTACTAGACTTCCAGTTATTGTTGCAACTACGCGTCGGGGACGATGATTCAGGATTAGTGTGTTCAGAACAGGAGGTTCATAGTAGAGAAGATCTACCAAGATCGAGAATCTGGTCTCCTCAATCGCTTCAATTGAGTTCTCCCACAAATCCACCGACCCAGGTTTCTTCGTCGTTGCTAGTTAGGTGACTCACTCCTACTGTCACTCTAGAAAATGACCAAGTGCAACCACTTCCTAAAGCGTAGTATAGCGGGTTTGGGTTTTATTGTCAACCCGGGTCCTAGATGTGATGACTACTCGGTGAATTCTTGTTATTTAGCGGTGAACTTTTAGTGCAACTCAAGCAAACAAAACACAAAGCAAGTAAACGGTTGTTGTCAAGTCAAGAGAGGTCACCCGGATATGGTTCCCCCTAGACTGCAGTTAAGTCCGATTGCAATCTACCAAGTTCAGTTTTCATGAAAGTTATACTGCGGAAGGTTCTCAATTAGCCTGAAGTCTCGACTAAAGGTCTCCAGACCCTCTCAATCTGAGTCTCTAGCGGGCGACTAACCTCCACCGGAGTAAACAGATTGAGGCCCTAAAGAACCAAACCTCCACTACCGAACTGACTTCGGTACAGAATAGCGAATTGGCTTCTCGACTAAAGTCACCAATTCACCACCTTCGATTAAGGGTACTCTATCAACCTAGGCAGATATTCTCATTTAAGGTTAAAGCAGAAATAACAGGAATTTGATCAGGATTCAAGTCATTCAATCATTCAAACCTCAATCGAATATAATCAATTCACAAACTCTGTACTTGGGTTCATACAATCAGACCTAGCATACAAATCTAGGGTTCCCCATACCCAGATGAATGGGGAAACTACTCCATAGAGAAAGAAGCAAAAGCAGATTCAGACGCGGAAATCATACTGTGAAGTTGGATTTCTGCTCCTGGACGTTTAATCGCACTTCTCCAGGCTCAAGACGGGCTCCAATTGTGTTGAAGATCGATCTATGGCGCTTGGGAACTCTGGTTCGTCGCTTTCTCTCTCTAGGAATCGATTTCTCTCTCAAAAACTCGGAACCCTCTGAAAATTGGCCTTCTTTCTCTTTTATCAGCTGCCCTCGCGATACCCGGTCGAAATACCTGGTCGGGTATTTTTGGGTTCGACCGGGTATTCATAAAACGAGCCGTTCCACTAAGGGGAAAAATCCCCGGTCTATCCTCATAATCCCCGACCGGGGATTTAAGGCCATCGCCCGGGCCCCCTTCTGCTTCTCACGGGTGCCCGAAGGGAAAAATACCCGGTCAAGGCCAGAATATACCCGGTCGGGTATTTCTTCCTTTGGTCGGGTATTCTGGTCCAACAGCCTCCTTTTTCCCAACTTCGCTCCTTTCGACCCGGAACTCGTTCCTTCGCCTCGATTCCAACGCCGGGACCTGAAATATGACATAAACACACAACCTAGCGTGAAATCAGCTTAAAACACGAGATTCCTCATCACAAAAGGCTTTAGAATAGGGGTGAAAACATGTATAATTATCGGTCTATCATTAGGCCTCTCTAACTTTGTTCTCGGATTTGGATTTGCATACCTAAATATGAAATCTCGGATCCCTAACTTAATCCCAATCTCGATTCTTCTCCCAGACCCCAGCCCGACTCCGACTTCGTGCTTCTCGATCGATTTCCAACACTCAGGACAGGGGCACAAGGCTTTGTCATAGTCGAGGAAGACCCTGCGGGGGAGGAAGGAGAACAACATCGATTTCATCCTCGAAGAAGTTCTGGGCGACGAAACTGTTCGTTGAATAAGGGGAATCGTTGAAGGGAGAGAGGAGAGAGGGAGGAGAGATGAAACGTATAAGTTTTATTTTTAATTTTGTAATTTTAGTTTTGTTATTTTATTAATTTTAGTTAAGAAAATAAAAATTAAATTTAAAATTCTATGTCAGATGCCACGTCAGTGTTGACTAAACTTTCTCTTAAATACTAACGGTCAAAGCCAGCCAATACTAATGGAAAAATAATTCAGGATAGAAATGGAATATTGAAAAAATAGGACACAAGTGGCATTTTCGTCACAGTTCGGGTGTTGTAGTGGCACTAGCCCAAATATCTAATATCCAACACCAATAGAGTGATTCAACTTTTGAAAGTGAAATATTCAATAAAATTAATGAGTGATACAATAAATACAAAATTAAAGGCAATTTTGAGCAATAATATACACTAAAACCTCTAAAAATTAATAGTCGATAAATTAATAATATAGTATGAAATAATAATTTTTTTTTTATGAATCGTTGGGATCTTCATTCATCAAAAAAGGGGGTTGTTAGCAACTGCCCTGCTAACTAGGATGAATCAACTAGGGGTATTCAAATGGTTACCATTGTTATTACCAAACCAAATAAAGATAAATTTCATTAACCATGAAATACAATATCATAACCAAACTGTCCAAACTAATACAACAACCAAATTAACCAAACTAAAGTTTAATCGGTTAACCAGATTAACCAGTATAAAATCATATTATTGACTCACTCCTACTATCACCCTAGAAAATGGCCAAGTATAACCACTTCCTAAAGCGTAGTATAGCGGGTTTGGGTTTTATTGTCAACCCGGGTCCTAGATGTGATGACTACTCAGTGAATTCGTATTATCTAGCAATGAAACTTTAGTGAAGTTCTAAACTAACAAGCAAGCAAAGCAACTAAACGGTTGTATTCAGGTTAAGAGAGGTCACCCGGATATGGTTCCCCCTAGTCTGCAGTTAAGCCGGATTGTAATTACCAAGTTCAATTTCTATGATAGTTATACTGCGGAAGGTTCTCAAACAGTCTGAAGTCTCACTAAAGGTCTTCAGACCCTCTCAATTTGAGTCTCTAGCTGGCGACTAACCTACACCGTAGTAAACAGATTGAGGCCCTAACGAACCAAACCTCCACTACCGAATTGAATTCGGTACAGAATAGTGAATTGGCTCCTCGACTAAAGTCACCAATTCACTACCTTCGATTAAGGATACTCTATCAACCTAGGCAGATATTATCATTCTAGGTTAAAGCAGAAACAACAGGAATTTGATAAGGATTCATGCCATTCAATCATTCAAACCTCAATCGAATATAATCAATATCATAGAATCAATACTTGGGTTCATACAATCAAACCTAACATACAGAACTAGGGTTTCCCATACCCAGATGAATGGGGGAAGTACTCCATGGAGAGAGAAGCAAAAGCAGAATCAGACGCGGAAATCATACTGTGAAGATGGATTTCTGCTCCTGGACGTTGAATCGGCACTTCTCCAAGCTCAAACCAAGCTCCAATGGTGTTGAAGATCGATCTAGGGCACTTGGGGGCTCTTGTTCGTCGCTTTCTCTCTCTAGGAATCACTCTGTCTCTCAAAAACTCGAATCCCCTTCTATTTGGCTCGGAATCCGCTTAAAAAACAGACTTTCCCGACTCGCACGGCCAGGGTGCACGGCCGTGCACATCACCATTCTGGCCGTGCGACTCAAAACGCGGCGTACCATTAAGTCGAGCCTCAGCCATCTCGCACGGCCAGGATTGCACCTTGCACGGCCGTGCGGATTTCGCTTGTGCCCGTGCAAGCTCTCGCACCAACCCGCACGGCCAAACGGGTCACTTGCACGGCCGTGCGGGTTTCCTGCTCTGCCCGTGCGTGCTCGCATAATGTCGCACGGCCACAATTGTATGTTGCACGGCCGTGCGACTTCCATGGCTTGCCCGTGCGTGGCCTCGGCAAAAAGCGCACGGCCAACTTGCTCCATTGCACGGCCGTGCGACTCCCTGGTCTGGCCGTGCAGCCTCCTTAGAACCTCGCCATGCGTCCGACCTTCGTCCAATCGACCCCAGACTCGCTCCTAAGCCTTCATTCACGTCTTAGGACCTGAAATATCACAACCAAGCACAACCTAGCGTGAAATTGGCCTAAAACACGAGAATCAATACATCAAACGGTGTAAGAACAGGGGTGAAAACATGTGTAAATAACGGTCTATCAATTATCATTAAGTAAGAAAAATTTCGGTTAATTTATCAATTCACAATTTATATAATGAATAAAACATTCTCAAAAAAATATAATGAATAAAACATAACAATCAACACATAGTTATAGTTGACCCTTAACATAAATACATGCAACTAACACAATTATCTTACGGTTAGTATAGAAGTATTCACCTAACAAAAATTTATCACAATGGTATGGGTTAATGAATTGCCGTGTTTGTTTGAATTGACTTGGTCTTTTACAATTTTCATAAGCTGAAAAGGACCTTGCTTTCAAGTTTTATCCAACATAATGTATGAGATTTATCTAAATTGCGTTCATATGTTGTGGTCTACACTCTACATATACAAATATACATTATAGAAACAATATCAAGCTTTATATTTTATGAGTCTAAAAGGATGAACGTTTAACTCTTGAGTGGTTATTCAAAGTATTAAGTATGTGTATATATTAGATATATGACTAATTATTTATCTGAAACCAAACCAAACCACCTAAACCAAACAAGCTAAAAACTTTAACCAAACCAAACCAATTATCCAAATTATCCAAATAGTACTGGTTAAAACGGTTACCATGGTAACCACATCGTTTGGACACCTCTAGAATCAACCAACAATTGCGAACAAAAGAAGAAAAGAAACCTATCAAAACCGAGTCTCTAAGGCAGGTTGACTAACCAAAACAAGGAAACCCTCTGCAAACCCAGCACACACTCAATCTCTCCCTGAATGGCTTCAACAAGACCTAGAATTCCTTTGCTTCCCCGGCATACAACCGCCTGCAGCGCTCTCTCCATATGTGGCCCACCCACGCCTATCAGATAACACGCCCAGATTCAGCAACTTCCGTCGACCCACCAAGCTTCCTAATCAAGAAAGCCATCAACTTTCCCCAATCTTGCACCCTATGAAGCTGTAGATACCTGAAAAATGCAGCAAACAATTGCCTTGAGACCGAGCAATGGACATACAGATGATCCCTATCCTCTATCCCCGATTTGCAAAGACAGCATGATAGATCACCCGAGAACCCCCATTTCAACATCTTCCTTTTTGTGTTAATGCTCCCCCTGACTACCAGCCATGTAATAACTCTATTTTTAGGAATGGTCACTCCCTTCCACAGGATTTGCCACCATGGAACACGTTGCTGACAAGGACGAAGTAACTTCCAAACCTTTCTAATTGAGTACAGAGGCATAACAGTATTGTCAAACAAGAGAACATCATCACGAACTGAAATCAGTGCTTCCACCCTGCTCCTCATCTTCAAGAGTTTTCTCCAGTTCCATGAGCCTGATGTACAGGAATAGGACCAGAGATCCCTTCCTTTCATTTTATAGTGAGTAATCCAAGCCACCCAGAGAGAGCCTTCCTGTAATAATATTAACCATATGTGTCGAATCATGCAGGCCTGATTCCAACTATACATGTCTATGAAATCAAGACCTCCCTCTTTCTTAGAGTAAGCCAGCTTTTGCCAAACAACATTTGCCCTCAGCTTCACACCACTGCCAACTCCCCAGACAAATTTACTGCAAATCTTCTCAACTTCCTTGATTACAGCCTTTGGGAGTAGAAAAACAGACATCCAAAATTGAGTAACTCTATATAACATAGTTCCCACCAGTTCAATTCTCCCTGCATATGAGAGAGTTTTTGCTTGCCAACTCCTAACACGATCAAGGAGTTTATCAATGAGAGGTCTGCAAGAAGCTACACTTAGCTTTCCTGAGATCAGTGGGACTCCTAGATAGTGAACAGGGACATCCCCAAGTTGGTAGCCAAACCTATCAGTCCTCACTTTCCTCTCATCTTTATCTAATCCCCCAAAGAAGATCTCACATATACTAGGGTTAGATTTTATCCCTGAAAGCCTCTTGAACTGTCCCAAAATTCTCTGCAACTCATACATCCCTGAATTTGAAGCATTGGAGAACACCAACAGGTCATCAGCAAAACACAGATGTGTCAACTGAACCTTTTTACACATTGGATGGTAAGGAAATAACCCCTCTGAAGCAGATTTGTCAATCAAATAGGTAAAAATCTCCATAGCTATATAAAACAGATAAGGGCAAAGGGGATCCCCTTGTCTGAACCCTTTTTTTTATGGAAAATAACCCACCAACCCCCATTAAAGCTTACACTCAGCATAGGGGTCTCCACACACATTCTTATCCAAGTCACAAATCTCTCAGGAAGCCCCATACCCTTCAGAACTTGACTAATGAAATTCCAATATACTGAATCAAACGCCTTCATAAGATCAATTTTCAAAGCACAACGAGGATAGATGTTCTTCTGAGAGTAATTACTAACCAGCTCATGAGCTAAAATAATGTTTTCTCCAATAAGTCTCCCTTTCACAAACGTTGTTTGGTTTTTACTAATTAAGGATGGAAGTAATGGACTCAACCTATTAGAAATCAACTTTGAGATGCACTTATACAGGATGTTGCATCAGGAAATAGGCCGAAAGTTCTTCATTTCATCGGGGTTAGGGACTTTTGGGATTAAGGAAAGTATAGTAGCATTAACAGGGCGAGGGATTCTATCTTGTTCAAATCAATAACGAACAGCAGAGGTTACCTTAGGGCCAATAAGTGGCCATGCATAATGAAAGAATGCAGCAGAAAACCCATCAGGTCCAGGACTCTTATCACCATCCTTCCCAAATATCACATCTTTGATCTGCTCATCAGTGAAACAATCACACAGCCCAGTAGTTTGCTCCTCAGTAAGTTTCCTCTTCAATAGCCTCGCATAGAAATCATCAGACTGAGCCTCAACTTCAGTATCAGCAACCCCCCAACAGATTCTTATAGAAACGGACAGCAATTTGTGCCATCTCATCCACCTCTTGCACCTTCTCACCCTGCTCATTTTTAAGCATTCTAATAGTGATCCGCTTTTGCTTTGACCTGACTGATCGATAAAAGTACTCTGAATTCATGTCACATGTTTTTAACCAGCTCTCCCTTGATTTCTGTCTTAAGAAACTTTCCTCTGCATCAACTAAATCTTTATATTCATGACTCAATCTCCTCTCTTTCTCAAAATTACACTCAGTAGGATCAGTGAGGGCGTGCTGCTGCATCAGATGAAGGGCAACCTCCTTTTCCTTAACTCTCTCCCTAATATCAGAGTATTCCACTTTGTTAAGCTTCCGTAGTAAGTTTTTTAGATTCTGCAACTTTTTACAAACTCTGATCAGAGGGTGAACAAACACCCTACTCCTCCAAGCCTCTTCCAGTATCTCATCAAAACGAGGATGACAAAGCCAAAATTAGAAAAACTTAAAAGGCTTTGGAAGGGATTTCATGGAACTCTCTGTATCAACCAAAACAGGACAGTGATCAGATACACCAGAGGCTTGAATATAAACTTTACTCTCTTTGATAGTATCTAGCCAGGAAAAATTAACCAATATTCTATCCAATCTCTTAGCTATTGGATTATTATCTTGCTTGTTCAGCCAGGTAAACCATGGGCCATTCGCTTGATGTTCCTCCATCTCCAAATCAACAATCAAGTCCTGAAAAATGGTTATACTAGAATCCACCCTTGGGTTATTTGATGCCTTAGTAGGATGTCGAATATCATTAAAGTCTCCCAACACCATCCAAGGCATGTGAGAGACACGAATGCTGGCTAGCTCTCTGTATAATATATGTCTGTCCCTTTCCTCATTAGACGCATAGACCACAGTGCAAAAGAGAGGTTGTAAACCCCCAACCATAAATTGGATAAACTGATCTGAAGAGTGAAGAACAATTAGTGAAATTTCCTCTCTCCAGAGAAGCCAGATCTTCCCCAAACCAGCTGAGTTGTGCTTAGTCTTTGATTTCCAGTCAGGAAACCTCTTCTCAATCAATTCATCTGCCTCAGAGACTCTTATTCTAGGTTATAAAATAGCAACTATATTTATACTATACTTGTTTATTTTCTTTAATATAGCTTTAAATTTACTACCAGCCTTAAACCCTCTTGTGTTCCAAGTGAGTATCTTCATCTCTTACCTATCCCCCTACCACCTTTTCCTCTCTTTGGCTGATAAGGAACTAAAGGTGAGTCTAACCACACTTTCTTCCCTTTATCAACCTTTGGCTGCACATTCCCTTTTCCCTAACCACCCTGAGTCAACTGTGCCTGTAAACTCCCAGAATCTGGTGGCTTACCAAGCTCAATTGAATGCCCAATTTCAAAGGGACTCCCACTCACAGATGGTGATCCCCTTACAATTTGAGCAAAACTCAGTGGTGGGTTCCCAATTGAGGAAGGAGCTTGGCCAACAACTTCAACTGAAAGTGTGGGAATCTCATCCTCATTTCCCTGAACAACACCCTCAACTACACTCCCCTGAGGATCATCAACAGCACCCTGGGACAGGTTACGGTGATTACTACTTTGTAGTAATCACCGTGGTTACTAAGGGTAAATTGGGTATGGGAAAATAAATTATATTAATTCATTTTTTATTAAATTACATTTTATGTAGTTATAAAAATCTATTAATTAAAATTCTCTCTTTCTCTCACTTCCGTGATCTCCAGCCAGGTTTCCTTTCCATATTTTTCTCAATCTTTCTGCAAAAAAAAAAAGAAGAAAAAAACAAAACAAAATCAGTACCAATCCGTTAGACAAACACTACCACTTTGAAAAACATCAATACCATTGCAGAAATAAATCTATACCATTACACGAAAACTACCATTGCAGAAATAAATCTATACCATTACACGAAAACTACCAATATAAACAATCTATAACATAAACAATCAATACCATTGTAGAAATAAATCTATACCATTACACGAAAACTACCAATATAAACAATCTATACCATAAGCAATCAATACCATTGCAGAAATAAATATATACCATTACACGAAAACTACCAATATAAACAATCTATACCACTCAATTTACGAAAACTACCAATACAAGGACTATAGAAAAAAATCACTACCAATATGAGGACAAAAACACTACCATTGCGAAAAAACAATACCAATGCGACAAAAACAATACCAATGCGAAAAACACTGCCACTACAGAAAAAGAAATACACTTACATGATAATCAATACCAATGTGGAAAAAACAATACCAATGCGAAAAAAACACTACCACTACGAAACAATCACTACCAATGCCAAAAAATCAGATCTAGGGTTTTTATTCATCCCACCTTTTACCTTTTTCAGCCGCTTGTGAGAGAGAGTAATTGCGAGAGAAGGGAGGGGAGAGGAGGAGGGAGAGAGACAATAGATGATGATCTTCTGGACGTTGTCCACGGCAATGAGGTAGAGTTTTTGGCGTATGAGGGTTTGAATAAAAAGATGCTGGGTTGAATAAAAAGAGGAAGGAGAGGGGAACATGGATTAGAAGGACACAAGGGTTGATGGGGGGTTTGAATACAAAGATGGTGGGAGGGGAGGGCTGGCGTAGCCAGGTTTATGGCGGCTGGCGATTGAAGCGGAAGGGGAGGAATACAACAGTGATTGAAAAGGAAGGAAAGGAATAGGATTATTAAGGGTTTGGAGAGAATATATGGAAAATCTTATTTTAGGGAAAGTAATCAAGTGTGGTCATTATTTTCGTTCCAAAATTATCCCTATTCAATAATGACCGTCAGTTTAATAATCCTGAGAATGGAGAGTGGAGATGTAGGTAGCCACTATGGCTACTTAAAAATGAGTAACATCTTAACTCATCCCACAGCACCCTCAACCACCTGAACCTCTTCCTCACTTCCCTGAGGGTCAGCCACAGCACCCTGAGCCTCTTCCACATCCACAATTACCTGATCCACATCTGTATCAGGTTCATCCCCAACAACCTGTTCCGCCTCACCAGTGCACTCTTCTGCCTGGCTTATCCCAGCCCCATCCTCTTTGAGTTTCCACTGTTTCTTTGGTTCTTGCTGACAGCTATGCCCAAACATACAATTGGAAGAGAAAACTTTAGGGAGGTGCGAATAATCCACCCCCACTTCAAAATCCGGATCATTGTCAGGGTACAACTGGATGCGCCGCGGGAACTCAAAATCAGCTGATAGCTCAACCCATCCTCTTTGAGTTTCCACTGTTTCTTTGGTTCTAGCTGATCCCCAAATCTCGTCTTCTGATCTGTCCATAATGGCTTACCCAACGTACTCGCTACCCATTCTATTCCATCCTGACCCAAATACTCAAGGGGCAAACCCCAGATTCTAACCCAAATCGGCAACGTCTCCCCCTTCGGGACAATCGGCTGAATCCCCACCTCCCATTTACGAAAGAATAAAGGATTACCCATAAAATGCCACGAACTAGACTTGAAAACCCAATAGCACGACGAAGTTGAAAGAAATTGGAAAACCAGAAGCTTAGGAACAAATCGTGAAACACGTACTAACCATCTCTCCCCCATAATCGGATAGCCCAAGACTGGAGCTCCGCCACCTGAGGACGCTTTCCGACGAATTGACCCACCAAAGAGTTTTTCCAACGTTCAGCGCCCTTCTCCTTAATCGCCTGCGGGATCCGAAATCTGTCCTTAATCCTCTCCGGTGGCCGATAGGTGAGGCGCTTTTCCGACGCCACCGAGAATAGGCTCGCCCAGGAGGAGCCCTCGCCTGCCGGCTTCCCAGCCGACAGCGAGGCAGCCATCAAATTAAGGATTTTGAATAGAGAACGAGAGAGGATAGAGAAAGAAGAGAGAGAGAGGGATTTTCTTAATAATAATTTCTTCGGTCCCAACTTGAGTCAATATAAAAAATGAGAAAATGTGATAAAATAATATGATAACAATTGTATAGAACCAACTACATACACACATGCATTTTCAATTTTATAATTCATAATTATAAATTAATAAAAATACTGCTCATCAAGAAATTTACAAAGTACCAATGATATCTAGGAAAAATATGGATCAATAGTTATTTTCCTCCTCTTGAAGTTCTAAGTATAGTAAAAGTTTATCTTGAACTTTTTCATTGCACTCAAAATAATTATTTACACATTTGAGAGGTCTTGGTAGAATTTTGGACGTTTTTCAAATGAGAAGTCATCCTTGAATCTGATTTTTAGTAACATTTATACTAATCACCACATATTTGATGAATTATATTAAATGCATGATTAATGAATATAGAGTAGCAACTAACTTATCATATGAAATTAGGCCATATATAAAAATGAGCAAATTGCAAGTTTGCTTATATTACTAAGTTATTTCACGTTTGTCACATAATTTTTTTATCATTAATGGTCACTGAAATTAATTCAATATTACAAATTTGGCCAATGACCGTTATCTTCCAATTTGTTGTCGCATTAAGGTGGATTGGGGTTGCGAAGTAGATTCAATTGGGGCATTTTTTAAGGCTAAACGGGTCAAGAAGGAATGGCTAGGGCACGGGTTGGGTTAGGGTTTCTGATGTTGCATGTTTTATGAAGTGGCGGGCCGCTTTTTAATTTTTATAGGTTAAATTTGGGTGAGTCGGCAATTCTCGTAGCGACGTCATAACAAACTAACGTCGTTAGATGAGTCTAAAAGAATGTAAATGGCGGTGACCAAACTTGGAATATTAAATTAGGGTTAATTGCATGGTTGGTCATTGAGATTACAAAAAACGTTCAAGTTTGGTCACTGAAAATATTTAACTCCAATCTTGGTCACTCAAATTAGTTAATTGGTTCAAGCTTGGTCACTCTCCGTTACCTTCCGTTAGTTTCCATTAACACCGTCAGTTATTTGCTGACATGGCTAATGGAAACTCCTAGTCAACAAATTTTGACCCAAAAAAATTAAAGCAAAACCCTCCAGATCAGCAAATCCCTGGAAAAAATCCAAAACTACCACTGTTTAAAAAAAAAAATACCACCCATTCCCAACAATTTCCAAAAATACCACCCTTTATTAAAAACCGCCCCTCTAAGTGGCGGTTAATATACAAACCGCGCCTACTGGCAGCAGTTTACATTATAACCGCCTCGTCAGCCCGCGTTTTCATTTTCCAGCTAAAACCGCTCCTCTAAGAAGCGGTTTATATGCAAACCCTACCACAAAATGCTTGAAGAGGAAGCGTTTTAGTGTCGGCATGATAAACCGCCCCTCCAGGTCGCGGTTTACCATGTCCACACATTAACCGCTGCCTAAAGGTGCGGTTTGTGGTCGACACCAGACATAAACCGCTGCCCCAAGGCGCGGTTTGTGTCTGGTCACCCGACAGCAGACATGTCGGCATGCAGGGGGTGGGGCTGCATGGCAGACCTAAAACCGCTCCCCCACCCGCGGTTTGTGGTGCAAAATTCTCCTATAAAAGGCTGATTGAGAGAACTCAAATTCTTCACACTACTCCTCTTCCTTCTTCAAATTTCAGTTTTGCACCTTTAAATTATTTAGTTTTTGCGATTAACGTTAATTCGTAAGTTTGTTTTGTATTACTTTACATTGCCCTTTGTGATTTTATGTTAGTAACTTAATTACTTTTCATTGCCCTTTGTGATTTTATGTTAGTAACTTAATTACTTTTCATTGTCCTTTGTGATTTTATGTTAGTAACTTAATTACTTTTCATTGTCATGTCCCTCTTGTATTACTTTTCATTGTCCTTTGTGATTTTATGTTAGTAACTTAATTACAGTTTTATTGCAGATGGCATTCCAAAGGTTCACGCTTGGGTTGCGGTGGAATGGTTACACGGAAGAGACCGAAAAAGGTGTAAGTTACGTCGGTAGCAATTTTTATAAAATGAAGGTCCGTACGAGACCGACGCTTGAAGAGCTCCATCAAATGTGCACTCAGATTACCTGCATGGATGGCACTAGAAGAGTTGATCAAATGGTGTATCGATATCCAAACAGACATGACGGGTTGCTATGGAATGAGGAATTCCTCCTTACCACTCAGGAGGACGTTGATGCCATGGTCCAATTTTTGACCACCAATAAAATTAAGCAAGCGGAGATGTTCGTTACACTGACGCCGTCGAAGGCGGTGTAGGTCATTCTAGAGATGGCCAAACATCTGGTATCCACGGTGGGAGTGTATTATACGAAGATCATCCCCACCAGGATTTCCAAGACTCGAGTTGGAGGCAGGAGTATCATCATGGAACTGGAGGTCATCATCAATCCTTCCCGTCATATGAAGAAGAAGCTCAACAGGCGGATCACAACCAACAAGCAGGCTACCAGTACCCACCCGAGTACAACTTCTATCAAAGCGGTGTTAGTTACCACAACTACCATTACAGAGCTGGTGAAGGTGAAGGTGCCTTTCATGATGATAATCAGATGGAAGAACAGGTCAATCCAAGTCCAGTTAGTGACCCTGAGATTGAAGAAGAGGAAGGCGAAGTTAGTGCAGACAGCTCCGATCCGCTGGAAGGTGCTGATGATTCTGGTCCAGATTCAGACGCAGACGGTGATGAGGTACCTC
The DNA here is from genome assembly GCA_946122785.1 of Linum tenue. NCBI lineage: Eukaryota > Viridiplantae > Streptophyta > Magnoliopsida > Malpighiales > Linaceae > Linum > Linum tenue. The sequence goes on along the minus strand of CAMGYJ010000006.1, from coordinate 58,022,881 downwards.
GCGACCGTGTACCTATTCCATACTACAATCACATTCAAAATGAAGATTGGTATGTTGATGCCGATATGGTATGCATCCTAGAGAAGAATTTAAATTTCACTATAAGTTGATGATTTATACATATATAAATATATTATAAGATGCAATATTAATTAAGTTAAGGTTGTTTTATAGAAATATACATTATCTAATAAACATTAATTTTAACATAACTAAATAATATTATAAGATGCAATATTAATTAAATCAAGGTACATTATCTAATAAACATTAATTTTAACATAACTAAATAATATTATAAGATGCAATATTAATTAAATCAAGGTACATTATCTAATAAACATAATTTTAACATAACTAAAATAATTTTCTAAGATGCAATTTAATTAAATCAAGATTGGTTTAGAGAAATATACATTATCTAATAAACATTAATTTTAACATAACTTACTTAATTTTCGAATTTTAATTATAATTATCTTTGGTACATATACACATAAAATCAAATATATTATTTTGTTAATTGTATTGATTATTTTCAATAATTTAAAGCAATACAAGTACACTCGTAAGACTCTTAGGAGAGGTATACATCTCCTTAGAAACACAGTCTTTTTGACAGAAAAAGGGGGGATCCGAGGATCGCTTAGAACCCGATTTTCCCAGGTCATGGGGGGATCATGATGATCGCTTAAGTCCCCATTTCCTTAGACATGCATTTCTTTATAAATATTCTAAATAAGTGTTGCATTGTATTGATTTAAATTATTAAAAATAATCAATACGATTAACAATTAAGTAAATTATTGTACAAACAAATAAATTACTTTAACAAAATACAAATTACAAGTGATGATAAATAATATGTACCTTGTGGTCGTTCCAAACGTCTCTTGAACGATGATTAGCTTGATCATATAACACAGTCGGATCAATCGGTCCTTGATCAACATAATATCGTTGATTGTAAATATCAACATCCGGCCCAACCTACGATAGCATAACAACAACATAAATCAATTAGTATAAAATTAAATAAATCATTATAACAACAACAACAATTGGGTAAAATGAGTACGTACCGCTTGATAATCATCATAGAAAATGCCCTCTTCTTGGATGAAATGGGCCATTTTTTCCAAATCCGGACACAGATTCGACGGTTTTTTAGTGAAAACCAAAGAAAAAGTTGTTTGAAGGCAGATCGGACTTAGCCGCAACCAAAAAAATAACTAATTCTAAGGTTTTCGGGTGTGGAGGGGGGTGGGTAGAGTGAGGGGTTAGAGGGAGAGAGCGGGGAACGTGTGTTGGTGTGCAGAAAATGGGAAGGGGGGGGGGGGGGTTTATAGTGACAAAATCGCGTGAGGGAGGGGTGGTTTCGTCCTTTTACCCCGCCTAAAACCGCGCCTCCAGCGCGCGGTTAGCGTTTCCCCAACAGTCAAACCGCGCATCGGGGGAGCGGTTTGACTGATCGACCCGCTGGCGCGCGGTTTGGCCGTCGGATCGCTCTGTCATCCAGCGGTTGCATGTACCGCCACGTGGCAACGCGGTTTGACAGCCAGGTAGAGTCAAACCGCGCCTTGGAGGCGCGTTTTGCGCTTTAACCGCGCCTTTGGGGCGCGTTTTGTTTGATAACCGCTCCTTCGAGGAGCGTTTTGTATGGAAGGGTGGTATTTTTGGAAATTGTTGGGTATGTGTGGTATTTTTGTAATTTTTTTTTTATAGTGGTAGTTTTGGATTTTTTCCCAAATCCCTCCACATAAGTTTCCTCATCCCAGCACATGACGCGACTCCACTCCCCAACTCAGCCCTTGACCCGACTCTTCCCAAACCCATAATCGCCATCTTCCAAGATGGAAGCCAGTGAAGGTGTGCACATCTCCATATTCCCCAACCCAATCTTCTTCCCCTACCTGTTCATCGTTTCCATCAAATCCAGAATTAACACATCAACGAACAAAGCCAGCTACAATTAAATCCATACCCTTCATTCCTTCTTCTACATCGAGGCCGGCTAGTGCGGTAACCAAATCGGCTCAAAATTCTGGGAGGTCATCTGCAGCGAGCACGATCTGACCGGGAGGTACAACGGCGATGAGGCCTCCGATCTCCAACTCAAGAGGATCAATGTCTACTACAACGAGGCGTTTGGCGGCCGCTACGTCCCTCGCGCCGTGCTCATGGATCTGGAGCATGGTACCATGGACATCATCAGATTTGGTTCTTACGGCTAGAACTTCTGCCCCGACAACTTCGTCTTCGAGCAGTCCGACGCCGGGAACAACTGGGCAAAAGGTTACTACACGGAGGGAGCCGAGCTCATCGATTCCGTCCTCGATGTCGTTCACAAGGAGGCCGAGAACTGTTATTGCGTGCAAGGTATATGACGAAATGGCCTCTGTTCTTTATCATTTCTCAGATATGTTTGGTGTTTGAGTATTGTTTGGGTTGTAGCTACAATTAAATCACAATATTATTTGGGTTTTATTGAGTGAGTTATGGATTTAATTGTAGTTGACTTTGTTAGTTGATGTGTTAATTCTGGATTTGATGGAAACGATGAATAGGTAGGGTAAGAAGATTGGGTTGGGGAAGATGGAGAGGTGCAGACCTTCACTGGCTTCCATCTTGGAAGATGGCGAATATGGGTTTGGGAAGAGTCGGGTAAAGGGTTGGGTTGGGGAGTGGAGTGGAGTGGAGTCGGGTCAAAAGCTGGGTTGGGGAAACTCATGTAGAGGGATTTGCTGATCCGGAGGGTTTTGTTTTAATTTTTTGGGGTCAAAATTCGCTGATTAGGCGTTTCCGTTAGCCATGTCAGCAAATAACTGACGGTGTTAACGAAAATGACGGAAGGTAACGGAGAGTGACCAAACTTGAACCATTTAACTAATTTGAGTGACCAAATTGGATTTAAATATTTTCAGTGACCAAACATGAACGTTTTTTGTAATCTCAATGACCAACCATGCAATTAACCCTATTAAATTAGTTTCAATTGCCACTAATGGAATAAAAAAATTAAGTGAAAAACTTTTAAAATCATATTCATACATGGTGTGCTAACTTTATTTAGTACAAATATAATTTATCGTATTTTGTTAAACTCAAATTGTATGTTTAATTTTATTTTCTTAATCATCCGAATTGATACATAATTATTTTGAATACCCCATAAATATTCATAATATCTTCCGAAAATTCCAAGTTCATACTATAACTTATCATATTCTATGTATTCATTTTATTAAAATTTAACAGATGAAAACTAAGTATGATTTTGACGATTAAGACCAAGGGTTCATTCATCAAGGGTTGGGGTATAGCATCATGCCCCGAAATCTGATTAATTCAAGGTCTAGATAGTGTTTTCCTTGTAAAGGTATGTCGTACCCTGGATTTTACCTAAGGTACGATAGAAAGCACCACGCATATATATATGATAAAGAGTGGTATACTCCAAAAGTATAATATACTCCATTTGATCAAACTGTTAGATAGGGGTGGAAATTGGGGTGGGTGTGGTTACCCGCCCCACATTTTGCGAGTACCCACACCCACAAATTTACAATTATGCTATCCACAACCCGCAACGCAGTGGTTAGTGGGTAACCACTACCCACTGTGGGTTTGTGCGGGTTGGGTGTGGTTACCCGCAAAAATCCATCTTTGCAAGCATAGAGTTCTAGTCGCCACTAACGTATTTGTTATTCGTAACTAGACTATAGTGATATACACTTGTGTTGTTCGTGGAGATACAATTTTGTACATCGATCTTACTCAACGTGGGGATTTTTTCGTTTTGATTTTGGTATTCAACTTTTGTGTCAGAGAGCTGTTATTTCATATTTCCCCGACTAGGGGTGAAATATGACAATTAAATATGATCTTGTATTTTTTTCACACAAAAGCAAAAACATATTGATAAAATTTACAAAAAGTGTTCACTTTTAATGAATTCATTATTCTCCACTCTATCGATTATAGTGTTCTATAAACTAAAAAATTCTTACATAAAACTGATTAGGTGTGTCTTTTTTATTTGGTGGCTACTTTAATTTTTATCCTCGCACTTTTCACATACTATTATATTATAAAATTAATTCATTAAATAAATATAATTAGTGTGGTTATTATGGATTTTGTGGGTTAACTGCGGTGCGCGGTGCGTAGTGGATAACCACTAACCACAAAATTGTTATTTTACTACCCAAACCCAACCCACTATGCACAACTTGTGTGTATGGTTACCCACAATAGGTGCGGGTTGTTGCGGTTTGCGGATTATCCACAACTCGCAACCCAATCTTCCACCCCTACCGTTAGATGTGGTTGAGTGGTTCCATGAGCTCCCGAGTGTGATTGTTACAATCAATTACAAAGCGCGTGGGCCATTACGTTGGTTGCATTATTAGCCTTACGACCCATAAAATATTGAATTGAACTATTGAAGCCCACCCACAAAAGAAGCTTGAGCTCGAATTTTAGTGCATAGACAAACAAGCTATCTCCGTTTCCTCCTTCTCATCTCGATGCAAATGCTGGATTACTAGCAACTAGCAAGCTATCCGACTCCACTAATCCGGGGAGGAAGTGACGCCGGCGATCCACCTCCATCCTAATACTGAAAGCCTCCGCCTCTGCAAACTCTGGTAGCCATGGCCTTGTCATCCCTTATCACTACCCCAAAGCCCAACACTGCTATCAAAGATCCCTTATCCTATGACGATTAAAATGTTTATCACAAGAGGTTCCCATCTGATCGATCACTGCATGCCGGCAGTAAGATTTTTCAGTCAGTGCTTCTTGTAATACTCAACCAATGATTCACTCCGTCGACAATTTACCATTCTTCCTTCTACTTTTTATTTCACAAGTGACAATTTCGTGTATCTCAGATCAACAAGATGGCAACCAAGAACAACTCCAGCGCCTCTTTTGATTCCAGCTCTTGGAAAGCGCAAACCCAATCTTCACAAGTCAGTATCTCTTCTTCTTTAAAAAGATAGCTAAGTGAAGTATGTTTCCATATCCTTTAAATGCTGCCACAAACTCTGAAAATATGGAGTTGAGTTTCTTTGAGCACGCAAGAGGGCACTCCTCACTGCCTCCAGTAACTTGATCCAATATGAATATGTTTCCTCCTGTAGGTAGTATATTGTTAATCGGTTTCCATGCGAAAGCTCGTACCTTAGGCGGAATTTGTGGTTGCCAAATCTCATTATATTCCACTTAACTGGCACATTGTTTAGTGAAATAGGGTTAGTGAGATTTAGGGTTTGTAGAGATTTGGGGAAATCGGAACTGAAGGAGCCGAATGGGAATGGAATGGGAATGATGGAATTCGTCCAATCTCCTCTGCTTGGAAGTTCTCTTTCGTTTCAGAATTTTTGAGCCCAGCTTCCAGCAAGCCCACGAGAACAAAACCAAATAAATGAAATGACTGATTCAAGCCCACAAAGGTATAGCCCGCTAGTTCTGAGTCAAAGACTCTTCTTCTTCGTTGGATAGAAGAAAAGCTAGAACCAGAGCTGTAAATTAGAAACATGGGTCAACAGAAAGAAATAAAAACAGAGGAATGCAGCAGAAAGAGAAGGAAAGAAAATGAACAAGAACACGAGCGATTTTTAACGAGTTTCCCTTGAGGCTAAGGGCTTGGTAGTGCACACTCCTTCAATTAAACTCGTCTGTCTTCATCTGTTGACATTGAAGCGATTAGAGTGGGTCAATATCCAAGTGATTGATGCTTATGGTCATTTCTTGAACGACAAAGAATTTGCTGGTGGATTGAACAAACTTATCTTTCCGTTCACTTTTGGTGTAAGTGTGCTCTTCACTCACACCTTACAATATTTAGATATCCAGTAACTAATTAGCTTTTATTTTCCTTTGCAAACAGCAACTTGCCTTACTTAATGATCAGAAGAATGTGCCCCGTCCTCAAACGGGTTGTATGGGATAAATTAGAATATGTAAGTGAATCCTTATTCTATCTTGATACTGATATACGTTTTGTGGATACTAGTGTGGGTTTATTGGATATTTTTCCGAGAGAATAACTGATTTGTTTGAAAATTTGGCTGTGAATATTTGAAATGTTAGTTTTGGATACTAGTCTGGGTTTATTGGATATTTTTCCGAGAGAATAACTGATTTGTTTGAAGATTTGCCTGTGAATATCTGAAATGTTAGTTTTGGATACTAGTCTGGGTTTATTGGATATTTTTTCGAGAGAATAACTGATTTGTCTGAAGATTTGCCTGTTTATATCTGATATGTTAGTTTGGATAGTTGTCTGGGTTGTCGAGATTTTCTTTTGGGTTTCGTGGATAAATAATTATGTGTTCTATGTTACAGATTTTTTCCCCTGTGCATGCAAACCATCACTACCGGGTCTACGCTGCTGATCTAAGGAGTCAGAAGACTTTCCTTCTGGACAGCCAAAAACCCAAGCCAGCAGTGGCCAAGTGGGATCATAGTCCAATGGAAAAATTGATATTAGAGTATGAAGCTGCTTTCCTTGCAAAGCACAACATCGATGCTCCCTTGCATGATTGGGAATTCTTAATTGCGGATGTTCCTCAACAAAAAGGAAACAATGAGTGTGGAGTGTTCGTATGCATGTTCATATAGCACTGGGCTGGTCACATTCCATTGGAATACTAGGAAACTTGGCACTTGGCAAAGCACGTGGAGCACCAGCGAGAATCTATTGTAGGCAGTCTCCTTCGATGGCAATACAACAAAGTAAGGAATGTCATACTTGAGGAGGCAAATGAGTGGGCAACACAGAAGGAGAAAGGGAAGAGAAGCTGAAACTAACCACCAGCTGTTTCATTTGACATATGTAGATGTTAAGGTATTAAGGTGATTGGGTTATTTTGGGAAGTTTTGGACAAAAGGAGACACTAACTCTATCCTGATTGCTCGCTTTATTAGTTTAAGGTGATTGGGTTATTTTGAGAATTTTTGGACAAAAGTAGACACTAACTCTATCCTGATTGCTCGCTTTATTAGTTTAAAGTAGACAACACTAAGTGTATCCCTGATTTTTTTTTTATCAAGGATGGATTAAGAATATCTTTCCTTCAACAAAAATATATCATATTACCCAAAGTGATATCCAAAACATCCAAACTACAATCTGAGCATATGTGATGGAAATACATAAATTCCACACAACCACGTACATAAAATATAACAAAAATATCCGAATGTTTAGAGAATATTTGTAGAACCAAAAGACATATCCCTACAATGCATACTAATATCCTTACAACGTAGAGAAATATCGTAGCCTGCTAAACAAATATCCGCGTTTGACAAACTAATATCCACTCCCAAATTCAGCAATGTCGTCTTCCAAGTCAGTGAGATGGTCATCATGTTGAAAATGGGTGTCCTGCGTGAGCACTTCCAATGCTTTCAATCTTCTTTAGACGACGCTCTTTCTCATTCGCGGACTGATAACGTTCCTTGCCCTGCTTCCTTGGATTACTCTTCTCCTTGAGAGAGAGGCCACTTGTCGGTACATAATTCCCTACAATGTTAGTGGCTTAATTAATCCGTCCAATGATATTAACTTATACTAATTTACAAATCATATTCGATACACTTACCGTACTCGCTAGTTATAGTCTTTGACAATGCCTTGTTTGCCTCCTTGCACACTTTCTGCAATGCACCCATCCACCTGTTGTATACTTTCTCATCCGCCATTGACATTTTGTTGCGAGCTGATTAAACATTGTAGTGGTTTCTCGGTACCTCATTGCTATATCTCCTTTTCCCGTCTCGTTCTCATGACTATGTGAAGTATCGCCTGAAGCATCACCATCACCAACCTCTTTCCTTCTCGCCTCCAACATCCATCGTTTGAGTATGTAATGATATGGAATAGTTCTCATACTATCATTCCCAAACTCTCCAAGCAATCGCATCGAGCCCGAATGTTCTAAACATCCTACATTCGCATACCAATGTGGCTGTAGAAGTATCGACTAGAGTGACACGTTCATCGCTACGCTCATCGTCCTCCATCTTATATGTAAGGTAGCTAATGAAGCCATCATCCCTATTATCTAGGACAAGCTCAATTAGATAGTCTTCAATTTCTAGATATTGCTCTTGAATCCGGTTGAAGATGTTTTTCGTGAAGAACTTGGCAGCATGTTGGAGGATCGAGCTTTTCTCCAACACTATGTAAGGGGCTGATTGTTTCCCCATGTAGTCAGACTCAATCTCTTTGCGCCTTTTGTCAGCCAACAAACTGCATGTATGAAGAAAACCAAAATTTTGATTGCCCAGACTGATATCCATGTACAAACAGAGCAAATATCCAAACAACACAAACATATATCACACCATCACATACCAATACCAAAATAAGAGTTTATAAATATCAGTAAGGTGCTAAGTAATATCCAGAAAAATGTATAAAGAAAACCAAAATTTTGATTGCCCAGACTGATATTCATATACAAACAGAGCAAATATCCAAACAACACAAACATATATCACACCATCACATACCAATACTAGAATAAGAGTCTATAAATATCAGTAAGGTGCTAAGTAATATCCAGAAAAATCAAACTAGTATTATGATCCAGTACCAGGTAAAGTGGATGAAAAAATCATCGAGATTATGTTTTGGTTTCAAGAAGAGTCGCACTTGTGCATTGCACGACTCACTAGCTTGCGTTGTCAACATCCCCGCTGTGAATTGATCTCTCAGATATAAGGAACACCATTGATGACGAAATTTCTTCAGATATTGCATCCATTGGTGGCCATCCACAGTTTCACTACCGGGAAAACAATCAGAAACCATGCTGCTCCATGCCTCATAAAACTCGGCATCGCTGTCGACGTAGTAGAAAAGATAAGCAATATGATTTTGGAACTTATGCCAAAATTTCTTGTTCTTACGAAGATTTTTCATCGCATTCATCAAGATGTGCCAAGTACAGAGGGCATGAAACACATTAGGCCACTCCTTTCTAAGGGTAGTTGCCTTACCAGCGTCCTGATCTGTGAAGATGGTTCAAACAATCATTCAAAAGAAGGAGTTGTCTCGTCATATAACAAACAAGCGCCAAACACACAAGTTTGTAGGTGATGATTGAAACCTACAAACATCCCTACAAAAGACTTGGTATTAAAAACAATGCATAACCGCTTGCGTGTCCAAAAAAATAAGGAAAATAAGTGGTTAACATACCCAATGGCCCGAAGTGTTTATTGGTTCAGAAGGTGGTGTCGAAGGAGACAGATTCTCCGAAAAGTGCATAATCTTCACGCATCCTACTGTCTGCCCAAAAAATATTGGCAACTTTCTCCTCACAATCTACCTCTACAGCATAAAAGAAGCCGGGATACTTCTCCTTTTGGTCTTGAAAGTAGTCAACCAAGAAAGTCGCTTCGCCACGAGGAATAGTCTTTTGTCTGTTCTTGTTCAAATGGTTCCGTTTCGATATTAATATGATCTATTTTTTCAGTATTCATAAATAATCTTCTTACAGTAGATAACATCCGAGTGAGATCCACAACCCACAGACTTCCCCGCAGCCGCAAAACGAGTGAGAGATCAAGCCACGAGATTGGACACCTCTTCTTCCCTGACGCGACACAAAGATTGAACTCGTTTGGCCCGGACGAGCTCCAGTACTGTACAGATCCTGCGCATCTGCCTCTAGAGCGTAAAATCTATGTCATTGCAACAATAGTAGATCGATTATGTCTTGGGCGAGGAGATAAGGCCTTTGAAGCGAAAGTTACGTAGTGGGTTTTCATCACTAGTTTGACGGCTTCAGGAGTTGAGATCATTACGATGTAATTAAGAGAGATCCCCAAGCTGAAGGCTCGTCACTCGGGACCATATTTGCGGTAGTTTTGCCCAAACCCAAGTAGACCCATTTATTATGGGTAGGGTTTGGGTGATGTGTGTATGGGTTCGGGGTTTGTATATGGGTTTGGGTTAGATATGGATATTATCTAAATGGGTATGGGTTGGATATGGATATCCATTTACTTGAGGGTGTTTTAACTACACATGCAAAAATTGGACTTATTTGTAAAACTTGAAAATTTTAGGTACCAAAATGTAAGACCAAAAAAATTTAGGTACCAAAACGTAATTTTCAATCGATATTTTGATATGCAAAAAAATTAAATTTAGGTACTAAATATGCATATCTATTAAGTTTAGGTACCAAACTGTAATTTGTATTTGGGCATGGGTACAATCCCAAGTCCATTTTTATAAACCCAACCCAACCCAAAGTAAATGGGTATGGGTACAAACCCATCAAACTTTACCCATATCCATATATTTGGATTTCATACCCAACCCAATTGGATTGGATAGTAAAATACTCATGGGTATGGGCAAAATTGCCATCTCTAGTAAGGACGTACCTCTCCTAACCAACCACTTGAATTATTGGGACAAACTGATAAATGAAATTACTTCTTTTTATTAAAATAACTTTGTACTCTCATTTTTAATTATACGAACATCTACTAAAGCTAAGTAAGCCTGTTTCACCCACTTTTAATTTTATAAAATCTATCGTAAATATTATTTTTGTACTATTTTGTTACTAATCGTATTATTTTAACGTAAAATTCAATAAAGATAATATAATAATAAAAGTTTTCCCCCGCCGATTTTGAATTCTTCCCGTTCTCGCTCCACGAATTGGTTACCTAAAGTGTGATCATCTAACGGCCGCTCAGCGCTCAACACGCGCGCTCCTGCTGCTGGACTCTCATGCAAAAGCCGGATCGGTAACACAAACAAATTTATTTAGCACACAGATCCAAACAGCTAGCGTCAAATTTAGACAACGAGTGCAGACAATTACCGTCGCTAGCCGTCGTCATAGCCCTGCCCCGAGTCCCCACTGCCGCCTTCGTCTTCCCACTCCTAGTCCAGTAATCGTCGATCGTCGTCAGTCATCTCGCCATCGTCGGTTGTCACCATCGTCGCACCATCTGCCTTCGTCCTCCCTCTCCCCACAATTCCGCTAGTTTCGGCTAACCGCAACCCTAAACCGAAACCGTCGGTTGCGGTTAACCGAAGGGTCTGTCGGTCTCGACTTCGGTTGCCGATGATGGGCTGATCTCGGTCGCGGTTAACCGCGTTTGCGGTTTGGTTAAAACCGAAACAACACCGCTAACAGGCCTAACCACCATCACTTGCGAGATGCTTCTCAAAATAGAGTTGCAAGCACTAATTACCATAGTAAAACGGATATTCAGCATGATTTGTGAAGGCATATTATAAATGGTACGTATGAGATGCAAAGATGAGGTGATTATGTGTACTAGGTAGAACTGATAATATGCTGCTTATTATATATTATTGTTCATATAAAATTAAAATTGAAAATGTATTTAACTAATAGTATATAGATATCAGATTATATTGTATTGATTAATATTAATGGGATTGCATATAAGCGCTTTTTACGGTCCAACCGCCATTGCTACTAACATCAGTGAGCTCTTGAGTGATGATTCAAGTAGAGATGGAAACAGATCGGATTGATCATGTTTCTCCAAACCTAAATTCAACTCTACGGATAACTTCTGGTACATGGTTTTAACATGGAGGTGTACATCAGGATGATCAACTTTGATGCTCAAGTAATGGTTGTAGATTGAGCCTATCAAGGAACAAGGATGATGTACGATCATACCTTCAACATCTGAATAAAAGTGGGGTGCGTGAAGACCCTTATGTCTTTTATCAATTCTGAGAGTTTTTGCTCCTTGAAGTGCACACCGAATTTTGATAATCTCACCCATGTTATTTGATAATTTATCTTGTTATTCAAGTTAGAAAATTGTCTTATGTCGAGTTGGACCTCCATTTCGCAGTTCATTATTTTCTTTTGATGAGCCAGTTCACCCCTTGTTGCTTTCATTCCTCATGTGCTAATTTTATCTTATTTGCTTACTTGTTTGTTATGTCTGTAATGCTTGGAGTAAAACATCTTATCGTGGTTGTGAAACCCGACTAACTATCCTGTGTGACGATTCCCTACCCTCCACTATTCAAACATGTTTCAACCTTCACTTTTCTTGTTTTACTTCATGAATTTTTAGTTGGAACCGATTGAAAGCCAAAAATGTATTGAAATCTGACACTTTGTTTATTTATGAATGGAGAATATATACACACAAACCAGCCAAGGGAATTATTATCTTATATATAATAGCGGACTACACTTTATTCCCCAAACTTCCAACTACTGTTTCATTATTTGGCCTTTTGTGGGATGGAACTTAAAAAGGGCTTTCCATTCATTCGGACTTGCTGCCGAACCGAAGAGCTTCCCCTTCTTTTTTCTCAATTGCGGGTGGCAGGTGCCCATACTTTCAGTGTCCTCCATCTTTTCACGGCCTCACCCCAAAATCCACAATCACAAGCCACCACTTTAGCCTTCTCTGTCCTGAGTCCTCGCAAGCTACTCCTACACGCCACCGGCCATCCCTTATGGTGTTTTCCCTGCCAAATACATCTTCCACCCGTTCGTCCAAAAAGAGACTAATGGTTTCCTAACCCATGCTTTCCGCCTCAAAGCAACTACTCATGGATGGCTCCTCCATTCATGGGTCGCCGGAAACCCAATTACCAGCAACAATTTCGTCGATGTTGTGTGGCCACTGGACAAGAGAGAAGCAGAAGAAGACTCTGCTCTCCTTCCCTCCTGTCCCAATCAAATCTTTGCTTCCCCTTTTCACCTACAAATACTTCATGTGGTTTTCATTTGCTGCTTTCAAATCTCTGCCGGCGATGCAGGGGAGAAATCGGAAGAGGGAAAGGGTCGAGAAGGAGGTGCCAACATTTGCAATCAGCTGCGGGATCCAAACCGAAGAATAGCCGACGAGAGGCGACCTGGACGTGGACATGTTGGTCGAAGCCAAAGCTGGAGCAAGAACAGGCGCGATCTCAAGATAGGAGACCGAAGTCGTGGCCCGAGACGTGGCCGTTGCTGCAGCACGAGTCCGCACAGCGAGCCGTTGCTACATCAGAAGTCCGTTTTCACAAAGACGACTGCAGATTCAAAACTTCTTTCTCGGGGAATGATGGGAGCTCTGGAGGAAATGGTGTTCGTCGAGATGTGGTAGCATAGAGTGTGCGTTCAGGAAGGATGTAGATTTTAGGCGCCACAACGGCCGATCTGGCGTGGCTGAAGAGTTTGGAGAAAGTATGGAATGGGAAAGAAGAGCCTTTCACATTCCAATCTACAGGGGACGGGGGAGAGAGGCGGCAAAGAAGAAGAGGAAGGAAGCGGAGTCTAGGAGGTGTGACCAGCGATTGATACGGAGTATGTATGCTTGATTTGGGGTTTCAGTTTCTTATGCCAGGCTCTGCCGCTTTTTCCATTGTTGTTTTTAACTTTTGGGGTTTCAATAATGCAACCATATTCCTGAAAGAGGGGCAAAAACAGTCATTCTATTCCCATTTACAACAACAAGCCAGCGTCATCCTCGAATGATGAAGGGTTCAACTAGCTAGAAGAAGGAAGTTGCATCATAAGTCGATTTACAGCAGGAACAGGAACTTAAAGAGTTATAGCAGCAGTCTAAACTGAAACCCACACTATCAACATTGATGATGTTGCATCATAAGTCGATTTACAGCAGCAGCCTAAACTGAAACCCACACTATCAACATTGAATTTTTTATGCTAGCAAGGATCTACTTGGCCATATTTATGAATGGTGCAATGAGTTGAAGAAGATGTCAATTAGAAGTAGGGACAGAGAGGAGGATGGTGAGATCTTGGAAGCTAACGAAAACCAAGTGTTCTGCAGGCTTTTGTTTGAACAGAATGGTAACATTAAGTGGTGGCATGTTTACATTAACTTTAACATGATGGCAGTCATAAAGAAAAAGATGTGCTAACATGTTTTCTGTTTGCAGATCTTGGTGCAGTATAGTAAATTTGTTATTGTCTTGCAATAAGCATTCCAATTTGACAACAGACAGGTGAGTCAAAATATCAATTTTATCTACCAACAGACAGGGGAATCCTTGCATATAGAAAATTACAACGGCCTGCATTGACCATAAAGTTATAAACTAAATGTCCATCCATTTATCACGACTCTGCAACTTAAGCCCCGAGGCGTAGCAACGGGCATTTTTTCTAGTCGGCCTTAACAAACAACCCCAATCCCACTCTCCTGCAGATCTGCAACAAGATTAACTAACAGCTGAAAACTAGCTCAAGCTGTTTGACAACGGTCAGTGACTAATTTAACCAAACCAAAAAGACTAAGTACTAAACTGGAAACCATCAATATCATAATCAATGTCGGAATCAGCATCATATGGATCATCAATTAATTAAAAGCCCAAGAATTCGGCACTGTTCATTACGAAAGTTTCGCTAATTACTTAATGTTTTACTGTTCATTGGGAGATTGTTTTCCCGTGGCCGCTTTTATATTGAGATTTTGTGTTCCCGTATTAATTTGAGGTTGGCTAACCAATCACCTATTTTGGTTTGTCTTTCTCGTTGCATATAAGTCTTAGATAGATCAGATAATTATTCACTTTAAATTTCATTCTTTCTAATTAGTATGCGCCCAACCTTATCATGGGTTGCCCGGGGTAAACATTGACGCTTTACATACTTTTTAGTTTTTACTATTTATTAAGAAAAAATAAATTATTTTTTTTCACGGGTACTTTCACAATAATGTTTTCCCCCATATATCCAATTTTATCATAACCCTTTTTTCTCCTTTTTTGCAATATTATTCATATGAGTTTTATTCCCTACAACCACTTCTACGATAAGTCTAAAATACATATGCAAATAATATTAGACCACATATTATGAAATATATGTTAATTAAAAGCCCAAGAATTCGGCACTGTTCATTACGAAAGTTTCGCTAATTACTTAATGTTTTAATGTTCATTGGGAGATTGTTTTCCCGTGGCCACTTTTACATTGATATTTTGTGTTCCCGTATTCATTTGAGGTTGGCTAACCAATCACCTATTTTGGTTTGTCTTTCTCCTTGCATATAAGTCTTAGATAGATCAGATAATTATTCACTTTAAATTCCATTCTTTCTAATTAGTATGCGCCCAACCTTATCATGGGTTGGTCGGGGTAAACATTGACGGTTTACATACTTTTTAGTTTTTACTATTTATTAAGAAAAAATAAATTATTTTTTTTCACGGGTACTTTCACAATAATGTTTTCCCCCATATATCCAATTTTATCATAAGCCCTTTTTTCTCCTTTTTTGCAATATTATTCATGTGAGTTTTATACCCTACAACCACTTCTACGATAAGTCTAAAATACATATGCAAATAATATTAGACCACATATTATGAAATATTTATGTAACAACATTAAAAAAATATTACATAAATTAAAAATTCATCAATGTTACTTACTATAACTTGATTATACTATTAGACCGCACATTATGAAAAATTTATTTAATATGTTCTATAACTGTTACATGTATTTTCCTTAACGATTACACTACATAAATTTATGGACAAATTCTCATTTATGTAACAATTAAAAAAATAATATGTAAATTTTCTACAATAATTAAAAACTACCTCAAATTTATGTAGAAAAAGTTATTTACAATGTATCACTTAACCAAACAGATGATGTATGCTATTCGTAATGATTAAGACATCACGTGAAACTTACATATGTATTTTATCTGAATAATTTTGTTGTTTTAAACTAAATCATTAATTTCTTACCGCGGCGGAGCGCGGGCCAAAAAACTAGTTATTATTAAATATTCAAATCACCTTGGTCCTTGCTGATCATTATTACACTACAGAAAATAGATCATTTATTCACGGTGAATTCCGTGTTTGAAAGTGCGTTTCCCGTGTTTAGTACTTCCAGTCACGGGAAAGTTACCGTAATATATACCTCCGAGTCTAATTGTAAAGGTCACGGGAAATTTCTACCGTAACTAGTTATAACTACTCACAGTATAATTTCCTGTGATAATATGTACGTATTACTCACGGGAATTCGGGTGACTAATGCATTAAATTGGAGCACAAAACCTAGAAAAAAAAATCATTTAAAGACGGGAAGTTCACCTTTTGACACAGTATTTACCGTAGCAAAATTGTTTACCGTGACTAGATGTCAATCACTAATGACGGTATTTACCGTAGCAAAATTGATTACCGTGACTAGATATCAATCACTAATCACGGTATTTACTGTGGCAAAATCAATTCCCGTATCTAGATGTCAATCACTAATCACGGTATTTACTGTGGTAAAATCAATTCCCGTGACTAGATCTCAATAACTAATCACTGTATTTAATACCTGTAGTGACTAGTGTTACCGTGATTAAAAATATCAATAACTAGTCATTGTATTTCCTGTGACTACATACAAACTACTGTACACGGTATTTTCTGTGCCAAATTACAAACCACTGGTCACTGTATTTTCCCAAGACTAATGACAAAGCATCGGTCACAGTATTTACAGCTGACTACATACAAACCACCAATCACGCTCACAGTATGTTTCAGTGACTAGATACAACACAATAATTATGAAAATCAGATATATTAAAGTTTCCTGCCAACATTAATAAGTGTAAATAGAATAATATCTTACCTACAAGCGATTCTATATATCTATTACAATCTACTTATATAGGTTTAGAGCTTGCTGTGTAGACCACCGTCTTCTTGGAGCTTGCTGTGAGAGAGTATCCATGAACATCACCCCAAAATCTCATCACCACCAACAAAAAGAGTAATGAATCTGAAAAGTGAAAGGAGCTATATCATTCGAACTATTTATCCTCATTCTAGTCATGCACCAATAATGAATCAGAATCATGATATGGTATCCAATAACTAGGCTATGAAGTTAGAAGAACCCTACATTCTACTATAGACATATGATTCATTGTCTAACATCTGAGCATACTAAAAGGGAAATTGCAGTAAACAAGAACAGCCAAGACTGCATACATATCCATCAATCTATCTTAGTTCACTATAATGAGAGCTTTGATGAAGCATACTAACCCAAACAGAACAGCCAACTGCATACAAATCCATCCATTTATGTTAGTTCACTATAATGAGAGCTTTGATGAAAGATACTAACCCAAACAGAACAACCAAGACGGTATACAAAATTCATCGATCAATTTTAGTTCACTATAATAAGGGCTTTGATGAAAGATACTAACCCAAACAGAACAGTCCCTTTCCAGAATCTTCAATAATGACAACACAAAAGGAAGACAATTGAAATTGTAATGTTAGAAACAATAAGACAACAAAAATCACTTTCCAAAAGGAGAGATTCAACAAAAAATAAATAAAATAAATAAATAAAAGAGAAACCATACCAATCCATAGGCTGAACCATTTCACTTAGCAACACATCCATGGCTCGAGGTGGCACCTTTACAGCTAAGTGCCAGTTCTTATTAACATTGTCTTCTGCATAAAATACCTGGGATACTTGACTTGCAAGGACAAATGGCTCATTTGTCTTCAACATTCTATTCAGGTTGACACTCACAAACCCATGTTCATCCACTTTCAGCCCTTTTGTCTTATCATAGACATCACACCAATCACACCTAAACAAAGCTAATGATCTTCCTCCAAGAAATTTTAACTCAATGACCTCTCTTAAAACCCCATAGTAGTCTATAGCATTCAGATCAACTCCATCATCGCCAACTACAACGACTCCGTTATTTTGAGTCCTCAAATTTTTGTCATAATCCTTTGTGTGAAAACGAAAACCATTTAGGACATAACCTGTAAAACACTTGACACTTTGAGCAGGTCCTCGTGATAGTGACAATAGGTCATCCAATCTCTTACTCTTGTTAGGTTCATAGGAATTTGCAACCTGCAATAAAGATTTTGACACGTTTTCAGAATATAATGTAGTAATTGACCACGACATATGAACTAAAAACTAATCCATCAACAAGAATTCCAAACTGTATGTACACTTGATCGATCAACTGCAGCATGAATTGTATTGTAATGGAATACAAAACTGTAAACTTGATCAACCCAAAGCCCAACAAGAATTCCAAACTGTACTTGCTGTTGCATCTTCTATGTATAGCAACATTAGAATGTGATTAAAGGGGAGTAATTCTATCACCATCTCTACCACTCCCTTCCCTTGGCCTCGTTTTCCAATTTCCACCACATGAAATGGAAACTAAATAATTAAGAACACTTACTCAATCGATCAGGTGTATAGTTTAAATGAAGCTATATATAAATAATTAAGAAACCAACCAGTTCCTACCCCCCCCCCCCCCAAAAAAAGAAACCAACCAGCACTACATATGTAAATGTATTATAATGTAGAGGGGGAAGCTTTACCTTTTGCCTGAACCAAGAAATGAAGCTTGCATCATCCTTCTTATAGCTCCCTCCCAACAAATCATGCTCATATAAATGAATAAATTCTCTACAATGTGCAATAGCATAACATAATTATAAATAGAAACTAAGCTTCAATAAAGTAAGAGATAAGAGATAAGTTAAAACAATAATGAAAATCTTACTCTAAAAATGGTTGCACTTCTTCTGTATTCTTCATCACATAAATGCGGGCTTGCTCTAACTCCTTTGAACTAAGCTTGCGAACATTATCATGACTACCCAAGAATCGCCCGACTTGTGAGAATTCAAGAAAATCTTGTACATCATTTCCGTGGTAATTCCTGTCAACCCTATTGAACTTTGTTTGAATACCATTCAAGTACCTAGAGCACAATGTCATACATTCTGAAGCGATATATCCTTCTGCAATGGAAG
The DNA here is from genome assembly GCA_946122785.1 of Linum tenue. Taxonomy (NCBI): domain Eukaryota; kingdom Viridiplantae; phylum Streptophyta; class Magnoliopsida; order Malpighiales; family Linaceae; genus Linum; species Linum tenue. The sequence continues at coordinate 58,004,034 of CAMGYJ010000006.1, read as the reverse complement.
CCTCCGGGTGCGTCCTATTTCTAACATATGACTTCAAATCATGCAAGTATCGCTCAATAGGATACATCCATCTAAACTGAACTGGCCCCCCAAGCATAGCCTCGTCAGCCAAATGTGCAGGCAAATGCACCATAACATCAAAGAATGCAGGAGGAAAGATCATTTCTAGTTTACAAAGAGTCACCGAAAACTTAGCTTTGATTCTGTCCAACTCTTGCACCTTAAGTGATTTCGAACACAAGGTCTTGAAGCAATCTGAAAATTCTATAAGAGGGTCACTGACATCCTTCGGTAAAAGACCTCGTATGGCAAGTGGAATAAGATGTTGTAGAAGAACATGACAATCGTGGCTTTTTAAACCAGATATATTATGTTCATCTACATTTATGCAATGAGATATGTTTGATGAGAAGCCATCGGGAACCTTCATGCTCTTCAGAAACTGACAGAACTTACGTTTACCATCTCGCATCAATGTGTACTTTGCTCGTGGCATATTGAGCTTTCCACCTTCTCTAATGGGATGTAATTCTGGTTTTAGTGTCATCTCTTCTAGGTCAAGACGTGCTTTCATAGTATCTTTGGTCTTTCCCTTCAAATCCATGATTGTCCCGAGCACATTATCACAAACATTCTTCTCAATGTGCATCACGTCTAAATTGTGACGCAACAACAATGTTTTCCAATACGGAAGTTCAAAAAAGATGCTTTTCTTGTGCCAATTGTCGCCTCTTTCATCATGCGATATCTTCACTTTTACTTTTGAGCATTTTGTTAAACAAATACCCTCAAGATCTTGAACTTGATCAAGTATTTCATCTCCTGAGTATACTCTTGGCTGCCCTTGTTTCTCACTTGTCCCATCAAAAGAATCTTTGTTTTTCCTCCATCTATGACCTTTTGAGAGCCAACGCCGATGACCCATGTAACAAAACTTTCTTCCATTATACAACCAATCGGACTTCGTTTCCTTGCTGCAAACTGGACAAGCTAGCCTTCCCTTAGTGCTATACCCAGATAAGTTTGCATAAGCTGGAAAATCGTTAATTGTCCATAATAAGACTGCATGTAATTGAAAATTCTGTCTTCTCGATGAGTCAAAAGTAGTAACACCTTCTTCCCACAAATCCTTGAGATCCTCAATCAACGGTTGCAAGAATACATCTATAGCATCTCCAGGACTTTCTGGACCAGGAATTAACATGGATAGAATAAAATTGGAGGGCTTCATAATCATCCAAGGAGGTAGGTTGTATGGAATTAAAACCACTGGCCAAATACTATAGGGAGTTTTGGAATGTGAAAAAGGTTGGAAGCCATCACTAGCTAGAGCAAGCCTCACATTTCGAGGTTCTGATGAGAATGATTGATGGAGTCCATCAAATGACTTCCATGCTGAAGAATCACTTCACCATCAGTCTTGTTGTCATGATGCCAGGTCATTTGGGAAGCTATCTTTGTTGACAAATATAACCGTTGAAGTCGTGGTTTTAGTGGAAAATAACGTAAAGTCTTCTTTGGCAGCTTCTTCCCGTTGACTTTAGTCATGACTTCCCCACTATGTTTGTCAACTTTCCATCTAGATGCATGATACACCTTGCAATCATCACGATGTGCATCATCCTTCCAAAATAGCATGCAACTATGCTCACAAGCATCAATTTTTGTGTATGAAAGGCCTAGATCCTGAATGATCTTTTTTGATTCGTAATATGAATCTGGCAAGGATGAACCCTCAGGTAAAAGATCCTCTTTCATAAGCTTGAGCAGCATGTTAAATGAGTCATTACTCCATCTTCCAAGAGTCTTTATGTGAAGAAGTTTCACTATAGTTGATAACTTTGAACTCTTACAACCATCATAAACAGGTTGCTCAGAATCATTTAACAATCTGTAGAACTTTTCTGCTTCAGCATTTGGTGACTCATTGTATGCTTCCTCAAAATCCATATCATTTTCTTCTTCGCCGATATCAATGTTAGGATACAAATCCCTCAAAACTTGATGCATTTCATTCTCATATGCATCATTGACTTCTTCGACTGCTGGTCCAAATGGCTCGCCCAATCTTTCGCCGTGGTGGCACCAAAATGTATAGTTTGGGACAATTCCATAAATGAGCAAATGAGCTGCTACTGTATCGCGTATTCCAGACTTTCCATTGCAACACTTCACACATGGACATCTAATCTCATACCTGCCCCTATTCTTTTGAAATGCATAGTCTAAAAATTCTGAAACTCCAGTCTTATAATCCTCACTGAGTCTATTTTCAACAAGCATCCAATTTTTACTTGGTGCCATTTCCTAAAACACAACAAAAATGGCATAAACTACTTGACCTGTTCATTGAGCAGAAGTAACAGAGTAGCATAACACACCTTGATATTCTGAATCCACAGCAGCTCCACACAGCAGCCTCTCCGCGATGCTCCACAGCAGCTGCTCCACGAGACCACGACGGTAAAACAGCTTCACACTATGCCACGACAGCAGCAGCCACTCCGACAGCAGCAGCAACAGCCACGCGACGCTCCGCCCCACAGCTACAGCCACGCTCCGCTCCGAAATATGGCTATGATGAAAGCCATGAATCGAGAATAAATGCTATGATGAAAGCAGAGAAGGAATCGACCCTTGAATTCGATTGGTTTTCATATTTGGTCCGTGAACGAACGATGAGAAGGAAAGCAGTGGAAAGGGAAAGTGAAAATTAGGGTAAGAGGAGGAAAGCCTCGATCCTATATGAGAAGCAAAAAACGACAAAAGAAAAGTGAAAAAGTCCAGGCCTTCATTCGAGCCCTGTTACCCAGTGTTTTAATTCGTCTCCTAAACCAATGGACCAAACTCAAATTTATTGACATGGTTTGAATAGTATCTTATTAGTAAAAGTATAAAAACGGACCAGAACTTAAATTGGTATTATAGGCTCTATTTTAACATCATCACAACTGTAAACGATAGTACTCCAATTCCTCTATAAAATGGAAAAAAATTTACACAAAATTGGTGTGTGAACAAAAAATTAAAACTCTTCAAAGTATGAGGAAATCAAAAAATGTTCCGGTTAGACCACAAAACAACATTTTTTTGGGAAAAGTCGGGAACATTTTTTTGGGAAAAGTCGAAAAATTATATGAAATAAAAAAAAAAATTATTTCAATCGGATAATCGAGTCCAAAATTACGAGAGTTTAAAGTTTTGCCATCGTACAAGACAAAAACCAACATCCATGGGCTATGGGCTAGTGCGGTTACTTTGACGTGGGCTTCATATGGATAAACTTCTAATAAAAGGTTAATGAACTAATTGATAAACTTCTAATAAAAACTTAATGAACTAATTGATAAAAAATTTGTACTTTGCACGATGGTTCAATTGGTAGTTTGGTTATAATCTTTTTGTTTAGCTAGCTAGCTACCTGGTTCGATCCAACAATGTGTTGGTAATTTTTTTGTACATCCCAGATATGCTGCAGATCTGGGCACCCTACCAACAATTGCTACCTGGTTCGATCCATTAATCATATGTGCCATAATGGTTGGAGCCTACAAGCTGTTGTATACGGGCAATAGATTGAGGTGCAAACGCCAAGAAATCATGTTATGGATTGAGGTGCAAACTGTCTAAAAATGTAACTCAAGAATCAACATCAACTTTTCTCAACTTTGATTTACAAAAACTTGCACACTTAGTCCAGAATAACATTACATTCTACATCAGTAGTCAAAAGAGTTGTGGATCTTATATATACTAAAACTACGGATGGAGGAAAAGTGTGCAAAAGATTCATCTCCCATGGAGGAAAAGAGTCATGTGGTCTATGGATGGCATGTCTGGTTTGATCCATGGACTTGGCAATGGGTGTACACCTTTGGTACATTGATTGTTGCCAAAGGCTATGGAGAGCAGTGACATTTGTCACTTCTTGCCATATAAAATAAATTTATATAATGTACTTATTATATATTAGTTATAAAAAAAAATATTGTAGCCAACCATGGCTAAAAGAAAAGATAGAAGGAAAATATCAAAGTGAAAATCTTGAGTCGGAGTTGTTAGACTTCGACATGAAGATCTTGCCACCAAGTTATTGTGATGGCTTGACACGACGAGCCATACATCAGGCCATGCCATGCCATGTTATCTTGTCCCGAGTAGCCACGGCTGGGGGGCATGATGGCTTGAAAGTGGTAGTAGAGGAGTGGTGACCATAATGTCTCTACCAACATAAAAATGAATATTATTTTTTCTAAGGCAAAAAAGTAGACGGCTTGACTTGTCGCGAGGGAACTGTCTAGCCTTGTGACGAGGTGGGATGAGCCAATCTATGCCAAAATAGGTGCGAAAAATTCTAAGTTATTCTCTCAACCATGTGGCCAAGTACGAGATGTCAATGAGGGTGTAGGTGATAAAGTGAAGTTGGTGTCTCGTTGAATGCATTAGGCGGCTTGACCATTAAAAGCCAAAATTTGGCTAAGGCATGAGACAAGTTTTGACGTCGAGTACCATCCTACCATGTTGGCTTGACGTGAAAGCCAAATTTTGGCTAAGGTTGAACTAGGTGTGTTGAGTAGACACTAGCCATCTTGTTACTTTCGCTAGCATGGTGGTGTTCAACTACTTAGTCCATAAGCCTTATGCACTAATTAGTTGGGGGGCATTTGTTTACACCATAAAATTTGTCTTGTACCACATTGTTGAGTTACAAGATAATTATTGAGTTTATAAGGTCACACCCATTATAACAATTAATGTTGTTTCAGTTGGGCCTTATGGATATTGATTTTAAGCCCAAGCTACTAAGTCTAAAGAGGGACATGCCGCATCATCAAACAGAGTCGCGTCCGTATGAAATCTAGAGGCCATGCCGCCTCAACGAAGAGGCCATGCCGCCTCACAAATAAGACCGAAGGAGTGAAAATTTAACTAAGTCTGGAAGAGGTACATGCCGCTTCACGGAGAAAGACATGCCGCCTCATCAAAGAAGAACACGTCCATCTAGAATATAGACACACATGTTGTCTCAAGGAAGGCCCGGTATGATAAAAAATATTCTAAGTATGAGAATATAGGGCCATGTGGGTGATTAAGAGGTCCATGGCCGTGTCATATGTGACGGCCATGGACACGAGACAAGAGGACCTGGGCACATGAAAAATACTAAGTAGGAGGAGGCCAATGCCGTCCAACGGAAAGGGCCACAGACATGAATGAGAAGTCCATGGTCGCGAATAAAGAGGTAATGTCGCCTCATGATCTAAACCAAACAACCGAAAATATTCTAAGTATAGGGAAGGACTTGCTGCTTCATGAGGGAGGCCATGTCCATGATTGAGAGGTCCATGGGTGCAAATAAGAGGCCATGCCATATGATAATTCTGAGAGGCCATGCCGTGTCACGAGAGGGGCCATGGACGCAAGGCCGCGAATCACACTTCAAAGAAGACAAAGATATTCTAAGTGTGGAGAAGGACTTGTCGCTTTAACGAGGAGGAAGGCCATGGACATGAGTAAGAAGTTCATGGCCGTAAGACAAGAAGGCCATGGACATGAGTAAGAAGTTCATGGCCGTAAGACAAGAAGGCCATGGACATGAGTAAGAAGTCCATGGCCGCGAGGCAAGAAGACCACGACCCCCTTTGTGAGATACCACATGCTTATCAAAAGACTAGCATGACACGAGATTCAGAACAAGACTAGGCGAGGCAAGCTACACTCCAAGACCCACGACGGTTACACGAGAGGCCCCTAGGCGGTTGAAGGAGTAACCACCACTTCGAGGAAGCAGGGAGCGGTTCTTTTTGGGAGTTATCCAAGAGGCGGTTTTCTACCGTAGAAGGGGGAGCGGTTCTTAGTAGCAGTTATCCAACAAGCGGTTTTCTATGGCGGTTACCTCCTCGGGCTATAAATAAGAGGAGGGGTCGACAGAGACAAGGGTTCCACAACCAAACAACTGACGCCTACGTCAAGTTTTATCCTTTCTCTGCAAATGTAGCCATAGTCGTAGTTTGGAGCTCTCGCTGAACCTCCATAGGAGTAGGAGTAATTTAATTTAGATCTTGTTCCCAAAAACCATCAATCAAACACGCTCGTTCGAACTTTGTTTGAAGAGGTGTGTACCGTGTTTAGAAATCGTTGTCCAAAGAAGTCAAAGGTGCAATCAAGTTATTTCAACGCAAGTTTTCTCGCCGGAAAAACAAATTTGGCACACCTAGTGGGACGCTTGTGGTCGATTTGATGGCTCCGAGGCGGAGAAATCAAGAAGGTGACGTTCCGGCTGGTTTCGTGGAGGAGCAGGTGGCCAACATCGAGCATGGCCAAACGTCCGACGCGGTTGCCGGAGGAAACGGTGGAGCAGAGATCTTGGTGGCAACTGCGCCTGGTGGAGATCTTGGTGAAGCCGTGAGGGCCCTTCGTCAGATGATGGAGGAGAACCGCAAGATGGTGGCTGACACCCATCAAGCCACGGAGGAGAACCGCCGAATGCTGATTGAGAACCACCGCATGTTGGAAGAGACTCGGGCCAATACTCATCAGGTAAATTCTCAAATGGACTGTCTCAATTCTCGCATAGATAGACGTTTCAGTCAATTGTTTGAAGTATCCAACAAAAATACAAATGAGGTGGATCAACTCCGACAGTCTTTAAGTAGACCAATAGGGCAGTCAAGAGCTTTGCCATTAGATGGCATAGGCATAACGCCTACTAATAGTGTTCTTTCTCCCGCTGGTGGTCGGAATGGCCAACCATGGCAAGAGAACTTGCCGCCTCAAACGGCAAGCCAACCACCTCCACGTCGAGTAGGTGAGGTCGAGATTCCTGCTACAACTCAAGTGGGGGAATCGTCACAGGCACGCGTGGGAGTTGAAGTGGTAAGGTCGAGATTCCTGCTACAACTCAATTGTTTACACCAAATATTAACCTTGTACCACATCGGTTAAAAACAAGGAATTAAATGGCTTTATAAGGCCAACTTAATCATATCAGTTTAAATCAGTTGAGTGGGCCATGAGGATTTGGTTTTTGGGCCCATTACTACGTGCCACCACGCGTGCCATGCATCCCCAAATTTGGCTAAGTATGAGAGCCACCCCCATGACAGGCAGAGGGGGTGGCCATCATATTTCCACCCCAGGAGGTACCAAGGGGGGTGGCCATCATCATACCACCCCCAGGACGTGGCAAGGGGGGTGGACATCATACCGCCACCCCATGACATGGTGATGGGGGTGATTGCCGAATTTGGCTAAGGCAAGGAGTATGGTAGCCACCCCCAGGAGGTACCAAGGGGGGTGGCCACCATCATACCACCCCCAGGACATGGTAAGGGGGTGGGCATCATACCACCACCCCCAGGAGGTGCCGAGGGGGGTGGCCACCATCATACCACCCCCAGGACGTGGCAAGGGGGGTGGACATCATACCGCCACCCCCATGACATGGTGAGGGGGGGGGGGTGATCATATCTCCACCCCCAGGAGGTACCAAGGGGGGTGGCCACCTTCATACCACCCCCAGGACGTGGCAAGGGGGGTGGGCATCATACCGCCACCCCCATGACATGGTGAGGGGGTGATGGAAGGGGGTGGGCATCATATTGTCACCCCCAGGACGTAGTGAGGGGGTCATATTACCACCCCCCATGGAGTGTTCATGGAGTAGCGTGGGATCACCACCCCCATGCGGTGTGAAATACGACTAAGTATGGTGAGGCAAGGAGGCACCATGATATGACACGAGGGTGATCACCAAGGATGGCAAGGAGAACCCCCCATGAGATGATTAGGGGGTGGCCATCAACACACCCCGCCATGAGCATGCAATCCCCATGATATGATCATGGCGGTGATTAATATCCACCCCCTGTGGCATGGTCAGGGCTTCACCAACATACACCCCCATGGTAAGGCCAAGGGGCGTGGTCAACATCGCCCCATGAGGTTGCCAGGTGGGCTACCAAGACACCACCCTCATGAGGTGGCCATAGTTGTAGTTTCGGAGCTCTCACTGAACCTCCATAGGAGTAGGGCTAATTTAATGTAGATTTGCCTCGTAGTTCATCTAAACATTGAACACCCTTGTTTGAACTTTGTTCAAAGAGGTGTGAACTGTGTTGTTTGATCGTTTGTTTGGAAGTCAAAGGTGCAAAAATTCAATTCTCTTTCCTTTATTTTTCTCGCCGGGAAAACAAATTTGGCACACCTGGTGGGACAACTGTGTGTTTGATTCGATGGCTCCTAGGCGAAAGAATCAGGAAAGTGATGCTCCGCCAGGGTTTGTGGAGGATCAAGTGGCCAACATTGAACATGGCCGGTTAGCTGAAGCGGTTTCCGGTGACAATGACGGCGGGGAAGACTTGCCGCCGCCGCCGCCAAACTCCAACGTTGAGGTAGTTGCTGCCATTGGGTCACTTCGCCAATTCATGGCGGAAGCTTTGGCTGGCAACACTCTTCAGGTAAATTCTCAACTTGATTGTCTTAACTCCTGTGTAGATAGGCGTTTAAGTCAACTTTTTGAAATTGTAACTAAAAATAGGAATGATTTTGATGAGTTTAGGAGAATTTTGACCACACCAGTGGTACAATCACGAGCTTTGCCAATTGATGGCACAAGTTCAACTCCAAACAATGCAAATTTTTCTCCTGTCGGTGGCCGGAATGGCCAACCACGGCAAGATAACCTACCGCCGCCGGTGACAACCCAACCAACCTCTCACCCCGTGAATCGCGGCGAGATTCCCGCCACCACTCAAGTGGAGGCTTCAGTTAACGTGGGAGTTGGGGAATTTCCCCCACGTGGCGAAAATTTCGCCACTACGTTCAACACCCATGTTGAACAACCGCCATCCATCCCGGTGGCGAGACCCTACGTAGCTCCTCCTAACATGGGTGGGGGAGGAAGGTTAGGTATTGGGGATCAAGTTCCTCCACGTGCTTACCCAGCACCCATACCACCCCAAGTCCATGGGCATGGCATGGACCCCATGGGTTTCGTACCCCAAGGGGGGCAACCAGGGGGGCATGATCCCAACACTCTAAGGGATCAGGTGGCTCAACTTCTTGCCGAGCAATTTGGCATGGGAGTGAGACCCACCATGCCACCTGTTTATCGAAAACCATACCCTGAGTGGGTGGATAGACTCTATCCATTCCCAAGGGGGTTTAGGGTGCCCGAGTTTGCCACATTCACTGGGACAGGGGACCAGTCTACTGTGGAGCACATTGGATGTTTTACTGTCCAGTGTGGGGATGTGGGAGATTTTATTAAGTTAAGAGTATTTGGAAACTCATTGACAGGACCTGCCTTTGCCTGGTATGTCAATTTGCCATCCAACTCCATCCAAACATGGCAACAGATGGAGCAAATCTTCCATGCTCAGTTTTATAGATCTGAGCGTGAGGTTTCCATGGCTGATTTGGCACGAATGCGCCAAGAGCCAGGGGAGTCAGTAGAGCACTTCTTGACAAACTTCAAGAATGCTCGTAACCGTTGTTTTGTCAACTTGACAGAGAGAGAGTTTGTCAAGTTAGCACAAGGGGGGTTGAGTTTTGAGTTAAGGAAGAAATTCCAAGATAGAGAATTCTCTGACTTGTTCCAACTCATGTCTTGTGCGGTGAGATATGAATCTCTTCTTCAAGAAGAGGAGAATAGGAGGAGTGCCTCAAGGGGGCAATACTTCCCCAACATCGGCTACCTTGTCAACCATATTGGCCAAGAGGCCAATGAGGTGGAGGTAGACCTGGCTGAGTTAACTCTGGGGAAGCCATATGTATGTGCTCCTTTGGCTAATATGGACAATGAACCACAAGGGGGTAGACCAAATTGTGCCCCCATCCATCCACGGAAGTATTCATTTGATATTTCCAAAGCCGACTTGATATTTGACCAACTCTACAAAGATGGTCAAATCAAGTTGACAGGGGGGCATAACATCCCACCCCCTGAGAAGTTAAGAGGGAAAACATATTGTAAGTGGCATAACAACATGCTACACTCCACAAACTCATGTGTGGTTTTTCGCAATATATTGCAGGATGCTATTGAGAAGGGTTGCATCAAGCTCCCCGAGCCAAAGAAAGATGCCATGATGGTGGATACCAACCCGTTTCCCAACGTGCTTGGTGTTAACATGGTTAATCCAGACTTCTCCAAGATTGAGCTTCCTCGTTTCAAATTGGTGTTAGATACAACACCGCAACAAGGGATCCCCAAGGTAGTGGTTGAGCAGGGAAAGTCATCGAAGGGCAAGCAGGTCTACTCGGCCGCGTCTAAGGTGTCCAGTGAGGTGGAGAAGCTATGTTCCCAATGCAAAAGGAATCTTAGACTTGATGAAGTGAAACCGAATCGACCAGTCCAACAAAGAATTGGCCCACCCCATAGGCCGAGATACCCATCCTATCAAAGACAAGTAGAGGGGGTCATTCAACCGACATGGGGGCAAAGAAGGCAATGGGTGGCACATGGCCCTCTTCCCATGAGAAGGACTTCCAAGATGCCCAATGTACCACAAGGAGGGGGGCATACTTATGATATGCATAGTCAACCAGTAGCTATTGGGGGGATGACAAGGACTCAAAGAAGGAGATTCCTACGTAAGAATGCTAAAGCACGAAATGGACAATACCCAATGGTACCTGGTGAGATAGTAGGGCCATCACAACAAAATGAGGATTGTCATGCTACTATTGAGGTGGACAACTCTATGGCCACGGGTCCCAAAGTAATAGTGTCTGACAAAGGCACGCATGTCCAAGTCCAAAGTGATGGTAAGGGTCAGAAAGGAAAATTTGGTGAAGGTGGTGATTCAAAGCCAGCTTGTGAAGAATCATCTCCTTTGAACAACCATGGACAAATGGTGTATGGTTGGCTGGTTTGGTTTAATACATGGACTTGGCAGTGGGTGTATACCTTTGGCACATTGGTTATTGCCAAAGGGTATGGAGATCAATGATGCTTGTAACTACTTATTATATGCAATAAAAAAAATAGTTAATATAGAAAAGCCAATCATGGCTATATATATATTTAAGATGTCGAAGTGGCAAGTTTGAGTAGGAGTTAGTAGGTTTTGATATGAGGATATTGCCACGACTGGTAAGCCTCAATCATTACTCATACTGCTAGACCATTAAGGTGGCTTAATCATGCCAAATCTTATAATTTTGCTAAGGTGTGAACCACACCCTTCATGACAAGACATGGAGGTGATGGTGAATGGCATGGGGTATAGTTAGTAGTAGTTTGGATTAACTAGGGGGGCATGCTGTTGTTCTAGCCCAATAACTTCAAAAAATACCGCCTGTGTGATTTAAGAGTGACCATAAGTGTTGGTGGTCACAGTGGCATGGAGGGGGCACGGTTGTGTCAAGATGGAAGGACTATGGAATAATTATGTTTGACTCCCTTCCTTCCTCCCACACGGCAGCAAAGGAGAAGAAATCGGGATTGTTTTGGTCATTTAAATTGTAAGGCCAAGTATTTGAGTTTGATAGCCTAGTTGGTGTGAAACTACTTAGTCCATAATTCTTATGCACTAAGTAGTTGGGGGGCAATTGTTTACACCAAATATTAACCTTGTACCACATCGGTTAAAAACAAGGAATTAAATGGCTTTATAAGGCCAACTTAATCATATCAGTTTAAATCAGTTGAGTGGGCCATGAGGATTTGGTTTTTGGGCCCATTACTACGTGCCACCACGCGTGCCATGCATCCCCAAATTTGGCTAAGTATGAGAGCCACCCCCATGACAGGCAGAGGGGGTGGCCATCATATTTCCACCCCAGGAGGTACCAAGGGGGGTGGCCATCATCATACCACCCCCAGGACGTGGCAAGGGGGGTGGACATCATACCGCCACCCCATGACATGGTGATGGGGGTGATTGCCGAATTTGGCTAAGGCAAGGAGTATGGTAGCCACCCCCAGGAGGTACCAAGGGGGGTGGCCACCATCATACCACCCCAGGACATGGTAAGGGGGTGGGCATCATACCACCACCCCCAGGAGGTGCCGAGGGGGGTGGCCACCATCATACCACCCCCAGGACGTGGCAAGGGGGGTGGACATCATACCGCCACCCCCATGACATGGTGAGGGGGGTGATCATATCTCCACCCCCAGGAGGTACCAAGGGGGGTGGCCACCTTCATACCACCCCTAGGACGTGGCAAGGGGGGTGGGCATCATACCGCCACCCCCATGACATGGTGAGGGGGTGATGGAAGGGGGTGGGCATCATATTGTCACCCCCAGGACGTAGTGAGGGGGTCATATTACCACCCCCCATGGAGTGTTCATGGAGTAGCGTGGGATCACCACCCCCATGCGGTGTGAAATACGACTAAGTATGGTGAGGCAAGGAGGCACCATGATATGACACGAGGGTGATCACCAAGGATGGCAAGGAGAACCCCCCATGAGATGATTAGGGGGTGGCCATCAACACACCCCGCCATGAGCATGCAATCCCCATGATATGATCATGGCGGTGATTAATATCCACCCCCTGTGGCATGGTCAGGGCTTCACCAACATACACCCCCATGGTAAGGCCAAGGGGCGTGGTCAACATCGCCCCATGAGGTTGCCAGGTGGGCTACCAAGACACCACCCTCATGAGGTGGTCAAGGGGGGTCATCTGAGCACGTGGTCTCCCTACTCTCGTAATGGTGAAGTATTTTTGCCATTTGGACTCAGGTGGTTTGAGTACCCACCCATATGTGGCATGTGGTCTGCTTTCATGCCTTAGCCATTTTTACTCTATGGATAAGCAAAACTACGAAGGAGATGCCAAGAGCAGAGGTTGAGGTCTCAAGAGGAGGAAGTCAAGACTAAAGAGGATCCCACATCCAACATCACGGTAACCGTCATAGCAGTTGAGTGGGTAACCGTCACTCCACGTCAGCAGAGCAGTTTCTTGGGGGAGTTACTTCTGGTGGCTATAAATAGGAGGTGAAGATGACAGAGAAGGGGTTCGCAAAAATCACACCAGACAACCTATTGTCAAATTTTATCCTTTTATCTTTACCTTTTCCTCTGCAAATGTAGTCATAGCCATAGTTGTAGTTTCGGAGCTCTCACTGAACCTCCATAGGAGTAGGGCTAATTTAATGTAGATTTGCCTCGTAGTTCATCTAAACATTGAACACCCTTGTTTGAACTTTGTTCAAAGAGGTGTGAACTGTGTTGTTTGATCGTTTGTTTGGAAGTCAAAGGTGCAAAAATTCAATTCTCTTTCCTTTATTTTTCTCGCCGGGAAAACAGTATGAAACCAACATGTTCAGCTATGCTTTTACAGGGATCGTATGTTGAAGTAATTGCTGTAAGGACGTACCTCTCCTACTCCTAACCAACCACTTGAATTATTGGGACAAACTGATAAGTGAAATTACTTTTTTTTATTAAAATAACTTTGTACTCTCATTTTTAATTATACGAACATCTACTAAAGCTAAGTAAGCCTGTTTCACCCACTTTTAATTTTATAAAATCTATCGTAAATATTATTTTTGTACTATTTTGTTACTAATCGTATTATTTTAACGTAAAATTCAATAAAATATAATATGATAATAAAATTTTTCCCCCGCCGATTTTGAATTCTTCCCGTTCTCGCTCCACTAATTGGTTACCTAAAGTGTGATCATCTAACGGCCGCTCAGCGCTCAACACGCGCGCTCCGGCTGCTGGACTCTCATGCAAAAGCCGGATTGGTAACACACACAAATTTATTTAGCACACAGATCCAAACAGCTAGCGTCAAATTTAGACAACGAGTGCAGACAATTACCGTCGCTAGCCGTCGTCATAGCCCTGCCCCGCGTCCCCACTGCCGCCTTCGTCTTCCCACTCCTAGTCCAGTAATCGTCGACCGTCGTCAGTCATCTCGCCATCGTCGGTTGTCACCATCGTCGCACCATCTGCCTTCGTCCTCCCTCTCCCCACAATTCCGCCAGTTTCGGCTAACCGCAACCCTAAATCGAAACCGTCGGTTGCGGTTTGCGGCTAACCGAAGGGTCTGTCGGTCTCGACTTCGGTTGCCGACGATAGAACTGATAATATGCTGCTTATTATATATTATTGTTCATGTAAAACTAAAATTGAAAATGTATTTAACTAATGGTATATAGATATTAGATTATATTGTATTGATTAATATTAATTGGATTGCATATAAGCGCTTTTTACGGTCCAACCGTCATTGCTACTAACATCAGTGAGCTCTTGAGTGATGATTCAAGTAGAGATGGAAACAGATCGGATTGATCATGTTTCTCGAAACCTAAATTCAACTCTACGGATAACTTCTGGTACATGGTTTTAACATGGAGGTGTACATCAGGATGATCAACTTTGATGCTCAACTTATGTCGAGTTGGACCTCCATTTCGTCGTTCATTATTTTCTTTTGATGAGCCAGTTCACCCCTTGTTGCTTTCATTCCTCATGTGCCAATTTTATCTTATTTGCTTACTTGTTTGTTATGTCTGTAATGCTTGGAGTAAAACATCTTATTGTGGTTGTGAAACCCGACTAACTATCCTGTGTGACGATTCCCTACCCTCCACTATTCAAACATGTTTCAACCTTCACCTTTCTTGTTTTAGTTCATGAATTTTTAGTTGGAACCGACTGAAAGCCAAAAATGTATTGCAATCTGACACTTTATTTATTGATGAATGGAGAATATATACACACAAACTAGCCAAGGGAATCGGCCTTAACAAACAACCCCAATCCCACTCTCCTGCAGATCTGCAACAAGACTAACTAACAGCTGAAAACTAGCTCAAGCTGTTTGACAACGGTCAGTGACTAATTTAACCAAACCAAAAAGACTAAGTACTAAACTGGAAACCATCAACATCATAATCAATGTCGGAATCAGCATCATATGGATCATTATTATTAAATATTCAAATCACCTTGGTCCTTGCTGATCATTATTATGAAATATGCTAGAATAAGCACACAAATCTAGCACTTTATTGAAGACCACATGCATGCTCCTCAGACACTAATGGAGACGGACGGGTTCCTTGAGGATGGAGACGACATGGTCCTTGAGCAAATATGAGTCGGTGTAGGTGTCAGCGTCCTTGTAGATCACATCAATCGCCCTCGTCAAGTTCAGAATCCGATCCAGCAGCGGCGCAGCCACCGCCGTCGGCCTCATGAACTCCTTGTTTATGTCCTTCCACGCATCAGCAACTCGCTCCCTGAAAAGCTCCACCACCACCGCCTCCTCCGCCACCTTGTGTTTCTCCATGTAACATTCGATGGCCGACGGGATGTGATTCCTTTCTTGCTCCAACTGCAATAAAATAGTAAACATTTCATACCACAACATATATATAATTACTACTGATGGAGAGACGACCAAACCGGCATGACTTTGAAATCTTGAATCAGATTATTAATTTAATTGGAAGAAGTTATATATTGTTCCGAAAAACTTATTTTTAGCAGATTGAATTGAGGTGAGGTTATGTCGTTTTGAGAAATACTATATATACTTCTCAATCTCTTTGTAATCTCATCAAATATAATGGAATTAACTCGATCTCACCTGCCCAGTACACTAACTTAAACCACATACATTGTATTAGGGAACCCTATGTGTGTGTGTGTTTTTTTTTAATTATTTTCTTCCATTGCTGGATTATATAACATCACAATTCGATCGTTCCTAGCTAACACAAAGCAAAGCTGAAACCATGCATGCACGAACCTTGTGAGAGACGATGTCATCCATTAGCCTGCAGACGGTTGAGGAGGCGACGAGCATCTGAGGTTCACCGGAGATCCACTGAAAGGCCTCTTCTGTGGCGGCGTCGGCTCCAGCCATGCCGATGAAGGAAACCGCAGCGAGCAAGGAATAGCAGGTGCTTCCCAGTGAAACTTGCATGTACTCTTCTAGCTTCGGGAAGTAGTTTGCATCCCTCCACCTGGCCTCCATTAGGAACGCCTTGAGGGCATTGTCTAGCTGGAGATCGTACGTGAAAATATAGCTAGTTAATTAGGTAGTTATATAGCTAGATAGCCGGGTTCGAATCCCTTACCCAGAAACAACAAAAAAAAAAAAAAAAAAAAAAATTTAAAAAAAAGTATATGATATATATAACCTACGTACATACTTCTCTTTTAACGTAGCGTACACCGAAAGACCTTCCTTCTCCTGAAACCGCCTGTTCGAATTCATCGAAAATGTACACAAATAAGCCATAGAGCATCTTGATGGACCCTGGAAGTCCACTTATGAGATTGATGTCCCACCTGCAACCAATTACGAGTTGCCACATGCATGAAACAAACATGGACCTCTCCCAACCAACAACTCACTCGAATTATTGAGGCAAATTCGATTCTTGACGGTCGCAAACTAGTTAACCATTATTACGTACCTCTCAATTGCCTGTGTGAGAACTTCCAGCTGTTCAGCCGTAGCATAGTTATCGTAAGTATCGTCCGTTAGAGACATGATTGCTATGAACTTGGTGAGCAACCTCCTAGCCAGGCGATACTTAGGCTCGAAGTACACTCCCATGATCCAAAAGTAACACTCCACAATTCTGTCTCGCGCATACGGAAAGTTGGTCGTCACGTCCAAACTTCCCCACCACCTTAATAAACATATATAACAGAATTTGGTCCATGCATATATAATCAGCTTTAGGAATTAATATTGCTACTGAACTGATGAATTGTATATGTTAAAAAAATCAAAAATATTTTCCATGGACTTACTCCTGGATCCCACGTAGCTCCTCCTGATGCTGCTGCTGTACGATGTTGAAGTCCAACTGCGCGAGCCTCAACAGCGAACCGTCGTGAGACTGGTTCGCTTGGTAGGTATCGATGAAACGCCTCGCCTCTACCCTTTGTAAGCGCTTTCGGATGGGTCTGTTCAGGGCAAAGCTTACTTCTTCTGCCAGCTTCGTCGAGCTCGTAATCTCCGCCGCCGATGATGATGATGAGCCGATTAGGTTTTGGGTAGTGAAGGCCAGTGCCTGGTCCAAGACATCTTCTCCCGGTATGGCCAAAAACGATGCTTCGTACAAGCTCAGCATTGCTGGCACGTCAGAGACCCATGAGGACTTGAAGTTCCCTTCTCCATCCTTGAAATTCTCCAAAATGTCTGCGCGCCACGATTCACGTACATCATCAGGGTGTACGTACATACCCAACAGTACTCAACTTGTTAGCATGATGCTAATACGTACTAAATAGCTCCAACCAATATGAATATTTTTATTTGTAACTACGTACGTACGTACGACTTTAGAACCACCAATTTTAATTACCTGGGGAGACATGAAAGCCCTGTTGTCTGAGGAGACGGAACCAGAGGGCAGCTGAGTTGAGATCATTAGCAACGGATTCGGAAACGGGAGACGACGACATCATCATGTTCGATAACTCAGCTTCGATCTCACTCTCGAAGTGGTAACCCAGACCTAAGCGCTGAACAGCGTCAATTAATCGCAATTTCTGACAAGCTTGATCGACTGTTGCAGCAGTAGCATTCAACATCTTTCTTACTTGTTTTTTCAACTCTTCATGTTGAAGTTCAACCGTTGATGCATGCTCACACTGGAGGAAGAAGCGTAAAATCGTTATTGGAAAGTTATAACAAACATATATAAACAACGATTAAAGCGACGACGTAACTGTTATTGGCAACGGATCAAAAGGTCTCATGCATGCACTATGGGTACGTAGCAGCAGTGATCAGTTAGTTTAATTTAATTATATTTAGAGCTAATTAAGAAGAACTTAATTATATTAACGAACCTTGAGGGTGAGGAAATCATGATCAACCCACAAAGTGGGAAGATAAGTAGCAGCCGCAGCCGCAGGCCCAAACGCCGGCGGTGCTGTTCCTTGTTTAGGAGCTCCCGCAGAGGCGATCAACTGTGGCACAGACGACATAGCTAGGTTCCGGCGATACTCTGGATGCTGCAGCAGTGGAGCTAATATAATCGCTGATCGATATTTGCGGTATTTAATTTGTTGTATTTATAGAGGCCAGGCACAGGCAGTTCACCCAAACCCCATGTTTAATTTCATTATTTCTATATATGTATATAGATTAATTATCGACTAGTCCACGTGAACCTCTCCCAATTATATAATTTTGTTAGGGTGGCTGAAATTGACTAAAAATCAGAACCCAATTTTTTAATTTTCTTAGGGGGGCTGAAATTTACTAAAAATCAGAACCCGGCCAATTATATAATTTTGTTAGGGAGGCTGAAATTGACCACAATCAATCAGACCCCAAATATATAATTTTGTTATATTTCAAAATCCCCAAATTTTAACGTTATCTCATACATGTGCATATATTGCCAATTAAGTGCTACTTATTAACTCATGGCAATTAATAAACTTATTATTATAGTACCCTAGTTCTCCTCGAGATTCTGTTCTGTGCTGTTCTGAGGCGGGCTGGATTGGAATTAATTAATATATAAGCAAACCCGGTGTGGCATGCACATGTACATGTTACTTGCAGATTGAATCCAATTAAAGAAGAATAATAATTTCTGGTGTATCAGCAAAACGTTTTCTTCTTTTCCATATGCTGACTATTATTATATTTATTCTTTTGTATTGAATTTGAACCGGTATTATATTGAGTCTAATTTAATTCCGTTTCGATATTGAATTTGATCCATTTTTTCAGTATTCATAAATAATCTTCTTACAATAGATAACATCCGAGTGAGATCCACAACCCATAGACTTCCCCGCAGCCGCAAAACGAGTGAGAGATCAAGCCACGAGATTGGACACCTCTTCTTCCCTGACGCGACACAAAGATATATTGAACTCGTTTGGCCCGGAAGAGCTCCAGTACTGTACAGATCCTGCGCATCTGCCTCTAGTGATATCCATAGAGCGTAAAATCTATGTCATTGCAACAATAGTAGATCGATTATGTCTTGGGCGAGGAGATAAGGCCTTTGAAGCGAAAGTTACGTAGTGGGTTTTCATCACTAGTTTGGCGGCTTCAGGAGTTGAGATCATTACGATGTAATTAAGAGAGATCCCCAAGCTGAAGGCTCGTCACTCGGGACCATATTTGCGGTAGTTTTGCCCAAACCCAAGTAGACCCATTTATTATGGGTAGGGTTTGGGTGATGTGTGTATGGGTTTGGGGTTTGTATATGGGTTTGGGATAGATATGGATATTATCTAAATGGGTATGGGTTGGATATGGATATCCATTTACTTGAGGGTGTTTTAACTACACATGCAAAAATTTGACTTATTTATTAATTAATTATTAATCGGTCATTCTGAGGAATATTCTAAGGGATAATCGATTGAAAAGGAATATTCGAAGGATAATTTCCGCAGGATTTATCCTAACCGACGGTTTTAATTAAGGAAGTAATTATCTTCCTTAATTAATCCGACTTATTCCCCAAGCAAGAGGGTATATTCCTAGAGGTTCGGCTCCTATAAATAGCCGCCTCCCCAGCCCCTCTATACACACCACAACAAGCATAAACACAATAGAGAGAGTGTTCATAGAGCTCCGGTTTTCGCACAAAATCGCGAGTACACAGAGGAGCTGTTTTATCCTAGAGACGACCGGTTGATAGTCTGCCGTGCGCATCGAGGGCAGTGCCGCGAACGTCTTAAAGAGAGCGCCCTAGTCCGCGACTCAGCTCTAGATTCGGTATCCTCGTCTTGTTGTTGTTCCGTTTCTAACAATTTTAAGACGTTCGGCTGCTGCTATGTCGACTGAACAGAACAACATGGCCGGATCTGGTGCTGTCGATATCAATCGACCGTTTCGCTTCGTTGGAGTCAACTTTCGTCGCTGGAAACAAAAGATGGGGTTTTACCTGACGACCAAGAAGTTGGCACACTGCCTCACTAGCATGCCCGTCGAGCTGCCTGAAGAAGCGACCGATGAGGAGAGGACTGCTTCTGCTAAGGAAAGGGAGCATGACTTCCTATGCAAGGGCTACATCCTCAACGGCCTGGCAGACGACCTCTACGACTACTATGCGGATAGCAAGAACACCGCAATGATGGTCTGGGATGCGCTCCAAAAGAAGTACGACACGGAGGAGGCTGGAGCTAAGAAGTATGCTGTCAGCCGTTACCTGCGCTACCAGATGGTGGATGACAAGTCTGTCGAAGTTTAGTCCCACGAACTTCAGAAAATAGCTCACGAGATCATCTCTGAAGGTATGCCTCTGGACGATCAATTTCAAGTTGCTTGCATTATTGATAAGCTGCCCCCTTCGTGGAAAGATTTTAAGAATATGCTTAGACATAAAACCAAAGAATTTTCACTGGAAAGTTTGATTACTCGCCTAAGGATTGAGGAAGAGTCCCGCAAGCAGGATATGAAAGAAGAGGTGATGGTCGTCACTGCTAAACGACCCACCCCTAGAGCTCTTAAACCTAACCAGAAAGGGTTTAAGGGTAAGAACCAGCAGGTCCGCCCCCATCAGAATGGTGCCTCTCGAGGTAACCAAAGGGTCATGGCCCAAACCTCTAAGAATGACCCACCGTTTATCTGCTTTAACTGCGGAAAACCGGGTCATATGGCAAAAAAGTGCAGGAACAAGCATAACCCCGCCGCTGCGGCCAGGGTTAACTTGACAGAAGAGGATTTGGTAGCCATGATCACAGAGATGATCGCTGAAGTTAACCTCACCGGTGACTCAGAAGGATGATGGCTGGATACAGGTGCATCGAAGCATGTATGCAACAATCGTGCTATGTTTAAAACATACGAAGAAGCACCTGCTGACAAGAAAGTGTTGTTGGGGACTACTCACACCACGATGGTTGCTGGTTCTGGTGAAGTGGAGCTGAACTTCACCTCTGGGAAGAAGATGGTGCTTAAGGATGTGTTGCACACTCCAGAGATAAGGAAGAATCTTGTTTCGGGATATCTTCTTAATAAGGCTGGGTTTAATCAATCTATTGGGGCAGACTTGTATACCCTTACTAAGAATGGGAGTTTTGTGGGAAAGGGATATGCATGTAATGGGATGTTCAAGTTGAATGTCGAAATTAATAAGATGAATTCTTCAGTTTACATGGTGTGTGATTTGAATGTTTGGCATGCTCGTCTTTGTCATGTGAACACACGAATTGTGAACACACGAATTGTGAAGAATTTAAGCAAGCTAGGACATATCCCTAAACTCTCAATGAATGAATTTGATAAATGTGATTTCTGTAGCCAAGCTAAAATAACGAAAACGCCCCATAAATCTGTGAGTAGAGAATCAGAACCCTTAGATCTGATTCATTCTGATATTTGTGAACTAGATGGGACGTTAACTAGGTCTGGCAAGAGATACTTTATCACTTTCATAGATGATTGCTCTGATTATTGCTTTGTTTATTTGGTGAAAAACAAAAGTGAAGCCCTTGACATGTTCAAGGTATTTGTGGTTGAATTCGAAAATCAGTGCAATCGAAAGATAAAAAGACTTAGGAGCGATAGAGGATCAGAGTATGACTCTAATCCCTTCAAGGAATTCTATAGCTCACATGGTATCATTCATGAAACCACGGCACCATATTCACCAGAAATGAATGATAAAGCTGAGCGGAAAAATAGGACATTTACAGAATTAGTTGTGGCTATTATGCTCAATTCTGGAGCTGCTTCTTCTTGGTGGGGTGATATTTTGTTGACGGTTTGCTATGTGCTAAATCGTCTTCCAAAAACAAATAGAAAAGAATCACCCTATGAGATCTTGAAGAATAAGCCACCTAATCTGTCCTAATTAAGAACGCGGGGCTGTTTGGCCTACGTAAGAATTCCTGATCCTAAGAGGGTTAAGTTGGCTAGTCGAGCATATGAATGTGTCTTCGTTGGCTATGCGGCCAATATTAAGGCATATAGATTCTATGATTTGAATGCTCGTACAGTAATAGAATCCATTGATGCTGATTTCTTTGAGACACGATTTCCATTTAAAACGAGAAATAGTGGGGGTAATGTACTACCCGCTATTAGAGATAACGGAACAAGTGGGGGTGTTGGATCTGAGGATGAACTCAGAAGAAGTAAAAGAGCTAGAATCTCTAAAGATTTTGGTGATGACTTTACTACAGTATACACCCTAGAGGATCCAAAAAGTTTGCAGGAAGCATTAACTTCCATAGATGCAGACTTTTGGAATGAGGCCGTTATAGATGAAATGGAATCGTTAGAGGCTAATAAGACTTGGCATCTAACAGACTTACCTCCTGGCTGCAAAGTCTTAGGTAATAAATGGGTTCTAAAAACGAAACGGAAACCTGATGGTGCAATCGAAAGGTTCCGAGCTCGCCTAGTAGTCAAGGGCTACAGGCAGAGAGAGAATATAGATTTCTTCGACACCTATTCACTAGTATCTAGAATAACATCCATTCGTGTCATGATTGCTCTTGCTGCCTTGAACAATCTCGTGGTACACCAAATAGATGTTAAGACTGCTTTTTTGAACGGTGATCTAGATGAAGAAATCTATATGGAACAACCAGAAGGGTTTGTTATCCCTGAACATGCCTCGAAAGTCTGTAAGTTGGACAAATCATTATATGGTTTGAAACAGGCTCCAAAACAGTGGCATGAGAAGTTTGACACTCTCGTTCTCTCACATGGCTTTAAGGTGAATGAAAGTGACAAGTGTATTTACTGCAAGTCAGAGAATAACACTTGCACTATCATATGTTTGTATGTAGATGACATGTTGATATTTGGTACAAATATTCATGTGGTCAATGAAGCGAAAGCCATGTTAAAAGAGAGCTTTGAGGTGAAAGATCTGGGAGAAGCAAAGTTTATGCTTGGAATCCAGATAACTAGAACAGCAAATGGTTATTCTCTAGATCAATCTAGTTACATAGAGAAGATCTTGAAGAAGTATAACTATTTCGACTGTAAACCTGCGTGTACTCCGTATGATGCTAGTGTAAAGCTATTCAAGAACACTGGAGACAGTGTAAGACAAACAGAATATGCTAGCATCATTGGCAGTCTCCGTTATGCTGCGGATTACACTCGACCAGACATTGCATATGTCGTGGGATTGCTTGGCAGGTTTAACAGCTGTCCTAGTAGAGAGCATTGGAATGCTATAGAGAGGGTCATGAGATACCTCAAGAGAACAGCAAACCTTGGTATACACTATCAAAGGTTTCCCGCTGTACTAGAAGGGTATAGTGATGCGGATTGGAATACCCTATCAGATGACTCCAAGGCAACCAGCGGATATGTTTTTAACATCGCTGGTGGAGCTGTGTCTTGGAAGTCAAAGAAACAAACAATCCTAGCTCAATCAACTATGGAATCAGAGATGATAGCACTAGCAACGGCTAGTGAAGAAGCAAGTTGGTTGAGAGGATTGTTGTCAGAGATTCCCCTATAGGAAAGCCCGGTCCCTCCGGTATTGATACATTGTGATAGTACCGCAGCTATCGCTAAAGTTGAGAACCGGTTCTATAACGGAAAGAAACGACAGATTCGTCGTAAGCACAGTACTGTTAGAGAAATCCTAACGATAGGAGCAGTGAGGGTGGATCATATAAGATCCGAACAGAATCTAGCTGATCCTTTGACGAAAGGATTACCTAGAGAGAAAGTCCAGAATACTGCCAAGGGTATGGGACTTATGCCTATTGAACCACGGACTACAAGTGATGGTAACCTGACCCAATAGACTGGAGATCCCAAGAAATGGGTTCAATGGGTAGTAACAAGTCATGAGTAGTATGCGAAAAGTTCATGCATAATGAAGCATGAATCCCAAAGCTATGGAGGTTGAGTTAATAACTCTTAATGAGATCTATACCCTATGTGGGGTGGAGTACTTTACTTTGGGGGTACTCCTGATAGACTCACCTATGTGAATGTGGGAGTGGGGCCGCTCCCTATGGAACTTTGAGAGGCACAAAGTTGCTAGAGCGTTCACTAGACCAGGATAACGTGCATGGCCATAAACGCACGGGCTAAGAAGAGAACACAACTCAATGAAAAGATCCGGTGTGCTACACTGTCTGAGATAGGGTTCAAGACTACGAGTCACCCTTATGAAATCGGAAGTGTAACCACTACGCTAAGGTTCAAATCTTCGCGATACCTTAGCTTATGCCCGATCTTATGGAACTGTTGATGCTCAGAGATAGTTTCAAAACTATTCAAGTGGGGGATTGTTGGAAATGTGTATGAATAGCTTTGAAAGCTATAGAGTCTCAAGTGGAAAAACTACCACATTGGTAGTTTTACTTGGTGAAATGAGTATAAAGATAGGAGCCTCTCTCCTAAGGGCATGCCCCTTGGGGTGACCCACTTTTGTGGGAGAGGGAGGATTTATCCTAACCGACGGTTTTAATTAAGGAAGTAATTATCTTCCTTAATTAATCCGACTTATTCCCCAAGAAAGAGGGTATATTCCTAGAGGTTCGGCTCCTATAAATAGCCGCCTCCCCAGCCCCTCTATACACACCACAACGAGCATAAACACAATAGAGAGAGTGTTCATAGAGCTCCGGTTTTCGCACAAAACCGCGAGTACACAGAGGAGCTGTTTTATCCTGGAGACGACCGGTTGATAGTCTGCCGTGCGCATCGAGGGCAGTGCCGCGAACGTCTTAAAGAGAGCGACCTAGTCCGCGACTCAGCTCCAGATTCGGTATCCTCGTCTTGTTGTTGTTCCGTTTCTAACATAAAATCTATGTCATTGCAACAATAGTAGATCGATTATGTCTTGGGCGAGGAGATAAGGCCTTTGAAGCGAAAGTTACGTAGTGGGTTTTCATCACTAGTTTGGCGGCTTCAGGAGTTGAGATCATTACGATGTAATTAAGAGAGATCCCCAAGCTGAAGGCTCGTCACTCGGGACCATATTTGCGGTAGTTTTGCCCAAACCCAAGTAGACCCATTTATTATGGGTAGGGTTTGGGTGATGTGTGTATGGGTTTGGGGTTTGTATATGGGTTTGGGTTAGATATGGATATTATCTAAATGGGTATGGGTTGGATATGGATATCCATTTACTTGAGGGTGTTTTAACTACACATGCAAAAATTGGACTTATTTGTAAAACTTGAAAAATTTACTTACCAAAATGTAAGACCAAAAAAATTTAGGTACCAAAGCGTAATTTTCCATCGATATTTTGATATGCAAAAAAAATTAAATTTAGGTACTAAATATGCATATCTATTAAGTTTAGGTACCAAACTGTAATTTGTATTTGGGCATGGGTACAAACCCAAGTCCATTTGTTATAAACCCAACCCAACCCAAAGTAAATGGGTATAGGTACAAACCCATCAAACTTTACCCATATCCATATATTTGGATTTCATACCCAACCAATTGGGTTGGATAGTAAAATACTCATGGGTATGGGGAAAATTGCCATCTCTAGTAAGGACGTACCTCTCCTAACCAACCACTTGAATTATTGGGACAAACTGATAAATGAAATTACTTCTTTTTATTAAAATAACTTTGTACTCTCATTTTTAATTATACGAACATCTACTAAAGCTAAGTAAGCCTGTTTCACCCACTTTTAATTTTCTAAAATCTATCATAAATATTATTTTTGTACTATTTTGTTACTAATCGTATTATTTTAACGTAAAATTCAATAAAGATAATATAATAATAAAAGTTTTCCCCCGCCGATTTTGAATTCTTCCCGTTCTCGCTCCACGAATTGGTTACCTAAAGTGTGATCATCTAACGGCCGCTCAGCGCTCAACACGCGCGCTCCGGCTGCTGGACTCTCATGCAAAAGCCGGATTGGTAACACACACAAATTTATTTAGCACACAGATCCAAACAGCTAGCGTCAAATTTAGACAACGAGTACAGACAATTACCGTCGCTAGCCGTCGTCATAGCCCTGCCCCGCGTCCCCACAGCCGCCTTCGTCTTCCCACTCCTAGTCCAGTAATCGTCGACCGTCGTCAGTCATCTCGCCATCGTCGGTTGTCACCATCGTCGCACCATCTGCCTTCGTCCTCCCTCTCCCCACAATTCCGCCAGTTTCGGCTAGCCGCAACCCTAAACCGAAACCGTCGGTTGCGGTTTGCGGTTAACCGAAGGGTCTGTCGGTCTCGACTTCGCTTGCCGATGATGGGCTGATCTCGGTCGCGGTTAACCGCGTTTGCGGTTCGGTTAAAACCGAAACAACACCGCTAACAGGCCTAACCACCATCACTTGCGAGATGCTTCTCAAAATAGAGTTGCAAGCACTAATTACCATAGTAAAACGGATATTCAGCATGATTTGTGAAGGCATATTATAAATGGTACGTATGAGATGCAAAGATGAGGTGATTATGTGTACTAGGTAGAACTGATAATATGCTGCTTATTATATATTATTGTTCATGTAAAATTAAAATTGAAAATGTATTTAACTAATAGTATATAGATATCAGATTATATTGTATTGATTAATATTAATGGGATTGCCTATAAGCGCTTTTTACGGTCCAACCGCCATTGCTACTAACATCAGTGAGCTCTTGAGTGATGATTCAAGTAGAGATGGAAACAGATCGGATTGATCATGTTTCTCCAAACCTAAATTCAACTCTACGGATAACTTCTGGTACATGGTTTTAACATGGAGGTGTACATCAGGATGATCAACTTTGATGCTCAAGTAATGGTTGTAGATTGAGCCTATCAAGGAACAAGGATGATGTACGATCATACCTTCAACATCTGAATAAAAGTGGGGTGCGTGAAGAGTGAAGACCATATGAAAGAGCAAATCCCTTATGTCTTTTATCAATTCTGAGAGTTTTTGCTCCTTGAAGTGCACACCGAATTTTGATAATCTCACCCATGTTATTTGATAAATTATCTTGTTATTCAAGTTAGAAAATTGTCTTATGTCGAGTTGGACCTCCATTTCGCCGTTCATTATTTTCTTTTGATGAGCCAGTTCACCCCTTGTTGCTTTCATTCCTCATGTGCTAATTTTATCTTATTTGCTTACTTGTTTGTTATGTCTGTAATGCTTGGAGTAAAACATCTTATCGTGGTTGTGAAACCCGACTAACTATCCTGTTTGACGATTCCCTACCCTCCACTATTCAAACATGTTTCAACCTTCACTTTTTTTGTTTTACTTCATGAATTTTTAGTTGGAACCGACTGAAAGCCAAAAATGTATTGCAATATGACACTTTGTTTATTGATGAATGGAGAATATATACACAAAACCAGCCAAGGGAATTATTATCTTATATATAATAGCGGACTACACTTTATTCCCCAAACTTCCAACTACTTTTTCATTATTTGGCCTTTTGTGGGATGGAACTTAAAGAGGGCTTTCCATTCATTCGGACTTGCTGCCAAACCGAAGAGCTTCCCCTTCTTTTTTCTCAATTGCGGGTGGCAGGTGCCCATACTTTCAGTGTCCTCCATCTTTTCACGGCCTCGCCCCAAAATCCACAATCACAATCCAATCATCGCCTTTATAAAAAAAACATACCAAATAATGATGCAAACGACCCAGTTTGTTGAGAGAGAAGAGAGGATTCAATTTTGAATGACGACCGACTGGTCGAAAAGGCCTGCTATGGTAGAAGAGAGTTTGAGAGTTGAATGATGTAGTTTTTCATATTCGAAAGAATAGACGATTGAAGAAAAAAGAATTATGCATCAAAAGGTCGGACAAAGAAAACAGATAGATCTAGCTATTAGTTAGTAAATAAAAGTCACAAGTATTACTTAAAGGGTCTGAGACTCAGCTTAGTCTTGCATGTGCTGTTAAAGTGACTAGTTATATGGCCCGCGCTTTGCAGCGGGACGACTATATGACTTGTTGTTGACTCTCACTTTATAGTGAAGTCTAAATAGTCTTAAAAAGAAGTCAATTGTTATACATTATAAATCTCTTTGATCCTAAAGGATTTGTGTTTCACAACATTAACATGCTGCAAAATGTGCAGTGACCGTAACTTTATGAAACTCGTAAGCATGGAATTCATATCTAGTTTTGAAATACATACACATCTCTTAGCTTGCTGAGCATCATTCTTAATGAAATAAGTATGGTGTACACTTCCCTTTAGACCGAGCCAAGTAATTTTCTTCATTGTTGTGTGAAAAGTCAAACGAAACCTCCCAACAAATTTAGCAAAAAGTACCACTACACTTAACCCATGAAATTCAAGCTCCAGTTGGCATTGGATTATGCATGTGAAATAGGTAGTTAAATATAGATGAAAAAGTACCACTACACTTCTTTTTTATGAAAGCTGAAGGAAAACAAAGTTTTCAAACATTATACAAACTCGGAATTAAATAAGCCATGGTAACTTACACATTGTAAAAAGAATATATGGAAATGACCTAATTACAGAACCTCAGATGATGAAACAATGACAAAGGACACATGTAAAGATAGGAATAGGATGCCAAGTCTGTATTCAAAGCTTAACCAATGAAGAAGCATACATCATGGTAGTCTGATCTTTTTATACATGGTCTTCTTATGGCCATGCCTAGCCTTATACATCAACGGTCACCAAGATAATTTACTGTCACGATTCAGTACTATAATCCTTGGCTGCTAGATAAATCACCTTCTTCCTATAGGTATGGAATATGAACAACTGCTAATCTTTACCTTGGCAGATAGTCAAGGTTTATGTTTCTCTTAGGTTTGCCTCCTAGTGAAGTCTTACCCTGTTTAAGATATAACTTCTTGTATTACAACCTAGTAATTTCATGTCATAGTGACAATAGTTCTGGGGGTAATATGTTCTTATTGCTTAAAGGTTCTTGCTGGTGCAATCTGGGAGCATGAAAACTAACTTGTGAAGTCCAATACCTCTTTTCTTAATCACAACTAAATCATAAGAAAAAAAGTTGTAGAAATCGACAACAATCAGAGCTCACCTTGTTCTGATTAATCATATCTTTTATACTAAAAGTATTGCTCAGTTAAAACTGTACTGTCGTTCCAAGAAATAAGTCAAATAACCATGATCAAATGCCTCCCAACAATACACCCCCGACATATCAAATAAATGAACTTCAACTGCTTACTAACTTGAAGTTTCAAGAGTCTGAAAAGCTTATCCATCAACATGCAGTAGTCTTCATGTTTCAACAAACAACCACGCATCTAAATAACATCAAACACTGCTGACCTCCACCCAGTAAGCTTATGTTCTTATGAAACGTCTCAAACTTCCAGCGGTCCCCGCAGGAGATACCCGATGGGCCTGCGGAGACTAATCGATTGATTTCAATTATCAATTCTGCAAAAGATTAAAATTTTGTGTAACATAATTAGTACCAACCATTAACGATTAGAAGAGAGAGGAAGGGGATCGTGGGTTCTATTTCGTCGGGAGAAAGAAACCTCACCGGGAAGACTGGAATGGAACCGTCGAGACACTGGATGCTTCCGATTCCTGAGTGCGGTCAATTGGCAGTGTAGAACCATCTCCAACCATCTACTTCTAGGGATTTTGTTGGGAATTAGAAATAGGATCTCAGAACTCGATTTTGTGCACGAACAAAGAGATGGAGTTTGAGAGTTATTTCTCAAACAAAGAAAGGGATGGAGATTGGTAGATGGGTTGTGCTTCTTTGTCTAAGCAGAGGAGATATGAGAGGAAAGGAATTCAGTGCTTCTACGATTGGGTTGGACGGAAAGAAGTGAGAGGAGATGATAGGTCGCACGAAAAGCAGAAAGAGGAGAGAGAACCCAATCAAGTACGGGCAATTATAGTGACCTCGGGCTGGCAAGGAATCGAAACGGTCATTATTAGATAGTACACAGAGGTGAACCCGGGCTTATCAAAACCCGCCCGCAGCAAATTCTCGAAATCCCATTGTGAACAGTAAATGCGTTTTTTCGTGAGGAACAGTGCCAGCGTTTTTGGCTGCTTGCGCTTTTAATAAATTAATAATTATTGAAGACCACATTTGTGAGTTGTTAGCATTTTGATAGTATAAAGGCCCAATTTTGATAGTACATAACGAATTTTTGAGAAAATAAACCACACAAGTTAGGAGGCTCTCCTGCTAGGCGCAGAACGGCCGTATTAGGGTTTTTTGTTGGTAATTGATTGTCTTTCATTAACCGCAACAAGTGTTTAAATAGAGGCTTACAACGGAATCCGAAACCCAACAAGTGTTTTAGGTAGAAAAACATAGTAGGATATAGAGAAATTATACATATTTAAACAAAAAAAAACATAATTATAATATTACCATCTTTGTTACAAACTCCTTCATTCAAAAGGCACGCGATTATATGAAACTGGAATAAGATGGAGAGCATATTGTTTCCTTAGTGTCATTCCAAAGCATTCTGTCATATCAATGCTTTTCTGTCCAGCGGGAAGTGCCCAATCAAAATGGAAAAGCAAATTTGCTAGAGTAAGTTTCACAATGGCCATTCCAAAAGAAACTCCAGGACACATCCTTCTTCCAGCACCAAATGGAATGAATTGAAAATCGGTTCCCTTATAATCGATTGAGTAGTCCATAAATCTTTCCGGAAGGAATCTCTCTGCCTCTTTCCTGTAACGAGGATCTCGAGTGATCGCCCAGACGTTCACGATAACTTTGGTGTTGATTGGGACCTCATATGAACTGAGTTCCACCTTTTGATTTCCATTTTCTCTTGGAAGAAGCAAAGGACCTGGTGGGTGTAATCTTAAACTCTCGGCGATTACCATATCCAAATAATTCAATTGATCAAGACTTGCTTCGTCGATATGGTTTTTGCCATCATCACCATATACTTGTCTAACCTCCTCTTGTGCCATTTGTAGAACCCTCGAATTATTTATCATTTCTGACATGGTCCACTCTATTGTTGTAGCTGATGTTTCAATTCCAGCTAGAAATAGCTCCTAATTAATAAAGTCAATATATATTGTGAGAATCATAAACAAGTCAATAATTATATATAAAAAAAAATGCAAAGAAAACAACAATAGTAACCTCATTCATTCCCGTACGTATATATATATGTGTTATATGTACTCACCAAAGTTATAGCTTTTACGACCTCCATTGTGATGGGAGGAGCTCCAAGATCCACCTGCTTCTCTTGAAGATTCAGAAGGACATCAACCAGATCCTCTTTATATGATCCATGGCGATCATCTTTGGTCGTTGCCGCCATTGTTCTTCTCGATTTATGCTCATCGATTATTTGATCAAGTACCGAATCCGATGCCTTGCTCATCTTCTCTAGCTTAGCTTTGAGCCCGGTGAGGGCAGGCAAGAAGGTGAGGGAAGGATAGAGATCAGTGATCCTGAAACCTCCAAGAAGATCTGAAATATTATCGACAACCACCATAAAATTAGCAGCGTCGGTTAGCTCCTGCGCTTTACCGAATGCTGCCCTTGAAGTTATGGCGCTCGTCACAGTAGATGCCATCCGAGTGAGATCCACACTAGTCTCCCCTGCAGCTGCTGCAGTAAGAGAGGCCACGAGATTGGCCACCGCTTCTTCCCTGATGCGACGAAAAGACTGGACTCTTCTGGCGCTGAAGAGCTCGAGCGTGCAGAGCTTGCGCATCTGCCTCCAGTGATCTCCGTAGGGCGCGAAACCTATGCCCTTGCGACCATAGAAGAGCTTGTCGGTGACCAGGAGGTAAGGCCTCGAAGCGAAAGCTACGTCGTGGGTCTTCATCACCAGTTTGGCGGCTTCAGGAGTTGAGATTACGATGTAAGAGAGCTCCCCAAGCTGAAGGCTCATCACGTCGGGGCCGTGTTTCCCGGCCAGGTCCCTGAGTCGCCGGTGGGGGAGGTCGCCGGGCATCTGGTGGATGTTTCCTATGATGGGAAGCTTTTTTGGCCCCGGCGGCAGGTTTAAAGCAGCGGCGGCAGTTTTGGATAGCTTCTTCTGCTTAATTAGGATGAATAAGGTGACTACAAGAAGAATGGTTGCAAGTGTGATGAGCTGGAAGGGGAGGGTATCGGAGGAGGAAAAGCAAGATATCATCTTTTGCTGGAAATATGGATCCATGGTAATGATGGAAGTGCGATCCAAAATAGAAAACATGCAACGACTACTATATATATTACATCGCGCTTGGTCGAGTTATATATACTAGTAAGGAAACCCGCGCTCCGCGACGGGGAGTTCGTATTGGAAAAATGTGGAGTTTGCTATGGGAATTGACATATTTGTGTGCCCATGAGTAGATTGAGTAGAGAACATCCGATTTAATAAAAAACATATGATTTGTACATGTAAAAACTTTGCATTGGAATTAAACATTAGGTACATATAATATTATTTTGTATTGCAAAGCGGGTGTTCCCATACTAAAGCAGCAGTACATATTAGTTGTTGTCAAATTGATTAATTACTGTTTTGCATTGAATGTGATGTAAAAGAGTGTCGTTTGGTGATGGTGGGGCAACTGAAAGTTATGTAAATGCTTGTTGGAAGTGGTGGAGATGTTGACATTGTCCTCTTAAAAATGTAGTGTAAAAGTAGTGCTAATTAAGGAGCCAGAAGAGTTGGAAAGCAGGATAACATGTTATGCAAGTATTCACAAGAGTAGAGGCAATATGGTAGATAGGTGATAGCCAAAGTCTTGCATGTTAATATTTGTTCCCAGACTAATGAAGTAGAAGTTTTTTGTTCGGTAACATCTTAAGACACTTTTTATTTAACAGGTAGGGTATTTTTTCATGGACACCGTTAATCTATGTTGGTGAGAATCCACTGGCATGGATGATGATGTTGCTGGGTGGGTGATCCGTGTCTGCGTTGCAGTTTGCTTGGGCTATTGTTGAAGCTGGTTGTGGCCGACTACAGAAAGGATAGTAAACTCTAGGGGAGTATGAGGCAAATATCCAAGTTTAGGGAGTTGAACGTCATAATGAAGCATGCGGAACCAGTAGTGTCTCCCACCGCTAAATGGATTTTGTAGCTGGAAAAATGTGTCAGAAATTAAGAGTTTAATTGATTTTGAACCTCGTAATGGGAAAAAACTGTTTGATGCTAAACTGACCATTTTTGGGTTTCCTGAGGTATCAATTGGCCATGCTCTTCACACCAAAAATCAACACTACCTGGAAACTCCCTAACTGTATTAGAACAAAATGCACGTCCTAAGTAAAACCATGGCCGTGAAGACTCTGCGGAGAAAATGTGGCGGAAATGGTTAGTGTAGTCTGATTATGGGATCAATTCGAGTTCAATTGTTATAAGTTAATTAATTAGAACCTACAAAAAGGCTCTGTGGTTAGAAACATATTCGCAACATCGGGTTAAACTCGCTTTAACTGGGTCGAGGGAATGATGATAAAACTCGTCACAAAATCCAAAAACAAAAACCCAAAACATTTGCAAGGTCGACACAACGAAAAATTTGCAAGGAAAGACCAATCAAACCCGTGTTGAATACGGTCGAATACAATTCGGTAACACAGGGTTCAACTCGCTTTAACCAGTTCGACATTAGGTCGAAAGTAATGGACATCGACTTAAGCTTGCAAAACTCGTTGA
The DNA here is from genome assembly GCA_946122785.1 of Linum tenue. NCBI lineage: Eukaryota > Viridiplantae > Streptophyta > Magnoliopsida > Malpighiales > Linaceae > Linum > Linum tenue. The sequence continues at coordinate 57,970,530 of CAMGYJ010000006.1, read as the reverse complement.
GCCAAAATTCGTCAACACCGGGTTCAACTTGCTTTAACCGGGTCGATGTAGGTCGAATACCGATTGATTTGGGTTCAATATTGATTCAACTGTCATAATTTAATTAATTACAACCTTAATGTAAAGAACTCTTTCAAGTTTTGGTTAATTTAATAAATTTAAGCATGAAAAACTCATTGTTGAGGCAAAATTCCACAACATCGGGCTAAGCTCGCTTTAACCGGGCCAAAGTAGGCCGAATGTCAATTTATTTGGGTTCAATTTGAATTCAATTGTCATAAAAGAATTAATTAGAACCTTAATGCAAAAATGGCACCACAAACTTTGGTTAATTACAAAAAGAAACCCCTTGTGATGGGACACTATGCAATAGTAACTTGGCTACTTGTTCTCTTATAGAGATAATAATAATAATAATAACTATGGAAACCGCGCTCCGCGGCGGGATTTTTAAGTTTGCCAACAAAGTTAACTACATGTTCTTATGTGTAAACTTATCATTTCATCCATTTACTCCAATTTGATAACAAATGTTGGACACAGATGGTAATAATCTTGTGTAAGTTGCAAGAAAATTGCACTGGAAAGATGGTTACGTGGCTGAGCAATAATTCATTCATGTTTTGCTATGAAACGATAAGCTAACCAAAAATGTAATATTCAAATCGAGCTCTACCCGCACGCTATATCACAAAAGTAACATGGGTAATGTGAATAAAATGCAGAGTCAGTGAAATCGACAGAACAAACTAAACAAAAAATGTAAAAGTAAGACCAAAAGATAATCCTTCCCAAATGAAAGAAGGACACCATTGTCAACTCAGACCTCAACTTTGCACACACCAGATTCCAAAGACTAAATAAATCTAACAAAAAAACACATAATATAAATTATCTGTAAACAGGAAAATACGAAATTGTAGCAGTCTAAAGAGTGACCCAAATCCGTGGAATTTGAGTTTCCCCATTGAATCCTCATTGTTTCCTTGCTCCTGTTAGCCATTCAATGGCTTGTCATTCTTTCTTTTTTGGCTTCTTCTTTTGTATCGTCCCCTTCCTCATGAGAAAAGAACACTCATAAGCTATATTCGAAATTGATTTCCACTACTGATTCGTGAAAGAAAGACTGCTAGCTAAATTTAGAATGAGGTCAGTTTAGAACAGGTAAAATAATGCATGATTGAAACCTCTAACAATCTCCCCATCACAAGCATGCTAACACCATCTAACATTGCTAAAAAAAACTCATTTCAATCTCGATCGTTCATGTCACTATGATATCCTAGATGCTTAAAGTTGCTAATACGCAGAAGATAGGATGTTGGGTTCCAAATGGCTAAAAACAACCGAACAAAAATCTCGAAAACAAATCAAACAAAAAGAGCATAAATTTGCTCCCCTTCGTCCTACCTATGTATCTTGTTTTAGACACTCTTTTATGAAACTGAGGTCGCAAACACTTATATAATTAATTGGGGTAAATAGCATAAGAGAAAAGAGTTGTACCATCAAGTGGCACAGAGAAATAAAATAAAAACAATGGGGAATTTAGACACCACCGTCAATCATATTTAGCTAAATTTAAATCCAAGGCATGAAATCTATAATCTAATGAAACAAAACATACAAAGGTACATGTAAAATAAAAAAAGAGGATTGCTTTGATTGTAAAAAGTATTTGATCCAAAGCAACTGTTAGACTGCAAGGCAATCTTTCTTCTGAGTGGCTGCATAAAAAACAGCTAAAAAACTCGAGAGTTTGGAATCGGAACACTACCTGGGTTACAACATTAATGGAATCTGGATAAATCAACTCTTGCTCATGCATCTCAGTTCCATTAACACCAAGCCTGCGCTCTGCTACTTAATTTGTGGAAGGCACCTGGGACGTGTCAAATGGGATATTATAATATTAGAAGAAAACTTCTGAATAACAAAGTGTGTATATAGGGAGAAAACAACACCAAATATTTGTACGCATAGACTGGAAGGTCGAACAATGTGTACAAATTGAGAACACCCTCTTCAGGCTCAACTATCACACTTTCGGCCATTATTGAAGCGCGAAGAAAGAATATAATGAGGTGCATAAGAAAAAAAAATTCAAGCATAAGAAGAGCTCACCACTACTGGTTGCTTCGTTGTTCTTTTGGCAGCTTCCACGGCGAAGAGTAACAATAAGCTTAACACTATATATCCATGGAGGATGGAGACTTTGATGATGCAAAATCCCACCAATATCTTCCTCTGACCTAATGCACTTAGATTCCAGCATTATCAGCTACCATTGATATCCTCGCAAACTGAGAATGGTAATAGCAGAGAACAAAACAAACAACTGTGAAAACTGAGCAATACGAATGCAGGACCAAAGAAAATGAACAAAGCAGTACCGCCAGGGTTCATGTTTGTTCGCCGTTGATGTCCATCCCTCGTCTGCAAATTCTTTCTCCCCCCTCACTCTTTCTACTTCCTCAGTTGTCCCAAACCCAGCACGCCTTAACAAAGAACAGTGAGACATCAATTAACAGAAGGGCAATAATTAAGTGATTCAAGAGATAAAGGATAATGGCACTTAGTTTTGCTATGGTTAAGTGACTTTAATAGTGCTTATGGATACTAAAATTAACTGGAAAATGCAGAAATACAGCAGATATGTATTAATTGAATTTTGTGGGCGAGTAAAAAAAAACTTCTCAAGGGTCCTAGTGAATTACCATGCTCTTATCTGTCAAAATCTGAGATCCTCTACAATGTTGGATCATTGTACTGCTGCTACTTATGCTAGCTGTATGGGTCCTGCTGCAGCTGTCTTACTTTTTATGTTGTTGTGCAGCAATAAAATCAGAACTGTGATATCAGTAATGGAATCATCCAATTCTACGAATAAAGAAAACAAAGTCAATGAGAAATGGTCAGGACATTGATCTTGAGAAATCAGAAACACATGGTTTCTCAGCCACAAACAACAAAAGGCAGAAAGAGGGAAAAATTCATAAAAAGATGGTAAAACAGCAAAAACACCCAAAAACTCGACGCGTTCTTGATCTTTTCCTTTGAATCATATCTACTTATGCCCATTTCTCTATTGCAGAATGGCAGTTAGCATCCGGCAAAAGTCTGGACTTTCACTAATTTTTGAAAATATGGTCGTGTCTTTGCACACCAGAGTATGAATCAGGCGACTAAGAAGAGGTAAACTACACAAATCAAACTCAATAAGGCAAAAAAATTATCCTGACTATGAGAAATCCCAGACACTACTTGAAAATATGGTCGTGTCTTTGCACACCAGAGTATGAATCAGGCGACTAAGAAGAGGTAAACTACACAAATCAAACTCAATAAGGCAAAAAAATTATCCTGACTATGAGAAATCCCAGACACTACTTCAAAAGGTCGCTTAATGTAAATCACCACAAGTCTAATTGATAGTTATGGATAAACTTACATTCAGAAAGCATGCAAGGATAATAAGACTATAACAGATAAAAAAACATACTGAATCAAGTCAGATTGAATGGTCTAACTTACTTATATCGGATCCTGCAACATTACGATTGTCCGGATTTGTACTGTAACATGTACATACCCAAAGACAGCCTAATCTCGATCACAACCCCTAGAAAAGCACCACTACATATTAAAAACCCTGGCTAAGCCTCACACTAAGTAGTTACAAAAAAGGGTGAGATGTATACTGCAGATACTGAGTGGATTACGCCAGCCACTGGAGTTCATGGCAGATCCAACCATTATCGTTTGCACAAATTTACATTAGAGAGAAGCAGATTCTCAATACTCAGAACGAAGATGAACCAACTGATAACTCTATCCTGATAGCCTCGGCTAAATGTGGTGATCTACTGGGTATGACTCTTAAAATGCAAACACACTTGCATAATCAATGATAATAGGTTGAAGGAAGGAAATACATGGCAAGTAGGAAAATAACCAGGAAGGAGAAGAAGAGAACATAATCTACGTGGAATTCCACTATAGGAAAAAAGGTCAACCTCTGACCTGACCTCTTCTTCGTTTTCTCTCAACAGAAATTGCAACTCAGAATATGTCCCAAACTCGAGATTATATATAAACCAATGGAATCTCAAGTCAGAAAAGGTAAAAAAGACAAGCTCTGTATCTTGAATTTGGAATTGAAATGCATACCATATTATACAATCCATGTCTCTGATGGCAATAATGTGTAGGAGCTTTCCACCCAAAAAAAGATAAACTGCAGTTATGCTAGTAGAGCAATGAAATATAAGGAGAGTAATTCCAGAAGCAGACATAAGATCATACTTAACCATTTTGACTGTTTGAGCAAATTCCTAATATAAAAGTTTATTCATTATATGTTATCTAGCTAGATAAAGCAACATCGGAAGACGGAGAAGAGGAAGAGTGCATTACCTTTCTGTGGTTTCTTCAGAGTTACACATTAGCTGAAAGATCCCTCATACATCAACCGATCGATCCCACCATGGTGCATCTTTTCCCCAATGGCAAATCATGCATCAACTGATCTAATATCTTTGATTCGAAATTTTAGTTGCATTCCTCAGACCCGGTCTCACAGAAAATATCCATATGCTCGAAACTGAAACCAACGATAGAGAATTAGTACTCAACCCAAGTTAAGCAAGCAAAATTTGTAAATTCCAACATAGAATATGTGAGACAATGAGTGGAAGTGTTGACCTGCAAGAGGCGAATTATGTATGGGTGGCATAGAGAAGGAGCAGAGAAGACCGGCATTGGCTCTGGCCCTTATGATTGAATCAAAAATTGTGCTTCCCTCTTGAAATAGTGGTCACTCCAGTGTCAGATGGGGAAAACACAATCTCATTTTCTTTCATTTGTTCGACAATTGCTCTTCCCTCCTGAAAGGAAAGGGATATTTCATGAGTGATGGAATCAACAAAGAGTAGCTACTGGTCGAAAGAGCCACACACGGAACCAAAGAGATGATGCCTACATTGATGCTTCCCCATCTCCTTAACAAAGCAAAAAGGATATGCAAGTATCCAATTAATTGAGCAAAATTCAGAAAATAGAGGCTATAGAATCCAAACCCACCAAATAGATTGTATGTGTTAACTTTACAACTCTAAAATCAATCCAAGTCTCACGTAAACCAGTGTATAGAATGACCGATCTGTGAAACATCTGGATGTAAAACCACTACGATTATGATGTTATAAGACAAAAAAAAAAAAATGAGCCAGCGAGGGTAATAAGGAATGTCATAAAGGCCACACATAAAAATATATCAATGTTGATATACCAAGGTTCAGAGTTTCGAGCATTTCTATCCAAGTCATTTCCAACACATATGTCAATAGAGAAAGCATGATGCGAGGTAGAACTGTACCTATGACACTAAACTATATGACTCAAAAGCTTTTCTTAAGCTTTAATCTGTTGGATGGTATCGAGCTATGACCAAATGTTGATTCTACTACTTAAAAGAAAGAGGTATCAAGACGACGGTATATTTATGAAAGCTGGGGTAAATGAATTGAGTTAACAAATTATGATAGTTTATGTAAGTCCATGAAAGAGAAAGAACGGGGCTGGAAAATACTCTCTAAGGATATGCAAATAAATAAAATTGAACTCACAGGCGCAGAGCAAGAACAATCACCTGAAACCAAACATCAAATATTTACGTAAAACTCCATCTTCTCTAAACCAAGAACATTTGTTTAAGTGATAAACTACAAACTTCATACATTAAGACATCAATCAAATACATAGAGTCATCTAGACCTCCGAGGAATGTGAAAATGAAAACACATTTACTGTCCATAAGCGCAATTTTGCATCATTAGTTCTAAATGTATTCAATGCAAATGCATAAAGGCTATAGCGATGGAGATCGAAGCAGATTCCAAAAAAGTGCAGATCCTCAACAATAACGATTCAGCATCAGAGATATAATAAACACAAAGCAATTTCCCTAACTATTGTTCCACAATTGCAGGTTCTCGTAACCACGTTGTTTAGGATGCATCTTACAAACACTTGAATCTGAAAATCAACAAAAGAACAAAAGTTTCAAATTTATTTTTCAGATTATTATCGATGCCTACAGGGGTTACCTCTAATCTGTTGTGCAACACTCCAATATGCAAGCACACAAATAAAATGCAGAACAAATTTGTAATGATCAAGTGGATCATCATTCTAAATAAAAATGATGTCCACTGAAACTCTTCATTATGATTGGATTCGAGAGTGTCGATTGGGAACATATCTTTTATGGTAGGAGTATTTAGGAACAATAGTACCAAACTAATTTCACTCAAGAGCTACTCATAAAACTGAGCATAGACCTAATTGGCCACAAATTGGAAACTACAGAGGGTAGAAGAATGAATTACATGTACCTGTCGATCCCCTAGTCAACCTTCCTTCACTCTGCTGATCACGACATATTCCCTCTTCGAGTCTGCTGTTGAGCTGCAGTATGGAATGGGTTCACTTCCCCCATCAGCAATGACGACTTCTTTCTCTTGCCATGGGTCTGGGTGAAAGCAATAAAAAAAAACATATAAGAATCATATCAAAGAAAGGTCAATTCCAGAATATAAACAGAACCGAACCCCAAAAAGAAGAAGATTACCTAATTGCCTCTGATGCCTTTGGAAATCTACATTGACGACAGCTCCCCCCTTATCCTTCTCTTGTCCAAACTAAAAAACCCAAAGAGAAAAGTCTGATTAGTTTAGTAACCGATGAGTAAAAAATCGAAACATACAAAAATCAGAAAAGAAACAAATCCACATTAAAAACTTACCTTGCACACTGTTGATAGTTGTCCCACCGATAGCAGAAAGCTATGTTTCCTCTAGCGGCAAGAGAAGGATCTCATTATGCAGCAAACACAGCAGAGTAAACTACATGCAAATATACATTATGCGACAATCATTTAGCAACTGAAAACTGTAGCTCTTAACCGATAGAAACAGGCTTGAAAAATGTCTCGTTACTGAAGATTTAACATTGCACACAAGTCAATCATGGGCTTAAATGGCAGATTAAAGGGAACGATTCAAACCTTTTTGGAGTTCCTCAAGGCCTTGAGAACGATCATGTTGGTGTTGTTGGCAATAAATTATATTATGACCAGTACAGAAACTGCCTCTTTCTTGCGGGCAAAAAAACTGAAGCAAGAGCAGCAAGATTGGATGTTAAAGTACCTCCATCCCACTACAATTTACTGCAGGTTTGATGAAAGCATAGTTCCTGGAGAAATGCAATGAAAAAGTTAAGTATCTCCATCCCACTACAATCTAAATGGCTAGAAACCCATGCTACCAGCATATCAGACGCTGCAGAACTTTATATAACAGGCTTTAACAGAATCTGAAAGGCTAAAAACCAATGGTAACATACTGCAGAGTCCTGTACAGCTGGACCTTACTCGAAGTCGTAAGATGTAGCCTGAACAAAGTGGATGATATGATAGCTACAAAAGGGCAGTAACGAAAAAGGCCACGCAATGATAGGTAGGAAGTAGTGAAACAGTAGTAAGATATAAAGAACAATTATATCAGCGAAATTAGGACAATGAAACGGGAAAGAACAAAGAAAACACCATTCGTGAAATATGAAAGATAAATCTGCAAACCACATGATGCAGCTAGCACAAAGGAACAAAATACAACCTTAAAACCAATATTTGGAACATATAGGCCAGTAAGATGTGGACTTCCATCCATTTTTTCTGCGGACCAAAAAACACCAAAGGTAATACCTTCCCTTTACCACTGCCATCTCAGTCCTACTCAAGGCTCAATGGCTCAACTAATGTTGGCCGTAAAACTTAATCTCCTTCATAATTCAAGAAGAACAGATATTAGAAAAGGCAAAAGAAGAGCAGCAGGAAGAATAAGGAAAATAATACAAAGAACGACCCTAAACGTATCAATAAACACTATCGTTGTTCCGGCAAGGTTTAGGCAAAGGACATGTCGTTGGAGTAGGGATAAAAGAGATGTCTTGACTAAAAATGACTCCACGGCAGGGACTTACGGCTGGAAAGAAAGAATCCATCTCCAAGCTCGAATATGCAAAATGGAAAGAGAGAAGGTGAGTAGCAACTGAAGAAAATGATCGACAAAAACCTAAAGCATAAACACTGGCTAACTCTAAATAGGCCAATTGAGACATCCATATTGCTTACAGAAACTGGAAATAAATAAAAAAACTAAAAATGGGCAAATTTAAAACCATGTACCTGATTTCGCAGATTCCTTAAAGACTGATCTTCTCCCTTTTCTTGTAAGGTTCATCCCCGTCCAATCTCAAAAGCTTTCCTCCATTGCGGTTCTCATGGCAGAAAGCTTTCTCGAGATCTCCCATTGATCCAACCCGGCAGAGAGATTTCAAAGATCAATAGAGATCAACCTTGCCCCTGGGATGAGTAAAATCGACCAAAGAGATCTCCTCCTCTCTTAAACCTTCCCTTCTAAGCTGGATCATCTTTCTCCCTTCTCCTCCTTCTTCGAGACAAAGAGACTGATGATAAGTTTTGTTTTTTTTTTTGTTTCAGTTCTCTTGTTTTTCCGTACAGCAGTGAGAAAAGTGAATGGATAGGAAGAGGGCAAGAGCTAATTGACATGGGCAAATCCACTTATGCCTGCTCCGTCGGTCCCTCTTCCACGACCACCTTTGCCGCCGCCACATGGTAACTCCACCTCTTCCCTCCTCCAGGCAGCATCACGACCACCCCCGAGCGCCAACGACCACATATTTGATGGGGAAGAAGCACCGAGATCATTGGGTGCATTCGATTTTGGAAGATTCAGAAAGGAATGAGTCAGAAAGATGTTAAGCTATGCTCCGATGCGAAGAATGTACAAATAACAAATAGAGACAGAAGCACCTACTGTGATTGAAGAAGACACTGTCTTGCCACCCGCCTCCTCTTTCTGTTCTTTTATTTTGCTGTATTTTTTGTTCTTGTTGCAGTTGTTCCCGTTGAAGGCGCAGTCCCCAACTACAACTCTTCTTTCGTCAGAAGTCAATCGACAACTTAGCAAGCTCATTTCCTACGTGGTTTTAAGGTTGATGAATCCATTAGGAAAACAACTTTTTAGCAAAATTCAAAACCCTAAAAGTAATCAAAAACCGAAAAAGAGGCTCGATACTCACCCTTCAACCTGTATCCCATACGCAAGCTCAGCACCGACGTGGATTTAAGTTCGATGAATCCATTTAGAAAACAAGGGTTCAGTAGAGCCAGCGACAACCCTCCATCCGCACCAGGCAGCATCATCGATCCCGTCGACGCCATTTTCTTCGGTCATTTTCTTCTTCGTCCATCTCCGCAAACAACACTAAAAACAAGAAAGGAGGATGAACTCCAAGAACGATATTGAACAAAAACCCAGAAAAACCTAGAAGAAAGGAACCGACTTTATCACTAAAAACAAGAATCAGAAGCAAAAACAGAAAGCAGGATGAACTCCAAGAACGATATTGAACAAAAACCCAGAAAAATCTAGAAGAAAAGAACCGACTTTATCTTGATGGATAATCTGTGAGTTCCGGTTTGTCTCTATTTCGCCGGATTCTTCTGTCATCTCCTCCATGTTCTGCTTCACCCATGTCTCGATCTTCCTTTTCTTCTTCTTCACCTTGCTTCTTCTTCGTCGTTCAGCACAAAAGAGAGAAGGAGAGAGAAAGCAGATATAGAAAGATGGAGAGAAGAATGGGGGATTAGACATGAGGAAGAAAGAAGGGATAAGTAATAAAAAGTCTCCCTTTGGTCAGAAAAAGCAAAACAAGTAATAGTCCAGGAGAAAGGTGAAGAGGTCCGAAAACCGATCAGTTGAAGAGAGAAGAGCCGTCCTTGGCGAATGAACCCAGGCAAAAAGCAGAGATAAAAGAGATAGAAGGGCAATAATTACAAATGAGAGCCCAGTAAAAGCCTGCTAAACAGTAATTTGAAGTGACTCTACCAAACAGTAAAATGTGTAGTTTGTTCTTTTAAAGATATAATATTCACGAATTCAACCTGTCCCAATTATATAATTTTGTTAGGGAGGCTGCAGAAATTGACCAAAAGTCAGACCCCAATTATATAATTTTGTTAGGGAGGCTGAAATTGACAAAATATCAACGGATCTCAAAGATCACATGTGCATATATGCCAAATAATTAGTGAGTGCTACTTATTTATTCATGGCAATGAACTTATTATATATAGTTCCCTAGCTACTTCTCCTCGAGATTCTGTTCTGTTGTGAGGCGGGCTGGCTTGGAATTATTAACTATAAGCAAACCCGGTGTGGCATGCCACATGCACATGATATATATTTGCAGTTTGAATTCAAAGATCGAACAATAATAATTTATGGTGTATCAGCAAAACGTTTTCTTTTTTTCCATGCCGACTATTATTATATTTATTCTTTTCCATCTTGTGTATCAAACCAACATGTTCAGCTATGCTTTTACAGGGATCGTATGTTGAAGTAATTGCTGTAAGGACGTACCTCTCCTAACCAACCACTTGAATTATTGGGACAAACTGATAAATGAAATTACTTCTTTTTATTAAAATAACTTTGTACTCTCATTTTTAATTATACGAACATCTACTAAAGCTAAGTAAGCCTGTTTCACCCACTTTTAATTTTATAAAATCTATCGTAATTATTATTTTTGTACTATTTTGTTACTAATCTTATTATTTTAACGTAAAATTCAATAAAGATAATATAATAATAAAATTTTTCCCTCGCCGATTTTGAATTCTTCCCGTTCTCGCTCCACGAATTGGTTACCTAAAGTGTGATCATCTAACGGCCGCTCAGCGCTCAATACGCGCGCTCCGGCTGCTGGACTCTCGTGCAAAAGCCGGATTGGTAACACACACAAATTTATTTAGCACAAAGATCCAAACAGCTAGCGTCAAATTTAGACAACGAGTGCAGACAATTACCGTCGCTAGCCGTCGTCATAGCCCTGCCCCGCGTCCCCACTGCCGCCTTCGTCTTCCCACTCCTAGTCCAGTAAGTGTTTTAAATAGAGGGTTACAACGGAATCCGAAACCCAACAAGTGTTTTAGGTAGAAAAACATAGTAGGATATAGAGAAATTATACATATTTAAACAAAAAAAAAAACATAAATATAATATTACCATCTTTGTTACAAACTCCTTCATTCAAAAGGCACGCGATTATATGAAACTGGAATAAGATGGAGAGCATATTGTTTCCTTAGTGTCATTCCAAAGCATTCTGTCATATCAATGCTTTTCTGTCCAGCGGGAAGTGCCCAATGAAAATGGAAAAGCAAATTTGCTAGAGTAAGTTTCACAATGGCCATTCCAAAAGAAACTCCAGGACACATCCTTCTTCCAGCACCAAATGGAATGAATTGAAAATCGGTTCCCTTATAATCGATTGAGTAGTCCATAAATCTTTCCGGAAGGAATCTCTCTGCCTCTTTCCAGTAACGAGGATCTCGATTGATCGCCCAGACGTTCACGATAACTTTGGTGTTGATTGGGACCTCATATGAACTGAGTTCCACCTTTTGATTTCCATTTTCTCTTGGAAGAAGCAAAGGACCTGGTGGGTGTAATCTTAAACTCTCGGCGATTACCATATCCAAATAATTCAATTGATCAAGACTTGCTTCGTCGATATGGTTTTTGCCATCATCACCATATACTTGTCTAACCTCCTCTTGTGCCATTTGTAGAACCCTCGAATTATTTATCATTTCTGACATGGTCCACTCTATTGTTGTAGCTGATGTTTCAATTCCAGCTAGAAATAGCTCCTAATTAATAAAGTCAATATATATTGTGAGAATCATAAACAAGTCAATAATTATATATAAAAAAAAATGCAAAGAAAACAACAATAGTAACCTCATTCATTCCCGTACGTATATATATATATATGTGTTATATGTACTCACCAAAGTTATAGCTTTTACGACCTCCATTGTGATGGGAGGAGCTCCAAGATCCACCTGCTTCTCTTGAAGATTCAGAAGGACATCAACCAGATCCTCTTTATATGATCCATGGCGATCATCTTTGGTCGTTGCCGCCCTTGTTCTTCTCGATTTATGCTCATCGATTATTTGATCAAGTACCGAATCCGATGCCTTGCTCATCTTCTCTAGCTTAGCTTTGAGCCCGGTGAGGGCAGGCAAGAAGGTGAGGGAAGGATAGAGATCAGTGATCCTGAAACCTCCAAGAAGATCTGAAATATTATCGACAACCACCATAAAATTAGCAGCGTCGGTTAGCTCCTGCGCTTTACCGAATGCTGCCCTTGTAGTTATGGCGCTCGTCACAGTAGATGCCATCCGAGTGAGATCCACACTAGTCTCCCCTGCAGCTGCTGCAGTAAGAGAGGCCACGAGATTGGCCACCGCTTCTTCCCTGATGCGACGAAAAGACTGGACTCTTCTGGCGCTGAAGAGCTCGAGCGTGCAGAGCTTGCGCATCTGCCTCCAGTGATCTCCGTAGGGCGCGAAACCTATGCCCTTGCGACCATAGAAGAGCTTGTCGGTGACCAGGAGGTAAGGCCTCGAAGCGAAAGCTACGTCGTGGGTCTTCATCACCAGTTTGGCGGCTTCAGGAGTTGAGATTACGATGTAAGAGAGCTCCCCAAGCTGAAGGCTCATCACGTCGGGGCCGTGTTTCCCGGCCAGGTCCCTGAGTCGCCGGTGGGGGAGGTCGCCGGGCATCTGGTGGATGTTTCCTATGATGGGAAGCTTTTTTGGCCCCGGCGGCAGGTTTAAAGCAGCGGCGGCAGTTTTGGATAGCTTCTTCTGCTTAATTAGGATGAATAAGGTGACTACAAGAAGAATGGTTGCAAGTGTGATGAGCTGGAAGGGGAGGGTATCGGAGGAGGAAAAGCAAGATATCATCTTTTGCTGGAAATATGGATCCATGGTAATGATGGAAGTGCGATCCAAAATAGAAAACATGCAACGACTACTATATATATTACATCGCGCTTGGTCGAGTTATATATATTCACGAATTCAACCTGTCCCAATTATATAATTTTGTTAGGGAGGCTGCAGAAATTGACCAAAACTCAGACCCCAATTATATAATTTTGTTAGGGAGGCTGAAATTGACCAAATATCAACGGATCTCAAAGATCACATGTGCATATATGCCAAATAATTACTGAGTGCTACGTAATTACCGTCGCTAGCCGTCAAATTTAGACAACGAGTGCACACAATTACCGTCGCTAGCCGTCGTCATAGCCCTGCACCGCGTCCCCACTGCCGCCTTCGTCTTTCCACTCCTAGTCCAGTAATCGTCGACCGTCGTCAGTCATCTCGCCATCGTCGGTTGTCACCATCGTCGCACCATCTGCCTTCGTCCTCCCTCTCCCCACAATTCCGCCAGTTTCGGCTAACCGCAACCCTAAATCGAAACCGTCGGTTGCGGTTTGCGGCTAACCGAAGGGTCTGTCGGTCTCGACTTCGGTTGCCGACGATGGGCTGATCTCGGTCGCGGTTAACCGCGTTTGCGGTTCGGTTAAAACCGAAACAACACCGCTAACAGGCCTAACCACCATCACTTGCGAGATGCTTCTCAAAATAGAGTTGCAAGCACTAATTACCATAGTAAAACGGATATTCAGCATGATTTGTGAAGGCATAATATAAATGGTACGTATGATATGCAAAGATGAGGTTATTATGTGTACTAGGTAGAACTGATAATATGCTGCTTATTATATATTATTGTTCATGTAAAACTAAAATTGAAAATGTATTTAACTAATGGTATATAGATATTAGATTATATTGTATTGATTAATATTAATTGTATTGCATATAAGCGCTTTTTACGGTCCAACCGCCATTGCTACTAACATCAGTGAGCTCTTGAGTGATGATTCAAGTAGAGATGGAAACAGATCGGATTGATCATGTTTCTCGAAACCTAAATTCAACTCTACGGATAACTTCTGGTACATGGTTTTAACATGGAGGTGTACATCAGGATGATCAACTTTGATACTCAACTTATGTCGAGTTGGACCTCCATTTCGTCGTTCATTATTTTCTTTTGATGAGCCAGTTCACCCCTTGTTGCTTTCATTCCTCATGTGCCAATTTTATCTTATTTGCTTACTTGTTTGTTATGTCTGTAATGCTTGGAGTAAAACATCTTATTGTGGTTGTGAAACCCGACTAACTATCCTGTGTGACGATTCCCTACCCTCCACTATTCAAACATGTTTCAACCTTCACCTTTCTTGTTTTAGTTCATGAATTTTTAGTTGGAACCGACTGAAAGCCAAAAATGTATTGCAATCTGACACTTTATTTATTGATGAATGGAGAATATACACACACAAACTAGCCAAGTGAATCGGCCTTAACAAACAACCCCAATCCCACTCTCCTGCAGATCTGCAACAAGACTAACTAACAGCTGAAAACTAGCTCAAGCTGTTTGACAACGGTCAGTGACTAATTTAACCAAACCAAAAAGACTAAGTACTAAACTGGAAACCATCAACATCATAATCAATGTCGGAATCAGCATCATATGGATCATTATTATTAAATATTCAAATCACCTTGGTCCTTGCTGATCATTATTATGAAATATGCTAGAATAAGCACACAAATCTAGCACTTTATTGAAGACCACATGCATGCTCCTCAGACACTAATGGAGACGGACGGGTTCCTTGAGGATGGAGACGACATGGTCCTTGAGCAAATATGAGTCGGTGTAGGTGTCAGCGTCCTTGTAGATCACATCAATCGCCCTCGTCAAGTTCAGAATCCGATCCAGCAGCGGCGCAGCCACCGCCGTCGGCCTCATGAACTCCTTGTTTATGTCCTTCCACGCATCAGCAACTCGCTCCCTGAAAAGCTCCACCACCACCGCCTCCTCCGCCACCTTGTGTTTCTCCATGTAACATTCGATGGCCGACGGGATGTGATTCCTTTCTTGCTCCAACTGCAATAAAATAGTAAACATTTCATACCACAACATATATATAATTACTACTGATGGAGAGACGACCAAACCGGCATGACTTTGAAATCTTGAATCAGATTATTAATTTAATTGGAAGAAGTTATATATTGTTCCGAAAAACTTATTTTTAGCAGATTGAATTGAGGTGAGGTTATGTCGTTTTGAGAAATACTATATATACTTCTCAATCTCTTTGTAATCTCATCAAATATAATGGAATTAACTCGATCTCACCTGCCCAGTACACTAACTTAAACCACATACATTGTATTAGGGAACCCTATGTGTGTGTGTGTGTTTTTTTTTAATTATTTTCTTCCATTGCTGGATTATATAACATCACAATTCGATCGTTCCTAGCTAACACAAAGCAAAGCTGAAACCATGCATGCACGAACCTTGTGAGAGACGATGTCATCCATTAGCCTGCAGACGGTTGAGGAGGCGACGAGCATCTGAGGTTCACCGGAGATCCACTGAAAGGCCTCTTCTGTGGCGGCGTCGGCTCCAGCCATGCCGATGAAGGAAACCGCAGCGAGCAAGGAATAGCAGGTGCTTCCCAGTGAAACTTGCATGTACTCTTCTAGCTTCGGGAAGTAGTTTGCATCCCTCCACCTGGCCTCCATTAGGAACGCCTTGAGGGCATTGTCTAGCTGGAGATCGTACGTGAAAATATAGCTAGTTAATTAGGTAGTTATATAGCTAGATAGCCGGGTTCGAATCCCTTACCCAGAAACAACAAAAAAAAAAAAAAAAAAAAAAATTTAAAAAAAAGTATATGATATATATAACCTACGTACATACTTCTCTTTTAACGTAGCGTACACCGAAAGACCTTCCTTCTCCTGAAACCGCCTGTTCGAATTCATCGAAAATGTACACAAATAAGCCATAGAGCATCTTGATGGACCCTGGAAGTCCACTTATGAGATTGATGTCCCACCTGCAACCAATTACGAGTTGCCACATGCATGAAACAAACATGGACCTCTCCCAACCAACAACTCACTCGAATTATTGAGGCAAATTCGATTCTTGACGGTCGCAAACTAGTTAACCATTATTACGTACCTCTCAATTGCCTGTGTGAGAACTTCCAGCTGTTCAGCCGTAGCATAGTTATCGTAAGTATCGTCCGTTAGAGACATGATTGCTATGAACTTGGTGAGCAGCCTCCTAGCCAGGCGATACTTAGGCTCGAAGTACACTCCCATGATCCAAAAGTAACACTCCACAATTCTGTCTCGCGCATACGGAAAGTTGGTCGTCACGTCCAAACTTCCCCACCACCTTAATAAACATATATAACAGAATTTGGTCCATGCATATATAATCAGCTTTAGGAATTAATATTGCTACTGAACTGATGAATTGTATATGTTAAAAAAATCAAAAATATTTTCCATGGACTTACTCCTGGATCCCACGTAGCTCCTCCTGATGCTGCTGCTGGACGATGTTGAAGTCCAACTGCGCGAGCCTCAACAGCGAACCGTCGTGAGACTGGTTCGCTTGGTAGGTATCGATGAAACGCCTCGCCTCTACCCTTTGTAAGCGCTTTCGGATGGGTCTGTTCAGGGCAAAGCTTACTTCTTCTGCCAGCTTCGTCGAGCTCGTAATCTCCGCCGCCGATGATGATGATGAGCCGATTAGGTTTTGGGTAGTGAAGGCCAGTGCCTGGTCCAAGACATCTTCTCCCGGTATGGCCAAAAACGATGCTTCGTACAAGCTCAGCATTGCTGGCACGTCAGAGACCCATGAGGACTTGAAGTTCCCTTCTCCATCCTTGAAATTCTCCAAAATGTCTGCGCGCCACGATTCACGTACATCATCAGGGTGTACGTACATACCCAACAGTACTCAACTTGTTAGCATGATGCTAATACGTACTAAATAGCTCCAACCAATATGAATATTTTTATTTGTAACTACGTACGTACGTACGACTTTAGAACCACCAATTTTAATTACCTGGGGAGACATGAAAGCCCTGTTGTCTGAGGAGACGGAACCAGAGGGCAGCTGAGTTGAGATCATTAGCAACGGATTCGGAAACGGGAGACGACGACATCATCATGTTCGATAACTCAGCTTCGATCTCACTCTCGAAGTGGTAACCCAGACCTAAGCGCTGAACAGCGTCAATTAATCGCAATTTCTGACAAGCTTGATCGACTGTTGCAGCAGTAGCATTCAACATCTTTCTTACTTGTTTTTTCAACTCTTCATGTTGAAGTTCAACCGTTGATGCATGCTCACACTGGAGGAAGAAGCGTAAAATCGTTATTGGAAAGTTATAACAAACATATATAAACAACGATTAAAGCGACGACGTAACTGTTATTGGCAACGGATCAAAAGGTCTCATGCATGCACTATGGGTACGTAGCAGCAGTGATCAGTTAGTTTAATTTAATTATATTTAGAGCTAATTAAGAAGAACTTAATTATATTAACGAACCTTGAGGGTGAGGAAATCATGATCAACCCACAAAGTGGGAAGATAAGTAGCAGCCGCAGCCGCAGGCCCAAACGCCGGCGGTGCTGTTCCTTGTTTAGGAGCTCCCGCAGAGGCGATCAACTGTGGCACAGACGACATAGCTAGGTTCCGGCGATACTCTGGATGCTGCAGCAGTGGAGCTAATATAATCGCTGATCGATATTTGCGGTATTTAATTTGTTGTATTTATAGAGGCCAGGCACAGGCAGTTCACCCAAACCCCATGTTTAATTTCATTATTTCTATATATGTATATAGATTAATTATCGACTAGTCCACGTGAACCTCTCCCAATTATATAATTTTGTTAGGGTGGCTGAAATTGACTAAAAATCAGAACCCAATTTTTTAATTTTCTTAGGGGGGCTGAAATTTACTAAAAATCAGAACCCGGCCAATTATATAATTTTGTTAGGGAGGCTGAAATTGACCACAATCAATCAGACCCCAAATATATAATTTTGTTATATTTCAAAATCCCCAAATTTTAACGTTATCTCATACATGTGCATATATTGCCAATTAAGTGCTACTTATTAATTCATGGCAATTAATAAACTTATTATTATAGTACCCTAGTTCTCCTCGAGATTCTGTTCTGTGCTGTTCTGAGGCGGGCTGGATTGGAATTAATTAATATATAAGCAAACCCGGTGTAGCATGCACATGTACATGTTACTTGCAGATTCAATCCAATTAAAGAAGAATAATAATTTCTGGTGTATCAGCAAAACGTTTTCTTCTTTTCCATATGCTGACTATTATTATATTTATTCTTTTGTATTGAATTTGAACCGGTATTATATTGAGTCTAATTTAATTCCGTTTCCATATTGAATTTGATCCATTTTTTCAGTATTCATAAATAATCTTCTTACAATAGATAACATCCGAGTGAGATCCACAACCCATAGACTTCCCCGCAGCCGCAAAACGAGTGAGACATCAAGCCACGAGATTGGACACCTCTTCTTCCCTGACGCGACACAAAGATATATTGAACTCGTTTGGCCCGGAAGAGCTCCAGTACTGTACAGATCCTGCGCATCTGCCTCTAGTGATATCCATAGAGCGTAAAATCTATGTCATTGCAACAATAGTAGATCGATTATGTCTTGGGCGAGGAGATAAGGCCTTTGAAGCGAAAGTTACGTAGTGGGTTTTCATCACTAGTTTGGCGGCTTCAGGAGTTGAGATCATTACGATGTAATTAAGAGAGATCCCCAAGCTGAAGGCTCGTCACTCGGGACCATATTTGCGGTAGTTTTGCCCAAACCCAAGTAGACCCATTTATTATAGGTAGGGTTTGGGTGATGTGTGTATGGGTTTGGGGTTTGTATATGGGTTTGGGTTAGATATGGATATTATCTAAATGGGTATGGGTTGGATATGGATATCCATTTACTTGAGGGTGTTTTAACTACACATGCAAAAATTGGACTTATTTGTAAAACTTGAAAAATTTAGGTAACAAAATGTAAGACCAAAAAAATTTAGGTACCAAAGCGTAATTTTCCATCAATATTTTGATATGCAAAAAAAATTAAATTTAGGTACTAAATATGCATATCTATTAAGTTTAGGTACCAAACTGTAATTTGTATTTGGGCATGGGTACAAACCCAAGTCCATTTGTTATAAACCCAACCCAACCCAAAGTAAATGGGTATAGGTACAAACCCATCAAACTTTACCCATATCCATATATTTGGATTTCATACCCAACCAATTGGGTTGGATAGTAAAATACTCATGGGTATGGGCAAAATTGCCATCTCTAGTAAGGACGTACCTCTCCTAACCAACCACTTGAATTATTGGGACAAACTGATAAATGAAATTACTTCTTTTTATTAAAATAACTTTGTACTCTCATTTTTAATTATACGAACATCTACTAAAGCTAAGTAAGCATGTTTCACCCACTTTTAATTTTATAAAATCTATCGTAAATATTATTTTTGTACTATTTTGTTACTAATCGTATTATTTTAACGTAAAATTCAATAAAGATAATATAATAATAAAAGTTTTCCCCCGCCGATTTTGAATTCTTCCCGTTCTCGCTCCACGAATTGGTTACCTAAAGTGTGATCATCTAACGGCCGCTCAGCGCTCAACACGTGCGCTCCGGCTGCTGGACTCTCATGCAAAAGCCGGATTGGTAACACACACAAATTTATTTAGCACACAGATCCAAACAGCTAGCGTCAAATTTAGACAACGAGTGCAGACAATTACCGTCGCTAGCCGTCGTCATAGCCCTGCCCCGCGTCCCCACTGCCGCCTTCGTCTTCCCACTCCTAGTCCAGTAATCGTCGACCGTCGTCAGTCATCTCGCCATCGTCGGTTGTCACCATCGTCGCACCATCTGCCTTCGTCCTCCCTCTCCCCACAATTCCGCCAGTTTCGGCTAACCGCAACCCTAAACCGAAACCGTCGGTTGCGGTTTGCGGTTAACCGAAGGGTCTGTCGGTCTCGACTTCGCTTGCCGATGATGGGCTGATCTCGGTCGCGGTTAACCGTGTTTGCGGTTCGGTTAAAACCGAAACAACACCGCTAACAGGCCTAACCACCATCACTTGCGAGATGCTTCTCAAAATAGAGTTGCAAGCACTAATTACCATAGTAAAACGGATATTCAGCATGATTTGTGAAGGCATATTATAAATGGTACGTATGAGATGCAAAGATGAGGTGATTATGTGTACTAGGTAGAACTGATAATATGCTGCTTATTATATATTATTGTTCATATAAAATTAAAATTGAAAATGTATTTAACTAATAGTATATAGATATCAGATTATATTGTATTGATTAATATTAATGGGATTGCATATAAGCGCTTTTTACGGTCCAACCGCCATTGCTACTAACATCAGTGAGCTCTTGAGTGATGATTCAAGTAGAGATGGAAACAGATCGGATTGATCATGTTTCTCCAAACCTAAATTCAACTCTACGGATAACTTCTGGTACATGGTTTTAACATGGAGGTGTACATCAGGATGATAAACTTTGATGCTCAAGTAATGGTTGTAGATTGAGCCTATCAAGGAACAAGGATGATGTACGATCATACCTTCAACATCTGAATAAAAGTGGGGTGCGTGAAGAGTGATGACCATATGAAAGAGCAAATCCCTTATGTCTTTTATCAATTCTGAGAGTTTTTGCTCCTTGAAGTGCACACCGAATTTTGATAATCTCACCCATGTTATTTGATAAATTATCTTGTTATTCAAGTTAGAAAATTGTCTTATGTCGAGTTGGACCTCCATTTCGCCGTTCATTATTTTCTTTTGATGAGCCAGTTCACCCCTTGTTGCTTTCATTCCTCATGTGCTAATTTTATCTTATTTGCTTACTTGTTTGTTATGTCTGTAATGCTTGGAGTAAAACATCTTATCGTGGTTGTGAAACCCGACTAACTATCCTGTTTGACGATTCCCTACCCTCCACTATTCAAACATGTTTCAACCTTCACTTTTCTTGTTTTACTTCATGAATTTTTAGTTGGAACCGACTGAAAGCCAAAAATGTATTGCAATATGACACTTTGTTTATTGATGAATGGAGAATATATACACAAAACCAGCCAAGGGAATTATTATCTTATATATAATAGTGGACTACACTTTATTCCCCAAACTTCCAACTACTGTTTCATTATTTGGCCTTTTGTGGGATGGAACTTAAAGAGGGCTTTCCATTCATTCGGACTTGCTGCCGAACCGAAGAGCTTCCCCTTCTTTTTTCTCAATTGCGGGTGGCAGGTGCCCATACTTTCAGTGTCCTCCATCTTTTCACGGCCTCGCCCCAAAATCCACAATCACAATCCAATCATCGCCTTTATAAAAAAAACATACCAAATAATGATGCAAACGACCCAGTTTGTTGAGAGAGAAGAGAGGATTCAATTTTGAATAACGACCGACTGGTCGAAAAGGCCTGCTAAGGTAGAAGAGAGTTTGAGAGTTGAATGATGTAGTTTTTCATATTCGAAAGAATAGACGATTGAAGAAAAAAGAAAAAAAAATAAAAAAAGAGTTATGCATCAAAAGGTCGGACAAAGAAAAAAGATAGATCTAGCTATTAGCTAGTAAATAAAAGTCACAAGTATTACTTAAAGGGTCTGAGACTCAGCTTAGTCTTGCATGTGCTGTTAAAGTGACTAGTTATATGGCCCGCGCTTTGCAGCGGGACGACTATATGACTTGTTGTTGACTCTCACTTTATAGTGAAGTCTAAATAGTCTTAAAAAGAAGTCAATTGTTATACATTATAAATCTCTTTGATCCTAAAGGATTTGTGTTTCACAACAT
The DNA here is from genome assembly GCA_946122785.1 of Linum tenue. Classification (NCBI taxonomy): domain Eukaryota; kingdom Viridiplantae; phylum Streptophyta; class Magnoliopsida; order Malpighiales; family Linaceae; genus Linum; species Linum tenue. The sequence goes on along the minus strand of CAMGYJ010000006.1, from coordinate 57,948,700 downwards.
TAACATGCTGCAAAATGTGCAGTGACCGTAACTTTATGAAACTCGTAAGCATGGAATTCATATCTAGTTTTGAAATACATACACATCTCTTAGCTTGCTGAGCATCATTCTTAATGAAATAAGTATGGTGTACACTTCCCTTTAGACCGAGCCAAGTAATTTTCTTCGTTGTTGTGTGAAAAGTCAAACGAAACCTCCCAACAAATTTAGCAAAAAGTACCACTACACTTAACCCATGAAATTCAAGCTCCAGTTGGCATTGGATTATGCATGTGAAATAGGTAGTTAAATATAGATGAAAAAGTACCACTACACTTCTTTTTTATGAAAGCTGAAGGAAAACAAAGTTTTCAAACATTATACAAACTCGGAATTAAATAAGCCATGGTAACTTACACATTGTAAAAAGAATATATGGAAATGACCTAATTACAGAACCTCAGATGATGAAACAATGACAAAGGACACATGTAAAGATAGGAATAGGATGCCAAGTCTGTATTCAAAGCTTAACCAATGAAGAAGCATACATCATGGTAGTCTGATCTTTTTATACATGGTCTTCTTATGGCCATGCCTAGCCTTATACATCAACGGTCACCAAGATAATTTACTGTCACGATTCAGTACTATAATCCTTGGCTGCTAGATAAATCACCTTCTTCCTATAGGTATGGAATATGAACAACTGCTAATCTTTACCTTGGCAGATAGTCAAGGTTTATGTTTCTCTTAGGTTTGCCTCCTAGTGAAGTCTTACCCTGTTTTAGATAGAACTTCTTGTATTACAACCTAGTAATTTCATGTCATAGTGACAATAGTTCTGGGGTAAATATGTTCTTATTGCTTAAAGGTTCTTGCTGGTGCAATCTGGGAGCATGAAAACTAACTTGTGAAGTCCAATGCCTCTTTTCTTAATCACAACTAAATCATAAGAAAAAAAGTTGTAGAAATCGACAACAATCAGAGCTCACCTTGTTCTGATTAATCATATCTTTTATACTAAAAGTATTGCTCAGTTAAAACTGTACTGTCGTTCCAAGAAATAAGTCAAATAACCATGATCAAATGCCTCCCAACAATACACCCCCGACATATCAAATAAATGAACTTCAACTGCTTACTAACTTGAAGTTTCAAGAGTCTGAAAAGCTTATCCATCAACATGCAGTAGTCTTCATGTTTCAACAAACAACCACGCATCTAAATAGCATCAAACACTGCTGACCTCCACCCAGTAAGCTTATGTTCTTATGAAACGCCTCAAACTTCCAGCGGTCCCCGTAGGAGATACCCGATGGGCCTGCGGAGACTAATCGATTGATTTCAATTATCAATTCTGCAAAAGATTAAAATTTTGTGTAACATAATTAGTACCAACCATTAACGATTAGAAGAGAGAGGAAGGGGATCGTGGGTTCTACTTCGTCAGGAGAAAGAAACCTCACCGGGAAGACTGGAATGGAACCGTCGAGACACTGGATGCTTCCGATTCCTGAGTGCGGTCAATTGGCAGTGTAGAACCATCTCCAACCATCTACTTCTAGGGATTTTGTTGGGAATTAGAAATAGGATCTCAGAACTCGATTTTGTGCACGAACAAAGAGATGGAGTTTGAGAGTTATTTCTCAAACAAAGAAAGGGATGGAGATTGGTAGATGGGTTGTGCTTCTTTGTCTAAGCAGAGGAGATATGAGAGGAAAGGAATTCAGTGCTTCTACGATTGGGTTGGACGGAAAGAAGTGAGAGGAGATGATAGGTCGCACGAAAAGCAGAAAGAGGAGAGAGAACCCAATCAAGTACGGGCAATTATAGTGACCTCGGGCTGGCAAGGAATCGAAACGGTCATTATTAGATAGTACACAGAGGTGAACCCGGGCTTATCAAAACCCGCCCGCAGCAAATTCTCGAAATCCCATTGTGAACAGTAAATGCGTTTTTTTGTGAGGAACAGTGCCAGCGTTTTTGGCTGCTTGCGCTTTTAATAAATTAATAATTATTGAAGACCACATTTGTGAGTTGTTAGCATTTTGATAGTATAAAGGCCCAATTTTGATAGTACATAACGAATTTTGGAGAAAATAAACCACACAAGTTAGGAGGCTCTCCTGCTAGGCGCAGAACGGCCGTATTAGGGTTTTTTGTTGGTAATTGATTGTCTTTCATTAACCGCAACAAGTGTTTAAATAGAGGGTTACAACGGAATCCGAAACCCAACAAGTGTTTTAGGTAGAAAAACATAGTAGGATATAGAGAAATTATACATATTTAAACAAAAAAAAAACATAAATATAATATTACCATCTTTGTTACAAACTCCTTCATTCAAAAGGCACGCGATTATATGAAACTGGAATAAGATGGAGAGCATATTGTTTCCTTAGTGTCATTCCAAAGCATTCTGTCATGTCAATGCTTTTCTGTCCAGCGGGAAGTACCCAATCAAAATGGAAAAGCAAATTTGCTAGAGTAAGTTTCACAATGGCCATTCCAAAAGAAACTCCAGGACACATCCTTCTTCCAGCACCAAATGGAATGAATTGAAAATCGGTTCCCTTATAATCGATTGAGTAGTCCATAAATCTTTCCGGAAGGAATCTCTCTGCCTCTTTCCAGTAACGAGGATCTCGATTGATCGCCCAGACGTTCACGATAACTTTGGTGTTGATTGGGACCTCATATGAACTGAGTTCCACCTTTTGATTTCCATTTTCTCTTGGAAGAAGCAAAGGACCTGGTGGGTGTAATCTTAAACTCTCGGCGATTACCATATCCAAATAATTCAATTGATCAAGACTTGCTTCGTCGATATGGTTTTGCCCATCATCACCATATACTTGTCTAACCTCCTCTTGTGCCATTTGTAGAACCCTCGAATTATTTATCATTTCTGACATGGTCCACTCTATTGTTGTAGCTGATGTTTCAATTCCAGCTAGAAATAGCTCCTAATTAATAAAGTCAATATATATTGTGAGAATCATAAACAAGTCAATAATTATATATAAAAAAAAATGCAAAGAAAACAACAATAGTAACCTCATTCATTCCCGTACGTATATATATATATGTGTTATATGTACTCACCAAAGTTATAGCTTTTACGACCTCCATTGTGATGGGAGGAGCTCCAAGATCCACCTGCTTCTCTTGAAGATTCAGAAGGACATCAACCAGATCCTCTTTATATGATCCATGGCGATCATCTTTGGTCGTTGCCGCCCTTGTTCTTCTCGATTTATGCTCATCGATTATTTGATCAAGTACCGAATCCGATGCCTTGCTCATCTTCTCTAGCTTAGCTTTGAGCCCGGTGAGGGCAGGCAAGAAGGTGAGGGAAGGATAGAGATCAGTGATCCTGAAACCTCCAAGAAGATCTGAAATATTATCGACAACCACCATAAAATTAGCAGCGTCGGTTAGCTCCTGCGCTTTACCGAATGCTGCCCTTGTAGTTATGGCGCTCGTCACAGTAGATGCCATCCGAGTGAGATCCACACTAGTCTCCCCTGCAGCTGCTGCAGTAAGAGAGGCCACGAGATTGGCCACCGCTTCTTCCCTGATGCGACGAAAAGACTGGACTCTTCTGGCGCTGAAGAGCTCGAGCGTGCAGAGCTTGCGCATCTGCCTCCAGTGATCTCCGTAGGGCGCGAAACCTATGCCCTTGCGACCATAGAAGAGCTTGTCGGTGACCAGGAGGTAAGGCCTCGAAGCGAAAGCTACGTCGTGGGTCTTCATCACCAGTTTGGCGGCTTCAGGAGTTGAGATTACGATGTAAGAGAGCTCCCCAAGCTGAAGGCTCATCACGTCGGGGCCGTGTTTCCCGGCCAGGTCCCTGAGTCGCCGGTGGGGGAGGTCGCCGGGCATCTGGTGGATGTTTCCTATGATGGGAAGCTTTTTTGGCCCCGGCGGCAGGTTTAAAGCAGCGGCGGCAGTTTTGGATAGCTTCTTCTGCTTAATTAGGATGAATAAGGTGACTACAAGAAGAATGGTTGCAAGTGTGATGAGCTGGAAGGGGAGGGTATCGGAGGAGGAAAAGCAAGATATCATCTTTTGCTGGAAATATGGATCCATGGTAATGATGGAAGTGCGATCCAAAATAGAAAACATGCAACGACTACTATATATATTACATCGCGCTTGGTCGAGTTATATATATTCACGAATTCAACCTGTCCCAATTATATAATTTTGTTAGGGAGGCTGCAGAAATTGACCAAAACTCAGACCCCAATTATATAATTTTGTTAGGGAGGCTGAAATTGACCAAATATCAACGGATCTCAAAGATCACATGTGCATATATGCCAAATAATTACTGAGTGCTAAGTAAGCCTGTTTCACCCACTTTTAATTTTATAAAATCTATCATAAATATTATTTTTGTACTATTTTGTTACTAATCGTATTATTTTAACGTAAAATTCAATAAAATATAATATGATAATAAAAATTTTCCCCCGCCGATTTTGAATTCTTCCCGTTCTCGCTCCACTAATTGGCTACCTAAAGTGTGATCATCTAATGGCCGCTCAGCGCTCAACACGCGCGCTCCGGCTGCTGGACTCTCATGCAAAAGCCGGATTGGTGACACACACAAATTTATTTAGCACACAGATCCAAACAGCTAGCGTCAAATTTAGACAACGAGTGCACACAATTACCGTCGCTAGCCGTCGTCATAGCCCTGCCCCGCGTCCCCACTGCCGCCTTCGTCTTTCCACTCCTAGTCCAGTAATCGTCGACCGTCGTCAGTCATCTCGCCATCGTCGGTTGTCACCATCGTCGCACCATCTGCCTTCGTCCTCCCTCTCCCCACAATTCCGCCAGTTTCGGCTAACTGCAACCCTAAATCGAAACCGTCGGTTGCGGTTTGCGGCTAACCGAAGGGTCTGTCGGTCTCGACTTCGGTTGCCGACGATGGGCTGATCTCGGTCGCGGTTAACCGCGTTTGCGGTTCGGTTAAAACCGAAACAACACCGCTAACAGGCCTAACCACCATCACTTGCGAGATGCTTCTCAAAATAGAGTTGCAAGCACTAATTACCATAGTAAAACGGATATTCAGCATGATTTGTGAAGGCATAATATAAATGGTACGTATGATATGCAAAGATGAGGTTATTATGTGTACTAGGTAGAACTGATAATATGCTGCTTATTATATATTATTGTTCATGTAAAACTAAAATTGAAATTGTATTTAACTAATGGTATATAGATATTAGATTATATTGTATTGATTAATATTAATTGGATTGCATATAAGCGCTTTTTACGGTCCAACCGCCAGTGCTACTAACATCAGTGAGCTCTTGAGTGATGATTCAAGTAGAGATGGAAACAGATCGGATTGATCATGTTTCTCGAAACCTAAATTCAACTCTACGGATAACTTCTGGTACATGGTTTTAACATGGAGGTGTACATATGGATGATCAACTTTGATGCTCAACTTATGTCGAGTTGGACCTCCATTTCGTCGTTCGTTATTTTCTTTTGATGAGCCAGTTCACCCCTTGTTGCTTTCATTCCTCATGTGCCAATTTTATCTTATTTGCTTACTTGTTTGGTATGTCTGTAATGCTTGGAGTAAAACATCTTATTGTAGTTGTGAAACCCGACTAACTATCCTGTGTGACGATTCCCTACCCTCCACTATTCAAACATGTTTCAACCTTCACCTTTCTTGTTTTAGTTCATGAATTTTTAGTTGGAACCGACTGAAAGCCAAAAATGTATTGCAATCTGACACTTTATTTATTGATGAATGGAGAATATACACACACAAACTAGCCAAGGGAATCGGCCTTAACAAACAACCCCAATCCCACTCTCCTGCAGATCTGCAACAAGACTAACTAACAGCTGAAAACTAGCTCAAGCTGTTTGACAACGGTCAGTGACTAATTTAACCAAACCAAAAAGACTAAGTACTAAACTGGAAACCATCAACATCATAATCAATGTCGGAATCAGCATCATATGGATCATTATTATTAAATATTCAAATCACCTTGGTCCTTGCTGATCATTATTATGAAATATGCTAGAATAAGCACACAAATCTAGCACTTTATTGAAGACCACATGCATGCTCCTCAGACACTAATGGAGACGGACGGGTTCCTTGAGGATGGAGACGACATGGTCCTTGAGCAAATATGAGTCGGTGTAGGTGTCAGCGTCCTTGTAGATCACATCAATCGCCCTCGTCAAGTTCAGAATCCGATCCAGCAGCGGCGCAGCCACCGCCGTCGGCCTCATGAACTCCTTGTTTATGTCCTTCCACGCATCAGCAACTCGCTCCCTGAAAAGCTCCACCACCACCGCCTCCTCCGCCACCTTGTGTTTCTCCATGTAACATTCGATGGCCGACGGGATGTGATTCCTTTCTTGCTCCAACTGCAATAAAATAGTAAACATTTCATACCACAACATATATATAATTACTACTGATGGAGAGACGACCAAACCGGCATGACTTTGAAATCTTGAATCAGATTATTAATTTAATTGGAAGAAGTTATATATTGTTCCGAAAAACTTATTTTTAGCAGATTGAATTGAGGTGAGGTTATGTCGTTTTGAGAAATACTATATATACTTCTCAATCTCTTTGTAATCTCATCAAATATAATGGAATTAACTCGATCTCACCTGCCCAGTACACTAACTTAAACCACATACATTGTATTAGGGAACCCTATGTGTGTGTGTGTGTTTTTTTTTAATTATTTTCTTCCATTGCTGGATTATATAACATCACAATTCGATCGTTCCTAGCTAACACAAAGCAAAGCTGAAACCATGCATGCACGAACCTTGTGAGAGACGATGTCATCCATTAGCCTGCAGACGGTTGAGGAGGCGACGAGCATCTGAGGTTCACCGGAGATCCACTGAAAGGCCTCTTCTGTGGCGGCGTCGGCTCCAGCCATGCCGATGAAGGAAACCGCAGCGAGCAAGGAATAGCAGGTGCTTCCCAGTGAAACTTGCATGTACTCTTCTAGCTTCGGGAAGTAGTTTGCATCCCTCCACCTGGCCTCCATTAGGAACGCCTTGAGGGCATTGTCTAGCTGGAGATCGTACGTGAAAATATAGCTAGTTAATTAGGTAGTTATATAGCTAGATAGCCGGGTTCGAATCCCTTACCCAGAAACAACAAAAAAAAAAAAAAAAAAAAAAATTTAAAAAAAAGTATATGATATATATAACCTACGTACATACTTCTCTTTTAACGTAGCGTACACCGAAAGACCTTCCTTCTCCTGAAACCGCCTGTTCGAATTCATCGAAAATGTACACAAATAAGCCATAGAGCATCTTGATGGACCCTGGAAGTCCACTTATGAGATTGATGTCCCACCTGCAACCAATTACGAGTTGCCACATGCATGAAACAAACATGGACCTCTCCCAACCAACAACTCACTCGAATTATTGAGGCAAATTCGATTCTTGACGGTCGCAAACTAGTTAACCATTATTACGTACCTCTCAATTGCCTGTGTGAGAACTTCCAGCTGTTCAGCCGTAGCATAGTTATCGTAAGTATCGTCCGTTAGAGACATGATTGCTATGAACTTGGTGAGCAGCCTCCTAGCCAGGCGATACTTAGGCTCGAAGTACACTCCCATGATCCAAAAGTAACACTCCACAATTCTGTCTCGCGCATACGGAAAGTTGGTCGTCACGTCCAAACTTCCCCACCACCTTAATAAACATATATAACAGAATTTGGTCCATGCATATATAATCAGCTTTAGGAATTAATATTGCTACTGAACTGATGAATTGTATATGTTAAAAAAATCAAAAATATTTTCCATGGACTTACTCCTGGATCCCACGTAGCTCCTCCTGATGCTGCTGCTGGACGATGTTGAAGTCCAACTGCGCGAGCCTCAACAGCGAACCGTCGTGAGACTGGTTCGCTTGGTAGGTATCGATGAAACGCCTCGCCTCTACCCTTTGTAAGCGCTTTCGGATGGGTCTGTTCAGGGCAAAGCTTACTTCTTCTGCCAGCTTCGTCGAGCTCGTAATCTCCGCCGCCGATGATGATGATGAGCCGATTAGGTTTTGGGTAGTGAAGGCCAGTGCCTGGTCCAAGACATCTTCTCCCGGTATGGCCAAAAACGATGCTTCGTACAAGCTCAGCATTGCTGGCACGTCAGAGACCCATGAGGACTTGAAGTTCCCTTCTCCATCCTTGAAATGCTCCAAAATGTCTGCGCGCCACGATTCACGTACATCATCAGGGTGTACGTACATACCCAACAGTACTCAACTTGTTAGCATGATGCTAATACGTACTAAATAGCTCCAACCAATATGAATATTTTTATTTGTAACTACGTACGTACGTACGACTTTAGAACCACCAATTTTAATTACCTGGGGAGACATGAAAGCCCTGTTGTCTGAGGAGACGGAACCAGAGGGCAGCTGAGTTGAGATCATTAGCAACGGATTCGGAAACGGGAGACGACGACATCATCATGTTCGATAACTCAGCTTCGATCTCACTCTCGAAGTGGTAACCCAGACCTAAGCGCTGAACAGCGTCAATTAATCGCAATTTCTGACAAGCTTGATCGACTGTTGCAGCAGTAGAGTTCAACATCTTTCTTACTTGTTTTTTCAACTCTTCATGTTGAAGTTCAACCGTTGATGCATGCTCACACTGGAGGAAGAAGCGTAAAATCGTTATTGGAAAGTTATAACAAACATATATAAACAACGATTAAAGCGACGACGTAACTGTTATTGGCAACGGATCAAAAGGTCTCATGCATGCACTATGGGTACGTAGCAGCAGTGATCAGTTAGTTTAATTTAATTATATTTAGAGCTAATTAAGAAGAACTTAATTATATTAACGAACCTTGAGGGTGAGGAAATCATGATCAACCCACAAAGTGGGAAGATAAGTAGCAGCCGCAGCCGCAGGCCCAAACGCCGGCGGTGCTGTTCCTTGTTTAGGAGCTCCCGCAGAGGCGATCAACTGTGGCACAGACGACATAGCTAGGTTCCGGCGATACTCTGGATGCTGCAGCAGTGGAGCTAATATAATCGCTGATCGATATTTGCGGTATTTAATTTGTTGTATTTATAGAGGCCAGGCACAGGCAGTTCACCCAAACCCCATGTTTAATTTCATTATTTCTATATATGTATATAGATTAATTATCGACTAGTCCACGTGAACCTCTCCCAATTATATAATTTTGTTAGGGTGGCTGAAATTGACTAAAAATCAGAACCCAATTTTTTAATTTTCTTAGGGGGGCTGAAATTTACTAAAAATCAGAACCCGGCCAATTATATAATTTTGTTAGGGAGGCTGAAATTGACCACAATCAATCAGACCCCAAATATATAATTTTGTTATATTTCAAAATCCCCAAATTTTAACGTTATCTCATACATGTGCATATATTGCCAATTAAGTGCTACTTATTAATTCATGGCAATTAATAAACTTATTATTATAGTACCCTAGTTCTCCTCGAGATTCTGTTCTGTGCTGTTCTGAGGCGGGCTGGATTGGAATTAATTAATATATAAGCAAACCCGGTGTAGCATGCACATGTACATGTTACTTGCAGATTGAATCCAATTAAAGAAGAATAATAATTTCTGGTGTATCAGCAAAACGTTTTCTTCTTTTCCATATGCTGACTATTATTATATTTATTCTTTTGTATTGAATTTGAACCGGTATTATATTGAGTCTAATTTAATTCCGTTTCCATATTGAATTTGATCCATTTTTTCAGTATTCATAAATAATCTTCTTACAATAGATAACATCCGAGTGAGATCCACAACCCATAGACTTCCCCGCAGCCGCAAAACGAGTGAGAGATCAAGCCACGAGATTGGACACCTCTTCTTCCCTGACGCGACACAAAGATATATTGAACTCGTTTGGCCCGGAAGAGCTCCAGTACTGTACAGATCCTGCGCATCTGCCTCTAGTGATATCCATAGAGCGTAAAATCTATGTCATTGCAACAATAGTAGATCGATTATGTCTTGGGCGAGGAGATAAGGCCTTTGAAGCGAAAGTTACGTAGTGGGTTTTCATCACTAGTTTGGCGGATTGAATTGAGGTGAGGTTATGTCGTTTTGAGAAATACTATATATACTTCTCAATCTCTTTGTAATCTCATCAAATATAATGGAATTAACTCGATCTCACCTGCCCAGTACACTAACTTAAACCACATACATTGTATTAGGGAACCCTATGTGTGTGTGTGTGTTTTTTTTTAATTATTTTCTTCCATTGCTGGATTATATAACATCACAATTCGATCGTTCCTAGCTAACACAAAGCAAAGCTGAAACCATGCATGCACGAACCTTGTGAGAGACGATGTCATCCATTAGCCTGCAGACGGTTGAGGAGGCGACGAGCATCTGAGGTTCACCGGAGATCCACTGAAAGGCCTCTTCTGTGGCGGCGTCGGCTCCAGCCATGCCGATGAAGGAAACCGCAGCGAGCAAGGAATAGCAGGTGCTTCCCAGTGAAACTTGCATGTACTCTTCTAGCTTCGGGAAGTAGTTTGCATCCCTCCACCTGGCCTCCATTAGGAACGCCTTGAGGGCATTGTCTAGCTGGAGATCGTACGTGAAAATATAGCTAGTTAATTAGGTAGTTATATAGCTAGATAGCCGGGTTCGAATCCCTTACCCAGAAACAACAAAAAAAAAAAAAAAAAAAAAATTTAAAAAAAAGTATATGATATATATAACCTACGTACATACTTCTCTTTTAACGTAGCGTACACCGAAAGACCTTCCTTCTCCTGAAACCGCCTGTTCGAATTCATCGAAAATGTACACAAATAAGCCATAGAGCATCTTGATGGACCCTGGAAGTCCACTTATGAGATTGATGTCCCACCTGCAACCAATTACGAGTTGCCACATGCATGAAACAAACATGGACCTCTCCCAACCAACAACTCACTCGAATTATTGAGGCAAATTCGATTCTTGACGGTCGCAAACTAGTTAACCATTATTACGTACCTCTCAATTGCCTGTGTGAGAACTTCCAGCTGTTCAGCCGTAGCATAGTTATCGTAAGTATCGTCCGTTAGAGACATGATTGCTATGAACTTGGTGAGCAACCTCCTAGCCAGGCGATACTTAGGCTCGAAGTACACTCCCATGATCCAAAAGTAACACTCCACAATTCTGTCTCGCGCATACGGAAAGTTGGTCGTCACGTCCAAACTTCCCCACCACCTTAATAAACATATATAACAGAATTTGGTCCATGCATATATAATCAGCTTTAGGAATTAATATTGCTACTGAACTGATGAATTGTATATGTTAAAAAAATCAAAAATATTTTCCATGGACTTACTCCTGGATCCCACGTAGCTCCTCCTGATGCTGCTGCTGGACGATGTTGAAGTCCAACTGCGCGAGCCTCAACAGCGAACCGTCGTGAGACTGGTTCGCTTGGTAGGTATCGATGAAACGCCTCGCCTCTACCCTTTGTAAGCGCTTTCGGATGGGTCTGTTCAGGGCAAAGCTTACTTCTTCTGCCAGCTTCGTCGAGCTCGTAATCTCCGCCGCCGATGATGATGATGAGCCGATTAGGTTTTGGGTAGTGAAGGTGTTGGAAATGTGTATGAATAGCTTTGAAAGCTATAGAGACTCAAGTGGAAAAACTACCACATTGGTAGTTTTACTTAGTGAAATGAGTATAAAGATAGGAGCCTCTCTCCTAAGGGCATGCCCCTTGGGGTGACCCACTTTTGTGGGAGAGGGAGGACCGAACGGACCACCACACACGCGCGCGCGCCGTCCGACCCACCGGTTGGTTGGTTGGTTGGATCACTTGAGACTATATACATATTTTTTTGAGAAATTCCGAACGAAATTAATTATCTTCCTTAATTAATCCGACTTATTCCCCAAGCAAGAGGGTATATTCCTAGGGGTTCGGCTCCTATAAATAGCCGCCTCCCCAGCCCCTCTAAACACACCACAACGAGCATAAACACAATAGAGAGAGTGTTCAGAAAGCTCCGGTTTTCGCACAAAACCGCGACTGCACAGAGGAGCTGTTTTATCCTGGAGACGACCGGTTGATAGTCTGCCGTGCGCATCGAGGGCAGTGCCGCGAACGTCTTAAAGAAAGCGACCTAGTCCGCGACTCAGCTCCAGATTCGGTATCCTCATCTTGTTGTTGTTCCGTTTCTAACAATTTTAAGACGTTCGGCTGCTGCTATGTCGACTGAACAGAACAACATGGCCGGATCTGGTGCTGTCGATATCAATCGACCGTTTCGCTTTGTTGGAGTCAACTTTCGTCGCTGGAAACAAAAGATGGAGTTTTACCTGACGACCAAGAAGTTGGCACACTGCCTCACTAGCCTGCCCGTCGAGCTGCCGGAAGAAGCGACCGATGAGGAGAGGACTGCTGCTGCTAAGGAAAGGGAGCATGACTTCCTATGCAAGGGCTACATCCTCAACGGCCTGGCAGACGACCTCTACGACTACTATGCGGACAGCAAGAACACCGCAATGATGGTCTAGGATGCGCTCCAAAAGAAGTACGACACAGAGGAGGATGGAGCTAAGAAGTACGCTGTCAGCCGCTACCTGCGCTACCAGATGGTGGATGACACGCCAAAACACAACACCTAACAATGGCCAAGTGTAACCAATGAAAGGGACTGCAGTATAGTGGCACAAGTAATAAATATCGAATCCACGGGTCTCTAGAGTTACTATTACTCAGCTTCAGTTCATTATCTAGCAGACTAGATTAAGAATTGATTGATAAACTACTCTACTGACTACTCTACTAATTACAAGTTGGGAACTCACTTAGATATGATTCCCCCTAGCTCCTCAATTAGGTCCAAGTTGCAATTACCTTTGGTTGATCTACTGTTGATTAAACTGCGGAAGATCCTAAATTAGCTTGGAATCTCTTAAGCTGACCAAGCCCTCTCAGACAGAATACCCGGCAGGCGACTAGCCTTCACCGGGATAGACTGCTAAGGCGATTCACACAGATCTCCACTACTGGAATGAATTCCAGTACAAAGCAGTGACTTGATTGACTCTCGCACAACCAATTCACCACTATCAATCAAGGAAGCTCTCTTAACCTAATCAGATTCTATCTATCATAGGTTAAAGCAGAAATCAAGAGAATTTGATCAAGATTCAATTGACTCAATAAATCATGCCTCAATCGATTATAATCAAACAATATAGCATCCAAAACTTCATACAAGAAAGATCCTAACTCATGGAACTAGGGTTCCTCAAAACCTAAGTGAAGGGAAGTTACTCCATAGAGAAGAGAGAGACTGCAGAAATCTGATCTAGATCTTCAATCTCCATCTCCAAGCTTGATTCCCGAGCTCCAATGGCGAAGAAATCCTCCAAAATAGCTCCAAGAATGTTCCCAAGTCGCTCTCTCTCTCTAGGGTTCGTCCCTTGGGTGTTTGGGATCCAAAACCCCAGCTCTCCCTTTCCTTTGGCTCGAATCTGCCTCAAAAACCCGATTCTGGGCGAATTACGGGCTGAATTACGGTCGTAATTCTTCCATGCCCGTAATTTTCCCAAAACACGCGTTTTGGTTATGTTTCAGCGCACCCAAAGCTCCTCTCGGCAGTGAAATTACGGGCATGGGAGGCCAAATTACGGTCGTAATTCTCCTGCCCGTAATTCTTCCTCCTCTCCTGTTCAAAGCTTCGTTTCTCCCTCGTCCGGACTCCAAATCAGTCGCCGTTTGAACCCAGATGCTCGTAGTCTCATCCTCTTTCTTTTCATAACAAGCTTGCCTGATTATTTGTCCATAAAGCGAGGCAGAAATCCATTCTTCTTCAGGTCATGCCTGAGTTTCTTCTCCCTAATCGCCAATTGATCTCTGATTGACTTGAAACTTGCGCCTATGCTTCACTTTATGTACTAGGGCCTAAAATGTGACAAAGGAACACAACCTAGCATAAAATAGGCCAAAGAAGCGATAATGCAAGCTTAAACGATCAAGAAACAAAGGGGAAAACATGTGCAAATATCGAGTCATCAGTGGATGACAAGTCTGTCGAAGAGTAGTCCCACGAACTTCAGAAAATAGCTCACGAGATCGTCTCTGAAGGTATGCCTCTGGACGATCAATTTCAAGTTGCTTGCATTATTGATAAGCTGCCCCCTTCGTGGAAAGATTTTAAGAATATGCTTAGACATAAAACCAAAGAATTTTCACTGGAAAGTTTGATTACTCGCCTAAGGATTGAGGAAGAGTCCCGCAAGCAGGATATGAAAGAAGAGGTGATGGTCGTCACTGCTAAACGACCCACCCCTAGAGCTCTTAAACCTAACCAGAAAGGGTTTAAGGGTAAGAACCAGCAGGTCCGCCCCCACCAGAATGGTGCCTCTCGAGGTAACCAAAGGGTCATGGCCCAAACCTCTAAGAATGACCCACCGTTTATCTGCTTTAACTGCGGAAAACCGGGTCATATGGCAAAAAAGTGCAGGAACAAGAATAACCCCGCCGCTGCGGCCAGGGTTAACTTGACAGAAGAGGATTTGGTAGCCATGATCACAGATATGATCGCTGAAGTTTACCTCACTGGTGAGTCAGAAGGATGGTGGCTGGATACAGGTGCATCGAAGCATGTATGCAACAATCGTGCTATGTTTAAAACATATGAAGAAGCACCTGCTGACAAGAAAGTGTTGTTGGGGACTACTCGCACCACTATGGTTGCTGGTTCTGGTGAAGTGGAGCTGAACTTCACCTCTGGGAAGAAGATGGTGCTCAAGGATGTGTTGCACACTCCAGAGATAAGAAAGAATCTTGTTTCGGGATATCTTCTTAATAAGGTTGGGTTTAATCAATCTATTGGGGCAGACTTGTATACCCTTACTAAGAATGGGAGTTTTGTGGGAAAGGGATATGCATGTAATGGGATGTTTAAGTTGAATGTCGAAATTAATAAGATGAATTCTTCAGTTTACATGGTGTGTGATTTGAACGTTTGGCATGCTCGTCTTTGTCATGTGAACACACGAATTGTGAAGAATTTAAGCAAACTAGGACATATCCCTAAACTCTCAATGAATGATTTTGATAAATGTGATTTCTGTAGCCAAGCTAAAATAACGAAAACGCCCCATAAATCTGTGAGTAGAGAATCAGAACCCTTAGATCTGATTCATTCTGATATTTGTGAACTAGATGGGACGTTAACTAGGTCTGGCAAGAGATACTTTATCACTTTCATAGATGATTGCTCTGATTATTGCTTTGTTTATTTGATGAAAAACAAAAGTGAAGCCCTTGACATGTTCAAGGTATTTGTGGTTGAATTCGAAAATCAGTGCAATCGAAAGATAAAAAGACTTAGGAGCGATAGAGGATCAGAGTATGACTCTAATCCCTTCAAGGAATTCTATAGCTCACATGGTATCATTCATGAAACCACGGCACCATATTCACCAGAAATGAATGGTAAGGCTGAGCGGAAAAATAGGACATTTACAGAATTAGTTTTGGCTATTATGCTCAATTCTGGAGCTGCTTCTTCTTGGTGGGGTGATATTTTGTTGACGGTTTGCTATGTGCTAAATCGTCTTCCAAAAACAAATAGAAAAGAATCACCCTATGAGATCTTGAAGAATAAGCCACCTAATCTGTCCTATTTAAGAACGTGGGGCTGTTTGGCCTACGTAAGAATTCCTGATCCTAAGAGGGTTAAGTTGGCTAGTCGAGCATATGAATGTGTCTTCGTTGGCTATGCGGCCAATAGTAAGGCATATAGATTCTATGATTTGAATGCTCGTACAGTAATAGAATCCATTGATGCTGATTTCTTTGAGACACGATTTCCATTTAAAACGAGAAATAGTGGGGGTAATGTACTACCCGCTATTAGAGATAACGGAACAAGTGGGGGTGTTGGATCTGAGGAGGAACTCAGAAGAAGTAAAAGAGCTAGAATCTCTAAAGATTTTGGTGATGACTTTACTACAGTATACACCCTAGAGGATCCAAAAAGTTTGCAGGAAGCATTAACTTCCATAGATGCAGACTTTTGGAATGAGGCCGTTATAGATGAAATGGAATCGTTAGAGGCTAATAAGACTTGGCATCTAACAGACTTACCTCCTGGCTGCAAAGTCTTAGGTAATAAATGGGTTCTAAAAACGAAACGGAAACCTGATGGTGCAATCGAAAGGTTCCGAGCTCGCCTAGTAGTCAAGGGCTACAGGCAGAGAGAGAATATAGATTTCTTCGACACCTATTCACCAGTATCTAGAATAACATCCATTCGTGTCATGATTGCTCTTGCTGCCTTGAACAATCTCGTGGTACACCAAATGGATGTTAAGACTGCTTTTTTGAACGGTGATCTAGATGAAGAAATCTATATGGAACAACCAGAAGGGTTTGTTATCCCTGAACATGCCTCGAAAGTCTGTAAGTTGGACAAATCATTATATGGTTTGAAACAGGCTCCAAAACAGTGGCATGAGAAGTTTGACACTCTCGTTCTCTCACATGGCTTTAAGGTGAATGAAAGTGACAAGTGTATTTACTGCAAGTCAGAGAATAACACTTGCACTATCATATGTTTGTATGTAGATGACATGTTGATATTTGGTACAAATATTCACGTGGTCAATGAAGCGAAAGCCATGTTAAAAGAGAGCTTTGAGGTGAAAGATCTGGGAGAAGCAAAGTTTATGCTTGGAATCCAGATAACTAGAACAGCAAATGGTTATTCTCTAGATGAATCTAGTTACATAGAGAAGATCTTGAAGAAGTATAACTATTTCGACTGTAAACCTGTGTGTACTCCGTATGATGCTAGTGTAAAGCTATTCAAGAACACTGGAGACAGTATAAGACAAACAGAATATGCTAGCATCATTGGCAGTCTCCGTTATGCTGCGGATTACACTCGACCAGACATTGCATATGTCGTGGGATTGCTTGGCAGGTTTAACAGCTGTCCTAGTAGAGAGCATTGGAATGCTATAGAGAGGGTCATGAGATACCTCAAGAGAACAGCAAACCTTGGTATACACTATCAAAGGTTTCCCGCTGTACTAGAAGGGTATAGTGATGCGGATTGGAATACCCTATCAGATGACTCCAAGGCAACCAGCGGATATGTTTTTAACATCGCTGGTGGAGCTGTGTCTTGGAAGTCAAAGAAACAAACAATCCTAGCTCAATCAACTATGGAATCAGAGATGATAGCACTAGCAACGGCTAGTGAAGAAGCAAGTTGGTTGAGAGGATTATTGTCAGAGATTCCCCTATGGGAAAGCCCGGTCCCTCCGGTATTGATACATTGTGATAGTACCGCAGCTATCGCTAAAGTTGAGAACCGGTTCTATAACGGAAAGAAACGACAGATTCGTCGTAAGCACAGTACTGTTAGAGAACTCCTAACGATAGGAGCAGTGAGGGTGGATCATATAAGATCCGAACAGAATCTAGCTGATCCTTTGACGAAAGGATTACCTAGAGAGAAAGTCCAGAATACCGCCAAGGGTATGGGACTTATGCCTACCGAACCACGGACTACAAGTGATGGTAACCCGACCCAATAGACTGGAGATCCCAAGAAATGGGTTCAATGGGTAATAACAAGTCATGAGTAGTATGCGAAAAGTTCATGCATAATGAAGCATGAATCCCAAAGCAATGGAGGTTGAGTTAATAACTCTTAATGAGATCTATACCCTATGTGGGGTGGAGTACTTTACTTTGGGGGTACTCCTGATAGACTCACCTATGTGAATGTGGGAGTGGGGCCGCTCCCTATGGAACTTTGAGAGGCACAAAGTTGCTAGAGCGTTCACTAAACCAGGATAACGTGCATGGCCATAAACGCACGGGCTAAGAAGAGAACACAACTCAATGAAAAGATCCGGTGTGCTACACTGTCTGAGATAGGGTTCAAGACTACGAGTCACCCTTATGAAATCGGAAGTGTAACCACTACGCTAAGGTTCAAATCTTCGCGATACCTTAGCTTATGCCCGATCTTATGGAACTGTTAATGCTCAGAGATAGTTTCAAAACTATTCAAGTGGGGGATTGTTGGAAATGTGTATGAATAGCTTTGAAAGCTATAGAGTCTCAAGTGGAAAAACTACCACATTGGTAGTTTTACTTGGTGAAATGAGTATAAAGATAGGAGCCTCTCTCCTAAGGGCATGCCCCTTGGGGTGACCCACTTTTGTGGGAGAGGGAGGACCTAACGGACCACCACACACACGCGCGCATTGCTGGCACGTCAGAGACCCATGAGGACTTGAAGTTCCCTTCTTCGTCCTTGAAATGCTCCAAAATGTCTGCGCGCCACGATTCACGTACATCATCAGGGTGTACGTACATACACAACAGTACTCAACTTGTTAGCATGATGCTAATTAATACGTACTAAATAGCTCCAACCAATATGAATATTTTTATTTGTAACTACGTACGTACGTACGACTTTAGAACCACCAATTTTAATTACCTGGGGAGACATGAAAGCCCTTTTGTCTGAGGAGACGGAACCAGAGGGCAGCTGAGTTGAGATCATTAGCAACGGATTCGGAAACGGGAGACGACGACATCATCATGTTCGATAACTCAGCTTCGATCTCACTCTCGAAGTGGTAACCCAGACCTAAGCGCTGAACAGCGTCAATTAATCGCAATTTCTGACAAGCTTGATCGACTGTTGCAGCAGTAGCATTCAACATCTTTCTTACTTGTTTTTTCAACTCTTCATGTTGAAGTTCAACCGTTGATGCATGCTCACACTGGAGGAAGAAGCGTAAAATCGTTATTGGAAAGTTATAACAAACATATATAAACAACGATTAAAGCGACGACGTAACTGTTATTGGCAACGGATCAAAAGGTCTCATGCATGCACTATGGGTACGTAGCAGCAGTGATCAGTTAGTTTAATTTAATTATATTTAGAGCTAATTAAGAAGAACTTAATTATATTAACGAACCTTGAGGGTGAGGAAATCATGATCAACCCACAAAGTGGGAAGATAAGTAGCAGCCGCAGCCGCAGCCGCAGGCCCAAACGCCGGCGGTGCTGTTCCTTGTTTAGGAGCTCCCGCAGAGGCGATCAACTGTGGCACAGACGACATAGCTAGGTTCCGGCGATACTCTGGATGCTGCAGCAGTGGAGCTAATATAATCGCTGATCGATATTTGCGGTATTTAATTTGTTGTATTTATAGAGGCCAGGCACAGGCAGTTCACCCAAACCCCATGTTTAATTTCATTATTTCTATATATGTATATAGATTAATTATCGACGAGTCCACGTGAACCTCTCCCAATTATATAATTTTGTTAGGGTGGCTGAAATTGACTAAAAATCAGAACCCAATTTTTTAATTTTCTTAGGGGGGCTGAAATTGACTAAAAATCAGAACCCGGCCAATTATATAATTTTGTTAGGGAGGCTGAAATTGACCACAATCAATCAGACCCCAAATATATAATTTTGTTATATTTCAAAATCCCCAAATTTTAACGTTATCTCATACATGTGCATATATTGCCAACTAGGTTTTTCTTTGCCCGCGCTCTGCGCAGGGATGGGTGGAACAATTAAGATATTGTATTTTGATGTATATATAAGCTTGATCCTATTGAGGTTCTATTCTAAGATCATCGATAGTTGTTCAGGCTGAAATAGCATGTACATTTGTTTCATATCGATCCCAGAAAAGCTACAAAATTTGTGATATACCATCCATTAATGGAATACACATGCCTTGGCTTCTTAGAGCCATATAATATCCTAGGAGACTTGCACAAAAGTTGCTGAGAAGCATAGTAGTAAATACACAGAAGTACATTAAGTCCTAAACTGTTTGAAATTGTCTCTGAGATAGTCAGTGCAGGTAGATGGGGAATCTGTGCCTGATAGTTATTTGTACAATAATTTCCAAGGAAACTGATGATCACTTGTCAAAGGTTGAGGTGTTCCACAATGTTGCCACTCTTATTTGTATGCGAGCTGGAGGATCTGTGGAGTTCATATTTGGCCACCCAATGTATAATTGTCCTGCAAACACCTTCGCACAATTTTTGTCAATCATTGTTTTGATTGTTTCCTTCTCCAGCTTGCGATATCTTCCAGGTGACATACAAATGATTGACAGAGCTGCCTCATGATCCATTATGACCTCCACTTCACCTGAATCGTCACGTAACATTGCTTGAATTTTATAGTGGGGTCTTACAATTAGAACAAATGTGTTAGTTATGTTGAAAATGTTTTCAAAGTCAAAGTCAAAGTTTGTGCAGATGTAGTGGAACTTACTCTGGCCTTTCCTGGGTGGTTCTGCAAATGCTCCTTCGGTACCAAACTTGAGGGATAGTAAATTTGCAACGATAAAGGATCTGTAATATTTTTTTGTCAAGTAGGAGTGATTAGAGAACTTAGTTTTCATTTTATCTTATCTATGGAGCTGCTTAAGGGTGGCAACGTACCTTTTGAGCAGTTGGCTGACCACCAAGTTTTGCTTTGATCTCACTCAGAGTCTTCTTTGGAGGTTGTTCAGAATGCAGGTACCCGATCTTTTCCTTTGTGATTGGATCAAAGTAAGTCACTGGTTTGCGTCTTGGAAGGAATCTGCAATGGTGTATAAACCACTTTGTAAGCAATGGTTTTTTACCTTTTTTAAAGATAGTACTTAAAATTTCAATCAAATATCTGTACATGTTCATGATTTCCTTGGAGGCATCTTTGTATGATCTTATGATGAGGTGACTGGCTGCTGTTGACACAAACCGATATTGATACTTCTGGTTGTCTGGAGGAGGTAAACTCATTACATTAGTTATTGTGGTGATTAGAGGAAGGTGTGACTCAACTGTCGGTGCTATCTTCAGGTATTCGATGATGTCCCAACCGCGGTAATTAACAATAGCCTTTGCACCACTGATTTTAGGAATATATAAGTAAACTTGCATATGTCTGTTCTGAATGTATTGTAATATACTTGCTGAAGTTACCTCACATCTTCCATGATCACGATGAATTCCTTAAGGGTGCCCTAACAGTTTCTGGAACTGTGACTCGTCGGATACAACCAGTGATGTCTGTAATTTTCTAATTGTCAGTGCATTTACATCTTTGTTCTAAGTGTGAAAGTAAAGTATCTAGTGGTTACCTCCATGGCAGTCATAGTTGTTTTTCTGCATTGGCACCATTGAAAAGAAGGTTGCAGGGTATAAGTCCACTGGATCCTCTGGACTGTCCTCGTCTTCTTCAACATGAGAGATAAGCTGATTAGCCTTCATCATCAGTTGTAACTCTCTTGGAACTACTCTGCCCTTTGTTTTTGCTGTGACAACTACCAGGTCATCAAGTTTATATAGGTGGCCTAATTGAAGTTTCCCATATATTTTTTCGATATCTTCCTCTTCCACATAACATTCTATCATTTGTTTCTGCAAGATTAAACATTCATAGCTCATACAGTGCCCAAACTTGTGTCATGGTAACTAACTATTTTAAATAATGGTATGGATCTGGAGTAAAACATAACGTATGGTGAGTCATTCTTTAATAATGTAAACATGTAAACAATGAACTAAATCACTTTTGTAATCTTTCATTTGTCTATAAGTTAAATGGTTGTACTCACCTTTCGATCCAGCCAAAGCATGTGCAGCGTCCTTTTCTTCCATATGTATGCCTCTCGAAACTCAAACCATGTGTTTATAAGACGAGCGACGACACTGCGGTGGTTTATTCCCAAACGTATCCCTCGAAAAGTAGCGGATGATTGGAGGGTTTCTGAAATTGTGTCAAAGACCACCAGAAATAGACAAACATAAACAGCACATTTTGTAGATGTATCTAGACGTTTAAAGGAACACCTATTGAGATGGAATGTGTTTACCTCGGCTGTTGCTGGGGACCATGCAATCTTCTATCGTGGTCGTGCATTTCTGGTGCGAAGCTTCCATGGTGGTAGGGACGTTTGTTTATGAGCTGTCTTTTTGAATTGTAAATTCTGTGAGCGGAGTTAGAAGTAGAAGGCGATTTACCTTTGTTTAGGGCTTATGTTGGTTCGTGGAGTAAACTTCAGCTGAGGATAAGAGTCTACTTCTGGAAATAGAATTTCTTTTTGTAGGGTAGTGCAGGGTCCACGACGTTAGTCAATGTTGTGAAATTGGGCCAAACCATTTATGTGGGCTGATATTTAAATTTGGCAGGGGAGGTGTATTTTCATTTGTGGCCCAAAATTGTTGTCTTGCAAAACGTTAAGGAGTCTGTCGTTTGGTGAAAACAATGTCCCCTGCTAGTTTGTTTGGTAGATACAATATTAAGGGCGGAAAGTAGTTTCTCCATGTGCCCCAAAAGATCGTTTTGTGTTCCAGATGACTCCTGCATTGTTGTAAAACGTGATTAGTCACTATCTCATAGACCATATTCATAAATTTACTTTGAGTAGAACATGAAATGTGTCGGAATAAACTTTAAGGCTTACCTTCATAATCATGGATGGAGAACTTAATTTCCTGTGATATCTGTGAATGCTTCTGAGAACACAATGTTTCTTGTGTGATTTCCTGGAACATCCTCTTCATTTGTTATCAGAAACATCAGCCCAGCTGCAGATCTGACTCTGGATACGGCCACATACAATTGGCCATGACTGAATACTGGATTCGGTAGATAAATTCCAACTTTATCTAGGGTTTGTCCCTGACTTTTGTTTATCGTCATCCCATAACATAATCGAACAGGAAATTGACGTCTCTTGAGGATGAACGTTCATTTTTTGTCCTCAATGTTGAGCACAATTCGTGATATTGCTACAGGTTTTCCATCAAAGGATCCTCCCATGATATTTCCTATGATGCTATTCTGACCCAACGACGTTATCATCAATCGTGTTCCATTGCATAAACCACTTGGGGGGCTTAGATTTCTGAGCAACATTACTGGAGTGTTAACTTTCAGTCTTATCTCGTGATCTGGCACACCATTGAACGATAAAGTATTCAGAAACTCAGTGGGATAAGTTTCACTAAATGATTCAGGGACCTCTTTATCTAGGTGCATGGAATCGGAACTGTAGTAGCAATGCCCTTCTCCTGGCAGCTATTGCAACATGTAATCATTGATTTCAGTAACAACAGCATTTGTTGGAGTCACAATCGCTCTTCCTTCTAGGTACTTTGTGCCTTTATAGCAATCTGCAAATGATTCATATATATCTTGTGTTATTGATTGAAGTGGATTTTTTCCAGGAATCACCAGAAATATTTCTGGTATCTCAATCCAGTCTGAAGGAGTGTTCGAACTAAAGGAGTTTGTATCCAACTTTCCATCTCCAAGAGCGAGAACCCATTCTCCAAATTTAAGGCCACAGGCTACTATCACATTGTTTTCTTATGAATCATTTAGTCTCATATTCTTTGAAAGTCTCAGCATCTGAAAAGAATTCCACAATGGTGATCTTGTGATTGATCCATCAACTGTCTGTTCCCTTCCTGAATCTGCAATGACAGGTAAAGTTTGCCTGAAATCTCCACCTAAAATAATTGTTTTACCCCCAAATAGTTTATGTCCTGTTCCAGACAGAGGAATCTCCATCAGATCACAAAATGTCCTGCTAATTGCCTCAAATGCATGTCGATGTGTCATTGGCGCTTCATCCCAAACAATTAATGAAGCCTGGCATATTAGTTCAGCTAAATGTGTACCCTTTTTTATAGAACATGTCGATGTGTTGTCCAAGTGGAGTGGGATCTTGAATCTAGAATGAGCAGTTGTGCCATTTGGAAGTAGTGTTGCTGCAATTCCAGATGAAGCAACAACAATCACTATTTTGGACAAACTCTTGAGCTTTGTGATTATTGCATTGTATAGGAATGTCTTTCCTGTTCCTCCGTGTCCATATAAGAAAAAGGACTTCCCTAGATTGTTGTTGATTGATAGCATCACCGATGAGAAAGCTTCAAATTGATTTGCATTGAGTGCGCAAAGCATTTCCTCAGCAGCTTGTTGTTCCTGAGTAGTGTCAAAGTTTAAATGTTGGTTTATCAGGGGATTTGAACCATCATCAGGTTGTGGATCTGTTGGTTTAGGAAGGTGTAAATGTTCGAGGGAGGAACCATAAGATCCCAATAAGGTTTCCAGTTGATGAAGCACCCAATTTCGCAGTCTCTCCTCTGAGGGCTGATATGTGTTTGAATGAAGCTGCTTTCGAAGATAATATGCATGATCTTCACCCATAAGTCTCCAAGACGACTCGAACAAAGCAGTTGGATTAGGTATTTCACAAAACATGAGCATTGAAATAAAGGTGCTCCTTATCAGATTTGGCATGCTTCAAGTTGATATTTCCTGAAGAACCTTAATCCATTCTAAAGAATCAGATAAGAGACCTAATTTTTCACACGCTTTTTCATAAGTACTGCAGAGCTCTCCTCGAACAGTCCTTAAGTCATTAAAGCTGGTTGCTCCTTGTACCTTTGTCAACAATAGTCTAAGGAAAAAGACATCACTGCTTCCTGGAGGAACATAAGCAATTCTTCCAATGGCAAATCCTCTTTTCCTCAATGTCCTCTCATTGTATTCTTCATCCCATGTGTATGAACCTGGTATCTGAGCATACGTCAGCTTTCTAGCATCAGGGTCCTGTCTATTAAGTTGAAACCAAGCTGTCAGATGTGTTTTGCCAGCTCTGGGATTCTTCAAAATGTTTTTCACACTTGATTGCCTCTTATAAGGAACATTTTGTTGCCCTTGCAAGTGTACTGCAAGTCGGACAACATTTGGTTCCCTATGATGAATAGGATATTCATTGATTCTCCAGACTGCTTCATAAGAGGATAAGGATCTACAATCAATGAATTCTTGTATTTCAACTTTTGACTTCTTTGAATTTGTGGAGGGAACTTGTTTTGAAGTCACTGAATCTTCAGCAATAATGAGGGATCTGTCTGGTCCTTTAGTGATATACTTAAATAAGTATTTCACCAATCCTCCTTTATGACATATCTCAACATTAATGTGAGCCTGAGCTCTAACCAGTAAATTCCTGTTTTATGGAACGACATATCTATTATCCAGCATAACTTTTCCTTTTTTCACGTGTACTCCAGAATTTCTACGTCGATAGACTACATTTCCAAACTTGTCAAATGAAGTTTCAGTGCTGAATGCTTTAGGGAAGAACTTTGAACACTTCCCATCTTTCATTCAAGGTGATTTAGGGTTGTCAATTCCACATGGTCCATGAAGCATGAACTTGACCACAGCTGCATATCCTTCTGGATCTACATGAGGATCTGGAATCTCTGCTGAAATCATCTCATCAATGTCACTAGTTGTTTTTAGTTTATCCTCTTTGGCTAACCATATCAGCATGTGTACATGAGGGAGGCCTCTTTTTTGAAATTCAACAGTATAAATAACTGGAGAAAAGAATTTGTGTATCCATTAGCACTTTGTAACACTCACTGCAAGTTTATAAAAAAATATCACGTCTATTTGAGTATTTGATAATATAACCTGCACTAACTGACACAAAACTAATGGTAGAACTAATATGCCTGTATTAGTATTTACCAACACACTCTTTGTAAATGATTACTGGGCTGAAATATGGTTCTTGAATGTCAAAATATGCATAACATAAAAGCAAGTATAAAACACTTACTTGCTATTGTTTTGCCAAAGTACGATTCTCGTTTTCATCAATGAGCTTGGTCAGTTTCATATGAAATACCCGACAAACGACCATTGGTAGCGCTTTTCCAAACCTTGATACACTTCAGATCTCAGGTCCTTTTGATGGGTTCTAAGGAATGCCAATCGATTGAGCTCTATTGTTGAAAATGCATCAACACAATAGTGTTGTAGCGCTTTTCCACTCTTGACCAACGTATGGCCTTCACCTATCCGATACTGAAGCCTAAAAGCATAGTATTCTCTTTGCGTAACAAACTTCCTGCGCATTGATGGAGGACAGAAGGAAATGTTATATGAGATTTGGGGGTGAAAACCATCCTCTCCATAAGGAAATAATAAAGGAAAGTGCAGCGCTTCAAATTTTGGATTCAAACTTGTTATTCGCTTCAATCCTCCATTTTGATAATCTACAATGATATCTCTGTCTTCTCTATCGGGAACAAAATCTCCCGGTATCAAGGCTGCAACATCACTGCTAGTTGGAAGATCGTATTGTCGATTCCTACTTTTGATTCCAAATATTCGAAGGCGTAGATTTGGTGTTGAAGACAATTGTAGATTCTGCCGGATGCGTCTAAATGTCTTCACCAATTCATTTGTTTCATCAAGCATCCTGAGTAAAGATGCCAGTAACTCAGGTAACAACACCTCTTCTCGAGTTGAAAAGTTTGCTAATCTATTGTCAACCTCACTATCAGGTTCAAAGATATATAGCTGAGCAAACTTTGGTCGTTCTCCTTCAACTGGCAGCAAGGAACCAATTCTATGATAGTTCTCTCCGCAAATCACCATCGAATAAGGTCCTCGACTTGTTAGAGATCGAGGATCCAGTTTTGCTCCAAAAGATGTGAAACATAACGACCCATTATAAGGCCTTATATTTTCTCTAAAATGCTTTGATAATGCTCCACCATTGATGTCAAGTAACTGGGCAAGAAGGGGAGGTGGCTGCTTCAATAATGGGAGCTTCACTCTTCCTTTTTGACAACACAGAGTATACTCCGGAGTTGCTGTCTTTCTATGACGATCCAATCGTTCATAGTACCAAAACAATGCCCCACAGAACCGACAAACACATTCTGGTTTTCCAACATTCAGTATATCATTATGCAGTGGTTTTCTTGCAGTGCAAACCTCTTTGCTGGCAAAGCCAGATTTCTTCTTCGGCCCATTACTTGGAGGATTCTGCCTTGAGGTTTGACCTTCCATGTGTGTTGTGTAAGGGTCCCTAGGAGTTGTAATTGTGGAAATGTTTCCTGAAAGCTCTGTATCTTCAACCGAGAGCATAAAAGGAAGTTGGCGTGATTTCTTATTAATCCTTGTGTTGTCCATCAGAACTTGCGGAAAAGAAGATGGCGTGTCATCAGTGATTCCAGAACTTAGAGAATCTCCATTCAACTTTCGTTTAACACCTTGTTAGTTGTTGGCTTCTTTCTTGGTGTCATGATGCATTAATGTAGTAAAAACAGAAATTATTGAAGTTTCCCTCACATGGAAACTTCGATGCGCAATAATGGTAAAGAATGGATGGCATCCAAGTCTGCAGAATGAATAAGAGACTGACAAACTAATGAATGACATACAGACTAATCTAGGAATGAATGAATGAATGAACCTCAGAATAACTCACATGACTATAGATTCTATGAGTTCTGCAACATGATATAGGAATATTCCAACCTTAACTGTTTCTCTGCAAAAGCTCTGGTGTATTTATGGCAGTTAGGAAAGGAAACTGTGAGAATCATAGACTTGAGCAGGAGAAGCACTGTTTGAGAATAAATGGATGATATCAATTTTGCTCTTACTAAACTACTTTTTTATATATATGCCCATGTAATCATTATAAATCTGCTTGGTACATAACATTAAATGAAAATTGATAGGTGTCAGTAATACTCAATACTCAATTGGTGACATAAGCATATGCTAATGAAAGCAATGATGACCTGTTAGCATCACATAGATATACTTTCATCTAATTTTCTGTAATCACCAAAAGAGCATCAATTAGTATAATTTTTACTGTCAAAGTTCGATTTTCAAATGTTAGATTTAATTTACCACAAACATTTGAGATCAAAATATAGTTTAATAATGTAGGATGTGGTAGAAACATTAGATGTACACACTTCACAAACAAAATTCATTATGGACATAGATGCACACACTTCGCAAACAAATAATTTCATTATGGATATTTGGTTGATGAAACCAAGCATTTGACACACCTTTGCCAACAGAAAGACAAAGCACACAAAAAAACAGAGATACCCTAACTGATACTTAACCGATATCCAGATTTATACATGATTACATTATGCCAGTACTTGCAACCATTACCAAAATATACTAACAGAAATCCTACACCACCACATATTTGAAACCAGAATCCTAGTAGTTACAACCTTCACACTACCAAGCTGCAAGAGAGTTGACCAGAATATTCACAAAACAACAGTCTATTTCAGTTCACTGATACATCAAAGATCAACAGGATGATTGGGAAGACAGACATGCATCAAAGAAGTCCCCCAAAAGTTCCATGAAGAAGCCATCCAACACAACACCCTGAGAACTTCCGATTTCCCAAACACCTCCAAAAGAGGATTTGGAACCTTCAAAATCTAACTTCAAAGCACCAGCAATAACTCCCTCGAGCTCCAAACGTGATCCTACAAAGTAATATAGACAAACAAAATTTTGTTCATGACAAACCAATCCTGGGATGAGATTGCACGATAACAGAACACTGGAATTTTGGATGCAATGTTGTGAGCACACCCAATACCTTATTTCTCGTACAGGAGACGCTTGGCCGAGGATTTCTTGACAGATGCCTGTGGCGAAGCTATGTTCTCAAGCGAGAAGGCTGATGGACTCTGAGCAGGTCCGTCGGAGCTTCCACTTTCAGGTCCCCTAGATCCTAAAGATTCCAGTTTTTCAACCTTCACCTTTGCCAGCGGTGACACCAACCTGGATCATTTGAAAGGAATCAGATTAATATAAAAAATAAAAAAGGTCACATTCCAGCACAGTTGAAGAAAGATATAGTAACCAAAACGGCTTACAGATTTGCCGACGGGGATGAAGAGGGTGTTGATGTAGATGATGTCTTGCTAATTTTACTCTGAGGAGTTCCAATCTCTTCCATGACTGTACCCGATGAAGATAATGACTTACCAACCTTACTTTTAGGAGTCCCAAACTCCTTCCCAACTTCACCCGCTGAAGGCAAAGAGGGTTGCTCACACGAACTCATTGAATCAACAACACTACCCTGCGGAAAAGATGGCCTAATTTCAGGAATTTTTTTATCACCAACAAACCCCAGAAGAAGCTCTGATGGTAATGGGTTGTGATAAAGTTTGAGTTCCCAAAGGCACATGACCAGCACCCCCCCCCCCCCCAGCGACCAACGGACCTTGATACCGACTGTAAAATGAGACAAGATCCATCAGAAGTTACTCAGGCAACGTGAAATAAAAACAGCTTAGAAATTCAAGAAATAACCTGAGAGGCTGGCCTGCTGCCTGCCCAATCTGGAAAGTTGGATTGTTGTTCTCAAACAACAGTGGTCCAGAAACCTTTTCCTTGCCCTTGGTCGAACTGGCAAACAACAAAAACAACCAGTTCTGAACTCACAACCCAAACATCAACAGGAGGTAATCGTCAGGAGACCATCAAAACACTGAAAGGGAAATTTCAAACCTTGATGGAGTAGACACAGAACTGCTCACAGGTAATGATTCAGTTGGTCCAGTCAACATA
This sequence comes from Linum tenue, assembly GCA_946122785.1. NCBI lineage: Eukaryota > Viridiplantae > Streptophyta > Magnoliopsida > Malpighiales > Linaceae > Linum > Linum tenue. The sequence goes on along the minus strand of CAMGYJ010000006.1, from coordinate 57,919,184 downwards.
AGCACACCACATTGTTCATTCGTGCCTTGCAAAGCAAGCTGACCCTGGGTTCCATCAGTAATTGTCTGCACTAGAGCAACAACAGTGGGTAGTAGATCCTGATTATCCCGAGGAAGCACTCGAAACACCCTGAACTCTCCAGTGGATACTCCATTCGCACTCATCATAGGAAGCTTAACTTCAAACCTCACAAACTGGCCTATCAAATTACTCAGCTCAGGTGGCAGCTGGCCAGTTCTATGAGGATATCTCTGAGCAAGTACATGGGCAGACGTGAACACCAGATTATTACCAGCTGGCCCAAAAACAATAAAAGGTGCTTCTCCTGTCGAGTCACGCAAGACTAACTGAATCTTGTACCTATATAACACAGGGAACAGATTCAGAAGTCTTTATCCTAAAGCAAACCAGGCAAAGAAACATACAACGTTTGCAAAAAAGGAAACACAGTGTATACCCAATAGTAACTTGCTGGTCAGATATTTCCCAATGATCAGGACACCAATAGTTTCCATTCCTCCATGTAGAACACTTTTTCCTACACATATTACAGGAAGTATAGTACCATGGACTTCGAGACTCAACAGATCTGACAATTCCACCACAACGATGCTTCTCATCCTATTAAAATTTTAAAATAAGATACATTGGTCAAACCAAGACCAGACAAATTTTTACATAATCTCAAGAACAGACACGATAACAGAGAGAAATATGCATACCACCGAAGCACCAGCACGGTACAAATCATGGAGTTCAAGTATGGTCCTCGTGCGACGATCAGCATCTGCAAGAGCAGCCTCATGTGTAGCAAACTGAATGGGAAGACCTGCAACAGGATTCCGTGCTCCAGCAAAGCTACAACAGCAAAAAAAAAAAAAAAAAAGATTAGTAACAGAACAAAGAGCAACAAAACTTCAAAGGGCTGATCAACAAACTCACAAAGTAGTCAGACTGTAGGCCTCAGGAATGCGAGGGCTAACAACTATGCGGGTGGCAGAAGAGCTTGAACATGTGTACTCACCTTCTGCAAAACATGAACAAACAGAGGGAACATAAAAATCTCCCACACAATGTTTAACAACCAAAATGCCAAAAAGTACAAACATTACCAATCAAACGGCCAACCATGAGGCTCCCAACCGCAATAATCACAGGCTCAATGGAATCTGCCTGAATCAAAGCAACACTGTCCAGGATCGTGGTTAATTCATTCCAGAGTGTGATCGAAACTCTCTGGCCCCTAAAACAACAACAAAAATTAAGTTAAAAAACAAACTGTGACCGAAAGGAAACCTCAAGGAGCAGGGGGAAAAAACATACTCAGCGTTTTCAAGGACCAAAACTTGTTTTGGAGTGGATCCATGATTGGTAAGTTGATGATCAACCCCACTAATAGAATGGAGGCGCCCAACAACATCTGATGTACAGGGCCAGAAGGAATGATAAACACAAAGAGTGAGAACAAACCAGATATATATTATTATAATAATAATAATACAACAAAATTGAAAGGAATGAATGCAAACGCACACAGCACCTGAGAGGATGCGATTATCACCAGCACGCTTTGGGAGCTCACTGAATGGCACAGACTCAAAGGATTTGACAGGAAAATCGGCAGCAGGAAGAACACAGGCCTGAAAACTTGTGGTCTTTGACAATTCCATGATAAGATCCAAAGAGCATGCACGATAAAGATTCCTTGCTGCGGCAAGACCAAAAGCCCGAATTATGTAGATAGTCCCAACACGCAGAACACCTTCGAAAGCATTTCTCAAAGAAACATCTGCAATACTTTGTATGAGCATGTCCTGCATGCAAGCATTAGAGTCCAGGGACAGCAAGTCAACACGAGAACAAAATTGGTAAAAAGGTAAAAAAAATGGTTAAAGAGTTAATCTTATAGTACCGTTTGGTCCACCCAGAGACAACAGTGATTGAATACCCTGGATCCATCAGGATTCTTCGCAAACCACATATGAAGCAGACGCAGACGAAGAATAACATCTCTGCTGGGACCCTTGAGATTGCATAACAACACCGCATCCATAATAATCCCAGGTACAGGGCAAGAATCCCGTCGAGGAACCGATGCAAAACAAAAGAAGCCCCTAAACAGCAGACGGATGAGAAGAGAAACAATCAGAACAGGAAAATGTAAGCGAGAAAGAACCCATGAGGTGAGAGAAAACCGCTTAAATACTAAAGTGAAAAAACATAATGGTGAGAGGATTTCCAAGTAGAGAGAGTCAAACAGTGACAGCCGCCCAAGCGCAGCCCATCCCTGCAATTGATGTGAAAACAATCGATAAGCACGCCCAGGCGAACACCCCTCTCAGCTCAAATTCCAATTGGAAAAAGTGACATGACCTCGATCAATCAACCGAGCAAATCTTCTGAACACCTTCATCATGAGCGAAAACCTCAGGTTTCAGAAGGAACAGCCCCAAGCCACATGCAAAACCACTGAGCAACAAAGCCTTCCAGTCCCCCACCCACCCATGGCCCACCATCTCCGAGCCTACCACCCACTAATCCGTCGATCACTTGCAAATCCCGGCTGAAATCCATCCAATCAAGCAACTGGGCAGGCTCCAGCCACCGAGAGGGCCCTGGTGACCCACGCGTCCGTGGACCACAACCGATCCAGCAGACCAAAACAGCCCAACGACCAAGTTCCATCCCAACGACCCGCCAAACACCCGTCCGATCCCAAAGAGCCCCCACCCAACGCCAGTCCACACAGCGCTAGCTTCCGGGTTATAACAGTACATCCCGGTCAGCATGAGCAGAAAAAGCAGTCTGCGTGTGCAGTACCAGGTCCTGCGGTGGGATTTATTTCTTTCAATTAAGTGCTACTTATTAATTCATGGCAATTAATAAACTTATTATTATAGTACCCTAGTTCTCCTCGAGATTCTGTTCTGTGCTGTTCTGAGGCGGGCTGGATTGGAATTAATTAATATATAAGCAAACCCGGTGTGGCATGCACATGTACATGTTACTTGCAGATTGAATCCAATTAAAGAAGAATAATAATTTCTGGTGTATCAGCAAAACGTTTTCTTCTTTTCCATATGCTGGCTATTATTATATTTATTCTTTTGTATTGAATTTGAACCGGTATTATATTGAGTCTAATTTAATTCCGTTTCGATATTGAATTTGAACCGTTCCGACGGATTCACTCTCTCCTGATCTGCTCCGACGAAGGCTTACAGGGGCGCCGGCGTCGCGGTACTCTCAACTGCTTATACCCATTTAGCATAATATGTTGAGTTAGGAGAGTGTTAATATTGGAGCCCTCACCTGGCTTCCATTTGGCTTGTCGTCGACCAGCCTCGAGTTATCGTCGACCGGCTCGAACCTCCTCTGGTGACAGGGGCTTCAGTAGGATTTTCTTACCATGGTGACGAACCTCATTGCAATTCGTGCCACCGTAGTGACACACGCCACGGTCGAACTGCCATGGTCTTCCGAGAAGTAAGTGAGTTGCCTGCATTGGAGCAACGTCGAATTCCAGCTCATCTTTGTACGCTCCAATCTCAAAACTTACCTTCGCTTGTCTTGTCACACGAACTGCACTATAATCATTGATCCAGTATAGGCTGTATGGTTATGGGTGCCTTGTCGTGGTTAGTCCAAGCTTTTCCTCTGCATCCATACTAACGACGTTGGTACAACTGCCTCCATCGATGATTACTGACAATACTTTTCGGGACAACCAAACAACGAGAATGGAACAGATTCTCCATTTGGCTGTAGTCCGGTTGAGTATCCATAGTTAGAGCTCGATGACTAACAATCATGAGCTTTCCAGGTGCAGGGTCGGCTTCAATTTTCTCATCGACGTCACTATCACTCGAGTTTTGCTCGTCGTCGGTGAGATATTGGCCGTCTCTGATGATCAATGACTTCCAATTGGGGCCTTGATTTGCTTTATGCCGTCTACCATGGCATTTAAAGCATTAAATTCCTCCAGTGCATTTTGCAGGAGTTGAAGTTGTCGTTCTGGGAGCCAATTTTCTTACTTCAGGTCGCAATTGCTGGGAATTGGGGTCGGAGCTCGACTCTACCGCCGGTTTGCTCGTCGGAACAAACCTCTTGGAAGTTTTCTGCTGTTTTTCCACCTTGATCGCGAGATGGAGAGCTTCCTCGAGATCGACGAACGACCTAAGGTCTACTTCCTGCCGAATTTCGTGACTTAATGCATGGAGAAAACGTGCCACCGTTGCTTCATCAGCAACTCGAGCTCTCTGAAATACTCCTCCACATTCCTTGAACCCTTTCGAATCCCTTGCAGAGACTCGTAGAGCTCATGCTGGTAGTGAGTAGGTATGAATCGGTCTCGCATAACCTTCGCAGCTTGTCCCATGTCGTGACCAGATTCTGATTATCTCGCTGTCGACGAAGCTGCAGCTGCTCCCACCACTGTGCAGCATAATCCAAAAATTCATAAGTAGCCATTGCTACTTTCTGGACCTCGCTATATTGGCCACACTGAAAGAAAAAAGTAATTTTCCCTTCCCAGTCGAGTTACAATGAAGTGTTCATCGTCCCCTGAAACGACGGTATGGATAGCTTAATTCCTAGAGGCACTGCCGGCTCCGCATCCTGCTGCCGTTCACGCTGATCGCGATGCTGATGTTCGTGATGTGGTTCCGCAACAACCAGACGTCGTTCTAGCTCAACAATTTGGTTTAGCAACTCTGGATTGCCAACTGGGCTTCCTTGGCTGAGAACTTCCCCTGCTCGTACTCCATTCTCTGGTAGAGTTAGAGCCTCAAACTTCTGGTCAATTTCGTGCTTAAATTGACCCAATTGAACATGGATTTGGGTCTGGAACCTCTCCTCCATACGATCCAGTAGGTTGTCTATGTTGAATACTTGTCCTGACATGGCTATCTGCTTCTTCTTCCCCGTTGGTTCTGGAAACACAGATCCAGGGTCTTCAGAAACAGGCCCATTCGACCACGTCCAGGGTGTCGTTGCAATGACGTTGTCCTCCTTTCTAGCCACTGTGTTGAACCATGCTCGTGATGCCACTTGATAGCCCCCTAGATGGGTGGTTTTGGATCAGAGAAGCACAACTAGGATTCAATTCAAGATTGAAGCAAAACTTGGTGAGAAAGAACACAAAACAAGGTCTTGTGCTCGTGTTTGGGATGGAACCTTTCGTGCAACTTTCACGATGGGAAAGAGGCTCGATTGGTGTCGTTGATGCTTGGCCACGAACAAGGTGAGTAATTGAACGATACAAGCTCAAGATCAGACCTAGATTCGACTAGGTTGATCTCTCAATTCACAAAACAAAACCTTATGAACGCAAACTCTCGGTTTGTTATTCAACTCTATGAAATCTGAAAATTACAACGAATCAAAGCTACTTAAATAGACCTAGCCAATCCTACTACTCCTATAGAAGTCCTAAACAAATTAAATTTGGAAAAGGAAATCAAAACCAACAATGAAAAGGAATTAAACACAAAACAGCAAAGGAATCCTAATCCAATAAGGATTCAAGTTGCCTGGTTTCCAAAGACAGAAACTCGACTTCGATACGATCTTTGGAGCTTTTGTTTGAGGCCTTCCATTCTTCATTTCAATCATCCAACGGCGTGTTATTGTAGTAGAATAAACCTACTTTCATGAGGTATGATTCTTGAAGCTCGACTCTCATGCCATCCCTTCGATTGAGGCTTCCAAAGTTCCTTCCCGAACTCGTTCCAACACTTAGAATATTTCGGCAGTTTTTCCCATATTGAGCTAGCAACTTGATCGACATGGAAATTACTCTTCTAGGCTTCCCCTCGAGCTCCAAAGCACATCAATGGATATATAAACTCTTCATCTTCAAAACAAGGCCTTAAACTCGAATTTTCATTAAGCCAATAACAAGTTCCCGACGTGCAAAGTTGGCTACCTGAAACTATTAAAAGAACTTGGCCAAAATTCAGTGTTCTTTAATGTACTTTGCTTAACTTCTTGTTCAATGAATTCCAGCTTGATTGAGGGCCAATTTGGGATCATATCATCCGCTTGATGTCAAAAATGCCTTCTTACATGGAGATCTTAAGGGAGACATTTATATGGAGTGTCTAGTTGGTTACACCATGGGAGGGCCCGAATATGGTTTGTAAGTTGCGTAAATCATTATATGGTCTCAAACAAGCACCTCGAGCTTGGTTTCAGAAGTTTCATGGTACCATTATACAAGCAAGTTTCTCTCAAAGTGACAATTATCCGTCTCTTTTTATTCGATGGACAGTAAATGGAGTTGTGGTGTTACTTCTCTACATTGATGATATGGTGATTAGTGACAGTGATTATGAGGGTATTCAGGAGCTTAAGAAATCAATGGATAATGCTTTTAATCTCAAAGATCTTGGCGATGTTTCTTATTTCTTGGGACTTGAAGTACAACGATCTGCATCAGGTTTTTTTGTGAGTCAGAAAAAGTATGTCGAAGATCTTTTGGTCTCAGCTTAGTATAATGATTGCAAACCTTGTGCCACACCCATGGAGAGAACCTAAAACTTAGTCGAGAGGATGGTGAACTACTTGAAGATCATACGATGTATCGAAGCGTAGTAGGGAGCTTAATATATCTGACTCACACTCGACCAAATATTTCTTATACATTTCAGATCCTCAGTTAGTTCATGGGCGTTGCTCGAGCGCCACACTTAGATGCTGTTCATAGATTGCTTCACTATTTGAAGCATACTATTGATGTTTGCTTGTTCTTTTCTTCAAAAGGGGAGCCAGTTATAGAGGCCTTTGCTGATGCCGATTATGCAGGGTGTCAAGTAGGGGTGTTCAAATGGTTACCGTGGTAATAACCAAACCAATTAAGCCTAAATTTCATTAACCATGGAATAAAATGTCTTAACCAAACCGTCTAAAATTAACACGAAAACCAAATTAACTAAACCAAAGTTTAATTGGTTTGGTTAATTGGATAATCGGATTAACCAAATAATTAACATAACATTACATGAAAACAATTATCATATTAATGAATAAACATAACCATATGTTATTACTATCATAAAATATCATTATATATAAGCAATAATAATAAGACTAACCACCCATGATTATCATCATCATTCGAGTTAACACACCATTCATCATCTCTGCACCTAATATAGTTAGCTTACAACAAACCCTTAACATAAATATTAAATACATACCAATACCACTCATCAGGAAGTTAAAGCTCCCCTACAAAACACTTAAACTATAAATAGTTTGAGTTGACTAATAATGGTATTTTACGTAATTCTAAAGTCTAGTAGCTGTCCAAAATGTTTTGGTGTAGTAAATAGGCAACCCATTTAAATTTTTATCCATGATGCTTTGGTTTGTAGTGCACATGGATATAAAATAGGGAATCACGAAAGTTTGGTTTGGTTGGTTGCATGGAAGTATAAATAATTTTGTATATTAGGTGTATCATTAATTAGTTAATTGGTTTCATTGGTTAGCAGTGTTGAAACCAAACCAAACCAAACCACCTAAGCCAAATAAGCTAAATTATTTAACGAAACCAAACCAATTATCTAAATTAACCAAACCAAATTAACCGAATGCTACCGGTTAATATGGTTACCACGGTAACCAATCCGTTTGAACACCCCTAGTGTCAAGATGCTAGACAGTCAACTTTAGGCTGGTGCATATGTTTTGGTCACTCTTTTGTGTCATGGAGGTGCAGATAACAGGATAAAGTGTCAAAGTCGTCAACTGAAGCGGAGTATCGATCTATGTAAAAAACGGGGTCAGAATTAGTTTGGTTGAACGTGTGGTGCAAGAATTGGGAATAGATTGTCATATGCCAATGAGGATCTATGGAGATAATCAATGTAGTCAAAAGAGAGTTTCTACGTAGAAACGTTTTGGTGATCTAGAAGCGTAAAATCTTAAGTTTTTAAGTTTTAAAGCGGAGTTTTTAACTACGTAAGCTGTAAAAACTGAGATTTTGTGTAGAAGCTTTTTAGTGACCTAAAAAGGTAAAATCGTAAGTTTGAAAGCGCGATTTTGACTACATTGGAGATAATTAATACTAGTGCACTACAAATTGCGATCAACCCAGTTCTATATGAAAGGACAAAGCACATGGAGGTACATGTTCATTACATACGACAACTGGTTGCCGAGGGAGTTGTACAACTTGTGTATTTGCCGACGGAGGATCAAACTGCAGATGTGTTGACCAAGGCTTTGAGCTCAAGTAGACATTGGTATCTCTCTTCCAAATTGATGTTGCGCACCAGACATCAATTTGAGGGAGGATGTTAATTTTGGAGTAAGATTCGGCCAGATTACCGTGTACCACAAGGACACGGAGACCTTGAGGGTTAAGTTATGTTGCCCTATAAATATTGTAATATGTTGAGAATTATAGCATTCAAGCCGTTAATAATAATACAAAAAACCTGAGAGGGAGTTCCTCTCCGTGGACTAGTGTCATCTTGACGATACCAAGTTAAAAAAACTCTTGTGTTCTTATTCATTAATTCATGTTTGGCCTGATAAATTGACAGAGCTTATGCTTTCGATATTTACAATTCAGCTTCAACACCCAATTCAATCCTCCAATGTTAACAGCTCCAATCCGACCCAAATCATTCCCACTCGGATCGAAACACATGATGCTTCCTAACCAAGCAATATACCCATCCTCCAAAAGCCACTCCTCCTGTATTCCTTCATCCTCACGTACCACCAGCTCAATGAAAACATATGGGTGCAAAGATAGGAGGAATTTTATAATGCTATATAGCATTGATGCTATAGGTTTTTGCCTTTATGGTACAACTTGAAATTGTACCTTCAACGTTATAGTACAACTTCACATTGTACCTATACCTTTTGTACAAATTCTTTTATGGTACAACTTGAACTTGTACCTTTATGCGATGGTACAACTTTAAGTTGTGAAGTTGTACCATAACATAATGGTACAAATTGTTTTATGGTACAACCTGAACTTATACATTTAACGTTATGGTACAACTTTAAGTTGTACATTAAAGCACCAATAATTTATAGAAGTGGTCCATGGATAGATCTATAGTGAAAGGAAAGTTAGAAGGAGCTGAATCTTTATTACGTGCCACATGGGTATTGATGGCTTGTTCTTTGAATTTCCCATGCCCATGCGGTGCCACAACACATCCATGTACTCCATTCGGCCATTTCTTTGGACCCCTTAATGTCCCCTTTGATGTAGGGTAACGCCACAATTCCCCGGCGTACCGTACAACCTCCCTCAGCAGGTATTGACCAAGAATTTCGATGAGGATCAAAGTTGACAGCGGCGATCTTGTTTCTACTCTTCCACCACCTACGTACCTTCCCTTACACCTTCTTGCCTCAAATGCCGGGTCTGATCCTTCCTTCATCTTCACCCCATACTTGTAGCAGTTGAAGGGAATGGTGATCCTCTCCATGGAACCATCCTCACAATGCATCGAATCGATGCTGTCCAGCAATTTGCCAACCAATCCTCCCATATCCAGGCCGATACAACTGCGAACTTGAAACTTTCTAAGGAAGGGTTTGATGGGCATAAATTAAGGAGGAAGAAGAAGATGGGAATTCCTCAGCTTATCTCGTGCTGGGATTCTTTCATTTATAGCAATCCGAATTTACTGTAACTTAACGGTAACAAAGCCAGGTGTCAAAACATTATTGTTTTGTAAATAACTAACAACTACTACAAACCAAACGTTGCGTTCAACCAATCCGTTAGCAACATGAAACGTTTCTTCTCAAAGTGATCTTCAACTCTAACGTTCTTCTTCTGCAAACTCTGTAACCATCAGCTGCTGCTTCCCTCTGGGTTTCTGCACTTCTTCTTCTCGTTGATTCAAATCAACAACTCCTTTGAACTTCATCACGCCCCCACAAGTTGGCGCGTATATGTTTAATACGCTCAACTTGTCCAACAAGTAACTCAACCTGTATCGACTTAGACCTTTAGTAAACAAGTCAGCAAGCTAACCTTCACTTCTCACAAACTTCAATTTGATAAGTCCAGACTTGATCCTTTCTCTAGTAACATGAACATCGATTTTGATGTGTTTTGTTCTCTCATGATAAACTGGATTCTCTGCAATCTAAATTGCTGACATATTGTCTCAATAAACCAACACTGGTGTTTGAACCTTCACATCCAGTTCTGCAAGCAGCCCTTTCACACACAAGATGAGCTAATGCTCTGTACTCAGCTTCAGACGAAGATCTAGACATTGTGGTCTGCTTCTTTGCTCTCCATGTAATCAGAGATCCTCATAGGAAAGTACAATAACCAGAGATGGATCTCCTTGTGTCAGGGCATGCTGCCCAATCAGCGTCACTGTAAGCCTTCAGAACCAGATCATTGTTCGATTTAAAGTGCAAACCTTGACCTGGTGCTCCCTTTAAGTACCTCAAAACTCTGTAAGCAGCTTGTAAATGAGTGTCTCTTGGTTGTATCTGGTACTGACATAGCTGTTGTACTGGGAAAGCAATGTCTGGTCTGGTCACTGTCAAGTAGTGTAAGCTGCCTACAAGTCCCTTGTACACAATTTGATCTTGCAGTCAAGAGGACTCTTGCAACTCTTGGCATCCAATAGTCCTGTTTCTGCAAGTAAGTCCATGCAATATTTCCTTTGTGAGACTGAAATCCCACTAGAATTCCTTGTCACTTCCAATCCCAGGAAGTATTTCAAACTTCCAAGATCCTTGATCTTAAAATCCCTTTTCAGGAATAACTTAACTGCCTCCAAATCACATAATCTGGAACCTGCAAGTATTATATCATCAACATAGACTAGGACAATCACAATCCTTCCCTGAAACCATTTAACAAACATGGAATAATCAGATGAGGACGATGAGAATCCATTCTTCAAAAGAGATCTAGTAAGCTTGGCAAACCATTGCCTACTGGCTTGTTTCGAGCCATATAATGACTTTTTGAGTCTACAAACCATTCCTTCAGAACCTTCATGCACTGGAAATCCTGATGGCAACTGCATATACACATCTTCTTCCAAGTCTCCATGCAAAAATGCATTGGAAACATCTAACTTATGCAAACACCAGTCTGTTGCTGCAGCAAGTGCAAGCAGTGTTTTGACTGAATTATTCTTGGCAACTGGTGAGAAGGTATCCAGAAAATCGATTCCATAAACTTGAGTAAAACCTTTTGCCACTAATCTGGTCTTGAATCTTTCAACACTTCCATCTGGTTTGAGTTTAATTTTGTATACCCATCTACATCCAATTGCCTTCTTCCCTGGAGGTAGCTTAACTAACTCCCATGTTTGGTTTTCAATAAGTGCAAGTAGTTCTTCCTTCATTTCCAATCTACAGCATTCTTCTTCATTGGCTTCTTCAAAAGAAGCTGGTTCAACCATTGTCACCATATTGACAGCATGTTTTCTCATATCTTCAGTCAGCAACTCATAGCCAACTACATCTGTGATTGGATACTTGGTTACAATTCCCAAATAGTAGTCTTTTAATCTGGTTGGCAAAGTAACATTTCTCTGAGGCATTGTTCTAACTGGTTCTGCCTCATGTTCTTCCAGTTGCTGGATTTCTGCTTCTTCTCCTTCATTCTCTGCATTTACATCTGTCTCAAACACATGAGTATTATCAAATGATGCATCAAATTCATTGCTTGTAGGATGAGAAGAAGAAGGTTGACAGGAGGGACTAATGACATGACCCTGTGTGGAAGGACTATTGACATTACCCTGTAAAGAAGGACTACTGACAGGAGGAAGACTATTATCTGAGAATGATGGAAAGACAGGTGATGGATTGATTTCAACCTATTCATTATCAACTTCTGGAGTTGAGTTCAATGTCTTAAATGGGAATATGTCTTCATAGAATATCACATCCCTAGACACTAGGAAGTCATGTGAATTTAGGTCAAACAATTTGTAACCTTTAATACCTGCTGGAAGTCCAAGAAAGATGCATTGTCTAGCTCTTGGATCTAATTTGGTTCTGCCTGGAATAGTGCTAGCAGCATATGCTAAACACCCAAAAACTCTCAAATGACCAAGGAAAGGAGGTTTTTAATACAGTACTTCATAGGGAGACTTGCTTTTTGTAAAACTGGAGTTGGAAGTCTGTTGATTATGTAAACAACATGAATCACTCAATCACTCCAGAAATTAAGGGGTACACCTGAATGAAATCTCAGAGCATGTGCCACATTTAAAATGTGTTGATGTTTGCGTTTTACCCTCCCATTTTGTTCAGGTGTATAAGTGGAGGAGGTTTGATGTTCTATGCCCTGATTAAGATAGAAATCATGTTAGAAATCGAACAGAAAAAATTAGGATTACCGATCTGGCTGAGTCGCGGACTAGGTCGCTCTCTTTAAGACGTTCGCGGCACTGCCTCGTTATTCGCACAACAGACTATCAGCCGGTCGACTCCAGGATAAAACAGCCACTCTTTTCTTTTGCTCAGCGGTTTGTGCGGAAAACCGGAGCTCTTTGAATCTCACTCTCTCTCGTGTTTCTGCTCTCTGAGGTGTGTTTAGAGGGTCTGGGGCGTCTCCTATTTATAGGAGCAGAAAACCCAGAATATTTCCTCTTTCTTTGGGAATAAGTCATATTTTAATTAGGGAGATAATTACTCCCACAATTAAAATATAATCTATTAAGATAATTATTCCTAATTATCTCCATAATATTCCTTTTATTAATTATCCATCTTAATTTCGTATTATGGGAAAATACTGGATAATTAATTAGGAATTTCATTATAGCTTTTCAAAGCTATTCATCCCAACAATCCCCCACTTGAATAGTTTGAAACTATCTCTGAGTATCAACAGTTCCATAAGATCGGGCATAAACTAAGGTATCGCGAAGATTTGAACCTTAGCGTAGTGGTTACACTTCCGATTTCATAAGGGTGACTCGTAGTCTTGAACCCTATCTCAGACAATGTAGCACGCCGGATCTTTTCATTGAGTGATATTCTCTCATAGGCCGTGCGTTTATGGCCATGCACGTTATCCCGGTTTAGTGAACGCTCTAGCAACTTTGTGCCTCCAAAGTTCCATCGGGAGCGGCCTCACTCCGACATTCACATAGGTGAGTCTATCAAGAGTACCCCCAAAGTAAAGTACTCCACTCCACATAGAGTATAGATCTCATTAAGAGTTGAACTCAACCTCCAAGGCTTTGGGATTCATGCTTCACTATGCTTGAACTTTTCTCAATATTACTCATGACTTGTTATTACCCATTGAACCCGTTTCTTGGGATCTCCAGTCTATCGGGTCGGGTTACCATCACTGGTAATCCGTGGTTCGGTAGGCATAAGTCTCATACCCTTTGTGGTATTTTGGACTTTCTCTCTAGGTAATCCTTTCGTCAAAGGATCAGCTAGATTCTGTTCGGATCTTATATGATCCACCCTCACTGTTCCTATCGTTAGGAGTTCTCTTATAGTACTGTGCTTACGACAAATTTGTCGTCTCTTTTCGTTCTAGAACCGGTTCCCTTCTTTAGTAATAGCTGCGGTGCTATCACAATGAATCAACTACCGGAGGGACCGGTCTTTCCCATAATGGAATCTCTAGTAGTGACCCTCCCAATCAACTTTCCTCTTTACTAGCCATTGCTAGTTCTATCATTTCCGATTTCTTAGTTGATTGAGCCAGGATCGTTTACTTCTTAGACTTCCAAGACATAACTTCTCTATCGATGTTTAAAACACAACCTCTTGTTGTCTTGGAGTCCTCTATAGGGTATTCTAATCCGCATCACTATACCCTACCAATACAGCAAAACCTTTGATAACAAATACCAAGGTTTTTCTGTTCTTTTAAGGTGCCTCACGACCCCTTTCAATAGCATTTCAATGCTTCATACTAGGACAATTAGTAAGCCTGCCAAGTACCCCCACTATGTCGGGTCTCATGTTTACCAGCTGCCTCACGCAGACTGTCGATGCTAGTATATTCTAACTTTCTCTGTTTCTCACACTGTTTCCAGTGTTCTTTAATATTTACACTAGCATCATCAAACATTTATGCAAGCATAATGCTTGTATTTCTTCTAGATCTTAACTATGTAGTTAAACTGATCTAGAGGAAATCTATTCATTGTCATAGTTACATGGATCTCCTAGCTTACACAAGCTTCATCGAGAACATTCAAAATTCTCAAACATGGTTTTTTCATATCGACATCACGATTCTTTGTACCAAAGATCGACGTGTCATTCATAATGCAAGTGTCATTCTCAAATTTGTACTAAATGCACTTGTCACTTTCACTTTTAAAACCATGAGAGAGAACCAGTTTATCCATGCCATCGTCTTAGAGTCTATTTCAAATCTTACAATGATTTGTCTAACTATAGACTCCCTAAGCATGTTCAGGAATAACAACCCTATAGGTTGTCCCATGTAGATTTTCCTATCTAAATCACCATTCACAGAAACATGTTTAACAATCCATCTAACGCACAACACTAGCAATCAGAACATACATGGATATTATTCTACATATGGTGAACAGATAACAAGAAAATTTGCAATTTTTCCTTTTCGCTTAAAGCCTTAGCTATTAGGCGATCCTTATACTCATAAACTAAACCAATAGGTTTCACCCTTTTTTTTTTTTAAGAATCCATTTATTACCCATGACTTCATTGCCAAGAGGTAATTCTCAAAGATGCCAAATCTTGTTCGATTCTATCGATATATTACCCAAGGATTTTCAACCAAGAGGTAACTCTACAAGATTTTAAGTCTTATTAGACTCCAATAATTCCATTTCGTTAATAATGGATTCTCCCACAATTCTGCATCTTTATGGAAGTTAGAACTTCTAGCAGACTTGTAGGATCTTTCTTTCTTAGGGTGTAAATAACAAATTCATAACCAAAACCTTAAGAGATTTCAGGTTCATTTGTTTCTTCTGAGTTCATACTCAGATTCATCACCCCCACTAGTTATCCATTATTTCTAATAGTAGGCAGGATATCACCCCTACTATTTCTTAATATAAATGGAATCTATTGGCATCCATGGATTCCACAACATAATGAGTATTTCATTTCATAGGTCTATGTGTATTAATATTGTTTAACCAATTAAAACACATGCATATGCTCTATTAGTCATCATATTACACTGATTCTTCTACGAGAAGCATGCAACATATATATCAAATAATCAGTGAACTCATTACGCGATAAAACATTTCAAGTCATTTCAAATAAGCATATCAAATTATCAGACAACCTATCATAGCACCCTGTAGAGCTATAAATCATCTATTGTCTTTCTAACACGTTTACCCATATCAAAATAAATCAGATCCATCGATTCTGATCCTCTAACCACATATTTATGGGTCATTTAGCTTGGACAAAGAATTCGCTTTTATCTCAAGTGTTCAAGAATTATATGAGAATGTGACCTCTGATATTCTAATTCTTCGCAAGGACACACATGCCACATAGAAGAATTCACTTGATCATTCCTTTCGTCTAGCATAGCTAACGAATTTCTAAATGTAAGATTCACTTCCACTTTCCCAAAACCATCGACAATAGTGGTGAGGGAACTTTCCAACAACACTTTCTCCTTCGATACACCTCAATGTATGATTGAGCTTAGCTCCTTTATCACACACACATGGCTTGAGGTGCCAATATCCAACCACTATTCTTCAGAGTGACCATTATGGTCTACCTCTGTCATCACCTAGGCGATTGTTATTACCAAATCCTCTTCTTTAATCAAGTTAACACAATACTATGTTAAACTTGTTCTAACACTTTCGTGTCATATGACCTAGTTTTTCTCAAATTTAATTGAGAAACATAGCGTCACTCTTAGAGGATTGCACGCACTTTTATGGTTACCACGAAGGGTACCATTCTATTTGATGTGGATCTGGTTCAACTAGATGCTCTCAATGTTGAAATTTTAATGTTTCAGAGCAACTTGAGTGGTTCATGTAGTACTGACAACAGTACTTCTTACAAAATCGTCACTATGGGCAATTAGCCCATTCTATTCTCATATATTCTTCATATGCACGCATTTAAACACAATCATTCTATTCCACAACATATATTTAATTCACACTCTAATCATTGAAGAAATAAATCTCAATGTCAACATGCATCAATTCTAGATTTTCATTTCTAGCATTCATAATGATTCTCAATTCCATGCATATGCTAGATTCTAATTTGTCATTAATAAATGACTCATAAGTAAGGTTTCAGTTCTTACCTCTTTTCCGAGACATCCCTTTTGATTTTGTCTCGAATAACTAGCTTGTAGCTTAGCTTCCAATTGATGGTCTGGATGTCGAGGATGCAAATATACTGATTTTGGTTTAGGCCCTAACAAACCTTCTCGTCCTACCGCGTCAGCACCACTTCACTCTTGTGCTTTCTATTTGAGAACCATTCCGCTTGACCCAGGTACGAGACAAAACTTGGCCGCTCAAGGTCTACGCGCGAAATCAATAGTGAATTAAAGGTGCACCTGCCAGCAAGCTGCACCCCTAACCCGCTCTTATGAGCTTAGCTTTTCCTTTCTTTCTCGTACGTTTGCCCACACCCGGCATTCTAACAAGTTATATTCCTCCAGCTGTGTGCTCTTGGGGGAATTTGACTCCACAATTGGTTCCGTTAACTCCAAATC
Organism: Linum tenue; assembly: GCA_946122785.1. Lineage (NCBI taxonomy): Eukaryota > Viridiplantae > Streptophyta > Magnoliopsida > Malpighiales > Linaceae > Linum > Linum tenue. The sequence continues at coordinate 57,902,485 of CAMGYJ010000006.1, read as the reverse complement.
TTGCTCGAGACTTTGCCATTGCTAGGAGAATGGAAGCTCTAGCGGAATCAATTTTTGGACCTCTGCCTTCATCTCGGACTGTGTCCTCTGAAGCTTTGACTATTTAACTCTACTGACCAAACCAACATTCCTTTGTGAACACCGCATGCTCAAATTAAAATAATCCACATCAGTGATCCCATAATAAATAATTACGGCACCCACATAAATAGCAAAAGGAAGAACTAATAAAACAAATTGACTTCCTTTAGCCATGATTATTTTGTTCCAATACTCCACCAAGTCAGCATCATTGGATTTTAAGCCAACGCCTTCACATAAGCAGCCCTGCCGTGACTGTAATCTCATTGACTAGTAGCCTGCGATCTTCTTTTGGTTTTTATCGACAACCAGAGACGTCCCGTACATGTTGAACGGACGCTAGCAATTGTTTCTCGTCGGGAAGAAAACAATTATAGCATCTGCGGTTTTCCATCGGCGTGGGGCAAAGATAGCGGTGCGAGGCGGACAGAATTTCATAGTCCCTCGATCTCATGATCGGTATCCTGTTCTCTTTAAGACGTTTGTGGCACTGCCTCGTTATTCGCACAGCAGACTATCAGCCGGTCGCCTCCAGGATAAAACAACCCCTCTTTTGTTTTGCTCAGCGGTTTGTGCGGAAAATCGGAGCTCTTTGAATCTCACTCTCTCTCGTGTTTCTGCTCTCTGAGGTGTGTTTAGAGGGTCTGGGGCGTCTCCTATTTATAGGAGCAGAAAACCCAGAATATTCCCTCTTTCTTTGGGAATAAGTCATATTTTAATTATGGAGATAATTACTCCCACAATTAAAATATAATCTATTAAGATAATTATTTCTAATTATTTCCATAATATTTCTTTTATTAATTATCCATCTTAATTTTGTATTATGGGAAAATACTGGATAATTAATTAGGAATTTCATTATAGCTTTTCAAAGCTATTCATCCCAACAAATCACACATGTAAAACTCTTTCCCTGATCAATCCTCACAGTCTTAACTGCCTTTCCAAATTGGTTATGAACCATTTTACAGAATCCAATCAATAGCCCCCTACCTTCAGACTTTTGTTTCATAAATACACCCAAACAACACGAGAATGATCATCAATGGTTAGAAAGTAGAAATAACCATCATGAGAATTAACTGATAATGGACCCCAAATGTCAACATGCACCAATACAAATATGTCTGAAGCCTTAGAATCACTCAAAGGAAATGGCAATCTCTTTTGCCTGGATAAATGGCAATGCTCACAGTGTTTCACTCTCTCAACAGGAACTGTTGGATTACATTTGGTAATGAGAAAAGTACTACTATTACTGGGGTGGCCTAATCTCCAATGCCACAACTCAATCTTGTGGGATTCAAAATTGTAAATGGAAGCAACTTGAGAGGTAGTGTTTGGTAGTATGATAGGCTGGTCTGGTAGGAAATGATATAGGCCTCTACTTTCTTTTGCAAACCAATCCTCTTGCTGGTCACTAGGTCCTGGACATGACAAAGGTCAGATTGAAATATGAGTGAGATTGGGAGGTCATGTGTAAGCTTACTAACAGAGACAAGGTTGAAGGTGAAGCTGGGAACTAGAAGCACATTATGTAAGAATAGATGAGGAGACAAATATCCATGTGATTTGTAAGGTTTTGTGATTCTGGTAAGTTGAGAGAACATGCTTACCTCCATAGTTTGGGAATTGAGGTAGATAATTAGTCACAGAATGTGACCTGTGATTAATTGCAGGACTCTGAGGAGAGGTTGGTGAGTATGAACTTGAAGACTGCAAGAGGCTTCTCAGCTTGTTCATTTCCTCTGTAGTAAAGCCACCAGAAGTGTTTGAAAACCGGCTTCTAACTTCAACTTGTAAGTTCCTGTCTCCTTCAACATATGCATCTTGAACTACTGCACTAGAAAACCTATTGCCTGATCCTTCTCTATCCTGTCTCTTCTTCTTAAGTCTCCAACAGTCTTTGATCACATGATTTGTCTTCTTGCAGTAGTTACAAAACAACTGGTCAATCTCACCACTTCCTTTGTAAGTACCAGTTTCTCCACTTCCTTTGTATGGACCTTTAGATGTTGTGTTGGAATTGGAAGATCCAGTTCCACTGTAAGAACTGGCTGCTAGAGCAACTGATTGTGTTGTTGCCTTGTTACCAGGTCCTTTTCCATCTGCCTTAAGCTTCTGTTCATGTTGTAACAGATCATGAAAAGCTTGTACTACTGTTGGAAAAGGCTTCTGCATCAACTGCTGTGTCCTGATGTAGTCATACCCAGGATTTAGTCCTCATAGGAATCGAATGAGATAGTATGTATTCTGTTTCAACTTGAATGCTTCAACAGCAGCACAAGGCAAAGGATTCCCAGGTAAACAACCACAAGGCACAATAGGGTTAAACTGACTATACTCTTCCCAAAGACCTTTCATATGTGTATAGTACTGGGTAATAGTCATTTCTTTCTGTTTATTAGTGTGGATCTCATCTTTCATATTAGTAAGCTTCTGTGCATCAGCTTGACCATAGCAGTCCTTCAGTTCATTCCACAAAGCACGAGCATTATCATGACTTAGTACACTTCTCGCAATATCCTTCTCCAAAGAATTAGTAATCCAACACAGAACAATCGTGTTGCACGCATCCTAGATCTGAAATAAGTTGTCTTTTCTATTTGGAGCAACAATCGACCCATCTATAAATCCTAATTTGTTCTTCGTTTTGGGAACAACCTTCACTGCATTAGACGAGGTTTGATAGTTTTGACCATCTAGAACAATGGGTAAAATGGACTGAGCCAAATTCTCATTCGGATTGATATGTAGGGATTACCGAAATTCAGATCTGCAGCTCGGTTGGTGTTGTTGTTGGCGGCTTAATTGTTCATTGCTTGGGCTTGGTAAGTGTCGAAATTCAATGAGGAGTATTGGGTGGTGTGGTGTTGTTGTTGACGCCACTACCACTTGAATCGCGAGACATCCCTTAGATCTCTAGCTCTGATACCATGTTAGCGAACTAACCACTTGGTCCCAATAACTCGAGTTGTTGGGAAAGGGATAGTTAAGCCTTTTAATCCCTTATACACCCCCGTCAAACGAAAGCCGATGCCGAATTGTGAATTTTTACGGTATGCACAGGTTGAAGCCTTGTGCTGCCAAACCACGAGGCTTTAGTTTGCACAGGTTGGACATACCATTGCTTGTGCTAAACGAATTGGCATGAAATGGGGTCGCTTGGCGGTCACCGCCTTTTAGCGGCTTCTTCCCATATTTCCAGTTGCTTGGAGTAGCTCAAAAGAACTCGATTCAGCATCCATGACGGCAAGCGGGGCGTCTAGCAGCTCCACCAATGGCGGTGATGGCTTGGAAACTTCAAGCTCCACGGCAGTGGTGCGGTTACGCCAGGAATCGGTAGCGGCAATAGTACTTGCAGCACAACAACCACAACAGTTGGGACCTCCTGCAAAGTTAACAACGACGGTGATGACGAGGCAACTAGAAGCTTCTCGGCAGCGGCAGTCTTTTATTGCTTCGGAGACGGCAGCGCCCGCACAAAAGCTATTCCTTACGTTGGCTGTGTAATCTATACAACATCCGGGGCAACAGTTTTGCGTCCTTTCTTCCTCTTCTTCCTAAAATAGGAGAGCCTCCCTACTTCAGGCGTAACCGCCATCGATCGCGATGATGCGGAGCTTCCAGCCACAAGACCGTTCGACAGTGCTAGAGTCGTCAGACCTGCTTCACGACGTCGTCGATCACGCTCTTGTTGAAGCTTCTTGAACTCCGCAATCCTCTTAGTGGCCTCGCAAAAGCCTCGCACGGTGACCCATACGTCATTACACCAGAAACTCATGGCTGAATTTTCCCAATCCATTGTTACCATTGCCACTTGTTTGAGCCACTCCTTGCCAAGGACGAGGTCAACCTCACGAATCGGAAGTTCGTACGAGTTTACTTCGTGCCATACACCTTGCACGGAGGAATTGGTGTAGCCCGCAAGGCCAGACCCTTGGCGACGTTGAGGCTTATGAAGTTGTGCGTCGAAAAACCATCGACTAGGGCGACCATGGGTTCTCGATAGATTGTTGTGTCGAGTCGGAGGGTTGCTAAGTTCCAATCTCCGATAACAGTAGAGAAAGATACCTCGACATTGATCGACATGGGAGGTTTATCCGGCGGTTCTTGGATCTCGAATGGCGAAGCTACGGTTAGCTTCTTCGCTGGTGGCACCTTGGTAGGCGATCCGTCCACCTTGTCATTGCTGAGCGTGGTTGCGCGTAGGACCTCTATCTGACGTTGGTGGTTGAACGTCGACGATGTCTGCCCTGGTAGCTGGTAAGAGTTTGGTTCTTTCAAACCAGGCTCTGATACCAATTGATGGACGAAGGTTTGGTCCATCACGTAAATTGTAAGAACTAGAAAACTAAAGAGATGAGATTAGGGTTTTTATTCTTCATTGACTTATTAAAACGTAGAAACCAAGTACATATTTACAGGAGAACCGGAAAACCTAATCACTTACCAATCATACAAGGATAGGGTAACTTAATCCTAAATAAACTACCATAAATACTTAACTAAATAGTACGATTCCTAAACAATATCTAAAACCAATTCATAAACTAATAATAATAATGATAATTGGCCGCCGAGAACGATAATGCATCAAGTCCAAACTGGCTAGTTCTCGCCATAAGTTGAACGCTATGGCTCATGATAGGGTGGGTTATGCACCCATCAATAACTAAATCTGGACCCTCCATTCAGAAAATCCATATTTTAATATGGAGAATTAAATGTCATTTTTATTTTCCCTTGTTTTCTTAATCGGCTCATATCTTCTTCGTTTTAACTAGAATTTCAATTTTTTTTTGCACAGATGGAACGAGTTCTTTGTGCTCTACAAAACGATATCCATTTTCAGTATTTTTTGAGAAAAACATTCTTGTCTCTTGGTACCAACTACATACCATATGATATCTTCTTCGTTTTTGATTCGTTTTTGAAAATGTTTTCACGGAAGGAACGAGTTCATTCATGATTTATTGGATCTACAAATTTCTGGGTGAACAAATTACAAGACCAAAAAAATATCACACAATACCACAAAATACCACCCTGGTACGGGGTGGTATCTTGTGGAACACAATGTTAAAAGTCGTAAATAACAGTTAATATACTTCTACTATCATGTATTCAACCATCCTACAGTCTTGGTTTGTTCATAACACCATGGTACGCTTTTCAAACCATATGTATTCTCTTATTCAATACCAGTCAATACCATATGGTATAGACTGGTAAAAAATTGCTCAATTTTTTTGTTCCAAAAATATATCAAAGTGGGTATCATTTTGAAGAGCACAATTAATCTGATCTAACTGTGCAAAAAAAATTTAAATTTCGACTTAAAACGAGTGAGAAATTGTCGGTCAAAAATTAAGGAGGGGGAAATTAAAAGCTTTCCAGGAGAGAGAGGGATGCTGATGTCATGCTGATGTGGACGGGTTACTCATGATTACTCACCATAATGTTACTGACCTGATCTGTTCCCGAACGCTATTGCACCTCTAATATCCAAGTAATTCCGACAAGTATGTTGTAGCTCATTTCGCTGATTATGGTACTTTCTCGATACTTGTTCAAGTTTAAACAGGTAAATAAGATATATAACTTCCTACTTATAAAAAAGAGCAATTCTAATAAGCTATAAAGCATTGGTGCTTTAATGTACAACTTGAAGTTATACCATAACACTAAATGTATAAGTTCAGGTTGTACCATAAAGGTACAAGTTGAAATTGTACCATAAAAGAATTTGTAAAAAGAGTATAGGTACAATATGAAATTGTACCATAACGTTAACTTCAAGTTGTACCATAAAGGCAAAAACCTATAGCACCAATGCTATATAGTATTGTAAAATTCCTCTATCAAAAAACCTAATTACATGTAGTCTAGTCGGTCGGAAATTTTTATGCTCATCTAAGGATCGGATCTTGTCAGTAACCATGCATAATCTAATCACCAGCCGCCACATCAGCACCTCCTGCCACTTCTGGAAAGCCTCTAATCTTTTCTTCTTTAATTTTTAACAGGCGATTTCTCTCTCATTTTAAGTCAGAATTTTAATTTTTTTTGCACAAATAAATAAGGTTAATTGTATTCTTCAAAACGATATCATGTATCCCTCCCCCCAATAAATTTGTAGATTCAATAGATCATGATGAATTCGTTCCTTCTGTGCATATATTTTAAAAATTGACTTAAAAATGAAGGAGATATCATATAGTATGGAGTTGGTAACAAGGGGTATGAAATGTTTATTGCAAAAAGATATTAAAAATGGAAATCATTTTGTAGAGTAAAACGAACTCATTCCATGTATGCAAAATTTTTCAAAATCCAAATTAGAACGAAAAAGATAAGAGACGATTAAAAAAATAGAAAAAATAAAATAAAAACTTTAATTCTCAACCCTTATATATTAATTTCCTGGGCCTAATTTAATTTATAAGTCTTAGTTTAGTTACAGAAGGGTGTATAAACCTATGTCCTAGCACAGACATGCCTTTTCTATTAAAAAAAAATAATTTGGCAGTTTTTATCGTCAGTTTGGCAATTAAATCCTCGGACTGGATTTGGGTCTAGGTCTAGTAATTTCCAGCTGAACTGGCCGGTCCAATATGAATTTAATAAAACATCAGAGAAATAAAATATGGTATTGGGTGGTAACGAAATATATATTGATATTACCACTCTATACCATACGGTATTGTGTGAATTGTGTGATATTACCACACTATACCATATGGTATTGGGTGGTAACGAAATATATATTGATATTACAACACTATACCATATGGTATTGGGTGGTAACGAAATATATATTCATGTGGCAAATATTACCATACCACATGGTATGCTCTTGTTTAATACCAGTCAATACCATATGGTATAGACTGGTAATAACTGACAAATTTTTTTGTGTCAAAAAAATATCAAAGTGGATATCAATTTGAAGAGCACAATTAATCTGATCTAACTGTGCAAAAAAAATTAAATTTCGACTTAAAACGAGTGAGAAATCGTCCGTTAAAGATTTAGGGAAGGAAAATTAAATGTTTTGCCAGGAGAGAGAAGGAAGGGCTGATAGGCTCCGGTCAAAAGTGAGCATCAATAATAAATAGGAGTAAGTGTAATTTTACCGTACTACCCTTTTCACATTTAATTTAAATAAAAAAGTGACTGACACGTGGGGACCAGAGAAAGGGTTACTGATGGGTTACTGACCCATCAGTTACTGACAAGATCTGGACCCAACAAGCTTAATGTAAGGTGTATATCAAATTTTTGAAAGAATGCAACCAAATGGGCTAATAGACATTGGCACCACTTTTCCTAAGATCTACTCATCATAGCAGGGAGGGCTAGGAATCCATAAACCACCTGCAGAGGCGCATATCCTTGCTCTTGAGAACCTGCAGAGGCCAGGATGGGTTCTTGCCATCCGGTGTATTTTGTGCTTCAAAGCTGAGGAATCCATAAACCATTTGTTCATTGAGTGCGAGTCACTGAGGAAATATGCGAGGCTATTAGGAGGGCTTGCAACATTATATCGATTCCCTTGATTGACATCCTAAGCACTATTAGGCGATGGAGTTGCAGCTATCCGGATAACCTCATCGATTGGATTGTCTACGGGGCACTACACATGATTTGTTGGCAAGTTTGGCTCGAAAGGAACCAACGTACGTTTAGAGATCGGTATCAAGGGGCTAATGATGTTTTCCAGAAGTCCATCAGTTGTATTGTTGATTGCATGGTTGTGTTTGGTAAGTTCAACAAGGAGCAAGGAAAGGAGTGGCTGAGTAACATCAACATTCAGAAGTGTCTAGTTTTTTGTGGGATTCTCGGGGCCCTGCTTTTGCCGTTTTAATTGTTTGCTGATAATGATGCAACTCTGGTTACTGCCTCAAAAGATATTACTCTCGGACTCTGGAAGTTGGAATCAAAAGAACTTGAGAAATTTCCTTGTAAGATTAGGCCATTCAAGTTTTTGAGTGGTCAGGCTACCGAAGAAGTATGGTTTGTGGCTGCAAATCCATCAGGGAGCAGGTTATGCTCTGTTTCTTGCAATACAACAGTCAAGGTGTGGCAGACTTATGAAGCTGCCTCAGAATTTTACTCAGGGTCACTTAAGAAGAGGAAAGCTGAATCTGGAGCTTAAGAATCCCAGTTGGAGGTGTAGGGTGTTGTGTTTCCCTTTCATGCTTGGTTTGAGTGGCGTCGTTGGGTGTGTCTGCGGCCCTACGATTCTGCAGTTTGATTGGCTATATGACTTGGTTCTGTCCTTGTCTAGGGCGTTTGTTGTTGTTCTTTTTCTTATCTTTTTTTGTCAGGACTTGTTGCCTTTCCTTCACTTCTGGTGAAGAAGGCTTTCTTCTGTTTGTACTGTTTCTTCCTTTCTTTCAATGCATTTTCACCATTATAAAAAAAAAGCAGGGAGCAATTTCTCTAAGTAACCTTAGGTTACTCATGCATCACTATTCTCCGATTACAGCTATATTTAATTTGTTTTATCTTGAATTTCAAAATTTGTTGGAAAAGTAATGTTAATTATGCTCTACAAAATTACCTCAAATTTTATATACTTTAGAGCAAAAAAAATAAAATATTAACGAGTCATTTTTTTTATCATAGTATATCATGGTGGTAGAGCTCGATGGTACCAAATATTATAAGGTAAATACAATATAATAGTCAAACATTTCATTTTAAACAAAATAATAGCCAAACCTTTTCGAAAACAATATAATAGCCAAACCGTTAACTTTCCGTCCTGTCAACGATTAGTTGACTATAACGTGGCAAATTTATTACTGACATAGCAAGGAGTCAACTTTTTGACAAAACTACATAAATATTTATTTATTAATTATTAATTTATTGAAAAAGAAAATGAATTAAAAAAACTTAACTGCAAAAATTGTGTAAAGCTTCTTAGAGCATCCACAATGGGTGTCTTTCCCCATTTCATTGTGACATGGCGATTCCATTACCAATTTCATGGGGATTTTTCCAAAAATAGCACCCAACTCCGAAAAATTCCAAAAATAGCACCCTTTCTGCAAAACCGCCACCCGTACCAGCGGTTTAGGCGAGAACCGCCACCCGGGGGCGCGTTTTTCGATGAAAACCGCACTGGTAGGGGGCGGTTTTTGCAGACCTCACCACCACCATGCGGTCTGCTTTTTTTTTATTATTTGAAAAATCCTAACCTAGGTGGAAACTTCAAACGAACGTATCTTTGTGTTCGGGTATCCGATCTTTGCGATTTTTTTCTTGATTCCGCATAACATTTTGAGATCTTGCAAGCCGAAGGTGGTTTGGTACCGCCTTCGTCCCAAAAAATTTCGTTTGCTACCCCAACGAGCTTTTTTCCGATTTCGTCAAACTTTGGACAACCATAACTTTGTGCTCCAAAATCCAAACAACATGAATTTTTTTTATTTCGCATAACTTTTTAAGGACTGCAATTTTTACTAGCTAGGAATGAAATTTCAAAAGAGGAATTATTTTTGGATATACAGGATTTTGGAAATAGCTTACCTTCCCTTCTCAGCAATCCACATACATTTTGAAATTATGTCTATGATAAAAGTTGTATTCCTTAAAAATTTATGTGAAATAAAAAAAATCATGTCATTTGGATTTTGAAGCACAAAGTTATGGTTGTCCAAAGTTTGACGAAATCGGAAAAAAGCTTGTTCGGGGTAGCAGACGACATTTTTTAGGACGAAGGCGGGACCAAACCACCTTCGGCAGTCTTCGGCTTGCAAGATCTCAAAATGTTATGCGGAATCAAAAACAATTCGCGACGATTGGATACCCGAACACAAAGATACGTTCGTTTGAAGTTTCCACCTAGGTTAGGATTTTCAAAAAAAAAAAAATAGACTGCATGGTGGGGGTGCGGTCTGCAAAACCGCCCCCTACTAGTGCGGTTTTCATTGAAAAACGCTGGTACGGGTGGCGGTTTTAAAGAAAGGGTGCTATTTTTGGAATTTTATGGAGTTGGGTGCTATTTTTGTAAAAAAGAAAAATTAACAGTGTTATTTCTGGAAAAATCCCAATTTCATGATTGTAGCATGTTATTTCATCTTTCAAAGATTTCATTAGATGAAGTTCAATATGGAAGAGGAAAAGTGGGCCCACTTTAATTGGTTAGAGAGTATACAAATTATTTGTTATATTATAAATGTGAATAGGGCCCACCATATGAAATTGAAAGTAGATTTCATGGATGTAGAAAAAATGGAAATAAAGAGTTAAAATTGTAAAAGGTGTATAGATGGCGGCAAGGACCACAAATAAAATAGTTCACCTATTTCATGGTTGTTGATGGTCTTATCCTCCCACCTCTTCAATTTCCTTCCCCACAACGAAACCTCACCGGAAAGATGGTTTCTACTCAAATCCATGGCTTGCCCTGCCTGAAGCAGGGGGTGAGAATCCTCTCCATCTGCCAACCCGCCAACAACAACGACGCGCATGGTGCACCCACCCAACTCCAGTTGCCAGTCAGATCTGCATCTTGGCGTCTCTGTTTCTTCCCGCCGGTCCTGCCGACAATCCCCCTGTTTCCCCCTTTCGTTGGATTGTCGAGGGAGATGAAGAGGGAAGAGGAGAGAGTACTAGGGCCCCGTACTCTCTCTCTCATCCAACCAGTCCGCCACCGCTAGCCCACTCCTCCCTCGTTCTCGACTTCTCGTCTCCCGAGAGGTTCGTCGCGTCCCCATCTGTGAGGGAGATTCAGACGATTTTCTTGGCGATTGAGACGTCGGGGTGTTAGGAGATCTTGCGAGTAACGGTGCGGTGCTCTGAGTACTTGACATCCGCACGGAGCCAGGGCAGGGTTCCTTCTCTCCCATCTTCTTCCTCAACAGCGTCCTCGCCCAGATCTTTACCACGCCTCGCTGTTGCTGCTATGACAATCAGTAGCCGTCCCTTCCTCTCCCGCCACCGCAACTGCTTCCCGTTCATCTACACTGACCTGGCTAAATTACTGAGTCGCCGCCGCCGTCGGAGGTTTCTCCGCCACTGTCGCCCTAACATTCTTCTCCTTCAGCCTCGTTGTTCCAAAATCCCTCTTCGCCATATCCCCAAGATTGGTTGCCACCATAGCCACACGAAGATAGGAGTGGCTTGGGTTAGTTTTTTAGGTTGGGTGTTATAGCAGCTTGGCGATGGCCATGGTGAATTGGTGATGATGGCGGTAGGATGGGAGTGTGGAAGATACAGGGGATTTCAAAGTTTTCTTGGATTGGGAAAGGTGAGGGGAAGGGATTCAACGAAAGGGACATTTTTCTTTAATTTTTTTTAAATATTAAACAAATATTTATTTGGCATAGTTAAAGAGTCCGGATTTGGTGACTAGGGGGGTGCTTAGTCACATGGCTAAGCTCCCCTCAGCCCTTAGATTAGAATGGGTAGATCTAATGGTCCAGATGAAGGAAGGGTTAATAATTCTCCAGCAACGGCGAGCCGATTTCTTCCCGACGAAGGCCAAGCGATTGTCTCTCGGCGATCTGCGAGGCGATTCTCTAGCGAACGCCGCTACGCTGGAGGAGAGAGAGGCGGCAGCCTTGGAGAGAGAAAGTAGATCTACTCGTCGGAAAACAGAGGAGAGAGAGACGATGGTGAGGAGAGAGAGGCGGCGGAGAGAGCTTCGACGACGATGGAGGAGATAGAAGCGGCGCGGTGATGGAGAGAGAGAGGTAACGACGGCTGTAGAGAGAGTCGACGGCGACGTCGGCGGCGGCAGCGGCGGCGGCGTGGAGAGACATCGTATCGTCATCTGAAGGAAGAACAGTGATTTGTATAGTTTGTATGTTTTGTAACATTAGTTTGTATTGTTAGTATTTTTGTACAAAATGTCAGTATGGTTTGTATGTTTTTCTTTGACAGTTTGTACTCTTAGTATGTTTTTCTTTGATAGTTTGTACTCTTAGTATGTTTTTCTTTGACAGTTTGTATTCTTAGTATATTTTGCTTGTATTCTTAGTATGTTTCGCTTTGTATTGTAAGTACTAAATATTTGTATACTTTATATGTATTGATTTGTGATGCAAAAAACATTACAAATATGGTTGACAAAAATGACAAACATGTGGACAAAAATAACAAACATTACAAACAATACAAAAGAAACCAACAAACATTACAAACATAACAAAATAACAAACATTACAAACATTGCAAACAAACATTACAAACATTACAAACAAACATTACAAACAGTACAAAGCATACTATACGTACAGAATATCACTACTTACAATACAGATTGGTAAACTTGTATTACAAACAAATGAATACAAAGTATACAAATCATAACATAAAAGTATACAAACTTGAATAACAAAAGTTACAAATACAAATCAATGAATAGAAAGTGTATAAATCATAACATAAAGTATACAAACTAGACAAACAAACATTACAAACATTACAATGTATACAAAATAGTAATATAAACATTACAAACATCACGAACTCAATACTGTTGCCGGAAAATCATCCACCACCGTCTCTGGTCGCCGGAAAACTGCTCCGCCGTCGCCGGAAAAGTTGACTCTCTCTCTCTCTCTCTCCCTCTCTCTCTCTCTCTCCTGCTCTCTCTCTCTCTCTCTCTCTCTCTCTCTCTCTCTCTCTCTCTTTGTGATTTGTATAGTTTGTATGTTTTGTAACATTAGTTTGTATTGTTAGTATTTTTGTACAAAATGTCAGTATGGTTTGTATAGTTTGTAACATTAGTTTGTACTCTTAGTATGTTTTTCTTTGACAGTTTGTACTCTTAGTATGTTTTTCTTTGACAGTTTGTATTCTTAGTATGTTTTGCTTGTATTCTTAGTATGTTTCGCTTTGTATTGTAAGTACTAATAATTTGTATACTTTATATGTATTGATTTGTGATGCAAAAAACATTACAAACATGGTTGACAAAAATGACAAACATGTGGACAAAAATAACAAACATTACAAACAATACAAAAGAAACCAACAAACATTACAAACAATACAAAAGAAACCAACAAACATTACAAAATAACAAACATTACAAACATTGCAAACAAACATTACAAACATTACAAACAAACATTACAAACAGTACAAAGCATACTACACGTACAGAATATCACTACTTACAATACAGATTGGTAAACTTGTATTACAAACAAATGAATACAAAGTATACAAATCATAACATAAAAGTATACTAACATGAATAACAAAAGTTACAAATACAAATCAATGAATAGAAAGTGTATAAATCATAACATAAAGTATACAAACTAGACGAACAAACATTACAAACATTACAAACATTACAATGTATACAAAATAGTAATATAAACATTACAAACATCACGAACTCAATACTGTTGCCGGAAAATCATCCACCACCGTCTCTGGTCACCGGAAAACTGCTCCGCCGTCGCCGGAAAAGTTGACAAGAACTCTCTCTCTCTCTCCTCCTCCCTCCCTCCCTCCCTCTCTCTCTCTCTGTAGCTGCTTGTTTGGGGAAATTAAATCCCAACAGCTCTCTCTCTCTTGTTTCCCCAATTAATCCCACAAGCCTCCCCTGGGAACGGCGGGTACTCCTCCCCTGGGAACGGCGGCGCGGGTACCATCGAAGAAAAATCCCCATCGGGAAAATCCCCACGCCATCGCCGGAGGTAAATTCCCACGCAATTGTTGGACCGGCGGAGAGTCTCGTCGCGCGCGGAAGGTAGAGAGAAGCAGCCGAGCAGATTTTATTTTTTAATTTTAATAAACAAATTAAATTTTAGATGAAATTACTACATTGTTCTTCATTAAAGTGGATTAATCTGAGCCATTAGATTTTAATGATATGGAAGGGCTGAGATTCACTTAGTTATGTGACTAAGGCCCCCCCTCTTAGTCACCTGATCTTGGCCCCATAGTTAAATAATTGGCTTTTTGCCATGTCAGCACGAACTGGCCACGTTAGAGTCAACTAATTGTTGACTGGATGGAAAGTTAACGGTTTGATTATTATATTGTTTTTGAAAAGGTTTGGTTATAATATTGTTCAAACTTAAAGGTTTGACTATTAAATTGTATTTATCCAAGATTATATTATGTTGGTATGAAATTTTCTAATAATATTTGTAGATTATCTGGTCTTCAATGTAATCCAGATAAATGTGAAGTTTTCTTTGGGGGTTTAGCTCATCAAGGTAAGAACAATGCTCTGCATATCTCGGGGTCCAAGGAGGGTTGTCTTCCAGTCCGTTATTTGGGACTTTCCATGATAATTGGCAAAGTGTCAAGTGGAGAGTGTGCAGTGACCGTTGGTAAGATCACGAGTAGGGTTAGAAGTAAGGGTGGCTATACGGTCCGGTCCGGTTAAATTGGCCCAAATTGATCCGGTCCAGTCCGGTTTTTTTGAAAATATAAGGACCGAAGATTGGATTGGATACAGTCCGGTCTTGACCCGGTCCGGTCCCAATTCGGTCTTGATTTTATATTGAGATTGTGGGAATTTGAGTGGCCTAAGGCCTAAAAGGGTGAGGAGTTGGTTAATTTTTGTACTAAGTGCAAAGGTTTGTGACCGTTTATGCAAATTACCCTTAAGTTTTGGGTGTTGAGCTCTCTTATCCGGTCTTTATCCGGTTTTTTACCTCAAATCTAAGCCCAAAGATTGGATTGGATTGTTTACTATCCGGTCCCGGTCCGGTCTCGGTCCGGGTTATACGGTCCGGTTTCCGATTTTTCATCCAGTCCCGATCCAAATAGCCAGCCCTAGTTAGAAGTTGGAGAGCAGGAAAGTTGTCATATTCTGGTAAGCTTCAATTGGTGGAGTTTGTATTGTACCCCTTATCCATTACTGGATGACTATATTTTTTATTCCAAAGAAGGTTATGAAAAGCCTCCAAAAGATATGTCATGATTTCATTTGGCATGGAGAAGGGACGGGGAGAGCAAAGGTAGCTTGGGTGGTGCTGTCAGTTCCAAGATGTGAAGAAGGTTTGGGGTAGAAGGATTTGATCTCCTGGAATGTGTCATCAATGACTAGATTAGTCTGGTTGCTTCTTCTTCACGGAGGAAAATTCTCGGTGGCTTGGATTCATCGATATAGGCTCAGGGGTGTTTTTATCTAGAGGCAAAGACAACTTCAAGTTGTTGGGTATGGAAAAGCTCCCTGAAAATTATATCATGGCTGAGGTATAGAATGGAGGCAGACAGGAGTGGCAATGTTACATGGCAAGGTAAAAGGATGAATAGATATTTTCTATTAATTGTGTGGGATTTGATTACAAGTAAAAGGCCTAAAGTGGAATGGTGAAAATTTATCTTGAATAAATTCATTCTTCAAGAAAGAGAGTTCTGGCTTGGCCAAGTATACTTGATAAAATAACAACCAGTGATAAGTTGAAAGCTGGGGTTAATCAAAGATAGCTATTGTATTCTCTGTCGTACTACATATGAAAACAAAAATAATTTATTCTGTCAATGTGATTATGCAAAAGGGTTCGTTGTTGCTGTATTATACATCCCTAAGGCTTGGTCTAATATGCTGACTTTGATGAGCAGAAGGGTACATGCTGGTGGTAGCTGCGACATGATAGAAGCTACTATATATGATATTGGTGTATTTGCTTCATTTGGAAATATCACTACAGGTAGATTTTTGGAGAACTTTCTCGGGCTTCAGTGGCTTTGGGGGAGTTACTTAGAGAGCAGGTCAGACTATATGGCTTTAGTAACCCAGATTTCTACATCCAACTTTAGAAAACTTTTAGGGGTCGTTTGGATTCAGAATTGTAGGCAGGGATTCGGCCCAAATCTTGATCCGTCCAGTAATTTTAACTATTCTCTTGTTTGGATAGCCAAAATAAAGGGTGATATTTGGGCCTCCAGGTTTTTTAAATTTGGTCCAGTCCGGAATTGTAAATAGCTGCCAGCCACCAGGTATTTCAAAATCCGACCCCAATTTTTTGGTTTCTTCCCAGCTTGTCCCTGCGTGGCTACGTGTGAGACGACCGACGACGATGTGTCCTTGTGTGGCTGCATCCCAGCGTGCCCAGAGCCGATCTCGTTGGAGTTAGATACGAGAGAGACGACCACCACCACATCCTCCTCCGCCGCCGCCCCCGACTCATATCCTTTCTCATATTCCTCCACTGCACTATGCTTTCTTCCACTGCGCCAGCCAGCAAAGAATTCAGGTCTACGACCGCCCATAGTCTGCCTCGAACAAAGATTTGTCTTCCTTCACCAATCGCATCCCCTACCACTTCCATTCAAGCTTCGGCTTGCATATTGTGTATTTTGTTTCTAATTACAGAGATTTTCTAGTTATGTGAATACAGGGCAGAGATCAAATTAACAACATAAAAATGGATCGCAACATGGGAGGGAATCACGAACCTCGACGCCCCTAGAGAATCAGGGAAAGTGGAGGCACGAGGAACTCCAAATCTCGGAGTGGGAGTCTCCGGCTCCGCCGCCGTCAACTCGACATGGGTTCGAGTCCCTTTGTTGTCTGGCGTGTCTGATTTCCCACCGGCGGCGGCCGCGAAGGGATTGGGGATGGGAAACAGAGTATGAAGAAAAGTAGGTATGTGTGGATGGGAGCTGGGTGGCGCCAGGCTTGGTCTCTGGCGACGAATAAGTCAACAAATAAATGTCGGTGGAGGTCAACGAAAGTCGACGGTAAGTGGTAGGGAAGAATCAGAAATGGGTGTTGCCTTCTACAAAGGGTAAAATAGTATAGCGACTCTATTGGAAACCCATATGTTGGACTTCAAATCTGCTCTGTTTGAAGGACTTCCGCCGTAGAAACAATCGGCAGCGGGATGAGGCAACCGACGACGATAGATTGGGTCTATTATTGAGCTTGATTCCTGACACGGTAAAACACAACACCAAACTGCGACCAAGTGTAATCGCAGTCCGGGAATGCAGTAAAGTAGCAAGTTCTATTATCAACCAGGGGTCTAGATCTACTGCCTACTCCGTGAATATCTATTATCTAGCAAACTAAGTCGAGTGATTGTTGTTTAAAGTAAAAGCAGTAAAAAGCAGGAAATGGTTCGGTTTTCTAAAGTCAAGGAAGAGTCACTCGGGAATGAGTCCCCCTAGCTACTTAGTTAGGTCTCAATTGTAATTACCCTGGGTTGATTTATTGTTGGTTAAACTGCGGAAGATCCGACAGTAGCTTGGAATCTCTTAAGCTAACCAAGCCCTCTCAGTCAAACTACCCGGCAGACGACTAGTCTTCACCGGGATACAAAGCTGAGGCTATGAACACAGAACTCCACTACTGGAATTGGATTCCAGTACAAAGCAGTAGATTGACTAACTCTCGTATAGCCAATCCACTACTACCGAATGATGTAGCTCTAACAACCTAATCAGATTCTATCTATCTCAGGTTGCAGCAGGAATTAAGAAAAGCTAATCAGACTTCAATCAATTCAATGAATCATGCATCATTCGATTATAATCAAGCAGTATAACAATCCCAAGTCATTACAATCAAAATCCCTAACACATGGAACTAGGGTTCTTCATACCCAAGTGAGAGAAAGTTCTACTCCATAGAGAGATAGGGGAAAACAGGATACAAAGCAGTCATACTCATAGCAATGGGAAGAATCTGCTATGGGATGATGATTATCACTCCTATGATGATCTCCAAGCTTGATTTGATGAAACCCAGCTCCAAAACCACTCTTAGGATGAGTTCTTCGCACTTTCTCTCTCTAGGGCTCTATTACTGCTCCAAAAAGTCGATTCTCTCACTTGTGGCTCGAAATTGGGTTAAACCCAGATTTTCCCTACTCACACGGGCAGGCCACACGGCCGTGTGGCTTACCCAGATGCCTGTGTGGCCTCCAAAATGCTGCGTCTCAATTAATTAGGCTTCAGGCTTCCCACACGGCCAGGGACACACGGCCGTGTGGAATTTCCACCATGCCCGTGTGAGCTCTCGGCACAAACCACACGGCCACAAGGGTGACTTGCACGGCCGTGTGGGTTCCAGGAATGCCCGTGTGGCTTCCTCAGCACCTCGCCACGCGTCCGATCTTCGTCCAATTGCCCCCAAACTCGCTCCCAAGCCTCCATTCACGTACTAGGACCTGAAATATCACAAACAAGCACAACCTAGCGTGAAATCTGCCTAAAACACGAGAATCCACATCTCAAACGGTGTAAGAGTAGGGGGTAAAAACATGTGCAATTAACGGTCTATCAAACTCCCCCACACTTAACCATTTGCTTGTCCCCAAGCAAACCAAGTCACACACAAGGTAAGCTCACATTTTCAATCATACCAACATTGGGGACAAGTCATAAAGGCACAGAACACGTGAATCGTACTGGTTTTCAACATCAACACATGAACAACTTCACTAGCAACCTGGGCAACCACCACAAAGGACATTCGAGTGCAGCAAAATCGAGTAAAGGAAGAGTCTCCCTTCTGTTCACCAACCAACATAGACTTGACTCAACCACTTACTCAAGACAATCACCTCATGCACAAAACTCAAGACATCAGAATAGAGACTAAGCAATCTAGATCCTCACCGGGGTACAAGAGTATATAGAATATGAAAAATGAATCGCTCACTCTCGACCAGTTGGGTCAGGACAATTTGATGCGAAAAATGTGCATGCTTATTCTCTCAATCCCTAACATCTCTTCACCATGACGACAGCCTCTAAATGCTAGAGTTCACATATGGGGTGTCACCACTAACTAATCTGGAGGTCTTAGACACAGGTTCAAATGACTGGCTAGGGTCTTGGACATGGGGAAATGCCTTTTAGGTGGTGGAAGTATTCATAGTACCAGGTTCCACATTTCCAAACCCACCAAATCACAGTCAAACAAACCAGTATTTCCTTTCTGCCATTCTGCATTACTCAAATTCTCAAAAGCACAAGAGAGAAGGAGGTTATATAAATGTCAACATTTCCCAGCCAGACTGCTAAGAAACACTACTTAATGGGCACTATTTAGATTTTTGGTAGTGTCTCTCTTTTGCTTTCATTTTTTCTTGTTTTTCTTTCATTTTCTTTTCATTACTTAATAGAACCACCACTTCTGCACATATTTCAAACACATGCTCAACTTTTAAGCACTACCTCCAACCCTCACATTAAATTTAGCAAAAACAGCAGAAAACATGTAAAAACCACTCTGTGGAACCTTCTAAAAGATGCAAAAAGGGTGATTTTTCATTGTAGACCGAAAGAAAGGATAGCACACGGCTCAAAGGGGATGACTAGGGGATATGACACATCAGGACAGTCAATTTGGTCGTGGGCTAATCCTATGCCTCCATCATCTTGACTAGTGACAACGTGAATGCTACACATCATGGAAGAGGGATCTATCGCACAAGAAAGAAACGAGCAGGCTCAAATCTCACGTGGCTACCTATATGCTCTATCTCTCATTCTGATTCCCTGAACTAGGTGCATAAACGACTGTCAAGAACAAGTGATTCATCCAAGTCACAGTTGGTAAGCAAACAGTTGAAAAACGGAACCCCTACACAATTCTACTGCACGTCTCAGTCATCATTATAGGTTGTCCTAGCCACAATCAAGCTGTCATGCATCAATCCGAAAACCATTCAATTCATCAATCACAACACAGTGCCAATATGATCAAATAACAGTACTTGGAGCCCTCAAATCATAAGATTCGGACAACGGACTAGGCTCCAAGCACACATATATAGATTCCAACCAATACAAAGCACCCCCCACACTTAAGCACGACATTGCCCTCAATGGAGTAGAGGGAGAGATAAGGGGAACGATGTTACCGGATTGAAATACTGCCGGGGGACTGGAAGTGGACCAGTCAGCGAGAAACAAACGGGAAGATCGACAGTTCTGCACGAATCGAACAGTAAGAACACACTAGCACACTGTGCGTTAGGGATCAGTAGCCCAGACGACCACAAAATAAAAAATCCAAAAAAGAAAACAAAAACAAACGACAAACTAAGTTCAAGCTCCGCACACATGGAGCAAACACACAAAAGTCTAAAAACACACTCAGAGGGGCAACGAGTACAACCTACTCGTCGCCAAGGTCGTCGAAGTCTATGTCGTCCATGAAAGCGTCATCACCATCATTCGGGGGAGGTGGAAGGGGAGAGCCCTCCCAGGGAGTCCTCCAGACTGGCTGCTCGCCCGGGAGCAGCTGGAACAGGTGCTGCTGGACCTCCTGCATGCGCCTAGATCGAGCCTTCTCTCGCTCGATATGAGCCAGTGTCACCCCCTGCTGGGTCGCCATCATGTCCAGGCGCTCATCATAGGCAGCCATCCGAGTCTGATACTTGGCCTGATGAGCCACATACTGCTGCTGGAACTGGAGCTGCTGGTCAAGGATCTGTTAGTTCTGGAAACGCAGCTGCTCGAACTGGTGGGTGAAGTAGTCCTGCCCGGGGAAAGCGGAGCTGCCACCCCCGTACTCGAAGGTGGTGGGGCGGGGGGCAGCAGCATCATCCACCTCCTCGGGCTCCACATGATCAGCACCCTCATCCTCGTGGTCCTCTGGCTGGTCCTCCTCTGGGATCTGAGGTTCCGGAAACCCCTCGATCCACATGATGCCCCGGTTCTCTCGCAGCAGGTGCATGCCATGAATCGTATCTCTGCCAAAGATACTGGTGCTCCCCTGCTCTGTGCACCCCTGCAGTGAAAGCCCGAAGTAGGTGACCAGGCGTGTGATGAGGGGAGTGCAGTGCAGGCTCTTCAACTCGGAAGCACTCTTCTCAAAGGTTCTGGCCACCACAGAACCCAAGTGGAGAGGATGGTCGGCCTGGCGGATAGACCGTATGAAGTACAGGGCCCGCTTGGTGATGGCGCTGGCGCTGTCTGAAGCTGGGGTGTAGGACTTCGCCAGCAGGTGGTGGAGGAGGCGGTTGTCGAGCTGCAGGGTGCTAGCCTTCGTCTTCCCTGCCACGAAGGGACGCTGCTGGCCTGACTGAGCGAGGCGGGTGTACAACGTCTTGAAGTTCACGCCCACCGGATCGTTGACCTCGGTGATGTAGTCCTCACCATCGGCTAGGCCGAGGTCGAGAGCAGTGGCCAGCTCGTGGTAGCTCATAGACTGGGGTGCACCGCCGAGCCTGAATTTGAAGGCTGCACCGTCTGTCCAATCCTCTGTGGATGCGTGCTTGAAGGTCGTGTAGAAATCCAGCACGGGCTCGTAGTAAACCTTCTTCCGGATGGAGAGCAGACGGCGCCCAGGGCTGTTGGTGACGATGGCGGAGAAGTGCTCGTAACAGTGCAGCTTCTCAAACTCCCGCTTGGACCAACAATGGTGCTGCCCAAACGAGCATGGCAGGACTTGCTTGAAACGATCCTGGTAGGGGCCCCTCTTCAAATCCCGGGTGAACGGGTGCTTGAGGTCGGGTTTCGACATTGTCCTGCAAGTGGAACCAAAAGAGCCAAAGAAAAGGTTAATCACACCCCCACACTTAAGAACAAAAAACAGCCCAACCATGGTTTCATCCATAGTTCGGGGGTCAAAAATTCGATCAATCAAGCATAATCTGAGTGGGGGTGCACATTCACGATAAAGAAGGCAACTTAAGGTTCAGATCCATAGCAAATACACCCTCAAAGCACATCATTAAGGGCCCCAACCGGTGCTCACAACATTGCATGAAAAACAGGCATTTCGAACACCTTGTGTGCACTATTAAGGTAAGCATGAAATTAAAAAAATTCTTGCACACAAGGGCTCAAACTAGAAAGGGGGACATTGCCCACCACAATTCAAACATAATTCAAGCATTCCCCTCAATCAATTGCACAAAATTCACAAGATTCAAAGTGGTTCTCTAAACATACACCCTAACACCCAATTCTCCATAATTAACATAGTTGAGGGCAAAATCAAACCTGGAGCCTCAAGTAGAGGTGTAGGGGATGATGAGGGGAAGGCGATGGAAGCGACAAAAAGCCGAAAAAATGCCCAGAAGTGCTGATCGGAGCCTCGCCGGAAATCGCCTCCGGCGACTCAAAATCGATTGAAATCACCTAAAAAACGAGGGATAGGCCGATAATGGGGAGGGAAGGGCGGGTGTGGTGCTGGATTTGTGAAAACCGACCAAAAATGGCCGAAAATCGCCGAGGGTGAAAAGTCTCGGTTTTCCGGCGAGGGGGAGAGGATTCCAGCGAGTGAAATTGGATTTTCTGACCACTCGGCCGTGTCGGCCGAATTTATAGCCCGTGGCTCGGCCACACGGGCAAACTCACATGGCCGTGTGAGGTGCAGGGTGTGCCCGTGTTGGCCGACACGGCCAGGCCGAGGAAATCCACACGGCCGTGTGAAATGCACAACTGGCCGTGTGGAAAATGCCGAGATCTCACACGGCTGACTCACTCCTACTGTCACTCTAGAAATTGGCCAAGTGTAACCACTTCCTAAAGCGTAGTATAGCGGGTTTGGGTTTTAATGTCAACCCGGGTCCTAGATGTGATGACTACTCAGTGAATTCGTATTATCTAGCAATGAAACTTTAGTGAATTTCTAAACTAACAAGCAAGCAAAGTAACTAAAACGGTTGTTTTCAGGTTAAGAGAGGTCACCCGGATATGGTTCCCCTGGTCTGCAGTTAAGCCGGATTGTAATTACCAAGTTCAATTTCTATGATAGTTATACTGCGGAAGGTTCCCAAACAGTCTGAAGTCTCGACTAAAGGTCTTCAGACCCTCTCAATCTGAGTCTCTAGCGGGCGACTAACCTCCACCGGAGTAAACAGATTGAGGCCCTATGAAGAAAACCTCCACTACCGAATTGAATTCGGTACAGAATAGTGAATTGGCTCCTCGACTAAAGTCACCAATTCACTACCTTCGATTAAGGATACTCTATCAACCTAGGCAGATATTATCATTCTAGGTTAAAGCAGAAACAACAGGAATTTGATCAGGATTCATGCCATTCAATCATTCAAACCTCAATCGAATATAATCAATTCATAGAAACAGTACTTGGGTTCATACAATCAAACCTAACATACAGAACTAGGGTTTCCCACACCCAGATGAATGGGAGAACTACTCCATGGAGAAAGAAGCAAAAGCAGAATCAGATGCGGAAATCATACTGTGAAGATGGATTTCTGCTCCTGGACGTTGAATCGGCACTTCTCCAAGCTCAAGCCAAGCTCCAATGGTGTTGAAGATTAAGCTAGGGCACTTGGAGACTCTTGTTCGTCGCTTTCTCTCTCTAGGAACCGCTCTGTCTCTCCAAAACTCCAATCCCCTCCTTTTGGCTCGGAATAGGCTTTAAAACCAGGATTTCCCGACTCGCACGGCCAGGGTGCACGGCCGTGCATATCACCACTTTGGCCTTGCGGCTCAAAACGCGGCGTATGGTTTAGTTCGATCTTAGGCTTCTCACACGGCCAGGGTGCACGGCGGTGTGGATTTCATGGTTTGCCCATGCTTGGCCTCGGCAAAAGTCACACGGCCACAATTGTATGTTGCACGGCCGTGCGATTTTCATGGGTTGCCCGTGCGTGCTCTCGCATAATCCCGCACGGCCATCTTGCTCACTTGCACGGCCGTGCGACTCCCTGGCCTGGCCGTGCAGCTTCCTTGAAACCTCGCCATTCGTCCGATCTTCGTCCAACCGACCCCAGACTCGCTCCTAAGCCTTCATTCACGTCCTAGGACCTGAAATATCACAACCAAGCACAACCTAGCGTGAAATCGGCCTAAAACACGAGAATCAATACATCAAACGGTGTAAGAACAGGGGTAAATAACGGTCTATCAAACTCCCCCACACTTAACCGTTTGCTTGTCCCCAAGCAAACCTAACTCAAACCGATGCAACTCTCCAGATCTCTATAGCAACAAACAACCTCGATCGTAGGTAGAGGACTTCCTAGATCATTTAGCAACTTATGAGGTCAACCGACGCACAAGTCATCTCATAACTTCTTCGGCGAGAGCACTAGTCTCGAGTCAGCATCATGGCAAATAGTGAACAGAGGACAAATGAATCGTGGATGAAGCGACTCTCAAAAACAAAAGATCATGGACTCACATTTTTCAAGGTGCTCGATTTTCTTCTTGGAGATGGTTGGAACCCCTTTTCTTTCTTCTTTTTGCTTGTTTTTATGTTTTTTCTTTTTTTTCAAGGGTTCCAACCTGTTTTTGCAGAAAACGAGGGCTCCCACCTAACGAAGGTTTTGCGGGAGCCCGGCTCTTACCGGCCATGCCAGGAGCAGTTGTCTCGAGCCTCGTGCGGGGGAAAGACATGTAAGGGGACTGGAGGTAGTAGGTGGAAATTGGGAACGGATTCCCGTCTCCCCTTACACACTTTCGCCCTATTCGCACGGGAGACGTCATTTTAAAGCACATTTTCGAGCACCTGTTATTTTCAAAACATGATACAAGAGTCCATGACAGGCAGAGAGTCCACAACACCACACATTTCAAGGGTCCTAAGATCACTAATTCACTCAATCAACCAACACAATATGAAGAAGAAATGAGACGTCTTAAATGCATCAACATCCTCCATAGTGCTACACTACCTCCCTAGGTTGCAAATCACTACAGAGACTGTCAATTCAAAGCATACTAAGCAGGTAATTGCAAGGAACACGTACTTGGAGCCCTCAAATTAAAAAATTTGGACAGTGGACTAGGCTCCAAGCACACAAACAAATCTAATGCAGTCAAAAGATAAACACCCCCCCACACTTAAGATCGACATTGCCCTCAATGGAGAAGAGGGAAGGTAAGGGGAACGATGTTACCGGTATGCACAGACTGCAGAAGACTGGAAATGGACCAGTCAGGATGAAGCGGACTGGAGAGAGGACCAGTCGGGAACACAGGCACGGCTAAAGGAAACCAAAGAGCTCAAACACGATAAGTTAGGTCCAATGGTCGGCCCAATAGTACATCATCCAAAACAAAAGCAAACAAACCAAATTGCAATCCGACTCGAAACAAAACAAATAAATGAAAACCGTGGTGGGGTTGCCTCCCCACAAGCACTTCTTTACCGTCTTTTAGCTGGACGCCCATGGTGGATACTTAGGGAGGTGCAGGAACAGGTACCTCCAAGAGCGGGTCCACATCGCTCTTGAGGTACAGCTTTAGGTGGTGACCGTGCACCCGACGGTTGCAACCACCAGCAGTGGTCAGCTCGACCTGGCCATCCGGCAAGATGCAGGCGAGTGAGTACTCGGATGGCCAGGGTGGTCGTGGTGCAGGGGGTGGGACCAGCTCGTAGTGGTCTCCACCCTTCTTCCGTGCAGGCTTAGCAACATGCTGCTTCGGCCGCCACTCCTCCTTGAGCTTTTTGTTCGGAAGCGAGGCTGGATGGAGTGGCGGCGAAGGAATGATAGGTGGGTCCTGCAAAATGAGAGGTGCAGAAGGATACACGACAGGCTCGTGTACTTGATCAGAAATAGCATGCACAGGTGATACAGAAATCATAACACAATGATCAAACTCAGTCACAGAAAAAGTAGCCTGTTCATTCCCAGCACGCAAGATCAGTTTACCATCATGCACATCAATCAATGCCTTGGCGGTGGCAAGAAATGGTCTACCCAGAATCAAAGGCACATCCACATCATCATTTATGTCCAGGATAACAAAATCAACAGGATATGTGAATGCACCAACATTAACAAGCAGATCCTCTTTGATACGCCTAGGATGCACAACGGAACGATCAGCTAGCTGAATGCTCATCCTAGTAGGGCTAAGTTCACCTATGTCTAGCTTTTTGAACAGTTTATATGGCATGACATTAATGCTAGCGCCTAGGCCCGCCAAGGACTTTCCTACATGCATGCTGCCAATAGTAAGAGGGATAGTGAAACTCCCTGGGTCCTTGCGCTTTTCAGGCAGCTTGTTCTGCAGGATGGCAGAACACTCCTCGCTCAGCAGCACTGTCGAGAGATCCCCAAGTTTCTTCTTGTTGGTGAGGAGATCTTTCATGAACTTTGCGTACTTGGGCATCTTCGACAGTGCCTCCACAAAAGGCACGCTGATGTTGAGCTGCTTCAACATTGCCATGAACTTGGCAAACTCAGTCTCCAGCTTGTCTTTGTGTAGGCGAGTGGGGAAGGGAAGCTGGGGTACGTGCTCCTTAACCACTGGTTGTGGCTTGCGAGCAGGGGCTTCCTTCTCCACCCGCACTTCTGCATCACCGGCTGGAAGTGCTGAAGCAGGTAGTGGTTCCTCCTGCCTGGTCGGGGCAGGATCAACCGATGTAGGCCTGCCGCTCCTGGTGAAGATGGCATCCAGCTGCTCGTGCGGGTCCCGTGGATTAGGGACAGTGGTGGCAGGTAGGGTCCCCGGGGCCCGAGTAGTAATCTGGCGAGCTATGGCACCAACCTGGTTCTGTAAATCTTGCAGAATGGCCCCCTGGTTCCTCTGTCCTGCCTCCAATGAGGCTATGCTCTGGTCCACCCTCGTGAAATTTGCCTGGCTGGTGGTCATGAATACCGCCAAAATGTTCTTCAGCTCGGTCATCTGATTATCGAGAGCTGGCGCTGCTGCTGGCTCGGCATACTGACACTGAGACTGCTGGAATGGCTGCCCCTGTCTAGCCTGGAAAGGCTGCCTCTGCTGAAAACCACCTGCCGGTGCCGGGAAACCAGGTGGTTTAGTGGTGTTGCTACTCCAAGCGAAGTTGGGATGCTGGGCCACCCCTCATTGTATGTGTTACTGTATGGATCGAGGCGCCAAGCATTGGCGATGAAGGCCAACTGTTCTTGGGGAGTAGAGGACTCCCGCATAGACTGGCAATCCTCCACCCTATGATTCGGGCTCTCACACCACTGACACTGTGCCACTGGAGGCGCAGCTACACCTCGGCCCGGTAGGAGACTGTTGGGCTGCTTCAATGTCTGCACCAACTCAGCCACCTGCTGCTCTAACCCGGACCTGGCCTCCATAGCGTGCACACCACGGTCCCGGGAATGTCTGCCTCTGCTGCTCTGCCCCCAGGAATGATCGCGGGCAGCCAAGGTACTGATCATTTGGTTCAGCTCGGGTGGAGTCTTAGTGAGAATGTCCCCTCCTGGGCATAAAGACTCAATCACCCTCTGGCTGTCTGGGGTGAGGGCACTGTAAAAATTCCCCACTGTGAATGCATCACTGAAGCCATGATGGGGACACTGCCAGAAATACCCCATGTATCGCTCCCATGCATCACGAAGTGACTCATCTGGCTCTTGGCGGAAGTGAGTGATCTCCCGCTGAATCTCTGTGGTCTTCGATGCCGGATAGTACCTGTGCACGAACTTGTCTGCCAGATCGTCCCAAGAAGTGATGGACAATGGGGGCTGGGTCTCCAACCACCTCTTAGCATTCCCCGCCAGAGAATGGGGGAAGAGGTGAAGGCGGATTGCGTCATCCGGAACACCGTTCAGCTTGAACCTGTTCGTCAGCTGCAGAAAACGGGAAAGATGTGCCCGGGCCGCCTCATCCTTCAAGCCATGGAACTGGATGGAGGATGTAATGAGTTGAATCCAGCATGGCTTGATCTCGAAGTTGTTTGCTGGAATGGGCGGATAGAGGATGACCGGGCGGATGTCAGCAATCCGTGGAGTGTAGTAGTACTCCAAGGTGGGACCCGGCGGTGGTGGTGGATGCTGATTCACCGGGGGAGCCTGTCGAGCATTCCCCGGTTGTGGGATGTCTTCGCCCTCCATCTCGTACTCGTCCTCGGATTCGCTGCTCAATTGGATGTCTCTGTACTCCACCGTAGCCAGTCTAGCTCGCTGTTGTCTCCGAAGTTGGTTGCAGGTGCGTTCAAACTCTGGATCCAACGGCAGTAAACCTCCCGACTGGCTACGGGTCATGCACTATCAGCACATAATCAAGCAATGCAAACCCGTGAAGGCACAAGTGGGATAGAAGAAAAACTCAATGCGAAGATGAAAATGCTAGAGTAACAGAAATCACTTTTCTTCAACAACCTAGCCGTCCCCAGCAACGGCGCCAAAAACTTGACTCACTCCTACTGTCACTCTAGAAATTGGCCAAGTGTAACCACTTCCTAAAGCGTAGTATAGCGGGTTTGGGTTTTAATGTCAACCCGGGTCCTAGATGTGATGACTACTCAGTGAATTCGTATTATCTAGCAATGAAACTTTAGTGAAGTTCTAAACTAACAAGCAAGCAAAGTAACTAAAACGGTTGTTTTCAGGTTAAGAGAGGTCACCCGGATATGGTTCCCCCTGGTCTGCAGTTAAGTCGGATTGTAATTACCAAGTTCAATTTCTATGATAGTTATACTGCGGAAGGTTCTCAAACAGTCTGAAGTCTCGACTAAAGGTCTTCAGACCCTCTCAATCTGAGTCTCTAGCGGGCGACTAACCTCCACCGGAGTAAACAGATTGAGGCCCTATGAAGAAAACCTCCACTACCGAATTGAATTCGGTATAGAATAGTGAATTGGCTCCTCGACTAAAGTCACCAATTCACTACCTTCGATTAAGGATACTCTATCAACCTAGGCAGATATTATCATTCTAGGTTAAAGCAGAAACAACAGGAATTTGATCAGGATTCATGCCATTCAATCATTCAAACCTCAATCGAATATAATCAATTCATAGAAACAGTACTTGGGTTCATACAATCAAACCTAACATACAGAACTAGGGTTTCCCACACCCAGATGAATGGGAGAACTACTCCATGGAGAAAGAAGCAAAAGCAGAATCAGACGCGGAAATCATACTGTGAAGATGGATTTCTGCTCCTGGACGTTGAATCGGCACTTCTCCAAGCTCAAGCCAAGCTCCAATGGTGTTGAAGATTAAGCTAGGGCACTTGGAGACTCTTGTTCGTCGCTTTCTCTCTCTAGGAACCGCTCTGTCTCTCCAAAACTCCAATCCCCTCCTTTTGGCTCGGAATAGGCTTTAAAACCAGGATTTCCTGACTCGCACGGCCAGGGTGCACGGCCGTGCATATCACCACTTTGGCCGTGCGGCTCAAAACGCGGCGTATGGTTTAGTTCGATCTTAGGCTTCTCACACGGCCAGGGTGCACGGCCGTGTGGATTTCATGGTTTGCCCGTGCTTGGCCTCGGCAAAAGTCACACGGCCACAATTGTATGTTGCACGGCCGTGCGATTTTCATGGGTTGCCCGTGCGTGCTCTCGCATAATCCCGCACGGCCATCTTGCTCACTTGCACGGCCGTGCGACTCCCTGGCCTGGCCGCGCAGCTTCCTTGAAACCTCGCCATTCGTCCGATCTTCATCCAACCGACCCCAGACTCGCTCCTAAGCCTTCATTCACGTCCTAGGACCTGAAATATCACAACCAAGCACAACCTAGCGTGAAATCGGCCTAAAACAGGAGAATCAATACATCAAACGGTGTAAGAACAGGGGTAAAAACATGTGTAAATAACGGTCTATCAACGGCCAAGGGGTCAAAACCACACGGCCGAGTGAGCATCAGAGTTGCCCGTGTCGGCCACACGGCCTGGCCGAGGTAATCCACACGGCCGTGTGAATTGCACATTTGGCCGTGTGGATTATGACGAGCCTTCACACGGCCAGGGGCTCAAAACCACACGGCCGTGTGAGTTTCAGGCATGGCCGTGTGGACTGCTGGAGCCCCGAATTCAACCTGTTTTCACTCAAAAACGACATTCGACTCTGAAACAACACCTCAAGACTCAAAAAACACAAAAATCAAAAGGAAAAAAGGTAAGAAAATGCAAACCTCGGTGGGGTTGCCTCCCCACAAGCGCTTCTTTACCGTCTTTTAGCTGGACGCCAGTATAGGAACTAAGGGTCCTCGAGCTTGATCAGCAGCTCTGCGCGCTCGACAGCACCTCACAAATACAACTTTAGGAGGTGGCCATTCACCTTGAATGGCTCGGTTTGAGCATTGCTGATCTCCACCGCACCGTGCGGGAAAACTTGGGTGACCGTGAAGGGTCCCGACCACCTCGAACGGAGCTTTCCCGGAAAGAGTTCTAGGCGGGCATTGAAGAGCAGAACACGATCACCTACCTGAAACTCCGTCGTGGAGACGCTTGGTGCGCTCTTTGTAGAGCAGGGTGTTCTCGTAGGCGTTGTAACGCCATTCCTCCAACTTCAGCAGCTGCAACTTACGTTCTGTACCTGCAACACTCAAATCCAGGTTTAGCAGCTTAATGGCCCAGAAGGCCTTGTGCTCTAGCTCTACTGGCAAATGACACGCCTTCCCATAGACAAGCCTATAGGGAGAAGTGCCAATCGGGTTCTTATAGGCCGTCCTATACGCCCAAAGAGCATCATCGAGCTTGGTGGACCAATCCTTGCGAGACTGATCCACCGTCTTTTCAATTATTCGTTTTAGCTCCCGGTTCGTCAGCTCGGCCTGCCCATTTTACTGGGGAAGGTAGGCCACCGACACCTGATGCTTAACGCCATAGCGAGAGAGGAGTTTAGTGAATTGCCCTTGAAAATGGGTTCCTCTATCACTAATGATGGCACGAGGTGTCCCGAACCGGGAGAACAGCTGCTTTAGAAATGAGCAGACCCGTCTTGCATCATTGGTGAGCATGGCTTGAGCTTCTGCCCACCTCGAGACGTAGTCCACTGCAACCAATATGTACAGATTGCCAAAAGATGGAGGGAATGGGCCCATGAAATTGATACCCCAAACATAAAAAATTTCACAAATAACAGAGATATGTTGGGGCATCTCATCCCGCGAAGAAATGTTCCCTGACCTTTGGCAGCGGTCGCACTGTCGGGCGAAGGTGTCTGCATCCTTGAAGAGCGAGGGCCAATAGAAGCCCGACTGTAACACCTTCCGCACCGTGCGGTTTCCTCCATGGTGACCTCCAGTAGGTCCCTCGTGGCATTGAGACAGGATGTCTCCCATCTCGTGCTCTATGACACAGCGCCGGATCACGCCGTCTGCTCCGATTCTGAAGAGGTAAGGATCCTCCCTGAAGTAATGCTTCAGATCGGAGAAGAACTTGCGCTTTGCATGAGTAGCCATCCCCTTGGGTAATTGCTTTCCCACCAGATAATTGGCAAAGTCAGAATACCAAGGGGCCACGCTGTCCACCAGTGTCATCGCCAGCAATCGCTCACCCGGGAAGGAGTCATCAATCTCTTCCACGAAGTTGTCCACCGGAGGGGCTTCCAACCGTGAAAGATGATCTGCAGCAACATTCTCGGCTCCCTTCTTGTCCCGGATCTCTATGTCGAATTCCTGCAGAAGCAGGATCTAGCAGATGAGCCGAGGCTTTGCATCAGCCTTGCTCATCAAGTAGCGAATCACTGAGTGGTCTGTGTAGACCACCACATGGGAGAGCACCAGATATGGTCGGAACTTATCGAAAGCATACACCACAGCGAGGAGCTCCTTCTCAGTGGTGGTGTAATTCTCCTGTGCATCGTTCAAGGTCTTCGACGCGTAGTAGATGGGCTGGAAGTGCTTCCCGCGTCTCTGACCCAGAACAGCTCCGACTGCATAGTCACTCGCATCGCACATTAGCTCAAATGGTAGAGACCAATCAGGAGACACCATGATGGGAGCGTGGGTGAGCTTCTCCTTCAAAGTCTCGAATGCCGCTGTGCACTCAGGAGTGAACTGAAATGGTGCATCCTTCTCCAGCAGCTTGGTCAGAGGCAGGGCAATCTTCGAGAAATCTTTAATGAAGCGCCGGTAGAAGCCTGCATGATCCAGAAAACTGCGAATCCCCTTCACAGAAACAGGAGGAGGTAGCTGACTGATCGTTTCAATCTTCGCACAATCCACCTCAATCCCTTGCTTGGAGATCTTGTGCCCGAGCACAATACCCTCACGAACCATAAAATGGCACTTCTCCCAGCTGAGTGCCAGATTAGTCTCCTCGCACCTCTTCAGAACGAGTTCCAGGTTATGGAGACAATGAGTGAAGGAGTCTCCATACACCGAGAAATCATCCATGAAGACTTCCATGATCTCTCCAACCAGTTGGTCGAAGATCGCCAACATGCATCTCTGGAAGGTCGCCGGTGCATTACACAGCCCAAATGGAATCCTCCGGTATGCAAAGGTACCGAAGGGGCAAGTGAATGAGGTCTTCGCCTGATCCTCCGGTGCAATAGGAATCTGGAAGTAACCAGACATGCCATCCAGGAAGCAATAAAACTCATGGCCAGCCAACCTCTCCAGCATCTGATCAATGAAAGATAAGGGAAAATGATCTTTCCTGGTGGCGTCGTTCAGGCGCCGGTAATCGATGCAGACTCTCCAGTCGGTCACGGTCCGCATCGGGATCAACTCCTTCTTCTCATTCGGGACCACCTGAGTGGGACTGGCCCACTTGCTATCAGATATAGCAAAGATGATCCCTGCATCCATGAGCTTCACAATCTCTGCCCGGACCACTACCTCCAAGTTAGGGGACAATCTCCCCTGTGGCTGCCTGACTGGCTTAACCTCATCCTCCATCAGAATCCTGTGGGAGCAGAAGGATGGGCTAATGCCTCTGATATTGGTGATCTTCCAAGCCATGGCCCGGGCATACTTCTGCAGCAGAGCCACCAGGTTGCTCTTCTGCTCGGGTGTCAGATCCGAGCTGATAATGACCGGGAGCTTATTCCCCTCCCGGAGAAATGTATACTCCATGTGCTCCTCCAGCTGCACATCCCGTGATGCCTGTTCCCCTAGCAAAAGACGACGCTCAAGGAAATCATCAGTACCCGCACTCGTGATGGCAAGTGCGGTTTCAAAATAAGCAACAACATCACAGTAGTCTAAATCATCATGGAGCTGTGGGTGTTTCATATTATCATAAACAGAAAAGGTGATTTGTTCACCCCCAGCTCTAAAATCAGTTTTCCATCATTCACATCAATGAGCGCCTTGGCGGTGGCGAGAAAAGGTCTACCCAGTATCAATGGCACATCAACATCCTCATTTATGTCCAAAATCACAAAATCAACAGGATATGAAAATGGCCCTACTGCGACTATCAAGTCCTCTGCTATACCCCTAGGATGCACAATGGATCTATCAGCAAGTTGAATGCTCATCCTAGTATCACTGGGTTCACCTAGGCCTAGCTTTTTAAACAGTTTATATGGCATGACATTTATGCTAGCGCCTAAATCTGACAAGGACTTCCCTACATGCTAACTACCAATCATGCAAGGGATAGTGAAACTCCCTGGGTCTTTTCGCTTCTCTGGTAGTTTGTTCTGCAGGATGGCAGAACACTCCTCGTTGAGCATCACCGTTGACAGCTCCCCAAGCTTCCTCTTGTTGGTGAGGAGATCCTTCATGAATTTGGCATACTTGGGCATCTTCGATAATGCCTCCACGAAGGGCATGCTTATGTTTACCTGCTTCAGCATTGCCATGAATTTGGCAAACTCAGTCTCCAGTCGGTCCTTGTGCAACCGAGTAGGAAAGGGAAGTTGTGGTACATACTCCTTCACCACTGGTTGCGGTTTACGAGCAGGCACCTTAACCTCCTTCTCCAGTTGGAAGTGCTGAAGCAGGGGTCTCTCTCTCCTGTGCCCGCACGGGTGGATCTGCAGTCATCTTGCCACTCCTGGTAGTGATGGCCTTGAAGTGCTCATTTGGGTCCTGCGGATTAGGGATGGTCTGACCAGGTAGAGTACTAGGAGTCCTCTGAGCTACAGCCTGGGCAACACTCCCAAGCTGAGTCTGTATATCCCGCAGCACAGCCTGTGTGTTTCTCTGACCAGCTTCTAGCTGCAAGAATTTACCTGAAGCTTTCTCCATGAACTGCTCGATGTTATTGAACTTGTTTGCACTGGAGGTGGCCAAAGAACCCACCAAATCTCTCAATTCCGCCATCGGGTCACTCTGTACTGGGGCTGCAGGTGCTGCCCCTGTCTGATGAAATGGTCGCACCTATGACTGAGGTGGAACTGGCCCCTGCCTGAGTGGGTAGAGAGGCTGCTGCGGCTGCTGAAATTGCCCTTGTCTGGGCTGGTAAGGAGGCCTCTGGAAGCCGGGTGGTCCCTGGGGAGCTGGTGGTCTGGGATTTGCCCCACCCCAGGAGAAGTTAGGATGCTGGCGCCACCCCTCGTTATAAGTGTTGCTGTAGGGGTCGAAGAGCCTGGCATTACTGATGAAGTCCACCTGCTCCTGGGGAGTAGACGATTCCCTCATCGCCTGACAGTCCTCCACGGTGTGATGAGAGCTCTCACACCACTGGCAGTGCATCGCCTGCGACTGTCCTGTACCTGCAATCAATCAGAGCGATCGATAGCTGAAACCAGCTTCGATACCACCTGCACCAAATCAGATGACTAGGTGGCCCCAGCATGCACATCCCGCCCTGGTGCTCTTCTCGATCTCTTGGAAGTTACCCAATCATAGCCCTGTTCTGCCATCTCTTCAAAAAGTTTGATTCAGTTATGGCGGTGTTTTGGTGAGTAAATTCCCGCCACAGACCGAGTCAATCAGCTGCTTGTCCTCCGGGAAGAGAGCATGATAGAAGGTTCCCACCTTGAAGGCATCGGTGAAACCATGGTTGGGGCACTTGAGGAAGAGACTGGTGTATCTCTCCCAAGCATCCCGGATGGTCTCATCTTCGTCTTGAGTGAAGTGGGTGATTTGCTTCTGTGGGTCCGCCGTCTTTGACGGAGGATGATAGCGGGTGAGGAACTTGTCCGCCAGGTTGGTGAACGTGGTGATAGAGCTTGGAGGTTGAGTGTCTAGCCACTCCTTGGCCTGGCCCTCCAGAGTAAATGGGAAGTACCTCAACTGGATGGCATCGGCTGGGACCCCATTTATCTTGATTCCATCGATTAGCTCGTGGAATCGCCTCAAATGTGATCGGGGGCACTCCCCCTCCTTGCCACGGAACACCACTGAACCGCGCAACATTGTGATGACCGAGGTGCTCACCACAAAGTTGTTTGCTAGCACATGAGGGTGATGAATGGGTGACCTCATGTCCACGGCTCTGGCGGTCCAGTAGGATCCCACGGTCTGCTCCTCAGGAATGACCACATCATGGTCCTGTGGGTCAGCCATTTCCTCCTCGTCAGTGATCTGCAGCTGTGCTAGCGCCACCTCCGCAGCCAGTCGCGCCTTTAGAGCCCGCTTGAAGTTCCTACAAGTCCGTTCAAGCTCCTGGTCTAATGGTAGTAGTTCTCCAGACTGGCTACGGGTCATGCACTACCTGCACACAACTAGCAAAAGCAACCCGTGAAGGCACACAGGTGGAAGAGAGAAAAATTCAGTAAAGAAAAAGCTAGAGTAACAAATTTTCACGTTTCCCCAATAACCTAGAGGTTTCCCCGGCAACGGCGCCAAAAACTTGACACGGTAAAACACAACACCAAACTGCGACCAAGTGTAATCGTAGTCCGGGAATGCAGTAAAGTAGCAAGTTCTATTATCAACCCGGGGTCTAGATCTACTGCCTACTTCCGTGAATATCTATTATCTAGCAAACTAAGTCGAGTTATTGTTGTTTAAAGTAAAAGCAGTAAAAAGCAGGAAATGGTTCGGTTTTCTGAAGTCATGGAAGAGTCACTCGGGAATGAGTCCCCTAGCTCCTTAGTTAGGTCTCAATTGTAATTAACCTGGGTTGATTTACTGTTGGTTAAACTGCGGAAGATCCGACAGTAGCTTGGAATCTCTTAAGCTGACCAAGCCCTCTCAGTCAAACTACCCGGCAGACGACTAGTCTTCACCGGGATACAAAGCTGAGGCTATGAACACAGAACTCCACTACTGGAATTGGATTCCAGTACAAAGCAGTAGATTGAATAACTCTCGTATAGCCAATCCACTACTACTGAATGATGTAGCTCTAACAACCTAATCAGATTCTATCTATCTCAGGTTGCAGCAGAAATCAAGAAAAGCTAATCAGACTTCAATCAATTCAATGAATCATGCATCATTCGATTATAATCAAGCAGTATAACAATCCCAAGTCATTACAATCAAAATCCCTAACACATGGAACTAGGGTTCTTCATACCCAAGTGAGAGAAAGTTCTACTCCATAGAGAGAGAGGGGAAAACAGGATACAAAGCATCATACTCCTAACAATGCGAAGAATCTGCTCCGGGATGATGATTATCACTCCTATGATGATCTCCAAGCTTAATTTGATGAAACCCAGCTCCAAACCCACTCTTAGGATGAGTTCTTCGCACTTTCTCTCTCTAGGGCTCTGTTTTTGCTCCAAAAAGTCGATTCTCTCACTTGTGGCTCGAAATTGGGTTAAACCCATATTTTCCCGACTCACATGGGCAGGCCACACGGCCGTGTGGCTTACCCAGATGCCCGTGTGGTCTCCAAAACGATGGGTCTCAATTAATTGGGCTTTAGGCTTCCCACACGGCCAGGGACACACGGCCGTGTGGAGTTTCCACCATGCCCGTGTGAGCTCTCGGCACAAACCACACAGCAACAAGGGTGACTTGCACGGCCATGTGGGTTCCAGGAATGCCCGTGTGGCTTCCTCAGCACCTCGCCACGCGTCCGATCTTCGTCCAATCGCCCCCAAACTCGCTCCCAAGCCTCCATTCACGTACTAGGACTTGAAATATCACAAACAAGCACAACCTAGCGTGAAATCGGCCTAAAACACGAGAATCCACATCTCAAACGGTGTAAGAATAGGGCTAAAAACATGTGCAATTAACGGTCTATCAATTTCTTCATCAACGTCGACGGTGGACTAGGGTCGTTGAGGGAGGAGGATTTTGGTACTCTGATTTTCGGCGAGAAGAGGAGGAAGGACAATATTGTACTTTCTTATCAATCATTAAAAATTAAAATGTAGACAAATGAAATGTTGATAAAAAAACAAACGGAATAATTAAACAAAAACCTAATTAGAAATCTCTAGAATTTTAAATCAGGAAATTGGATCCAAATCTCTCCTTTCTCAATCCAAATGACCCCTAGTTGTAGTCAGATTTGTGTTTAGCTTAGTTGTTTTCTTAGTTTTTTCTTCCAATGTACTGGAAAGGTGTGGGTTGTTAGCCTGTGTATTTTTCGACTCTTATGTCGATTAGCCAAGTGAGAGCTTAATTGAAACTGCTAATTACCTGGAACAATTTTCTAATATAATTGAGGCTAATATAATTGGTCCCAAGCTTTTCTCCTGAAATATACAAAGAATTGATTTCATTATTTAGATAATAATAAACGTGTTCCTTTTAGCAAAAAAATTCAAAATTTTAAGTTCAAACAAAATAGGTGAAGGTTGGTTGAGACTTGAGAGTGATAATGGGCGATCCACAAACATTTTGCTCGAAAAATACAAAGGCGAAACGCCCAAAACATCCTTACAGATTATCAACTCAACACAAAGGAGAAAACCAGAAAAAGACTAGCTAACACAGCTCACTATAAGTCGAAATCCTACTGATCTCCTGTTGAAAATCAGCATTGCCACACCCAGACATACTGATCTCCCTGCGCAACATCTCAGCGAGAGCCTTAGGGGAATAAGATTGCTCTCCAAAGCAACGACGACAAATATCCTTCCAAATGAAACACAAATACTAGCTCCAAACTGAGCAGTCAATTAACCCTGCTCTAACTCCTGCACAGATTTGCCAATCATGCTATCCAAGATATCATCCCATGTCCGAGGAAGAGACACTGCTGTCTTAAGAAGTGCTGCAATAAAATCCAAGGTAAAAGAGCATTCACAAAATAAATCCTGTCGAGACTCAACAGCAGCATGACACAGAGGACAAGAATCATCAGTTACCATCCCCCAGTGTCTCAATTTATCACGAGTATCAATTCTATCCAATTGATCAGCCAGACAATAAAACGATTACGTGGTAAAATGAATCGTCCCCAAATCACCCTCCACCAAGGCACCTCAGGATTTTTAAGTCTAATGGAATCCCAGATTAGTGATACAGAAAATACCTTCATTGTTCTTTCAATCCAAGACACACTTCCATCAGTTTCGAGACACATCCTAAACTGAAACCATGACCTGATTTTGAGCAGCTGCTTCTAGATCCAAGACCCAGAAGTAGTGAGTCTGACCTCCCAAATGCAGTGTCCCCTTAACCTATATCTGGTACACCAAGCCACCCAAAAACTTCCTCCCTGAATCAGCAGTAGCCAGATTAGTCTAGCTAAACAAGAAATGTTCCAAGTACTTAGGTCCTTTAGGCCAAGACCTCCTTCCTTTTTTGGTAAAGCAATTGATTCCCAGGCAACCTTGGCCTTGCCAACACCATCACCATGCCATAGGAAGGAACAAATCTTCTGAATACTTTTAAGCACTTTCTTGGGGAGTATAAATATTGCCATCCAGTAATGAACTACTGCATATAAAACTGACTCAACTAACTGGATCTTGCCTGCATAAGATATCTGAGCTCTCCACCCTCTGATCCTTCGGGTTAGCTTGTCAACTAGGACAGCACACTCAGCACTTAACGATTTACCTGAGATCAAAGGCAAGCCCAAGTATCGAACTGGCAGCTTACCCTCCCTGAAACCAGAGATTTGTAGAGCAGTGGCCTTAAACTGATGAGCAAAACCACCAAAAAACACTTCACATTTGTCTAGATTGCATAGTAAACCCGAGAACTGATAAAATGTCTCCAAGACTTTCCTGATTCCATTCAAAGCATGACCTGACCCCTCTGAGAATATCAAGAGGTCATCAGCAAAGGTCAGGTGAGTGAGACGAAGCTATTTGCATTGAGGGTGATAAGGGAAACCACCATTTGCTGCTGCTTTATTTAATAATCCAGACAAGGGTTCCATTGCAATAGTAAAGAGGTAGGGGGAGAGAGAGGATCCCCCTGCCTGACCCCTTTCACAGTACTAAAGAAGCCAAAGAGACTGCAATTGACAGTGATACTAAAGGTGGCTGAACTTAGACAGAGAGAGATCCATTTAATAAAGTCCTCTGGGAATCCCATTAACCTCATCACACTCAGGAGATAACCCCAATGAACAGAGTCAAAAGCCTTTTTAAGGTCAACTTTAATAGCAGCTCTAGATTAAAGCTGACTTCTGTGATAATTCTGAACTACTTCTTGAGCCATTAATATATTCTCTAAGATGATACGCCCCTGAATAAAGGCTGACTGATTTCGACTAATAAGAGCAAGGAGAACATTCTTTAACCTATTTGCTAAGACTTTCGCAATTATCTTGTATAGAACATTTATACAAGCAATAGGTCTAAAGGAAGGTAGCTTATCTGCATTAGGGATTTTTGGAACCAAAGTCAACGAGGCAGAGTTCATACCTCTAGGGAGAATCCCCTCCTGAAAGAAAGTTTGGACCCCTTTTATGATATCAGGTCCAATAAGGCCCCAACTTCTCTGAAAGAACCCTGCTGTCCAGCCATCTGGTCCTGGGGACTTAGTGGGATTCATGTCAAAAAGGGCTTGCCTAATTTCCTCCCCAGATACCAACCTACAGAGCATTCTTTTATATGCATCAGTAAGCTTCTCACTCAAGCACCCCTCAATAAGGTCACAGTCTACAATCACATCTTTATTAATAGTTCCAAACAGATCCTTGTAGAAAAAAATAGCTTCATCAACAATATCTTTCATGTCTGTCAGCTCCTCCTCAGTATGAGATATTATATTCCTGATCTTCTTTCTAGCATTACGAATACAAGCAGCCTTTTGGAAAAACCCCAAGTTGGAATCACCCAGAGTAAGCCAGTTGATACAAGATTTCTCTCGGAAGAAAGCCTCTTCTGCTTTTTGCAACTTCACATATTCACAAGCCAGAAAATGAACTTCTTCAAAAAGCCCTTCAGAAGGAACCTGGAGAGCTTGAATCTGCTTGTTTGTAAGCTCCATCCTTTTCTCTCTAACTCTATTGGAAATGTCCGAGAATTCTGGTTTGTTCAACTTCTTTAGTTCTGTTTTCAGAAGATATAACTTCTGCTTCACACCAAACAAACCCGTTGCCCTCACCTCTTGTCCCCAACATGATTCAAGCATAGATGAGAAAGACTCGTGAGCAAACCACATATCGAAAAATCTGAATGGCTTTGGGTAAGACTTCTCATGGACACAAGGAACAGTCAAAATTCCACAGTGATCAGAGAAATCAGGAGCTAAGAACTCCACCACACAATCAACAAATTTCTCCAATCATTCTACATTAACCATCAATCTATCCAATTTGCGAGCAATAGGATTACCTTGTTGTTGATTGGACCAAGTGAACAAAGGGCCAGAAGCTGTATGATCCACAAGTTCCATTTGCGCTACCCAGTCTCTAAAGGCAAGGATACTTCCCGAGATAGCAACTTCATTAGAGGCTTCTGAAGGGTCAAGAATCGCATTGAAATCTCCACCTACAACCCAAGGAAATCCCTGAACCTTCCACTGATTCAGCTGCTAATACGTTATTTCTCTATTCTTATCATCATTGGAACCATAAACCACTGTCAGGAAAAACTGAGCTCCCTGCTTCATTGAAACCACCATATGCATAAAGTTCTCTTCCTCAGCTAATACTCGCAAATTAACATCATCATTCCACGCAATCCGGATCCTTCCCAACTTGTGATTTGAGTAATTATCCACAAATTGATAATCGACAAACATCCCTCGTATCTCCTCAATCCTCTTTTTGTTTTGCACTCTAGTTTCAAGTAAAGCAAAAATAGAAACTCTACGTACCCTAAGATAATGAAGCATTGCAGTGTGCTTCTAGGGGCCATTGAAGCCCCTTGTGTTTCAGATGAGCAGTGTCATTTACGGGAAGCAACCACCTTAGTGGTTCCCCCTTTACTTTGAAGCCCATCTCTACCCCCTTTTCTTGGAGGGGCCTGCAATACAATATCTCTTTGGCCACATAACAATTTAAATGCATTAGAATGCAACACAGGAGTGGGCAATTTCAGATTAGACTTCGGCTTAGCACCATTAATCACCTTGTTGAATTCTTCTTGAGAGGGCAAAGCACTCGGCGTAACAGGGGTAGAATCTTCCATTACCTGTTTACCTTTATCAACAACAACCCCTTATCCTGAATCCTGTACAATTCCCTTCTCAGGAGCATCCTGCACCACTTGTTCCGTCAGTAGATTCTCTGTAACAGCTACCTCAGACTGTCCTATTTCAAGTATATTGGCTTGCTTACGACGCCAGACCCGTTTAGTAGGAACCCCAGCAGGAGGAAGAGAGCAGTCATGTCCAAACACTCCACAGGCAGCACAACAGCGGGGCAGGCCACAGTACTCAATACCAATGATAAATTCAGACATGTCGTCCGGGGCAATAATGATTTGTCAATTCTAGGCTTAGCAGCACTAACTTCCACACATACACGAACAGTACCCACCCTCTCCCTATGTGCAGTAGAATGATCCATACAGAGAGGCTTACCAATAGAACTTGCAATTCGACCCAATCCTTCCCTCATCGCCAATTCAGCAGGTAACCCAGATAACTTGACCCAAACCGGAACAGCTGAATTGTCGATCTCCAGCGCTCGAATCCCAGGGACCCAGCGTCGAAGACAAATGATCTTCTCACAATAATGCCACGGCCCCCCTTCAAACACCCACCTACAGGTCGCCTCCGACGGAAATTGAAAGAGGACCAGCTTGTCATAAAGGAGCGAAACCTTAACCTCCCCATCCCGACTCCAAATCCAGTTAGCCCAGAATCTCAGAGCCGAAAGTGAAGGCGGAG
This sequence comes from Linum tenue, assembly GCA_946122785.1. NCBI lineage: Eukaryota > Viridiplantae > Streptophyta > Magnoliopsida > Malpighiales > Linaceae > Linum > Linum tenue. The sequence goes on along the minus strand of CAMGYJ010000006.1, from coordinate 57,860,769 downwards.
CGACCAGGAACTAACCCACAAGGCTATGCTCCCATTTCTTCGTACCCTCCTCAACCACCGATTTGGGAATCCGAAGTGATCCGTTGATAAACTCAGGCTCATAGAAATCCAACCTAACCTCTTATGAAACAGGAAACAAGGAAGCCCAAGACCTACCGCAACTAACGGCGCCAGGCGTGACTCCGTCGGCGACGGCGGCCATCGCGACGAACGAAGAAGGTTTCAGAGAATTTCAAAACAGGAGAGAGAAGAAGAGAGAAAGGATTTATATTTATAATTTTGTATATTATAGATACAAATCTATTGAAATTTTAAGAAATTAAACAAAATATAATTTCAACCATCGAAAGTAAACTTACTTAAAATTAACGATACAAATCTATTGAAAATTTAAGAAATTAAACAAAATATAATTTCAACCATCGAAAGTAAACTTACTTAAAATTAGGGGACAACATATTATTGGGTTAAAAGCATGTTTGGTCACTGAGATTACGGAAAACGTTCATGTTTGGTCACTCGAAATACTTAAATCCATTCATTGACACTAGATTTAGTAAAACAGTTCAAGTTTGGTCACTCTCCGTACAACTTCATTAACTTTGTCTGATGTGGCAGTCAACTCATAAAGTTGATCGTTAAATGTATAACGTGGTAATTAAAAAAAATGAAAATCAAAATTTACACCTCATTATCACTACCAATAAAATGAAAAATAAAAATTATTAATTTTAACTCACTAAAACTCACTAACTATCAACTCCACCTCAATCCCACCTCCGTCGCTCCTTCTCCGCCGCATCTACCCACAACCCCAGCCTTTTTCTTCTGCTCCTCCTTTCTCTTCCTCCGCCTCCGTCCTGGCCTCTATTCCCTCTTCTTCTACCCCACCCAGGATTGAGGATTTCTGAAAGCCCGCACAATTCCTCCTTTCACCCGAATGTTATTACCGCTCCCGATCTCACTGCCCTTTGCCCTTTTTTGTGTGTATATATATATATTAAAATTCCCCCTTCCAACCTCTTTTCGGCGATTTCCAAACCACTACGCATAAACAAAAATCGAAATAGAGAGAGAAAATGGCAGCTCTTGACCGCAAGCCGACAACGGTGACGGTAACGGTGGTGGTGTGGCGATGGCGATGGGGACGGAGAGATCAAAACCGCCACTCCACAATTTCAATCTCCGAGCTTGAAGTTGGGTGTTATAAACGCGCTGATTCGGATCGGAAAATTTCCGGAATCGATAAAGCAAGAATACGAAAGCGAGAATCGAAAAACAAAGACACACGATTTACGTGGTTCACTAACACGATGTGTGTTAGCTACGTCCACGGGCGAGAGAGAGCCAGTTTCACTATATCGAGGAGATTACAGATTACAAAGGAGTATGAGAAGTATTTATAGTACTTCTCCATGTGGGTCTAAACCTAATCCAGTCTGGTAAAGGAAACGGTTACAGACCAGGCCCAGAACCCGAACCCAAATAACATTGAGCCCATACACCGTGGACCGGGGGTGTAGCCCCTGATAGTCCGATTACCAGTCGTAGCGGCTGATAGTCCGATTCAAGTCACATCAACAAATCTCCACCTTGACTTGAATCCTCTTCCTCTAAAATCTCTGATGTTTTCTGCTCCTTCTCTCTCTCTCCCGCCATCAATGCCCCGCAGGGCGGAGTCACCCACTAACTCGCTAAAACACAACTCCTAACAATGGCCAAGTGTAACCAATGAAAGGGACTGCAGTATAGTGGCTCAAGTAATAAATATCGAATCCACGGGTCTCTAGAGTTACTATTACTCAACTTCGGTTCATTATCTAGCAAAACAGATTAAGATGAAAGAACTAAAACTACTCTAGCAAACTACAGTTAAAGTTAATCTAATTACAGGTTGGGAACTCACTTAGGTATGATTCCCCCTAGCCACTAGCCAGATTAACGATTGATGATCTCTAACTTGTTTCACTTTCATTCACAATGCGGAGAATCCTTGACTAGACCTTGAGTCTCGACTAAAGGAACAAGGCCCTCTTGAGTCAATTGCCTAGAGGGACGTATCCTTCTCTAGAACAATCGATCAAGGCGTTCTGAACTAGACTCCCTCTATCGAATGAGGTTCTCAATCGATACAAAGCAGTGAATCAACCCTCGACTAAAGCGATCGATCCACTACTATCAATCTATGGTGCTCTATTGACCTAATCAGGTATTCGCTCTCATAGGATCAAAGCAGAATCAATAATCTCGACTAAAGCAGAATTGAATCGTGAAAACATGCATAGATTGAATATGAACTCAAGATTATCAAGTCAAAGTACTCATACAATCATCCAATCAAACAGACATAGCTAGGGTTCCTCAAAACCTAAGTGAAGGGAAGTTACTCCATAGAGAAGAGAGAGACTGCAGTAAGAATCTTCAGATGATCAGTCTTCAAGTCTGGGCTTGTTCCTCGAGCTTCCAAGGCGAAGAAATCCTCCAATTCCACTCCAAGAATGCCCTAAAATCGCCCTCTCTCTCTTTGGTTCGTCCCTTGGTTGTTTGGGATCCAAAACCCAGCTCTCCCCCTCTGTTTTGGCTGAAATCTGCTTAAAAAGGGCATCAGTGGCCAAAGCACGGTCGAGGGCACGGCCGTGCTTTGCCTCAGCCCGCCCGTGTTTTCAGCTCGAGTTGGCCAAACTCAAATCAGCTCTCGGCAGTAAAAGCACGGTCACAGAACACGGCCGTGTTTTGAAGGCCTCCTGCCCGTGTTTTTACTTCTGAACCTGTTCTCCTATATTCAATGCTTCGTTTCTCCCTCGTCCGGACTCCGAATCAGTCGCCGTTTGATCCCAGACGCTCGTAGTCTCGTCCTCTTTCTTTCCATGTCAAACTTGCACGATTCTTTGTCCATTAAGTGAGGTAGAAATCCATTCTTCTTCAGGTCATGCCAGAGTTTCTTCTCCCGAATCGCCAATTGATCTCTGATTGACTTGAAACTTGCGCCTATGCTTCACTTTATGTGCTAGGACCTGAAATGTGACAAAGGAACACAACCTAGCGTAAAATAGGCCAAAGAAGCAATAATGCAAGCTTAAACGATCAAGGAACAAAGGGGAAAACCTGTGCAAATATCGAGTCATCAAATCCCCCCACACTTAACCGTTTGCTTGTCCCCAAGCAAACCTAACTCAAACCAATGCAACTCTCCAGACCTCTATAGAAACAAACAACCTCGATCATAGGTAGAGGATTTCCTAGATCATATAGCAGCTTACGAGGTCAACTGGTCTTCTAAGACGTTCCCTATCTCTCTCAATGCGAGTACAAGACTCAAGCCAGGATCATGAGAAGAAGTAGAAGTAAGACAGTCAGTTCATGGATAAAGGGACTCACACCATTCACAACCAAGGACTCGTTGTACCGGGGTGCTCTTTCATTTCATTTCACCGTTGGAACCCCTTTTTCACTTTCATTTTACTTACTTTTTTTTTTTCATTTTTATTCACTTAGCGGGGGTTCCAACTGCAGTCTTTTGCACGGTCGACCCTTATTAGTCGAGCAAGAGCAATTTCTGTACATCTGGCGCTCGCCAGAGTACTTCTTTTAACTCCTTTTCCTCAACTCGTGTGGAGGGTCAATGAAATTAAGGGGGGTCGGAAGCTCTATCCGTGCCCTTAAAAACACATCCTCGAGTAGGCAAACCGTTCAACGGGTGAAAATTTTACTTGTACTAGAGACAGCTTAGCTTCACCTTGTAGGAGTACCCCACTAAGGATCACTAAAATCTCTTCCAAAACCCGATTTTGTGCAATGAACGGTGCCACACACGTTGGGCTTACCCCATGTTTAAGATTTTTGATGATTTCGACATGGAGGACCAACTGCTTTTCATTTGCCACATGAGCACCCTGTTCGATACACGAGTCCATAACACAATCAAAATAGAGTCACCATTACCACATGAATTCAACGGTCTTAGCTCCACTAATTCACAAAATCAACTGACACAGCAGAGAGCTAGATAGGAAAAATCTTATACTTCAACATCCTCCATAGTGCTACACTACCTCCCTAGGTTGCACGTTACTATAGAGACTGTCAATTCAAAGCATACTGAGCAGGCAATTTGCAAGGAAACACGTACTTGGAGCCCTCAAATTTAAAATTTGGACAGTGGACTAGGCTCCAAGCACACAAACAGCCAAACATTCACCCGCATACATAATCGAACACCCCCCCCACACTTAAGCACGACATTGTCCTCAATGGAGGAAAGATAAGGAGGGTAGAACGAAGTTACCAGATCAAGGGTGAATGATGATGGACGGGGCAGGCGGTGCATTCCAGGAAGAGAGAGTAATCAGAACACAAACACCACACAAAATCTCACAAAGGTTGAGTTATTGACTCTAAAATCAAATAACAAAACTGACTCAACCGAGGATAAATAGAGAAAGAAATGCAAATCGACTGGTTGGGTTGCCTCCCAACAAGCGCTTCTTTCACGTCGTGAGCCGGACGATGGCTCCTAAGTTTCGGTCCATGCTAGAACCTCCTTGAAGTTGAGGTTCTCGTCGATGAGGTGGAGTCTCAAGTCACGAGCATGTGGTGTGGCAGGTGATGAAGGCTCGTGTACTTGATGCAGATGAAGTCTCCACCCTCGAGACCTCTTCTTCTCTTCTCTCGTCTCATTGCCCCAAACCAGATAAGACAGCATCGATTGGCCACCATCGCGTCCACCAAGAGGGACCGATGTCGATGTGGCCTTGGTCTGGCAAAGAGACACTGCAAATGGGTCCTTGCTGAGCAATTCCTCGAAGTTTGGTGGAGATATCACATGTAACTCATGGCCGGTGAAAGCCTCTTCCACCTCAACTTCGTCCTCGGCCTGGACGCCAATTGCTCCTTCAACCTCCCTTCCTTCTTCATGTGGTATCACCCCTGGGAAATGATCAAGAACTCCTCCTGCTTCGCTTTCGTCATCCTCCACAACCTCTTTCTGCACCCTTTCTTGCTCTTCTTCTTCTAGCACGGATTGGAGAGCAAGTTGCCAAGCAATTTCTTTCATGAGATCTTCTTGCATCTCCTCACTCATGCCCACCTCTTCAAAGCGCAGTGTGGGATGTGGGAAAGGGTGGTCGGCTACGACAGGACATTCCTGATCATGATCATCACGGGAGCTCTCCGTGACAACTTCTGTGTGCTCCCTAATGTCCGTGTAGCCTTCTTCTTCCTCCTCCTCTTCTTGTATGGTAGCAGAAGGGTGATCTTGAGCAAGTTGTGCACAAACTTGCTCAACCCACTCTGTTTGCTTCGCTGAGCGTTGAACAGCCTCCTCCATATCACGGAGATATGAGGGATCGGAAGAGGGAAGGGCCTGGATTTGAGGATCCATCCTGGAGCATGTTCTCTCACAGGCTCGAGTAAACTGCTCCAAGAGAAGCCTCAGTTCATAGTTTGGATCTGGCTGTGGAGTGTAGCATGGCTCTGCAGAATGGCCCGTGAAGGCCGCCATGGGTAACTCCAGCGCTGATGGCCCTTCTGGTTGTGGGAGGAAGTCTTCTTGGTAATGAGATTGTCCTTGATATGCCCAGGGGTCAGATTGTTCTCCATAGAAAGGGGGTTGGTACTGGAACCCGAATCCATAGTCTTCTCCTCCTTGATTGCTCCAGGGGGTCTCGGGGTAATACCACTCGGATGGTGGTGGATACCCCCAATGATTGGAGAAGCCATGAGGATCCATGATTCAGATCTGCACCAACAAAAACAAAAACACCCAAGTGAAAAGCAAGGGTGGAAAAGAAAAGAAAAACGCTAAAGTAACAAACTTCTGCCTTTCCTAATAATCTAGAAAGTCCCCGGCAACGGCGCCAAAAACTTAACTCGCTAAAACACAACTCCTAACAATGGCCAAGTGTAACCAATGAAAGGGACTGCAGTATAGTGGCTCAAGTAATAAATATCGAATCCACGGGTCTCTAGAGTTACTATTACTCAGCTTCGGTTCATTATCTAGCAAAACAGATTAAGATGAAAGAACTAAAACTACTCTAGCAAACTACAGTTAAAGTTAATCTAATTACAGGTTGGGAACTCACTTAGGTATGATTCCCCCTAGCCACTAGCCAGATTAACGATTGATGATCTCTAACTTGTTTCACTTTCATTCACAATGCGGAGAATCCTTGACTAGACCTTGAGTCTCGACTAAAGGAACAAGGCCCTCTTGAGTCAATTGCCTAGAGGGACGTATCCTTCTCTAGAACAATCGATCAAGGCGTTCTGAACTAGACTCCCTCTATCGAATGAGGTTCTCAATCGATACAAAGCAGTGAATCAACCCTCGACTAAAGCGATCGATCCACTACTATCAATCTATGGTGCTCTATTGACCTAATCAGGTATTCGCTCTCATAGGATCAAAGCAGAATCAATAATCTCGACTAAAGCAGAATTGAATCGTGAAAACATGCATAGATTGAATATGAACTCAAGATTATCAAGTCAAAGTACTCATACAATCATCCAATCAAACAGACATAGCTAGGGTTCCTCAAAACCTAAGTGAAGGGAAGTTACTCCATAGAGAAGAGAGAGACTGCAGTAAGAATCTTCAGATGATCAGTCTTCAAGTCTGGGCTTGTTCCTCGAGCTTCCAAGGCGAAGAAATCCTCCAATTCCACTCCAAGAATGCCCTAAAATCGCCCTCTCTCTCTTTGGTTCGTCCCTTGGGTGTTTGGGATCCAAAACCCAGCTCTCCCCCTCTGTTTTGGCTGAAATCTGCTTAAAAAGGGCATCAGTGGCCAAAGCACGGTCGAGGGCACGGCCGTGCTTTGCCTCAGCCCGCCCGTGTTTTCAGCTCGAGTTGGCCAAACTCAAATCAGCTCTCGGCAGTAAAAGCACGGTCACAGAACACGGCCGTGTTTTGAAGGCCTCCTGCCCGTGTTTTTACTTCCGAACCTGTTCTCCTATATTCAATGCTTCGTTTCTCCCTCGTCCGGACTCCGAATCAGTCGCCGTTTGATCCCAGACGCTAGTAGTCTCGTCCTCTTTCTTTCCATGTCAAACTTGCACGATTATTTGTCCATTAAGTGAGGTAGAAATCCATTCTTCTTCAGGTCATGCCAGAGTTTCTTCTCCCGAATCGCCAATTGATCTCTGATTGACTTGAAACTTGCGCCTATGCTTCACTTTATGTGCTAGGACCTGAAATGTGACAAAGGAACACAACCTAGCGTAAAATAGGCCAAAGAAGCAATAATGCAAGCTTAAACGATCAAGGAACAAAGGGGAAAACCTGTGCAAATATCGAGTCATCACCCACTCAAGACATTCAGCAAGTCCAAATAGTGTTGGAACTTGCCATGTGGAACCGGCTTCGTGAACATATCAGCAGGATTATCCGCGTTGCCAACTTTCTTCACCTTAATCCTCTTCTCTATCCTCAAGAAATGATACCTCACGTCGATGTGCTTAGTCCTCTCATGGTGGACTTGATCCTTGGCCAAGCATATTGCACTCAAACTATCGCAATACACCATTGTCTAATCATGATGTAGACCCAGATCACCAACCAGTCCCTTCAACCATATTCCCTCCTTAGCAGCTTCTGTCAACGCCATATACTCTGCCTCAGTAGTATACAATGTCACCGCCGACTGCAAAGTTTCCTTCCAGCTCACTACAGAACTCCCAAGAGTGAATACATAACCGGTCATCGATCTCCTCGTGTCAACATCTCCAGCATAGTCCGAGTCAGAATACCCAGACACCAAGCACTCTGTATCACTTCCGAAGCTAATCCCCACATCAGGTGTACCCTTAAGGTACCGGAAGATCCTCTTCACAGCCTGCCAATGCTCCTTCCCAGGTTGTATCATAAACCTGCTGACAACACTAACAACATGTGCAAGATCAGGTCTAGTGCATACCATAGCGTACATCAAGCTACCTACTGCACTAGCATATGGGACTCTCGACATGTACTCCTTCTCAGCCTCTGACTGCGGTGCATAAGTTGAGGATATATGAACATTTGAACCACTAGGAGTATTTAAGGGCTTTGCTGAAGACATGCCAAACCTCGACAGTATCTTCTGGATGTAGCTCTTCTGTGACAAGAAAAACTTCTTCTTCGACCTGTCCCTGTAAATCTCCATACCCAAGATCTTCTGAGCAGCTCCCAAATCATTCATCTCAAACTCAGCACTGAGAAGCCCCTTTAACTTCTGGGTATCAGACTTTGACCTTGCAGCTATGAGCATATCATCCACATACAGAACTAGATATATCATCAAACAATCCTCTGCCTTGCTGTGATATACACAACAATCATATGGACTTCTGTTGTAGCCCAGCTCAAGTATGTAACTGTCAAATCTCTTGTACCACTATCTCGGAGATTGCTTAAGTCCATACAAGGACTTCTTCATCTTACAAACATAGTCTTCTTTTCCCGGAACCTCGAATCCTTCTGGCTGAGTCATGTAAATTTCTTCCTCCAACTCACCATGCAGGAAAGCTGTCTTCACGTCTAGCTGCTCGAGCTCCAAGTCATAATGTGCCACTGTTGCTAGTAGCACTCTGATCGAAGTATGTCTGACCACTGGTGAGAAAATCTCATTGTAGTCAACTCCTTCCCTCTACGAGAAGCCTCGTGCAACCACCCGAGCTTTAAATTTCATGCCCTCTTTAGAAGTGATTCATTCCTTCTTCTTGTAGATCCACTTGTTTGTCACAATCTTCCTTCCCTGTGGTCGTTTGACTAGCTCCCAAGTCTGATTCCTGTCATGGGATTCCATCTCATCTCCCATTGCGGCAAGCCACTGATCAGCTTCACCACTTGAAACTGCTTCTCTATAGGACTTGGCTCTCCTGCATCCACTTCTTCAGCAACCTGAAATGAATACGCCACCATGTCCTCGAAGCCATACCTCAGTGGAGGTACTCCTATAGTCGCTCTCTTCGGTCTACCGGAAGCAATAGACTGTTGAGCTCGTGCACTGGACTCTAAAGTTTCTCGCTCTGCAGAGACATCCTCATCATGTTGATCTTCTCCACCTTGGTGCTCAAACTCACTCTCTTTGAGAGTTTGCAGCTCCACCTGTTTATCAACATTCCTGTTACCTTCAACAACAGTAACCTTCAACATGGGGTTAAACATAGACTTCTCATCAAATATCATATTTCTACTGAGTATAACTCGATGCTCAGAAGGTGACCAGACTCGAAATCCCTTAACTCCATCTCTGTAACCCACAAATACACCCTTCTTTACCCTTGGGTTCAGTTTACCCTCATCCACATGATAATAAACAGGACACCCAAAAACTTTCAGTGAAGAGTAATCAGCAGGTTTACCATACCACACCTCATAAGGAGTCTTCAACTCGATACCTATGTGAGGTCCACGGTTGATCAGGAAGCATGCCATGTTCACTGCTTCTGCCCAGAATCTTCTCTCTAGTCCAGCATTAGAGAGCATGCACCATGCTCTCTCCAACAATGTCTGGTTCATACTTTCTGCAATGCCATTCTGCTGGGGTGTATCTCTCACGGTCTGATGACAGGCAATGGTTCATAGCCTGATTTCCAGCCGCGGCACTGATACCACTTGTTATAAATGCGCTGCTACGGATCGGGAAATCGCCGGAATCGATAAAGCAAGAATACGAAAGCGAGAACCGAAAAACACAGACACACGATTTACGTGGTTCACTAACACGATGTGTGTTAGCTACGTCCACGGGCGAGAGAGAGCCAGTTTCACTATATCGAGGAGATTACAGATTACAGAGGAGTATGAGAAGTATTTATAGTACTTTTCCATTTGGGTCTAAACCTAATCCAATTTGGCAAAGGAAACGGTTACAGACCAGGCCCAGAACCCGAACCCAAATAACATTGAGCCCATACACCGTGGGCCAGGGGCGTTGCTCCTCCGTCGAATTTCACCGCCAGCTCCAGGGATTACGACGCAAGGCATCACCAATTCAAGAAGTCCAAGCCGAGAGGGAAAGAGAGGAGGAGCAGAAGAAAAAGGTTGGGGCTGTGGGTCCATGCAGCAGAGAAGGAGCGACGGAGGTGGGAGTGAGGTGGAGTTAATAATTTGTGTGCTTTAGCGAATTAAAATGAATATTTTTATTTTTCATTTTAGTGGTAGTGATAATGAGGTAGAAATTTTGATTTTGATTCTTTTTTAATGGCCATGTCATATATTTAACGGTCAACTTTGAGAGTTGACAGTCACATCAGACAAAGTTAACGGAGTTGGACGGAGAGTGGCCAAACTTGAATTGTTCTACTAAATCTAGTGACTATGAATTGATTTAAATATTTCGAGTGACCAAACATGAGCGTTTTTCGTAATCTCAGTGACCAAACATGCAATTAACCACATATTATTACACAAATTTGATCTTACATACGATATTGTATTTTCGGAAAGAACTAAACATTGCTACTTTGGAGTCAAAAATTAGCCGCCGGTCATCAAACTTCTACGCATATATACGACCTTCCCAGCAAAAGGACACCAATAAGGTCACCAAGACAATACAGGCCACACAGTTACGTTGAATCTAGCAACTTGAATTGAAGGTTGGCAGGCTATTTTGAGGGATCCACCCCCGCAGAGTTGTTCAAGAAATTGATCGATGTAGCTTAGCTTTTTGTTGTATGGTTTTGTTTTGCTCCACTCACTTTTTTTTTCATTATGCATTCACCTTATAATTATTATTTTAAGTAGGCGAATTATGTGAAAACGATGTTAATCGTTACTTGTAGTATGATAGAAAAAAAATACATAAATTTATACAAAAATCATTTCAGATTTACTTTAATTTGAATGTTTAGGATTTACGAATTTAGGGTTACAATTTGGGGGTTTGGGTTGAGATTCAAGATGGAAGGTTAAGGAGTAAGGGTAATGGATTGATTAGTAGTGATTCTATGTTATATCATCATATTAAACTAATGCTACTAATTTACGTTCAAATTCGATCTATTATGGTTCATAAAGGCTAGAGTATATCTTGCATACGCTATACGCCTGCGTTAAAACTTATTACTTGTACTTCAATAATTTCGATGAATCAGAACCGTTGATTTTCATTTTAAGATTAAATGAATCTTATGGTTTGGGTTAGAGAATTAAGGAATATGGTTCACCCATTAAAGGTTAGAGTATAGGAATCATGTCTCAAACTCCGATTAATTTATGGTTTAAGTAACAAAACTTGACGGGCATACAGTAAAGTAAGCATACACTTGTCGTACGCTAGTCTAAGCAATATACATATAAGTAGTGTATTTTAATTTCTTATTGGTTGTTGCATTTGAGTCATAAATGATTTATTTATTTGGTTTTGTTGACTATATAGGTTGCTGAATTGTTACATAGATAGGGGGTTGTTGAATTGTTTGATTAGTATAAGAAAGTCTCTGTCTGTTATTTTCTTTATAATATCAGAACTTTTTCGATAAGCAATAATGGTGCATCTAATTTATTGGGTTTATTTTGATGAATGATAATGGTTAATTATTATTTTATTTAAATTAATTTCAGTAAATATTATTTAGAGAATAAAGACATGAATTTTAATATATAATGGTTAGAGTATAATACCGTGTCTCAAACTCCGATCAATTTAATATCTAGATAAAAACAATTTTACTCAACATATGTTGTACTCCAAATTTACGATGAATACAGTAGAACTCCCTGGTAATGGATACATGCAGACTAATGATACAACCTTGGCGTACTCCATAATGGGGAGAATGGGGAGAAACAAAGTTCTTTTTTTCTTTTCCCACTTTTTCTGAATAAAAACACTGCTGCAGCGTTGAAGCAGCCAATTAAGCAAAGGCAAGAAAAATAGTAACATGCCTTTAATTCATTATTGTCGTGAATTGACTTTTCCCTTGTCGCCGACGGAGAATGGTGGTCGATTGAGACAGTAAAGCCGCCCCTAGATGAATGGATGGAGCTTAACAACGAAGAAGGCATGCATGGTTCAGACACTTGAACACCAGCCCGGCCTATAAGTATCGTCGTGCCCATGCAACAATCCCTCATTCATACACAGCAATATTACTTCATAATACCCACAACATAACAGTTTCATACTCTACAACGTCAGTTCAAGTTCTAAGCACAAAATATAGAGAAAACATCGATCATGAAGGTTGGAAGTTTGCAGTTGGTCGTTGCGGTGCTGGCTTTGGCCACTGCACTGACCGTGGCCTACGATCCAGCCATCCTCCAGGATTTCTGCGTTGCCGTCAAGGACCGAACCTCTCCTGGTATATATTATGAATCCCCTTTAATTTTCCCCATCTCACCATTTTCTCACATTTCGTTATATAACTCATCACGTATTGATTCTTTCAACAGATTCTGTGTTTGTGAACGGGATAGCATGCAAGAACCCATCCCTGGCAACAATCGACGACTTCACCCACTCGGGCCTGAACGTGCCCCGTGACACCAACAACAAAATCGGCGCCAATCTGACGGTCGTCGACACGACCGTGATCCCAGGAATCAACACCCTGGGGATCAACCTCGTCCGGATCGACCTCGCGGCCAACGGCGGGCTCAACCCTCCCCACGAGCACCCTCGGGCCTCCGAGATCCTGATCGTGGTGGAGGGCACGCTGTACGCCGGGTTCGTGGCGACGAACCCGGAGCACAGGCTCTTCGCTAAGGTTCTGGGTCCTGGGGACGTGATTGTGTTCCCCGTGGGGCTTATTCACTTCCAGTACAATATTGGCAAGACGCCAGGGCTGGCCTTTGCGGCGCTGGGAAGCCAGAACCCTGGGATCATGAGTATTGGGAATGCGATGTTTGGGGCTCAGCCGCCGATTATGGGTGAGATGCTGGCCAAGGCTTTCCAGTTGGATAAGAAGGTTGTGGCTGGCCTCCAAAGCAAGACTTGGATTAATCCTGAAGGGGACAACTGAATTGAGATTTGATGGGTATGGGTGAGCTGTGTTACTGGCTTGGGAGAAGGGAGAATAAGGCGGAAGGAAATGTCCTCACTATTTGATTTCAGTTTAGTTTGTTGTTGTGCATGCACTTTGAATTCGATGTTTTGAATAATAATGACAATAAAGTTCCCATGGGTATTTCGTTTTGGGTTAATACCTTGTTATGGCTTGAACTATGACCATGTAATCAACTTTGGCCAGTGGTTTGAGAAATTAACATCCTGGCCCGAACTATGCAGCATATAGACAAAATTGGCCTGGAGCGTGGTTTGACCGTTTATTTGGACGGTCAACACCGTTGACCGTTAGTCAACTGTCCAGGTCACTGCCATGTCAGCATAAAAAAAATTATAATTTTATTTTTCTTTTTATTTCATTTACAAAATTGAATAATTAAAAAAAAAACACAAAAACAAAAACTTTTGGCCCACCCATCCCCACCTTATTCCCTCAACTTCTTTCCTTTTTGATCAGACCCAAACAAACCCTATCTTCCATCTTCTTCCTCCTTCTTCCCCGACGAGCCGTCGCCTCCATTCTCTCCGACTTCAAATGCAGCGGATCAGGTGATGAGTTACAGTTTGGAGGTGGCGAGAACTGGTGAAAGAAAACCCAGTTTCCCCTTTGAAACCAAAGAACATAACTTTGTGAGGGGAATCGATGGATTCTTTTACCTTGATTTCTCTGAAAGGGATGAGCAAGCTCTTCTCGAGCTTGGAGTCGAGACCCAGCAGCCTAGCTGCTAGCTTGAAGTTTCTGTTGGTTGCTGCTAATGCATTCATGGTTCCCTCTTTTGTTCTGATCAAAGCCCAGAGAATACGAGAGATCAAAAGGGAGGGGGATAAAGGATCGGCACACGAAGGTGGATGGGCGGAGGATCTGTATGCCGGCGGCCTGCGCGGCTAGGGTTTTCCAATTCACGAGGGAATTGGGGCACAAATCGGACGGGGAGACAATCGAGTGGCTGCTGCAGCAGGCGGAGCCAGCGATTATCGCGGCGACGGGTTCGGGTACAATCCCGACCAATTTCTCCACGCTGAATGTCTCGCTGAGGAGCGGCGGCGGATCTAGCCTCTCGGCGCCTCCGTCGAAATCGGCGCTGCCGCACTCGTTTCACGGAGCGCTTGCTCTGGCGGCCGCGCAGCAGCAGCATTACGAGGAAGGGTTTGCCGCCGCGCACCCGACGCTTCTAGGGTTCCACCACCAGCACCAACACCAGCATATGTTGTCGGCGGATCAAATTGGGGAAGCTCTGCCCAGCGCCAGCGGCGGAGAAAGCGGAGGAAGGGCGGATTCGGGGGAGAATTACAGGAAGAGGTTTAGGGAGGATTTGTTCAAGGATGAGAATCATCAGCAGCAAGAAGGCGGAGAGAGTAGCGGCGGCGGCGCAGAGGGAGGAGACGGCAGGGGATCTCCGAATAAAATCCCCAAACAACAGCAGGAAGCAGGGCCAGCGTCATCGCCGTCAGCCTCTTCTCCGCTACTCCGTCCATCCAACAGCAGGAAACAAGAGATAGGGTTTGTTTGGGTTTGATTGAAAAGGAAAGAAGGTGAGGGGATAAGGTGCGGATGGGTGGGCCAAAAGTTTTTGTTTTTTTAATTATTCAATTTTGTAAATGAAATAAAAAGAAAAAAGAAATTATAATTTTTTTATGCTGACATGGCAGTGACCTGGACAGTTGACTAATGGTCAACGGTGTTGACCGTCCAAACAAACGGTCAAACCACGCTCCAGGCCAATTTTGTCTATATGCTGCATAGTTCGGACCAGGATGTTAATTTCTCAAACCACTGGCCAAAGTTGATTACATGGTCATAGTTCAGGCCATAACAAGGTATTAACCCTTTCGTTTTCGAAGGATACTTAATTATTAGTGATTTTTTTTCTTTTATAATGGTGAACTCTTTTATTAATTAAAAGGAATTGAGTCCTACCAAAAAAAAAAAAAGGAATTGAGAAAATCGAAAGGACAAAAGACAAAAGAAAGGGTACAAGACCCAGAAGCCGGGATCAAAGGGATCCGAACAAAGGCTGGGGGATAAGTATCCAGGTCACGGCAGAGAAGTTCAGCAGAGACTCCCCAAACCCACCAAACAAACTGCCAATTCTAAGAGTGGAAGGGAAGCTTATAAATTGAATTGACCATCACAGCAGACCCATTTGCCCAGCCAAGAGACTCAGAAGTAAACTTCCTCTGTATGCTCTGCTTCTACTGAAAATCCAAACTTGTTGTTAGGTGTAATTACCAACTTCTTCAGCAGCAAACTCCCTCTGTGATTCAAATTGATTGCCCATTTCAGTTTTGGTTGCACGCTTGTTTCACATAAACGCCTTCTTGCACATGCCACCCAATCCTCTGCAATCTTTCTTTCCACTTTGTTTGATACCATAAGCCACTTTTCTATCATATTCGCGATTTTATATGCAACTATGTTCTCTGTCGATGATGAGCCTTCAAATATTCTTTTCTTTCTCTCTGCCAAATACCCCAACAGACGGCATGGAGTATTGAATTTGTGCACCACTCTTTTGGGTTATCCTGTTTTCGCCTCGGCCATGATTGGATTGCCTCTGTTATGTCGTTTGGAACTATCCCAATGCACACGAGCGGTCGAAGTAGATTCCAAATTGTTGATGCAAAGCTGCAGGTGATGCAGATGAGAGTCGCGTCCTCCTCATTAGCAGCACATAGGACGCATCTGCTCGAAAGGTTCCATCCTCTCTTCTTCGGGGTTTAGACCGATCGAACCGAATTATAATTCGGTGCAAATGCCTACTCCCACAACAGGTGCAACAAAAAAAGACACATGTTTTAGTTGCAATCGCAAAATGTTTGGTAGTCAACTGATACGGGTAGATTTGGATAGCTCCCTTTTCTTGGCGGGAGTAGACCAGGTTTCTCCTTTTTTGGCGAGAATGGCCAGGGGTTTCTTGTTTTCTGAAATTGCTTACCGTTATTTATTACGTTCTCAACTTAAATACACAAAAACTTAAAATGAAAAGTCATATCTAAGTGGAACTAATCCCACGTCTACCTAAGCTAACCAACTAACCATAAGATGCTAAACTCACTTCCCCTATTATGCAAACACTCCTAAAGACTCTAACAAACAGAGGACTCTAACAATCCTACTTACCCATTAACACCACTAACTAGAATTATCAATAAGTGCAAATCCCTACAACGACAAGCTTGCTACACGGCTTAAGGCCTAGTGCCTCTGTGAACTGGGCTACTCCTCATCGTTATGATAGGTGTTGGGCTACGATACTCGAACTGAATGATTTATGGGCTCATCACTACCAACCCCTGAAAACGGCCTTGTCCTCAAGCCCGAGCTTAATGAAGCGATCATCGACAACGGAGGCCAACCCGCAAATAGTGTCATTGATGAAATGCTCCAACAACCGATTCTAATCTTGACCGACGCTAACTTCCGTGAAGCATAAGAATACGAACGCATCAAGCAACGGATCGTTGTTCAGTAAGTAGATACGTAAGTCGATAAGCTCAGGAGGGGGTGCTCTTGATACGTGTCCATCCTTGAACCGTAACAGTCAATTGGTCTGACCCATAAGTCGACCCAGATGGCTGATCCTGCCCATCCATCACCTCCTTCAGCTCGTTCAACCCTTTGTTGCTCGTTCATCCGCTCTCTGAATTGTACCATTCGCCTAATCACAACGTTTTTCCCAACCAGCGCTTTCGCTTGTATGTCTTGTTGTCAAAGTCTTTGTCAAGGTAGCAAAAATCAAAAGCACAGGCCATGGCTTCTTTCATCACCGATGACTCCAGCCTCCCTTGTCGAAGTATATTATTGTCTCCCATCTCTGCGGTTGTAGCTCCGTCTCGACCCTTCTTTCTTCTTTTCCACCAATAAAGGAAGTCACCATCAACACCAAACATTCCTAGAGAAGTCTCACGTTTCTTCCTAAATCTCCAAGGGTTTATTTGACCCAATATTCTTCTGCCTCTATTGTAAATAACACAATTGGTGGTTATTCTGATACCCAGTGATAGGACGTACCCATTTATTTGTCGTGGACGACCCTTAACCAACAAAGTTTGCAGCTTTCCCACATGAAGATGCTTTACGTCGAGGCTTGGTGAAAAAGGAGCGGTTATGGCTGCTGGTTCAAGTGGTGATTCCAGCTCAATGACAATCGATGGCAGGTCTGCTGTGTGCACAGGGGACGCGATCGGCGAACTCACTAAGTTTTCAATCTGCGGCGGCAGTGGAGCAATGTCAACAGCAACAATAGCGGTAGGCATCGACAGTAGTGGAGCGATGACCAGTGGTGCAACGGGGCTTGGTTGTGTGTGATCTTTGCGGCTTCCATGGAGGTGAGGGTTTTGAATTGCAGCGGCAGTGGTTGGGAGACACTAGTCGGCGCGACAAGAGGAAACGACGACAATGACAACGGCTGTACAGGCTTTGCGCCAACAGCATCTTCTTCCTCGTCCTCTACAAACTCGACTAGAGCTTCAGCTTGCAACGATGGCGGTGCGGGTGCTATAGGTGGGATGGCGATCTCCGCCTTTTCCATGGCGGCCAGGGTCTCAACTCGCAGC
Source organism: Linum tenue (assembly GCA_946122785.1). NCBI lineage: Eukaryota > Viridiplantae > Streptophyta > Magnoliopsida > Malpighiales > Linaceae > Linum > Linum tenue. The sequence goes on along the minus strand of CAMGYJ010000006.1, from coordinate 57,843,217 downwards.
GGCGTTGGTGTTGATGCTGGCATGTGTTTGTCATTTCTTGAGGACAGAGAAGAGGATTAAGGTGAAGAAGGTTGGCACCGCGGATAATCCTGCTGATATGTTCACGAAGCCGGTTCCACATGGCAAGTTCCAACACTGCTTGGACTTGCTGAATGTCTTGAGTGGGTGACTCCGCCCTACGGGGCATTGATGGCGGGAGAGAGAGAAGGAGCAGAGTACATCAGCAATTTCAGAGGAAGAGGATTCAAGTCAAGGTGGAGATTTGTTGATGTGACTTGAATCGGACTATCAGCCGCTACGACTGGTAATCGGGGCCTGGTTTGTAACCGTTTCCTTTGCTAGATTGGATTAGGTTTAGACCCACATGGAGAAGTACTATAAATACTTCTCATACTCCTCTGTAATCTGTAATCTCCTTGATATAGTGAAACTGGCTCTCTCTCGCCCGTGGACGTAGCTAACACACATCGTGTTAGTGAACCACGTAAATCGTGTGTCTGTGTTTTTTCGATTCTCGCTTTCGTATTATTGCTTTGTCGATTCCAGCGATTTCCCGATCCGTAGCAGCGCGTTTATAACAAGTGGTATCAGAGCCTGGTTCGGTTCGGGGCGGTGGACGTCAGTTTGGTGGACCCTCATTCTGTGGCCTCGGGATTTGCGATTCGCGTCTGTTTGGTGGATCCACGAGAGATCCACGTTTGGGCTTTGGCGAATCAAAGAGAGTTTCACATTTGGGAAGCAGATCAAAGAGAGTTCTGCGTCTGGTAAAGTCCTTGTACCGAGAAGCCCATCGATACGAGGCGTCTGGCGGATCAAGATAATCGCTGAGGAGAGGACACGAAGTTCGTGGTCCTTGTCTTGAGAGGAGGATTGTTATGATACAATCCAAGTACCACATCGAAAATACAAGGGAATGAATCCTTGTATATAAGTGTCCACCTAGCCCAATTAGTACGAGGCCTTTTGGGGAGGACACCCAAGAATAAAAACCGTGCGGGCTTGGCCCAAAGCGGACAATATCGTACTAATTGAGCACCCCGGTTTGACAAGTGGTATCAGAGCCGCGGCTGGAAATCAGGCTAGGGTTTTCGATTCAGAAGAATGACGTCGGTGAACATGAAGATCGAAAAGTTCACGGGGAAGAACAGCTTCGCTATATGGCAGATCAAGATGCAGGCATTATTAAAACAGCAAGGGCTGTGGGGGCCGCTGTCTGCGAAACAGAAGAAGGCAGCGGTCGATGACGATGAGTGGAATACCCTGGAGGAGAAGGCCCACTCGACTATCATGCTATCGTTGTCTGATGACGTCATCATTGAAGTCGCTGATGAGAAGACTGTCGCGGGCTTGTGGTTAAAGTTGGAGAGTCTGTATATGACGAAGTCCTTAACCAACAAGCTGCATCTCAAACAACGGTTGTTTAGCTTGAGGATGCAAGAAGGTACGCCTTTGAGGGAACATCTCGAACAGCTTAACTCTATTTTGCTGGATCTGCGTAATATAGATGTTCAAGTTGATGACGAGGATGCTGCCCTAATCCTGCTGGTTTCTTTGCCGAGTTCATATGAGAATTTCGTTGATTCTTTTATTGCTGGTAAAGAAAGCGTGTCGTTGGAGGATGTCAGGTCTGCTCTTCATACGAGAGAGATCAGACATAAGGCGTCCGGATCTGGTACAGTTGGTGAGGCATCGGGTTTGGCTGTTACAGGTGGAAAGGGAAAGAAGAAATCTGGAAAAGGGAATTCGAGCAAGAATTCCAAGGGTCCCGGTCCACAGCTAGGTGATGCTTGTCACAACTGTAAGGAAGTGGGGCATTGGAAGTACAACTGTCCCAAGAGAAGAGGGCAACAGAAGAAACAAGGTTCAGTTGCCGTGGCAGAAGTGGACAACAGTTCTGAAGACGATCTCGCCTTGGCTGTAGATGAGAAGGCACATCATGGGGATGTGTGGTTTCTGGATACTGCAGCCTCATACCATATGTCTCCGAACAGGGATTGCTTCACAACCTATGAGCAGATAGATGGTGGTAACGTGGTCATGGCTAATGGAGCTGTCTGCAAGGTTGTTGGAATCGGGTCCATAAAGGTTCGGACACATGATGGTTCGTTCTGTACCGTGAATGATGTCAGGCATGTTCCACGAATGACAAAGAACCTGATATCCTTGAGTCTACTCGACAGCAAGGTTTTCAGCTTCAAAGGAAAAGGTGGAGTTGTGTATGTCTGCAAAGGTTCAAGGAAGGTGCTGAAGGGCGTGAAGCGTGAGACCTTGTATGCATTACAAGGGTCTGTGTTGTCTGGTTTTGCTGCAGTTGCATCGTCTCAGGTTCATCAGGAAGATATGACCACTCTCTGGCACATGAGACTGGGGCATATGAGTGAACGGGGGATGCAAGTTCTGTCGAAGAGGGATCTTCTTTGCGGGCACAAGGTGCAGGATTTGGAATTCTGCGAGCATTGTGTGTTTGGGAAGCTACATCGCAGCAAGTTTCCCAAGAAGGGTATCCACCGGACGAAGGGGATACTGGATTACCTCCACTCCGATTGTTGGGGTCCTTCACGAGTTGAATCCATTGGAGGCCGCAGGTATTTTCTGTCTATTATTGATGATTATTCGAGATTTACTTGGATTTTCATGATGAAGCAGAAAAGTGAGGCTTTCACGAAGTTCAAGCAGTGAAAGACATTGGTGGAGAATCAGACCGGGAAGAAGATCAAGAAGCTGCGAACGGACAATGGTCTGGAGTTCTGCAGTTCTGAGTTCAACGAATTCTGCAAGGATGAAGGGATTGCCCGTTATCGGACTGTTAGAGGTACACCCTAGCAGAATGGCGTTGCAGAAAGGATGAACCAGACATTGTTGGAGAGAGCACGGTGCATGCTCTCTAATGATGGACTAGAGAGAAGATTCTGGGCAAAAGCAGTAAACATGGCGTGCTTCCTGATCAACCGTGGACCTCACACAGGTATCGAGTTGAAGACTCCTTATGAGGTGTGGTATGGTAAGCCTGCTGATAACTCTTCACTGAAAGTTTTTGGGTGTCCTGCTTATTATCATGTGGATGAGGGTAAACTGAACTCAAGGGCAAAGAAGGGTGTATTTGTGGGTTACGGAGATGGAGTTAAGGGATTTCGAGTCTGGTCACCTTCTGAGCATGGAGTTATACTTAGTAGAAATGTGATATTTGATGAGAAGTCTATGTTTAACCCCATGTTGAAGGTTACTGTTGCTGAAGGTAGCAGGAATGTTGATAAGCAGGTGGAGCTGCAAACTCTCAATGAGAGTGAGTTTGAGCACCAAGGTGGAGAAGATCAACATGATGAGGATGTCTCTGCAGAGCCAGAAACTTCAGAGTCCAGTGCACGAGCTAAACAGTCTATTGCTTCCGGTAGACAGAAGAGAGCGGCTGCAGGAGTACCTCCACAGAGGTATGGCTTCGAGGACATGGTGGCGTATTCATTTCAGGTTGTTGAGGAAGTGGATGCAGGAGAGCCACAGTCCTATAGAGAAGCAGTTTCGGGTGGTGAAGCTGATCAGTGGCTTGCCGCAATGGGAGATGAGATGGAATCCCATGACAGGAATCAGACTTGGGAGCTAGTTAAACGACCACATGGAAGGAAGATTGTGACAAACAAGTGGATCTACAAGAAGAAGGAAGGAATCACTTCTAAAGAGGGCATGAAATTTAAAGCTCGGGTGGTTGCACGAGGCTTCTCGCAGAGGGAAGGAGTTGACTACAATGAGATTTTCTCACTAGTGCTCAGACATACTTCGATCAGAGTGCTACTAGCAATAGTGGCACATTATGACTTGGAGCTCGAGCAGCTAGACGTGAAGACAACTTTCCTACATGGAGAGTTGGAGGAAGAAATTTACATGACTCAGCCAGAAGGATTCGAGGTTCCGGGAAAAGAAGACTATGTTTGTAAGCTGAAGAAGTCCTTGTATGGACTTAAGCAATCTCCGAGGCAGTGGTACAAGAGATTTGACAGTTACATGCTTGAGCTGGGCTACAACAGAAGTCCATATGATTGTTGTGTATATCACAGCAAGGCAGAGGATGGTTCGATGATATATCTAGTTCTGTATGTGGATGATATGCTCATAGCTGCGAGGTCGAAGTCTGATATTCAGATGTTAAAGGGGCTTCTCAGTGCTGAGTTTGAGATGAAGGATTTGGGAGCTGCTCAGAAGATCTTGGGTATGGAGATTTACATGGACAGTTCGAAGAAGAAGCTTTTCTTGTCACAGAAGAGCTACATCCAGAAGATACTGTCGAGGTTTGGCATGTCTTCAGCAAAGCCCTTAAATACTCCTAGTGCTTCAAATGTTCATCTATCCTCAGCTTATGCACCGCAGTCAGAGGCTGAGAAGGAGTACATGTCGAGAGTCCCATATGCTAGTGCAGTAGGTAGCTTGATGTACGGTATGGTATGCACTAGACCTGATCTTGCACATGCTGTTAATGTTGTCAGCAGGTTTATGATACAACCTAGAAAGGAGCATTGGCAGGCTGTGAAGAGGATCTTTCGGTACCTTAAGGGTACACCTGATGTGGGGATTAGCTTCGGAAGTGATGCAGAGTGCTTGGTGTCTGGGTATTCTGACTCGGACTATGCTGGAGATGTTGACACGAGGAGATCGATGACCGGTTATGTATTCACTCTTGGGAGTTCTGTAGTGAGCTAGAAGGCAACTTTGCAGTCGGCGGTGACATTGTCGACTACTGAGGCAGAGTATATGGCGTTGACAGAAGCTGCTAAGGAGGGAATATGGTTGAAGGGACTGGTTGGTGATCTGGGTCTACATCATGATCAGGCAGTGGTGTATTGCGACATTTTGAGTGCAATATGCTTAGCCAAGGAACAAGTCCATCATGAGAGGACTAAGCACATCGACGTGAGGTATCATTTCTTGAGGACAAAGAAGAGGATTGAGGTGAAGAAGGTTGGCACCGCGGATAATCCTGCTGATATGTTCACGAAGCCGGTTCCACATGGCAAGTTCCAACACTGCTTGGACTTGCTGAATGTCTTGAGTGGGTGACTCCGCCCTACGGGGCATTGATGGCGGGAGAGAGAGAAGGAGCAGAGTACATCAGAGATTTCAGAGGAAGAGGATTCAAGTCAAGGTGGAGATTTGTTGATGTGACTTGAATCGGACTATCAACCGCTACGACTGATAATCGGGGCCTGGTCTGTAACCGTTTCCTTTGCTAGATTGGATTAGGTTTAGACCCACATGGAGAAGTACTATAAATACTTCTCATACTCCTCTGTAATCTGTAATCTCCTTGATATAGTGAAACTGGCTCTCTCTCGCCCGTGGACGTAGCTAACACACATTGTGTTAGTGAACCACGTAAATCGTGTGTCTGTGTTTTTTCGATTCTCGCTTTCGTATTCTTGCTTTGTCGATTCCAGCGATTTCCCGATCCGTAGCAGCGCGTTTATAACATAGCGGTGTTGGGCTACGACACTCGAACTGAATGATTTATGGGCTCATCAAATGATACGTGATGGATGGGATGAATGAATGGATCCCTTTTCTTGGCGGGAGTAGACCAGGTTTCTCCTTTCTTGGCGAGAATGGCCAGGGGTTTCTTGTTTTCTGAAATTGCTTACCGTTATTTATTACGTTCTCAACTTAAATACACAAAAACTTAAAATGAAAAGTCCTATCTAAGTGGAATTAATCCCACGTCTACCTAAGCTAACCAACTAACCATAAGATGCTAAACTCACTCCCCCTATTATGCAAAAACACTCCTAAAGACTCTAACAAACAGAAGACTCTAACAACCCTACTTACCCATTAACACTACTAACTAGAAGTATCAATAAGTGCAAATCCCTACAACGACAAGATTGCTACACGGCTTAAGGCCTAGTGCCTCTGTGAACTGGGCTACTCCTCATCGTTATGATAGCGGTGTTGGGCTACGACACTCGAACTAATTGATTTATGGGCTCATCATCAACATAACCAGAAAGCAATACTTAAGTGACATACGATACATTTAAACTTACTCTTGTTGATTGATATCTGTGTTCAACTTGGACCAATACCTAATTAGGGATTCTTAACGCGGGTGCAATATTAAACTTAAATTAGTTATGAAGCTTGCTTTTAGAGGTAACTATTTTGTATCCAAATCAACCAACTCCATCCAATTCATCAACTAAAATATCAATTAATCCACTTCATTTAAATTTAATTCAAATTTAATTGTATTAGTAGATTCATGAATATTTGAAAAATTACAATTTAGTATCCATTCTTTTATATTATATATTTTAGTACCCAAATTTTAATTTTTAATATAAAATTCATTAGAAAACTAAATTTTGGCAGCTAAATTATTATTATTATGTTTTAGTATCTAAATTTTTTAAAATTTAATATTGTTTCAATGTTTAGATGTCACTTGAATCGACAATGATCTAATTCAGCATGATCTGCTATCTCTATGTAATTCTACTCCATGTACTCTCTGTTTTCTTGGCTTCACTGCCTCCATATGATTAAAAAAATTGAATTAAGGGTGTGTTTTCTTGGGGGTTGTCAGATTCACAACCACCTTTGTGGCCATCGGATACGTTCTCTCTCCTGTCTTTTTCTTCTTTTTTTAAATTAATGGTTAAGATTAAACCAAGGGCAAATTCGGAATGAAAAACTTACCACATGAGATCCTTTCCATTTTCCATATAAATACTTTTTATTACAAAAAAAAAAAAAAGACCCTCCCCCATTCTCCTGCGTCTCCCTCCTCTTCCCCTCTCACATATCTCTAACAAAAAAACCCTAGCCGTCAAGAGCTCCACCACCGTCGCCGCCTCTGCCTCCCCTGCCGCCGTGCCGCTGTCCTCCCCTCGCGCCCCGCCCCGCCGCTGTCCTCCCCGTGCCGCTGTCCTCCCCTCCCTCTTCCTCTCCCGTGCCCACCGTTCACAGCCTGCTGTCCCCGCCATCATGATCGAGATCTACGCCGCCGCCTGGCTCCGCGACGTGCAGATCGGCTCCGTCCGCGTTCTCATCAGCAACGTCCAGATCGACGTCCAGATCGTCTCTACACCAAGCTCTCTGCCTCCGGCGTCGGCTTCAACGACCTCCTCGACGCCAAGGCCACCGCCGGGGGTGCGAAGAATCTCGATGAGAAGACCGCCAATGCTAGTGGTACCAATTCCTATTGGTACGATACCACTACTCACTGGTACGTACCAGTGGCTCCCCTACCACTACTCACTGGTACCACTATCATCTGGTACCACTATCATCTAATACCACTATTATCTGTTTTTTATGTTATTCTCTACTGGTACCGCTACCAATGCTAGTGGTAGCGCTACCAGTGCTAGTAGCGTTGTGTTATTCTCTACTGGTAGCGTTGTACTGGTAGCGTACCACTAGTATTGGTACATTTTTTACTGGTACCTCTAGTACTGGTACATTTTTTAACGTACTGGTAGCGTACCACTAGCACTGGTATATTAATTACCAGTAGACTAATAGATTGGTACACTTTTTAACGCATTGGTACATTTTTTCAGGTTGCCGGAGAGAATTCGCCGGAGAAAAAGTTTGTCAGTCGATACGGAGTGGCTGCTGGAGAAAGGAAGAGAGAGAGAGAGAGATAGATAGAGATATTAATGTATAAGATTTAAATTTCAGAAAAAAATTGTATTTAATATGGGTATTAAATTCCCAATATAATTAATACAAAAAAGGTAATTAATATATTCATTTTTTTCATACCCAAAATATCCTTGGTTGTGAATCTGACAACCTCCAAGGGGGTTGTCACCGTACCCTGTCCCGTGTTTGAATAGAATCATTTGGATTTGGTGTATGAGATTTGGATTTCTAAATGTCAAATCATGTGTTTGGATATTAATTACATTTGGTATTTGGATTTGTGTTTGGCTTCACTGCCTCCATATTAATTACATTTGGTATTTGGATTTGTGCCAAATTCATGGGTGATTTTCAAATACATTTCTAGTGCATTATTTGTCACCTTCAAATACATTTCAACAACTAGTGATTTGAAATACTTACTAACAAAAGATTGGACCTATTTGTAAAAATATTAAAATTTAGGTACTATAGTGTGAGGCAAAACATATAAAGGTACTAAAACGAATTTTTACCATAAAAATTTCTGGAGCTTTGTTGTAAAATTTTAAAGGTTAGGTACTAAATTATAAGAAAAAATAAATTTAGGTACCAAATTGTAATTTACCAAAATTTGTAGTAAGGGATCACCAGAAAATTCAAAATTCAAATTAAAGATCATGAAATTTAAAATACAAACAAAATACAAATGAGTACCCAAACAACGAATTTGAATTACATGTATTTCAAATGCATGCATTTTAAAAACATGTATTTTAAATATCTAACATTTGAAATACACTTATCCAAACGCCTACTAAAGTGATTTACGTGTATTGATGTTCATTCATCCCTCTCGTCGGAAGACATTACAGGGTAATGCATGTATGTCAAAAGGATCAGGAAGAGTTGAGTCGTGAACTTGTACGAATATTGAGTAATGCATCTCACATTTCCCCTCATAGGGGCAAGAAACTCATAATGTATTTGATTCATGCATGGCCCAAATTTATGGTAAGTAACTGTTGCCTGTTGGTAATCATACAAAGCCCACTATATAACGTCGATATCTCGCTTCCTTTCCTTTATCCCCATCATCATTATCCCCTCGTTGCAAAACTCAAGTATAGCGTGCAATCCTTCCCTCCACTCAAAACATGACAACCATGGCTGCTTCTCTACTAGCCCTAATAATAACAATCATCATCTGCTGCAACGTAACCGCGGCAGCGCCTGATCAACCCGGCGGCGGATTCAGCGTACAGTTGATCCACCGTGACTCCGCGAGTTCCCCCTTGTACAATCCTAACGAAACGCCAACTCAACGACTCGGAAACGCTCTCAAGCGCTCCATCAGCCGTCTCCACCGTTTCGCTCCTAAGCTGACATCATCACTGCCCTACTCTGACGTCACTGCTAGCAATGGCGAATACCTGATGAACATCTCTATCGGAACGCCGCCGTTTCCCATCCTGGCGGTCGCTGACACGGGCAGCGACGTCGTTTGGACTCAGTGCAAGCCTTGCTCCAGCTGTTACGACCAGGACGCACCAATCTTCGACCCGGCCGCGTCTAGCTCCTACAAAACGGTGCCGTGCTCGTCCAACGCTTGCTCTTCCCTGCAGGCCGAAGGAGCCTATTGCTCCTCCACCGACGCCGTTTGTCATTACAAGGTCGGATACGGAGACCGATCCCACACGTACGGTGACCTGGCTCTCGACACTTTGACCATGGGCTCCACCGCCGGTCGTGACGTGGCATTCCCCAAGACTCTCATTGGCTGCGGCCACGACAATGCTGGCACGTTCAACCGCAACGGGTCCGGTTTGGTGGGACTCGGACGCGGGTCGGCTTCTCTGGTGACCCAGCTCGGCTCTTCTATTGGCGGGAAGTTCTCCTATTGTCTGGTCCCATTCGGCTCGGATAATGGATTGACCAGCAGCATGAACTTTGGTCAAAATGCCGTCGTTTCGGGTGCCGTATCGACTCCGTTGTTCTCCCATGTGTCACAGCCGACTTTCTACTTCCTTAAACTGGAAGCCGTGATCGTTGGAAAGGAGAGGTTGGCATTTGGAGGATCTTCTGTCGTCGATGGTGAACAAGGGAACATCATTATCGATTCCGGGACGACGGTTACTCTCGTTCCTTCCGATTTCTTCGCGCAGCTGTCGGATGCGGTGGACAGCCAAGTCGTCGGCGGGGAGAAAGCGAGGGACCCACAAGACTTCTTGAGCCTTTGCTACGTGGCGGACTACTCCCGTCTCCAAGTCCCTCCGATCACGTTTAATTTTCAGGGCGCTGACGTGGAGCTGACTCGTGACAACGCTTTCGTTCAGGTCAGCGATACGGTGACGTGTCTGGCTTTCTACGGGAGCGACGATGCTTCCATTTACGGCAACGTGGCGCAGCAGAACTTCCTCATTGGCTACGACCTTCAGAAGGGGACTGTGTCATTCAAGCCAACTGATTGCGCAACGAACTGATCATTATTGAATTATTTTATAATTAATTAAATTTGCAATTTACAATCATTTTCTGTACTGATCGATCGGATGGTTTACTTTTAATTGTTGGGGATTTGTCATGAACTATTTTACTTTTCAATTATCATGGTGGCGGATTGATAAATCTTCTCCTTTTTTCTACACCAAAGCAATTTGATTAACTACATAAATTAAAGGATTATCATGGATCATGCATAAGTTAAATAGCTATTATACCAAGCACTGCATGGACATATAGGTGTTTGGTTCTTGGTTTAGTTTACATGATGAAAACAACTTTATATTCATGAATGCGGTCACAGCCCGTGATGCACATCAACAGACTGTAATGAGAGGTTTTGAAGGAGGGAAATAAAAGGAATTTATCCTGATTAATTATCAATGCATCATTTCTACTTCCAAACGATAACTCCTACTACTTGAATCCCTTAACTCTGCGTTTTGGTTCTGTTGTACCAAGTGGCAACCTCACAAATCTCAAAGCTGGCAATTGGATCGGATTCATGGATTGGATTGGTGGATCCATGGATTAAATGGATTGGATCCAATAGATTGCTGGATTCATGGATTGTATCAAATGGATTGGTGAATTGATCCATGAATCCAAATGACATCCAAAGCTTGGACCAAAATGTAAAATTTGAAAAGTTTTGGTACTAAAATGTCATAATGAAAATTTTTAGGTACCAAAATGTAATTTTCCAATGATATTTTTCGTATAAAATATAAATTTTAGGTACCAAAATGTAAAATATAGGTACCAAATCGTAATTTGCCATTTGGATCCATAGATTGATCCATGAATCCACCAATCCAATTGGATTTGGATCAAATGGATTGGATTAGGTGGATAATTTTGTGGATGGATTGGATTGGATTCATGGATTTGGATCCTAATTGCCACCTCTACTCAAAGCACTTGACTGCTGAAGTGAAAGGAGGTTCATCATTGCATTCTATCACCAAAGCATCTCCCAACCCAGGATAATTATGGCAGATACCACGATACTCACCCAGATGTTCGTGTCACTGCATTTAATGTCGTCATAGGCAGTTAAGGAGTCGTTTGGATTCGAGATTCTAATAACGAGGAATTTTGGTTAAAATCTCTCGTTTAAAATACCAGAGAATTTGTATGTAGGATTTAATTAAAATAACTCGTTTGGATTGTGGCCCAAAATTTTAAAGTTAATTCAAAATTACATTACTGTCCTCCTCTTATACCCTTTCTTCGGCCAAAGAAAGAACCTTCGCTGATGCGGAAGAACAATGTGCCCAAACAAGAACCTTGCTTCTTCCCCTTCGTTCTTCTCCGGGCAAAATCAAGCCGCAGCAAGCCACTAATGTAAACGGACCTGCACCTGGACCCGCTCTCTCACTCCCATCTTCTTCCTAAGCCCTGAAACTGGACAATGTCGTCACTCCAGATCTCCAAAATTGATTTATCCCTATTCATGCCCTTCTCTCTCCCATCCATCCGTGATTGACTCCACCACCATTCACCACCACAATCGTCCCCTTCACTTCGATCTGATCGATGGCATAGCTAATAGAGAATTGAACTATTAGTAGCGGTGGATCAGAGAAGAAGTGGAAGCAAGAGCTGAAATGACGGATCTGCAGGATTTTCCCAATAATAGCACCCTTTAAAAAAAATTACAAAAATTGCACCCAGCCCACACAAATTCCAAAAATAGCACTTTTCTTTCGAAACTTCACCTTCAAGTTGCGTTTTATGTAGAAACCGCACAACGAGGGAGCGGTCCTCGCTAGGGCATCCCCAAAACCGCACGCTGACGAGGCGGTCTTCATTCCCGACCCGGCAGTCCCCAGCACCTTTGGATTATACGACGATCCAACGCCCAACCGCACGCCACCGGAGCATCCGTGTCAGCGATCGAAGACCGTGCTCTTGGGGAACGGTTTGCGCCTAGGACTCCGTGAACCGCTCCCTCCAAGTGCGGTTTTGGTAAGGGAAAAATTATGAAATCGCCCCTAGAGGGTGCGGTCTGAAGACTATAAATACCCCCTCCCCCTCTTCATTTTTTCACACCACAACCCATTCTTCTCTCTCTCTCTCTCTCTAAAATTATCTCTCTATCCATCCGCCTCTCCTCCCAAAAGTCTAGGAAATAGTGGTCTGTTGGTTGCGGTTAAGTCTGATCTGCCATCAGAAAACATTTCTTTGGCTTTTCCTTCAAACCCCGCCGAATCTCTATCCGACTTTCGGAAAAAAATGGACGAGTGGTTCCAAGAAGAGGGAGTTTATTATGATGAATTTCAAGCGGTACGTACTCATTTTACCAAAATTTTGTTGTTGTTATAACCTTTTTAATTAATCTATGTACTAACCTTGTTGTTATTCTCTTGTAGGTTGGGGACGACGTGGATATATACAACCAACGGTATTATGTTGATCAAGGACCTAGTCATCCAACCGTGTTGTACAACCAACCCAACCATCGTTCAAGGGATGTTTCGAACGATCACGAGGTACATACAATTCTTCATCATTTATCTTTTTTTATTTTATTAACGTACTTAGTGGCATATAAAATAAATTTGATCATTTTTAATCGTATTGGTTGTTTTCAATAATTTAATCGAATACATAGTGCCACTTACTTAGACTCTTTATAAAGACATGCATGTCTAAGGAAATGTGATTTTAAGCGATTATCATGATCCTCCCATTCCCTGGAAAAATCGGGTTTTAAGCGATCCTCAGATCCCCCCACCTTCTGTCAAAAAGGTTGTGTTTCCAAGAAGATGTATACCTCTTCTAAGAGTCTAACGAGTGTTGCATTGTATTCGATTAAATTATTTAAAACAAACAATACGATTTATGTGTATGTGTACAAAATTAATTTTATTAATTTCAAATATTTGAATATGTATCTCTTTAAATTATTATTCATTTAAAATGTGATTTTCTGAAAATGTGTACAAGTAACGTCAGTACACATTTGATGGAGGTCTTCAAGCATAGGTCTGGTAGCGACCTTTATTTTTTGAAAATTGCCACCGACGTAGGTGACCCCCTTTCCAGTCTCTTCCGTGTAACCATTTCACCGTAACCAAAGCGTGAACTTTTGGAATGTTCACAAATCACAATAAAAAGTAATACAAAATAAACTTACGAGTTCACATTAATCGCAAAAATAATAAAAAAGTAGGGTGCTACAACAGAAAATTGAAGAAGAAGAAGAAGAAGAAGAAGAAGAAGAAGAAGAAGAAGGAGAGGTGTGAAGAGAAGAGGTTTTCCGGGGACTGCCTTTTATAGGAAAAATCATCACTGAAAACCGCAGGGGGAGGGGGCGGTTTTCATCTGCCATGCAACCCCACGTCTGTCAACCTGCATGGCCAATATGCTGGATGTCAGGAAAATGGGGACGACACACAAACCGCAGGGGGCTGCGATTTGTCTGTGGAGCAAGGGCGAAACCGCTGCTTGAGGCTACGGTTTGTGTTGGAGAAACAGAACCGCAGCCCCAACATGCGGTTCAGATAGGTCATCCTACGAACCGCATGGCCAAGCTGCGGTTTTGGCCCATAAAAGAAAATCGCTCCCTCAGGATGAGGTTTCCATGTAAACCGCACGGCCGAGGTGCGATTTTGAAAGAAAGGTGCTATTCTTGGAATTTGTGTGGGCTGGGTGCTATTTTGTAAAAAAAAATTAAATGGTGCTGGAAAAATTCACGGATCTGCTCGATTCCCAGAAATCGCAACCTTCGCCCAGATGACCGAAGGTTACGAGAGTTGAAAGGAGCGAAGGTTTTGGGAAGGGACAACGGGATGGGATATTACAGCAATTGGATTCGGCGATTGGAAAGAAACAAAGTGGAGGAGATGTTGGACTCGCCGGAGGAAGATACGCGAGAGAGATGGACGAATCGGAAAGGGAAGGGATAGTTACGGAAAAGAATTAAAAATAAAAAGAGGGATTGTGAAATAGCCGATGGTCATTAGCTATTTCAAAAACCTACATTTAAGAGATTTTAAAATTCCTAATCATGAAAACCCTCATCTATTCAAACAAGATATTGTTTCAAAATCCTGCATAATGAGAGATTGTTTTAAAATTCCTCTCCAATCCCTCACTACATTCCCTGATCCAAACGACCCCTAAAGGAATATTAAACATTCGTAAGACGCCTGACGTAACATTAAATCTTCTCTTTGTTGGTCTTCTGGATTTAAGTACAATACTCTACCATTTATTGAGCTCAACTACTCCACAATTACTACACACTCTCTCTCTACTTTCCCTGCTAACTTTAGCATCGGAGAGTGTCCGAGGCATACGGCTGCATACCTCTTTTGCAGGTTAAAGGACGCTTTCCTCTATCCACTTCGGGCGTGTTCGTGAGTCCCAAACCGCCTAATGTAGATTAGGCTCAAACAATTGGTATCCACCATGGGGCCCACAACCAAGCTTTGAAGGAATACGAGATGGAAGAAAGCTCAAGAAACCCGGTGAAAGGAATTGTAGGCGACCAAAGTATCAGAAGAATGGACCCCATTTTGGGAGACGAAATTGAGCCGGAGGAGCGCATTAGAAATCACGATTAATGTATATCAGGAATGCAAGACAACATAAACCAAATACTGGCACTAGTAAAGGGCCAGAAGACTCTGCCAGAAAGCTCAGGATCGCGGAAGCAAAAGGATAAGCTCAAGGGAATACTTATCTCTGATAGCCCTGTTCGGGCAAAAGGTGAAGAAACAGACGGTGAGAAAGCCGAGAAACTCAACCTCAACTTCTTGGAAGACCATTTGAAGTCCTCATACAGGCGAAAAAAAGGGCCAAGCGTGCTGCAGAATCCTCGGTGAAACACATGTTAAAGACCTTGATCCCGCCAAACTTCTCATCCCTTGGTCTCCCCACATACAGTGGAACCTCGGACCCAACGGATCACTTAAGCTCCTTCATACTAAAGATGCAACTCGTCAACCAAACTAACTTCGATATGTGCATGGAATTCCTGATGATCTTCAGCAGTCATTGCAGGACATGGTACACAAGTTTGCCTGACAAAATAATTGAAAACTTCGAGCAATTCACAACACTGTTCTCCGTAAAATTCTCCTCACTAAGACGAAGAAAACTCACTATTTCAGCGCTTATCCATTGTCGAGAACGAGAGGAAGAAACACTATCTGACTTTTATGATCGATGGAATGCTATCAAAGGAGAAACCAGAGGAATACCGCCTAGTGTAGCGGCGGAAACTTGAGGATGTCGGCTCATAGTCACAAGCTGAAGGGTGCTCTGGTAAAATCTGCCCACAACTCCACAAGGCGCACTCGCACAACTTCAAGAATTTCCCGTTTACCCAACAACAGAGAGAGGACCAGGTCGCCAAGGCAAAATCTACCCCTTCCACCGCACAATCCTCTACAATACAAGCAACCTCACATGGAAGAAGATAAAATAGAAGTCACCACCATCATAGGAGGACGTAAACGCCCCAGAATGAAAGGAGAAATATTGCTAGCCCAGTGCTTGAGTGTTCATCAGAAAGAGCAAGCATAAATCTCTTTCACCTCACAAGAGCTAGCTGGAGAAGATAGCGTCGAGGAACCTCTTATCAGTCAAACTTTAGTGGATAACGGGAGCTCGGTATACATATTGTTCTATTCTGTCCTAAAGAGTAAGAAGAAAAGTGTCCAAGATCTAATGCCTTCCACCACAAGCCTAGTCAAATTTTCAGGATCAATAGTTTGCGTCCCGGATTCCATTACCTTGAAAGTGACCATTGGGAAGCAGGATTCGCTAAGACACGCATGATGGATTTCCATGTAGCCAACTGTGCTGCAACTTACAATGATATCCTCGGCGTCGGATTCTTATCGATCTTCAATGAAGTACCATCCACGTGTCACCAGCTACTGTAGTTCTTGACTAGCGGAACTGTTAGGCATGTAAAAGGTAACTCCCAACTAAATAAGGAATGTTATCAGACAATCATCGAGATCCTCGAGGTCGTCCTAGATTATACAAGGGGAAACACACCCCCGCCCTGAAATGCTAGAGGGTGATGTGGCAACACCACTAAAGGAAGACGATCCAGAGAAGAAGGTGTGTTTATCGTCACACCTTACAAAAGACCAGGCAAGAAAGATCATGAGCCTCCTAAGAGAATACAATGATTTGTTCGCATGTGGGCCGGAAGACATGCCAGGCGTCCCAAGAGAACTAGCAGAGCACAAGTTATCGATTAAGGAACGGGCGAGACCTGTACAACAAAGAAGGTGCAACATCTCGGTAGAAAATCAAATGGCATAGACAAATTCTACTATACATTGAGGAGGATTAAAACTAATAGATTCATTAAGTAAGACCAAACAAACATACAGCTACATTTGAAAGAGTTTGTTAATTCATAGTTGCTAGAGGGCTCATACGGGAAGGCAGTAGGCGGACAATAGGAGTGCAAGAAATGTGTATGTTTGGAATGACAAGTGGGTTCTTGACGTAGGGGGAAGATACAAGGGCACCAATGGTTTTTCAATTGATAAACCTTAAATCAATATTTTAGGCAAAGTGCTAGTGTAGACTTAGAGATTTTAGTCTGCCGTTTAATACTCATAATGAAAATTTTGGGTTCCACTAACCTGATGAGACTCAATTAACAATGATTCCCTCAATCAACTTTACTGATTCGACATAGAGGTTTGACACTCT
Source organism: Linum tenue (assembly GCA_946122785.1). Taxonomy (NCBI): domain Eukaryota; kingdom Viridiplantae; phylum Streptophyta; class Magnoliopsida; order Malpighiales; family Linaceae; genus Linum; species Linum tenue. The sequence continues at coordinate 57,826,414 of CAMGYJ010000006.1, read as the reverse complement.
CAATGATGAAAATTTATGAAATTTGACCCATGAAAATATACAAAAGCTCTTTGAACCAAAAGATTAACAACAAATCCTAAGAATCCACTCCCAAGTTCTCTTAAAGAAGATAATATAGTATGGACACTTACAAAGCACGTCATATACACGGTTAAATCGGATACCTACTCTGCATTAAAATGAAGGCAAAATTGATTATGATGTTATGTATAGTTCTAATTTTTGGAAATTGGCCTTCCCTTTGTTGTTGTAGAAGCAAAACCATTCAACTTTCCTCCAACAAACTTCAATTCACCAGCAAGCTTAACAACACAAACACAATTAATTTCAAATTCTCAACAATTAAGAAAACATATCCTTTGAGTTATGGGCCAACAATTGGACGAATATGCAAGCTCTCGAGATCTTCCTGGCCCTCCAAAGCCTTGCAATCACATGATACATGTAAATAAGTCCTACATGTATCCATGAGGTTAGATCACCAAAAAAGGATTTATGTGCTTAAAACAGAGTATGGGATTCAATGCGGTAACGATAGTGGTGTCTCTTTGTTACCTCCTCCGATATTAATGCCTTCTTGTCGGGAGGCGGACTTCGATGGATGTCAGTAATTCGGCCGCGACTAACCATCTTTCTACGGGAATGGCGACAGATCTATGGTTAGCTTCTTGAGGAATGCTAAAGGGTTGAGCTGCTAAGTGGGATTGTCCTCTCTTTTTCAGGAGCAATGGTTCCCTATAATTGTTAAGCAGTTTAACTCACGAACGAGGTAAAGAGACAGACGGAAGTAATGTGGTTTCCTTAAAATTACAAGACTAATCCACGAAGGACATATAATTCTTCAAGATGCAACTTTCACTCTCATACTTGTTAGTTTCCAGCTACTATAGATCTTAATCTATATACACGTGAACCCTAAGTGTAACTAGCATGGGATGGATGACACTAATCATCTAATACATGGGCTTTAGACATTAATAAATAGGCTAATACACACTAGGTAATTTACCCGGAACCAAAACCAACCATCAATTAACACTCTCCTCATACTGATGTCGATTGAAGAGCATCAGTTTTTTTGCCAGTTTGCCAAAAACCAATACTGACTGGTGGTAAGAGCTTTCGTCAATATTTTTGAAACCTGATCTTCTATTCGTGTGTAATGTGGGGTCACTATACCATCCCTTAGTAGATCACACACATAATGAACATGTACCTCTATATGTTTTCTATTATCATGCATGACTGGAATGACTGCATCCTTTCCAACTCGGAAACGACATCTGACATGGCATGATATTATGCCTCGATGCCTTTGATACCTTGTCTTGCTCCTTACACCTCCAAGATATAAAAGCAGCCCCAAACTGAATGCACCATCCTGTAGTTGATTGACGTGTATTAATGCATCATGGATAGTATGCATTTGAGAAGGCTCGTAAAGTTGCAGCACTTGTGGAAGGGAACATCGTACCCACATCTCTCTTTTCCTAGAAGTACCACATAATTTGATGTACAGCAACAAAGTGATCTACACATGGAGCTTACATAAATTGACTAACCAGTTGTACGACATATGAGATGTCTGGTTGAGTAGCTGATAAGTTGATTAAACTCCCAACCATACTTCTATAAAGTGAGTCGTCCTTGAGCCTCCTCTAGAGTCACGACTTACCTTCAAATTTCATTGCAGTAGATACTAGATTACAATCCTCCATTTTATGGTCACCAAGAAAGTCTGAGATATACTTACGCTGACTCATCATAATGTCTCTCGAATTACAAGTTACTTCCAAACCCATAAACTTACCCAGATCCTTGATATTAAAAGCCTCACTAAGACCAGCTTTTAAACTCTGAACGCTGATAAGATGTGTACCTAAATCACCATACCATTGACATACAATAATAGAATTACCAGACCACCAGAAGAAACCTTCTTTAAGAGGGAACGGTAGTTCTGGCACTTTTGAAAACCAAGATCACGCAAACTAGCTTGGAATTTATCGAACCAAACTCGCGGTGCCTGCTTAAGCCCGTAGAGAGACCGATGTAGACACACCTATCATGGAGTACCAACTCTGTAGCCAGGAGGACGTTCCATGTAAATCACTTCTTCAATATCACCATTGAGAAAAAAACATTCTTTACATCCATATGTAATAATGGCAACTCTGTTGTCGAACGACAGCTAATAACGCCCAAATCGTAGACATCTTGGAAATAGGAGCAAATGTTTCATCATAATCCACCCCATACTTATGTGTGTATCCGAGAGCCTCTAACGAGGCTTTATAGCGATCCACAGCCCCATCCGGCTTCATCTTGATAGTAAAGACCTATCAAAATCTGAATCTTATTCACCTATTAAACTGAAGAAAACATACATATTAACAATAGAATACAAAAAACCTAAAGAAACTATCTTAAACACTTAAATAATTAATACAACTCCTAAAAAATAAATAAAACCAACTCAAATACTTAATTAAATACACATGCGAATAACAACACCAACAATAATGTCCCAAAAGCCTTATATGTATAAGAGAAATAGATTTTTTGCTTACCGGGAGCAATAATTGTGAAGGTTATTAGGATAGCCACATGTGTTTTTATAAGGGTGATTGATGATACTCAAGGGTTTTATGCACCAACTGGTTGATGGCGTTGATCAAACATACGACCTTGTGTGTGCCAAATAAACAACCCCCACCAGTTGCGTGATAGCCACATGTTATGAGACACAAAATTTTTGGAATGGCATATAGAACTCTCGTAGGAAATAGAACAAAAAATGAATTAATACATATCTAGGGATAGAAAATGCCAAAATCTTTCTCCTTTCCTCCCTGGTTCACCTAGCTTCCTTCCCTTTCCTACCCAATATATGACAAATTCTCCTATAAGTGCGCTACGAAAAATTCCTAGATAAACACCAAAAATGTAAATAAAATCTTACTGAACGACTACTAATAATAGTTATTACGAATATCCCAAATATTAGACCTAATTAATATAAGTAGTAAGAATATATGAGCCCATAAATTGTCGAATTATCACGATAGCTCATCTTGTAATACCATAGATGAATGGCCCTTTTGTGCCAACTATGTAAGTCTATCCCACCTTCCTTTGGTAGGGTCAAATTTGTAGGAAATTGTGGTGTTCGATTGTTTCATTGAAGGAAAAGGTAGCTTGTTCCCATGTGTGGTTCGAGAAGGTCTTCGAAAGTCCCCTGATGGTGCTCGATCTCAAGAGGTTCTGCGCACTTCTTTGGTTTCGCTAGGGAGAGCGAAAAAAACATTGGTTCAATCGATCGAAACTTGAAGAAGATGACATTCACCCAGAAGATCGCCTATTGGATGGATAACTACCTCCATGCCCAAAGATGAGCTGATTGGACTTGCATGCTCCATCTGTCTGCTGTCACAACTGGATCAAGGCTCCAAGAAGTTCCTTCAAACTGAATTTTGATGGTGGATTGCTTGTCAATGAGGGATTTTCCTGGGGGGAGTGGTTCGTGCTAACAAAGGAAACTTCTTGTTTTGTTTTACATCGAAGGAGAAAGGAATATGTGGTGTGGAAGAAGCGGAGCCGAGGACTATGCTTTAACATGTTCAAGAGGCGGCGACAAGAGGAATTTGGTCGTTGACAAAGTTGAAAATGATTGTAGGGAGCTCGTCGCAAGATTGAAACATGAAGAAAAAGATATTACGAACTAGTGAAGTTTGTGGCAGACTACAAAGAATCTGCAACACTCTTAATCCACAACCGGGAGACATTTTGTCCATAATTAGCAGGTGGAGGAACGACGACCCGAGTGATATAAATGGTTGGATCATTCATTTTTCCTTTCACTCTATTTGCTGGCAGGTGTGGTTAGAGAGGAACCAGCGCATCTTCCATGATATTAGCAATGAACTGGTTGCTATCCTTAGAATAGAGACTAGATCCATGATTGATTGGGAAATTTCGCATGAGAAGATTGGGAGAGCGCAAGGTTTACAGTGGCTCAATGTCACTTTACCCATTTGTGATTATTTATGTTGGATTTGAAGAGGAGGGCGTCCTTGCTGTTTGATTGGCTTTGATACAGATTTGAGTGAAGTCATGCTAGATGAGTTATGTGAGGTGTCTTTTACTGTTTTCAGCGTCCAAGGCACTTTGTTTCATCCTCTTTTGTTGATTTTGCATTTCTTCTTGGTCTCTTTCAGTCTTTTACCTTTCTGGCTTTTTTGGCACTCACTTTTTGTGATGTCCTGTACTTTGGGGTCGTTTGGAGAATCTGAGTTTAAATCTATAGATTGTCAACAATCTAAAGATTCTAACTCTTCGGATTGTTGAAAATAAATTTTAAAATGTTTATTGTTTGGTAACTATGAATGTTAACATTCAATGAAAATAAAATTTTAATTTTATATTAAATAACATGTTTATCCTTAATAAAAAATTAGAGTGGTTCGAGAAATATTAAAAACTTTGTTGATAAATATATTTAATATGATAAATAAATAAATAAAAGAAAGAAAGAAAGAGAAAAAATATCACGAATCAATATATAGAATTTCTCTGATTATGAGAGATTCGATATCCTTAGATTTTAGAGATTTGAAATCTCTAAAGCTAAAATCCATAATACAAAAAACAACAAAAAAAAATATAACTTTCAACAAAATCTACAGATTCAATAAATCCACGCACTAAATCTCGTTCTCCAAACGACCCCTTTGTTTCTGTACCTTGTTTCTTTGGTGTTCAATAATATTCACCATTTGTAAAAAAAAAATGATGGAGACTGAGACGCTATACTTTTTTTCTCCTTACTATTGAGACGCTATGCAAGAAGATAAAGAGGATAATGTTATGTTTGGTGGGACTGATCGAAGAGTATCGTATTTGAGTGATTTTTTTTGCCTCGTGGTCAGAAAACTTGGTAGCTCATCCGGGTTGGATCACATCCTTAAGCCCCAAACTTAAGGAGTTTCTTAAACTTTACCTGACCAATAGGAAGAGGGGAGAGAGGGAAAGAAGGTAACTAACTAAAAGGATAATAAGGTAGTTTGTTTAATTATATAATGTTATTATTAATAATATTTATTGTTTGAAAATTGGAAAATTTCCTAATTCATTAAAAACCAGCACTTCCCATTTTGCAACAGGCACGTCTCTCTTTGGGGAAATAAATTTTGAAATTAATGTTTAGCATTTTAAAATTGAAGATTCAAAATGCCCACTCTCTTTGTGACGACTTGTGATTAACATTTATGAAATGAACTTTTATTATATACATCATCATTATTAACAATTTTAACATTACTTATTGATGTTTTACGAATATATTATTAATGATTTTACTTCAATTGGTAATAATTTACATTTTTGTCATCTACGCTTATGAATAAATTATGAAAATTATGTCACGTCGTCATTAACCATTTGAATAAAATTATCATTGATTTACAACTTTTTTTTTTTGTATTAAGAGGAGGCCAAAGCCAAGAACAAAGAAAGCGTTACAGGGGGTACATGGGAGAAGAAGGAGGGGGAGAGGGAGAGGGAGCTACAACCTGTCGAGGCAAGGTTACCCCCATCATATCATCGGTAATAATCGGAGAAAGGCTTGGTGGAGGGTTTGCAAGCTCATGCATATCGTAGGAATAGACGAGACTTTGCTTCGAGAGCAGTCCGCGGCTCTATTCCCTTCCCGGTATACATGAGTGATGCTAACCAACCACTCTTGAGTCAACTTCCTACGAATAATCGAAAGGAGCGTCGCATGGGGATGCACCGGATCAAGTCTAGAACTGATAAGCTGAGTGGCAAGCTCCGAGTCCGTCTCGACCCGAAGAGCCCTACAACCTGTCTTCCAAGCTATGTCCAAACCATAACAAAGAGCCCAGAATTCATAAAGAATGGCGGTGGTCGAGCCAATGTTGGCAACAAAACCTGTAATCCATCTCCCTGAGTAGTCTGTCTCGGAGAACTCCTCCTGCACCGGCTGGCCCCGGATTGCCGTTGGAAGCACCGTCGACGTTGAGCGTCATTCATCCTCCAGGACGTTGGCCCCGAATTTACAACATATTTATTAATGATTCACATATTTACATCATGTTCATAACTATAATGATATTATTAATGTTTTGCCATCAATTGATATCTCTTTACATTGTCGTTCTTAGCGATCATAAAGCACAACGCTTATTTGCAATATCTTTGACACTTGTGACATACTGAACTTGCGATTCAGTGAAGCATACAATCTACAAGATATATAAAGGCAAAACATGGGTTGGAATTGTCCCATTTCAAATTTCGTGGCCTGAGAGTGATTATAGGAAGGTCATTTTTGTCATTGCACCCAGTTCATCTTTATGTATTAAAAATGTTACCATTGGAGTTCGAATCTTGGTCTCTCAAAGGAAGAAAGAACATTATAACCAGCTAGGCTACGCTATATTTAGTGTTACTTCTTTGATTAAATTCTAGGAATATGTTTGGTGATGATGCTTTTATAATTATATTTTATCTTACGTTATTTATATTTTATAGAAAGAGATTAATTCTGAAATTGAAACTCAAGTAACATTGATTCAAACATTAATATTAAATTGTATGTGTAGTTTAGTTTAGACAAAATATAGAAGTCCAACCAAAACATGGTCCTTTGTGACGAGTATAGTCATTTTTTTGTGACAAATCTACACATAATATAATTATAAAATTGAAAAATGAGAGTCTCAATTCAAATTTCGTGAACTTCTTTTTCGTCATAGCGCCCAATTTATCTCTATATTTATGTGTAGATTTCCCACAAAAAATTACTATATTTGTCACAAAGATCCATGTTTAGGCTACACACATGCATTTTGTCTAAACTAAACTACACAAACAATTTAATGTTTAATGTTTGAATCAATGTTACTTGAGTTACGATTTCTCAATTCATCACTTTCTATAAGATAAAAAATTTCAGGTAAAATACCTACTTGGTTGAAGAAGCTCTTCTATAACATATATTCAATGTTTAAGATTTTCCATTTCAAATTTCGTGAAACGAGTGTGAAAGTAGGAAGAGTATTTTTGTTATCACAATTATTTTTCTACTTCCTATAAAAATGTATTAATATCAAGATTTGAACCATGATATCTTCAAACAAAAACAATAATCACAGGGGTCGTTTGGAAGTTGCGATTGTTAAATAGATGTATTGTTGAGAATGCATGTATAATATTATACATGTATTGTCGAATTTGATGCATTGTAGAATACAACGTTTGGTATGTGTGATTGTGTATGTCGCATCAGCTAAAAGCTGAGACAAAACAATCTCAACTCAACTATCTCAACAATCACAACGAAAAGTTGAGATATAACAATCACTCAAAATGAGTGATAGTTTCTGTCACATCACAGAAACAATCCATGTATTGTTTCTGCTAAAAAAACAAAAAAACGATGCATTGTAAACAATGCATGCATAATGACAATCTCAACAAAACTATCGCAACTTCCAAACGACCCCACAATCAATTACACTAAACAAATTTGTTTTATCTTCTTAAATTATAAATATACTAAACGAAGATTTGAAAAGCATACGACTTTTCCATCAGGGTTAGCTAGCCTATTAAATATTCTGAAAATCAAAGTTTAATACGTCATTTAAAATTTTTTATAACCTATAAAATGACGGGTAATCTTAAAATTGCAACACAAATTTCAATGCTTTAAATATTGCATACCTAATTGCAGTATTCAATATGCAAAAGCGATGTGAATTCTTTAAATTAATATAAATTTTCAGAACAACTATGAAGCAATAATAATTATTACAAACTATAGGTGTCCGGTTCTATAAATTTTAGTCGGGTTAACTGATAAACGTTAAACCTCTTGCTAATCTGGCAAGAATGGAGTGACTATAATGAGAGGATATTGGGTTTAATGTGATGTTCATTTTGCCATATTTGGATGTGTTGATCAATTTAAGGGCATTAACATATAAATGAGTTATAATTAACCTCATTATAAAATTTTACTCTTTATAATAATTAATTTAATCTTAATATTTATGATGTTTGAAATATTTTATGTATGATTTAGAGATATACTTATTATTTGTGACATCAGTAGTAGTTGGTTTAAATGTGGTATTTTATTAGGTAGTCAAAATCAAATACTAGATGCATTTATGACTGTTATTTATCTTGGTGTTGTGAATAGGTAGAAACTTAATTATTAGAATTCATATAACTATACCAAGGCACATGATCGAGCTAGCATAACACAGTTAGAGCATACCATGAAGACAATGTATATGGATCGACCCTGTACAAACATTAATACTTCATGGGTCATACCAGATTTAAACTTCAAGGGCTCGCGTTTGGTGAACTCATGTTTTATGGAGAAATACTTCATTTGATAAAACTAAAATAAAATATTATAAAAATAACATATAAAATTTGAATCAATGAGTAGTTTTTCACATCAACGTGTGACGGCTCAGATTCTAAAAGGTATATAAAGTACATTTATTGTTTATTTTGAGACTAAAACCCTTTTCAATGTATACAACTAACACTCATTTATAAAATAATTTTTGTTTAACTTCATAGCTGAAAAGTCTTTTTTACAGCTTACAGTAATAACAAACAACGTCAACAATAACTTTATAAGCATGTAAAGTGAAGTAGAAATTGAGATTTGGTATTTTTTTTGCAAAAGTGTTCGTACGTTTGGTGGAGGGGGGAGACATTTTGTCTAAAAAATTTGAGGAAGGGTTGAAACTCATATATCATTTGTTTGAATATTGCATATTGAACATTTGAAGCGATATATAATTCTTAAATTAGTATTAATTTTCAGCCCAGTTGACCAATAGCCTTAGACCTTTTGCTCATATCATATAGATCCAATAATCATAAGATGAGATTTAGTTTGATATGCATATTCAAAATCATTTTTGATGTATAATGAATTTGTATGACAAATATATGTAAATAAGTGAAGATGAACCTGATTATGAACTAACTATACACTCACTCGATTAGTTTAACGAGTTCTGTTTTTTTTATCACTTTTAGTAATTAGATTATTCACAAGCTATCAAACTACTTTGCTCCGTCAAGGAATAAGCGGCCATTTGTTCACCAGGTTTCAGGTGCTTTGATTCACACTATCGACTGTGAATGGAGAAGAAGCATTTCAAACTCAAAATTGGAGAAGTAATTGGGATGTTTCTAGATTTCTATAGATTATGGGAAGAAATAGGAAGGGAAAGGGGGAGAGTGGTGAGATACAAAGCTCACAGAGAGATGGAAGAACAAACGAAAAAACAAAGAGGAAGGCTAAGAGAGAGTGAGAGACCACACTTAAAAGAGGGGGGAAATGAGATAGTGCCCTTCTGCTTTGCTTAGTGGGTATTCTTGGCCCTCTTCTCTTGAGTTTTGATTTATGTTAGAAGAAGATATTATATTTGATAGATTTTTTCATTTCAATTTCAATTTAAAATCCAAAATCAATATTATCATTTGGATGAGTTTTTCCTTAATATGATTATGGTAATTTCTTAGGTTTAAGGGGTATTTGATATGTCAATATTTTAGTGGTTTTTTACTTAAAGTTTGAATTTAAAGATTGTACATACTGGCGGTTCAACAATAAAACATCAGACCATAGGATAAATCGAGGTGTGAAATTTAGCAATATGAAACCGTTGAACCATTGTTAAATTATGACTTCAGTATAACATACTCTGCTACCAAATTTTTGGAGACGATTTTACAATCATTTGGTTACAACAATTCTTTTACTCTGGTGGAAACAAAAGTTTTAAGACGATGTGATCTCATTTAACCCAAAAGACACTTTACAACTTCTATATTTTTAAAATAATGTATGCTTCTCACCTGCTCTTTGATCAACTTAATGAGTAACATATATTTCATGTAATATGAATTTTATAGGTTTTTATTTATTGAATTATTTCATGAAAAAATTATTTGCTGCATGAAAATTACTACATTGTTGCTAAACATGTCTGCGATATGAGAATAATTTGATAAGTCCATACACAACACATTGTCCAGCTAACTATTAGCGACAAGTTAGCATCATGTCCTATATATTTCAAAACAAGCAACTTCAGATTCATTACCAACTGTGTGGTAAAAAATGCTCTATATTGGGAAAAACTTAAAGGACATACTAAACTCTATGAGAGACATTTTGTTTCATCCTAAAGGTTGATTATGTATGTATTATGAGAAATAACTCTAATATTCAACTATATGGTTTAATTAAACAATAAATTATAATTAGTTATATTAATTTCTTTTTTCATTCAATAATTATATGTAATGCTTATATTATATACTTTTCTCTCTTTTCGTGGAGGTCTAAACACATATTATATATTTTTCTCTATTTTCATGGAGGTCTAAACACATTATGCATAGTTGGATCACTTTCAAAAATGTTATGTGCATAAATAAGGTAGAAAACAATCATTTCATGCACTTCAAATTATCTATTATATCCATTATTATATATCACATTACTCGATGAAATTCTTTTGGCCAACGGGCCGGGTCCTGTGCTAGTAGTTCACGGAAGTGAAAAACATCAGTCAAGCAAGACATCATTCACACCCCAACACCAAATTTTAATAATGATAAAGAAAATCGTTGATAACGATATTTTATTTCATTGAAAACAAACACAAAAATATTAATAATATTCATACTCAATGTTAAGTATCAAATACGTATGTTCCAAACTTTTCACGTGAATATTGTATTCTATTCCAAACTAAAACAAAAACGTTAACATTAAAAATGGGGTCTAACCATTTATAATGATATTATAAGTTATTAATAACTAGTTGTGTTTCATTGAAAATGCAGTAAAATCATTAAGAATGATGGGATTGTATCGTTATCAACCATACTATGTGTTGTTAATAACTCCTTAAAAATAACTCTTACATCCTACCCTTTGAACGTCAAACATCATTATTAACAGTTTGACTTACATTATTATTGATTTACAATATCTTTATTAACAAATTCACATTTTCACGTTATGGTCATATTTTGTCAATCAATACATCAATCAATTATGTATCACATCATTATTAACAATTTCAATATGCTCATCAATACTTAGGATATCAACTCGGACATCGTACGTGGGTTGTGTGTTGAGCGATCAACCCCAAAATATGTTTCGCGACCGATGGTCAAACCCCTGCAAAGCTTTAACCCCTTTGTGGTGATATCGTGTATCCTTGGGTTGGTCCAAGATCCATCCACCTATGACCGGTTGCAGTGCTGGAAGGGAAGACTCGGCTACGGCTGGTGATGATGCTCGTGGTGACGAGGAGAAAAAACTCAGCCAATAATCTTTAAACTAAAAAATCCCTAACCCAATGGATCAATTAAAACCACTGGGTGGAAATGAAAAATATGAAAAGAATTAAATAACAAATGATTAAAATATTCTAATTACCCTTCATAACTATTAACTACTTAATAACCACTAACTATCTTATCAAACTAGTTTTAAAGTTTTATCCTGAAATGTGTGTGGTGCAGGTAGTAGGAAATTCAGAAGAGCCATTCGCCTAATAAGGGATACTCATAAACCTGATTTCCTGATTATCTTGGAGCCTCAGATCAGTGGAGATAAGGCTAATACAGTTTGTAGCAAGTTGGGGTATGATGAAATCATCCGAGTTGATGCGGATGGAAGATTGGGTGGTATCTGGTTAGTTTGGAAATCTGCTGATTTTAGGGTGACTCCTCTAAATGCCAGCAAACAGCATATTACTGTCAAAGTGGAGAAAGATGGTCATGAAGGCTGGATTCTGTCCAGCATCTACGGCAGCACCAATTACAAGTATCATACCCTTCTTTGGGAGCAACTCATCAGCTACAGTAAGGTTTGGAATCTCCCGTGGTTTATCACAGGGGACTTCAACGCAATCTCCTCCCCAACGGAGAAATTTGGCGTTTGCTCAGCGAGGGATTTCAGACGTTGTAAGAAGTTCCTAGGTTGGATGAATGAGGCTTTCTTGACGGACTTGGGGTTTTCGGGTCCGCGTTATACGTGGTTCAGGGGAGATACTAGCTCAACTCATAGAGCTAGCCGCTTAGACCGAGCCTTGTGCAATGACTCGTGGAATGCCGTATTCCCCAACACTGTGATTCAGCACCTCCCAAAATTCCATTCAGACCACCTGTCGATTCTCGCGACTTACTCCCTTCAACAGTTGACTAACGGGGATTCAAAACCGTTCCGGTTTGAGGCGGCGTGGCTCCTGCATCTTCAATTCAACAAATTCATGGAAGATAGTTGGCACAAGGATTCGGAGCTCTGCAATTCCTTGAACGAGATGACGGGGAAGCTAAGGGATTGGCACAGGGACGTGTTTGGCTCCACTATTCGTCAAAAAAGAAGATTGCTTGCGAGGCTTCAAGGAGTGACTACTAGACTGGCAGATTCTTTTAGTCCGAGCCTCCTGAAGCTATAGCTTAAACTTGAGAAAGAGTTGGATCTAATCATTGTTCAGGAGGAAGTTCTTTGGTTCCAGAGGGCAAGCGAAAAATGGGTCAAGTTGGGAGAATAGAACACCTCCTATTTCCATCAGCAAGCTACCAGAAGGCGTAGAAGAAACAAAATCCTGGCTCTGAGGGACTCTAATGGGAATTGGATTGATAATCAGGAAGACCTCAAGGCCTTAGTGATGCACTTCTATGAAAGCTTGTACACCCAGGAGGACAGAGTCTATGAGGATCTGATGCCTAGAGGCAGGTTTCCGCGTCTACAGCAAGCTGATCTCCTGGGGTTGCTTCATCCTTTTCATATCTCAGACTATCATAGAGCCATCTTTGGGATGAAGCCGATGTCGGCTCCTGGGCCTGATGGGTATCAGGCTGTTTTCTACCAGAAATTCTGGTCTCTTGTGGGAAAGAATCTGACTGAGATGGCTACTCATTTTTTTGAAACAGGAAATCTCCCGGATGAGGTTTTTGAATCCACGATGGTTCTTATCCCGAAGGTTGATCATCCTGAAACTCCATCTCAGTTCAGACCCATCAGTCTAAATAATGTGGCTTTGAAAGCCATAACCAAATCCATAGCCAACAGACTCAAGCCTCTAATGCCAAGGCTAGTAGCTCCGACCCAGAGTGGTTTTATCAAGGGAAGGAAAACGAATGACAACATCTTATTGCTTCAGGAGATCCTTCATTCTCTGAGGAAAAGGAAAGGGACTAAGGGAGGTTTGGTTATTAAGATTGATCTCGAGAAGGCTTATGATCGCCTTCATTGGGGATTTCTTCGGGACACTCTAGGGAAGATAGGCCTCCCTAGTTCCTGGATTAGCAGGATTATGACGTGTGTGGAGAGGAATCAAATGCGGATCAACTGGAATGGCGAGATGACCTCGGTGATCAATCCTACTAGAGGCGTCAGACAGGGAGATCCCTTATCCCATTTTCTCTTTGTTTTATGTATGGAACGATTAGCCCATCGTATTGAGCAAGCTATAGAGGAGAAACTTTGAAACCACTCTCTCTCACCAAGGATGGTCCAAAGTTGTCTCATCTTTTCTTTGCTGACGATATGATTTTATTTTCTGAAGCTGAAGGTGGACAGATTGATGTGATTCGATCATGCTTGGAGGACTTCTACTCGAGTTCGGGACAGAGAGTGAACCTGCACAAGTCAACTATGTTTGTGTCCCCTAATATCCAGAGAGACAGAGCGCAGAGACTCTGTGCAAAAGCTGGGATTACTCTTACCAGTGATCTAGGCAGATATCTGGGTCTAAAAGCTATTAATGGCAAGATCACTCAAGCTATATACCAAGAATTGGTTCTGAAAATTCAACAGAAATTGGCTTCATGGAAAGCTAATCATCTTTCATTTGATGGACGGATTACCCGGGTGAAATCCATAGCCTCTTCCATGGCAATTTATCCCATGTTTACCGAACGATTACCTGCTTCTATTTGTAAATCTTTTGACAGGATCAATCGGCAATTCTTGTGGGGAGAGGAGGATGGCAAGACGAAGTTCCACCCGATTGCTTGGGAACAGATGACCTTGCCAAGACAACGAGGGGGTGTGGGGATTAGGCCAATAAGACTTACTAATCAAGCTATGATGGCCAAAGGGGCCTGGAGCCTGGTGACGGATGATCAAAAACTCTGGGCTAGAGCTATGAGGAGCATGTATGGGAGGGATAGGAAGGGGATTCACATGCTCAGTAAAATAAAGGGAAGTTCCTTTGCCTGGAACAGTTTCTCCCTAAATGCGAACCTTTTGAAAAAGGGATTGCTTACAATGTTAAAAATGGGCATGACACTAAGTTCTGGTATGATGTGTGGATTATGCAGGAACCTCTGGTGGAGCTGGCGATGACTGAGGTCCCTTTGGAGTACAGAGACAAAATGGTTGTTGACTACTGGGACGCAAATACAGGATGGAATTTTCAGGATATTCAGCCATACCTCCCGCCCGAAATCATTGATAAAATGCGGGTTGTTTGGATGGATCCTCTGACCAGTGATGGTGATACTCTTTTTGGAGAATTACTCCCAATGGCAGGTTCAGTGTTAGCTCGGCTTACCAGGCCATGACGCCGGATCAAGCAAGCCAGGAGCGCATCAACTGGAGGAAGATTTGGAGACTCCACTGCCAAGAAAGAGTCCGTTTCTTTATCTGGCTCGCTGCTAAAGGGAAATTGTCTACTAACAGTGTTCGTAAGTTTCATCACCTCACTACTGATGACACTTGCCAGCTTTGCAAAGAAGCAGTGGAGACAAATATGCACTGCCTGAGAGACTGCACAGCCACGCGGAAGATTTGGGAGAAGTCGCTTCCTGTCCAGGCTCAATAGGGCTTCTTCGCTGCAGATTCGGATAATTGGTTTGAAATGAACCTGGAGAAGAAACTGAGGGTGGATATCCAGGAGGACTGTCCGAGCCTCTTTGCCTTAATTTGTTGGTATGTTTGGAAGTATAGAAATGAATTTATTTTTCAGGGGAAAAAGATGGCCGAATCTTCCATAGTCAATTATGTTGAAGACGTGGGATAATGCCTCCTCAAGTTTAAGTGCGGTAGAGAAACCTTTGAGGTCGGACCAGCTGATTGGTTGGAAGGCGCCGCCGGGTGGATGGAGGAAAATGAACACTGATGGTGCAACTCAAGGCAATCAAGGGTTAGCGACGACAGGTGGGGTGCTTCGGGATAGTAATGGAGATTGGGTTTGTGGCTTCTGTTGCAAGATTGGAACTGGCTCAGCTATTCTTGAGTTGTGGGGCATTCATCAGAGGATCCTCATGGCCCGGAACCACGGTATGCAGTTTCTTATCTTAGAAACGGACTCGCAGCTCGCTATTGACCTTATCAAAGCGCGGGAAGACCCTATTCACCCTCATTCCACGATGTTGGCTGCTATTCGACGTATGATGTCTCAAAACTGGGTGGTCAGGCTGGTTCACACGTACAAAGATGGCTCTCGAAGCACAGTCTCGTCTATCCCTTCGGTACGAATGAATTAGCAAGTCCACCTAGAGAGCTTGATAAAATTTTGCTTGATGACATTGGGGGGGGGGGGGGGTTAGTTTCCCGCGGAGAGTTCTGCTGAGCAGCGACTAGGTTGGTTGTTTGGTGTTCTTGCTTGCCACTTGTTTTGGCTTTGGCTTTTGAATTTTGGTCTGAGTTCTCTGTTGCTGTTGGCCCGCTGCTCTTGCGCAGTGGTGTAAGCCACCAGCACTGCCTGTGTCTGTCACCTTGGCTATTGCCTCCTCTTCTTAAAAAAAACTATCTTTTAACCACCATATTTAATAAAAAAAACCCACCATAGATTAATCTAATGGCCAGCATTTACTTAAGAAACTTCTTAAGTTTTGAGGCTGAAAGACCTGAACCTATCCCATAGCTCATCTGTTGGCCCAATCATGAGCGAATGCCGAATAGGAATCAGACCCTCTTCTACTATTATGTGATTTGAGGCCATTTGTTTCCGTCTTGGACCTGATTTGTTAGGAGGCTTTGCGCCCTTAAGCCATTTTATCATTTTAATGAGACAAACAAGGAGATTATTAAAAAAATAAAAAATCAGAAGATGTAACGGTGATCGTTAATGATATGCCACGTGAATGGCCAAGATTATTAGGTACAACTATATGGACCTTACTCGATTACTACTCGGCCTTTGCTGTGTGAGATCAGAATTGCCGCCCGCCAGCAAATATGACTCACTGACTTATCAAAACGAATCTGAATTCTGAATTCTCCTTCAGTTCAACTTCGATCTATTTGCCACGGCAAGCGATTCCTCTCTTGCCTTGCCGCCAGCTGAAATTCCTCCCTCCCACCAGGCTACGCCTCTTGTCCGACCACCGCCCGCCGTCCGTCGCCGGCAACTCACTCTTTCTTTCCCGTACTTTCCCCGCGAAACTCAGCAGCGATCAGGGGAGCTTAGAACGGTAACCCATCTTTCTTCTTCTTATTATGTTCTTCCTAGTTTATGGGTTTCTTATTGTTTGATTTAGGTTTCTGACCACGATTAGGAAATTGGGTTACTTGATCTTTGATGTATTAAGTATTTTCTCATTGCGAAAGTAGGTTGCTTTTTCTAGATTTGAATTCGTCTGTGTTTTCAGTTGGAGTCGTCTATGTTTTGTCAGTTGGAGACGCCTTATTTTCTGGGGAAGTCCACCGAGAAACAGCGTAGCAACGGTCACTGAAGAGAGGATTTGAAAGAGGGTGGTCGTTATGAAACTGTCGCCAGTATGTTTTCTGCTTGTGGTGCTTGCATTGGCATTGGGTCACTCCACAGCTGGACTCCCGTTGAAGAAAAAAGAGGATGCTTATGTGACCCTGTTGTATGGAGATGAGTTCCTGCTTGGAGTTAGAGTTTTAGGGAAGTCGATTAGAGACACTGGATCGAGGAAGGATATGGTGGCTTTGGTTTCAGATGGGGTCTCAGATTATGCCAAGAAGCTGCTTGAGGTAACTTTTTCATTTTAGTTAGTCCTATCACTATCCTCTGTTGGTAAGAAAGGTTAAACTGTAAGGAGCCACACCATAGGTTCAAACCTTGGGGCCGATAATTGCCTTTATAAAAAAGAAATTTACAGGAACCAGTTTGGGTTAAATTGGGTTGATTTTTAGAATGCTTCATGAGAATTGTGACAACAGACAAATGGACCCAAATAAAGAAAGAAATTGATTTACCATGATCGTTGTGAACGGGTATCTTTTTCACTGTATGTTGTTCGGCTTGAACGCTTGAAAAGAAACCCATAGACTTGTGATGTTTCTGCGTTTCTGGTTGTGAAATAAGTGTGACGGTTTCACATTTATGTTGTGAGGTTAATATTTTTTTTATATATTTCAGCAATGATTGATTAGTATGATTCTGTGCTTGGTGTATGGAATAGATGTCTGCTTGCCTAATTTTAATCATGTTATCACTACATGCAGTAATTGCCACCACTTGCTGTGTGTCAATGTGGTTTTGGCTTTGCTAGCTCTATTATTATGATATATGTATTTGAAGTGTGATTCCTGCAAACTACTTTGATTCTTTCTATTCTTCATAGTCTAAAAGTCTTTTGTGTTACATCTTTCTTCTGGTCTTTGTTGAGCAGGCTGATGGGTGGATGGTGGAGACAATAAGCTTATTAGCAAATCCTAATCAAGTTCGACCGACGAGGTTCTGGGGTGTATACACAAAGCTTAAAATCTTCAACATGACCAATTACCGTAAAGGTTTGTCTTTCTTGATTTGAACAGCATTATTTTGCCAAGAAAAATATTTGATGATTTGATTTTGGTGCCCTTTTAGCTCCCTAACCAGTTTGAACCATGATCTCTGTTTCATCCAATCTAATGCATTGTCAATTTTAGCACTAAATATTTACCGTTTTCAAACTGTTTGCGCAGTGGTATATCTTGATGCAGACACTATTGTGGTAAAAAACATCGAGGATCTCTTCAAATGTAGCAAGTTCTGTGCGAATTTGAAGCATTCTGAAAGGCTTAATTCTGGAGTCATGGTGGTGGAGCCATCTGAAGTGGTTTTCAGTGATATGATGACCAAAG
Source organism: Linum tenue (assembly GCA_946122785.1). NCBI lineage: Eukaryota > Viridiplantae > Streptophyta > Magnoliopsida > Malpighiales > Linaceae > Linum > Linum tenue. The sequence continues at coordinate 57,808,287 of CAMGYJ010000006.1, read as the reverse complement.
TGAACACAATGTATTCTTACACTGGAGGTGATGCATTTTTCATTTTTGTAAAAATTTTGTTCTAAACTCCAATGTTTGTTCCCTTCATATCTGAATGTAGCTCATGATGGTCAATGCATCACTTTATACTTATTTTCTCATACAGGAGACCAGGGGTTCCTGAATTCATATTTCCCAGACTTCCCAAATGCGCATCTTTTCCAGCCTGGTTTATCCAAGGAAGAGTTGGATTCTAGACCTACACCTAATATGGAGAGACTGTCTACCTTGTACAATGCAGATGTTGGTCTCTACATGCTTGCTAACAAGGTGTGGATGAATAATAGCTAAGATAATTCAACTCCTGCTGATATGTTATTTTCTGGTTCCCAGTTTTTGCAAGTATTTTCCTGTTTGTTGGCTATTGGTGCCAGGTCTAGGAGTTGGCCTCAACATTTCTTTGCAGATAATAACTGTTTTATATTGTTTTTTTAGAAAGTGATTGAGGGAGCATAACCACCTCATCAAGGTTACCAATATCGATTTCACGACATAGCATTAGTTATCAAAGTTTTGATATGTGTTCCTTGAACTGCCAAGTGTCTTCCTTGATAGAATTGTCCTTCCTACATGTTACTAACTATTCAATTCTGTTTCTTATATTTCATGTGTTATCTATCCTTACCAAACAGTGGATGGTTGATGAGAGTGAACTCCGTGTTATTCACTATACCCTTGGTCCCCTTAAACCCTGGGATTGGTGGACTTCTTGGCTGCTGAAACCCGTGGATGTGTGGCAGGTACTTTCTCCTTATCCGTGGAAGCAACTTCTAACAAAATATGTTATTTCTTCTTTCAATCCTCAATGTTGCATCAGCTGCTGCTGTCAATTTCAAAAAGTTTCAGCTCCATCTGTACCTTGTTCCGTGGCATGATTACTGGTGCATCAAATCAGATTCCTTGTTGTTTTTGTGGTTTGCAAGTTGACTTATTGGTATGTCATCAAAGTTGGGACTAAACAAAGCCCATTTGCTCATTATGCAGAATGTCCGAGTGAAACTTGAGGAAACCCTTCCTGGTACTAAGGGTGGCAAGAATCCCCACGACCAACTACTAGTTAATTTCCTTTTTGTTTTGCCACTGTTTGCACTAGCCCTCTGCTACTACCAATCTTTTTCCCAGGTCTGTTTCTGAACTTTTTTCCTGGAAATTATTACTAAATATTGAAATCGTGGTTTGAAATTCATTATATCTTTTATCACTTTGGCAGGCTCGCATGCTTTGCAGGGGTTCTGTATTTGATCATATCAGACACCTGTATTACAGGATTAGATCCAATGGAGCACTTGCCTATAATGGTGTTTCTTCGTCCTCTCCCATCAATTTTACACAACAGGTCCAAATTCTTTTTCGAATGTTCTGTGCAACATAACTCTCGATTCTCTCACTACATGTAAAATGTCTTACTATATCTGCTGTTAAACTGTATTGGTGCAACAGTGCAAGTGGCCTGCTTATCTGGTTGGACTTTCTGTCGGTGCATGTTTTATGGCTGCATTGATGTCCCTTGGAATTAGTGTTGCAATTGTGCCACATCAAGTAATGCCATGGACTGGTTTGCTCTTAATGTACGAGTGGACATTCACTCTCTTCTTGGTTCTATTCGGAGGGTTTCTCCATTTGATCTACCTGTGGGGAAGGACAGCAGCAATGCAAGCAGCACCACATTCCTCTGATTCTGAATCATCATACGACTCCGGAAAAGGTAAGTCTATTAGCACCGGTTACATAGTCCATTCTATGATATGGTTTACTTCTTAAAATTTAGTAGTTCGGTTTACTTCATTCTGGTGTTCTGGAACAGGTCATCAACGGTCAGCATCCTCTTATGATCTTGGTGTGTGGTTTTATTGGGCGGGGATGGCCTTTTTGGCCATTGGAGTCCCTTCGTTGCCCCATATTTTTGGCGTTACTGCACTATTCGCAAGGTGATTACTTATTGCAACATATCCCAAAGCATTAAGTTTTTCCCTGAACTGCATTTGTTTGTTTGTCTGAAATCCTGATTCGTTTATAGGTTGGGGTTGATTGTTGCCGGAGGGATGATTTTGGCTTCGTTCATGACATACGCGGCAGAGCATCTCTCAATCAGGTCATACCTGAAAGGCTTTGAAGATCGGGACATAACACGAGGGAGAAGCCTATGTTAGTTATGCTGACTGATGATAGTGATCGTAGTTAAGCTTCTTCTTGGAATTCTTTGTTTGTACCATCGAATGTGTATTTTAACATGTAACATGCTGATGAGTACGGATTTTTGTATGTTATGGAAAGGCCATTTGATGGCAATTTGATGTTGAGCTCTTGAAGTTTGTGGTGGCGTTTATCCAATTATGTAAATGCACTTTCCGGGTTTGGAGAGTGTATAGATGATGAGTTGGAGTTGCTTTTGATGTTGAGCTCAACCAATACAACGTTACCATAGCATGTAGTATTTTATCAAATATGATGTTAGGATAGGGTTAGAAAGTTTTGTATTGTGGTTGTGGTATTTTCACTTCAAATTGATTAAATACTCATTTAGACCCTTCTCCTAATCCATAAATAAAATCAACCTTCTTTTCTAATCCTATGAAAACATAGATCGGGGATTAAACGTTTCTTTCAGAGACTTTTTAAGTGATGTAGACGACAAATAATGGCTTGTAGATATTGATGATGACCACTGTTATTAACGTGTTTGAGGTGTCAATTAACAATTGTGAAATGAGTAAAAAGAAGACTTTTTAAGTGATGTGGACGACAAATAATGGCTTGTAGACATTAATGATGACCACTGTTATTAACATGCATGAGGCGTCAACTAACAATTGTGAAATGAGTAAAAAGAAGAGCATGTTAGACTCATCATGAAAGAGCTGGCTGCAAAGAATACCGAAAAGAACAAGGTGGACATGAATTCGGTAAGATATAATCCGAGAAAGGTTTTACTAAAATTGGGAGGATGACAAAGCAAGGATGTTTTTTGGTTTATATGAAAATAGGAAGAACACGATGAGAAACACAACATCCCTCTTCCTAGCTAGTATTTTAAGAATACCACATTTGTGATATTTGAAGAATATAACACATCCCTATTTTCCAGCCAAACAATGTATTTATGCTCAAATCTCATATTATGTGGGAATAGGCCTAAATACCAAATCAGAATATTCATTTCAAACGAGCCATTAATCTCGTGTAAGCACATAATGAGATACTAGTTTAATGCCTACGCTGGAGGCTCTGTCGGTAAAGCTAATGCCATTAATCATCTAATGTGTACAATAATATTTCCTTTCAGTACAATAATAATCTATAAATAATATATGTAAACAACTGATCAGTTGTGCATGATAGTCAACGGGCTAGCAGCATCATATTAATCTATATATAGTTAGGCCAAAGTTCTCTCATAATCATTTCCTTCTCTCTCTTATCTTTTCTCTGATTTTTTCAAATTGCGATCTGATGGCCGCCGTCACTGACGGTGCCTCTCCTGGTGCCGCTAGTGGTGGCCAGACTTGGGCATCATTGTTTCACGTTTCAGATGATTTCGATTGGATTATTATGAGCCGAAGATTGTGGATGGTTCTCTTCGGATTCCAAAGTCGGTTGTCGAGGAAGGAGTGAAGCGCTGGGAACACAGCCTCGTCGGTCAATTTCTTGGATCCCCGCCATCTCTATCTTCGCTTCGATTTTGGCAAACTGGATTTTCTTCCCTTGAAAAATCGTCTTGTGCTTTTTCAATTTTCATAGGAGTCCGTCTGCAGATGGGTGTTTGAAGGAGGACCTTGGCATTACCGCGAGAAACTTATTTGTCTAAGCCGATAGGTCCCTGGGATTCAGGCTCTAGACATTGACAATTCGGCAATTCCACTGTGGATTAAGTTATCAGCTCTTCCTACGGAACTGTCATCGAGAGAGGGGTTAGGCGGAATTGCGAGTACCCTAGGTAAGCCGCTGAGTATGGATCAGTCGACAAGGCGGGGTATGAGGTTTGGGACTGCGTGAATTTGTGTGGAGGTGAAGGCTCAAAAGAAACTAGGTTTACACCCTATCTTCATCAGGGTGGAGTATAGTAAATTACCAGCGGTCTGTGAAACTTATGGGGGTTTGTGGACACGATTGTGCACTTCTTCCTGGTTCTCAAACGAAGAGGGTGTGGTAGAAGAAGGTACCGAAGAATGTTGAGCTCGGGACTGTTAAACCAACTAGTGTGGAGAAAATCCAAGAGCTCCCGAAAGACACTGGGAAGGCTGTGATTATTGGCACTACTCCGCCAGTCACTCCAAGTGCACTCCCTTCTCAGGAGGAGTTCAATAAGGTGGTTAATCGTGCTTCAAGAGCAAATCCAAGAAAACCCCTGTTGTAGCTCCTATGGTCTTGCAGACGAATACATTTGCTGATTTGTGCTCATCCAGTCGAGTTGTGAGGCTTCAAGATCCGCCTAATAAGGGTGGTAGTGAAGGTCTGAAGGAGTAAAACAAGAGCTGCGAAGGCGGTTCCTAAACGAAGATGACTATTCTCATATGGAATACAAGGGGTTTCAATGTCCTCTTGAAGCACGATGCCGTGCTGAGGCATGTTCGTCATAAAAATCAGGTTCTAGCTTTGATTGATACAAGAGTACAACAAAAAAATGCGTAGAAAATAAAAGACAAGTTTGTTGGTTTTACCTTTGAAGACAACTATATTAAGAATAAACTAGGTCGGATTTTGCTGGCTTGGTGTGATGATATAAAGGTATCGGTTTTAGCAGTGGAGGGGAACTTTATACATACAATGAGTTCGATCTACCAGAAGGAGCAGGTCTTCTTTACTGCAGACTATGCATCAAATGAAGAGAAGATTAGAGCTGGCACTTATAATATGATGAGTAAATGGATGGTTTCTAACTTTCCTTGGGAAGTTGGTGGAGATTTTAATGATATTCTTGATCCGTCAGAGTCTGCTAATACTAGTGTCATCTCTAACAGTATGAGTCAGTTCAGAGAATGGGTGGAAGAAATGGAATTAGTGGATCATAAAGCAACTTGTCCCCTCTTTACTTGGTCTAACCAGCAGCAGGGGAATCCCATTGCAAAAAAGCTAGACCGCTTTCTGGTTAATGATGATTGGATTATTGGTCTCACAGAGTGTGTTGTGGAGTTTCTTGGCCCAGATTTTTATGATCATTGTGGTGTGTTGACTATTCCCCGAGTACCAGCAAAGTCATTTCCAAAACCTTTTCGTTTCTTTGACATGTGGATTGATCATTCCCAGTTCTTTCCTATTATCAGAGAGGTGTGGCTGAGGAAAGAGTACTCTGTTGGGTTACTTGGGGTTAGACAACGACTGATTTTCCTGAAAATAGAATTCAAAAAGCTTAATAAGGATGCATTTGCTGATATTGTTGGGAGGGCTCAGGAAGCTGAAGCTATTATGAAGCAAGCTCAACTTGCAATCCCAGTCCTCAGTTATTTGAGCTACTCAAGGAAGCTGTACAGAGTTTTCAAACTCTTAAGAATGCTGAGGATAGCTTCTTGAGGCAAAAGTCAAGAATCAGCTAGTTAACTCTAGGGGATTCTAACAGTTCCTTTTTTCACAAGATGGCTAAGCTCGGGACAACAAAGAAATAAATAAGGAAGCTGATTTTGGAAGATGGACAAGAGCTTTCTGATGTTGTAGAGATATCCGAGGAGGCTATTAAGTTATATACTAAGCTGCTTGGATCTTCAAACTTGAATATTCATCCAGATGAAGACTTTATTAAATCCTGCTTAACTGGTCATTTGGCCGAATATGTTTGCAGCTTCTTGGTTCAAGCAATTTTGGCTAAGGAAGTCCATGATGCTCTCTTTGAAATGAACCCTTAAAAGGCTCCTGGTCCAGACGGTTGGACTATGGGATTTTTCCAAAAATGTTGGCACGAAATTGGCATGGAGGTCACTCAGGGGGTTCAGGATTTCTTTATCACTATGGCTTCCTAGAGGTATGAATTCTGCTTCACTTACTCTGGTCCCTAAAATTATCAATGATATCTCTTTGACTTCCTATAGACCTATAGCTTGTATCAATGTGACCTATAAAATCATTGCTAAGATACTAGCTAATAGGCTAAAGGTAGTTATTCCAAAACAGATCAGTCGAAACCAATTTGCATTTATACAAGGAAAAAGTAATCTAGAAAATATATTAATGGCTCAAGAACTAGTACACAACTACCATAGGAAGGGTATAACTTTGAGAAGTGCTATGAAAATCGATCTTAAGAGGGCATTCGACTCGGTTAGTTGGGGATTCTTATTTACAATTATGAATCTGATGGGTTTTCCAAGGATGTTTATTGACTGGATTGCTGAGTGTCCCCAAACGGCTCATTTTAGCATCATGATTCAAGGAAGAAAAAGGTGTTTGACAGAGGGACCACTTGTCCTCCTACTTATTCACTTTGACAATGGAGGTGCTCACTTCAATGCTCAACAAGGCAGTGAAATCAAAACAGTTTCCTTTCCATCCTCAATGTGCTTCAATTGGATTCTCTCATTTATACTTCGCTTACGATTTGTTGATCTTTACTAAGGGGTCTGGTCAAGCTTTAAGTGGAGTGAAAAGGGTGTTGGACAAGTTTTATTGTATCTCGGGTCTCAAATGTAATCCAGCAAAGTGTGAGGTTTTCTTCGGAGGAGTTTCTGAGTAATTTAAGCAGATTGCCCTGAGTTTGACTGGTTTCAAGGAAGGAAAGCTTCTAGTACGTTATGTGGAACTTCCTCTTCTATTAGGTAAACTCTCCAGTAGTGAATGTGAATTACTGGTTGATAAAATCACAAAGAGAATAAGAACTTGACGAGCTAATAAACTCTTGTATGCTGGAAAGTTTGAATTAGTCTGCTCTGTTATGTTTTCTTTAGTGAACTATTGGATTACTATCTTTATTTTGCCCAAGAAGCTAATTAAGAGAATTCAGAAGATCTGTTCAGATTTTCTATGGTTTGGTGATGGTACAGGTAGAGCAAAGGTAGTCTGGCATATTATAGCTTCCCCTAAACAAGAGGGTGGACTTTTTAACCTAGAATGTTGCCTCTGTTACGCGTCTAGTCTTGTTACTCTTTATGCATGGAGGAAGCTTTTGGGTGGCGTGGATCACACTCTATAGACTCCATAATCGTTATTTTTGGGAGCTTAATCTTTCAGGGTCTTGGATTTAGCGCAAACTACTAAAGTTAAGAACTTGGTTCAAGTTCAGACTATTCACTGATTCTCAAGTGTAGTATGCTGGGAAGGGCATCCGATGCCTAAATTCTCCATTAAAACGGTATGGCTGTCTATCAGAGTATATCAGAGGAAAGCAGACAGAGGTGAATTGGTGGAAGGTTTTATGGGGCAAGTATACGATTCCTAAGTACAGGTTTCTTGCTTGGTTAATCATTCTCAACCGAATTAAAACAAGGGACAAGCTCAAGCAGTGGAATATGATTACTGATGATAAGTGTGTGATGTGTGGTTTACATACAGAGACGATAGACCACTTATTCTGTGACTGTAACTTTACAACAAAATTTCACTTCTCTCTTTTTTGGCACTGGCTTCACATTACCTGCAAGTTGGCAGCATATGATTGATGGCATTACGGACTAGAGGAGGAGGAATGGAGGGTTGATATTCAACTCATTATGGTGTCTGGGAGTTGGGCTGCTTTGGAAGGAGCGTTGTATAAGGGTAGGCTTGGCAATGGGTCGGGTTGGGTACGAATAGTGGGTATCCAATCCCCGCCCGTGAAGATATTCGGGTATTTATACAAAATCCACCCGAAGTAGGAGCATGGATAGTAAATCTATACCATTCCCGTACCCGAACGGGTATAGGGTATACCTGAACGACCCACGGATACCCGCCGAGATCCCAATTGTTCTTTCTTCCATTTTTTGTTCGTAAAACCATGAACAAATCATAACAAAATAAAACCAAATATGAAATATTTAATGAGAACTAACATAATAATAAGTCTTTCACACAAATAAAATAACCCAAATCAAAAGGCTACATGTAAACCAAGTTCAAAGCATACAATAAGAAAATCCCAGAATTCAACCAATTTTCCAGAAAAAGCAAAATTCCAGCACACTCCAGCAACATTCCAGCAAACTCCAGCAGCAAAATTCCAGCAGAGAAGAAGATTTCCAGCAGCAAAAGCTCAGCAGAAACTATAGGTGTCAAAACAGAATCCGACCCGAATAACCCGCCCGATCAACCTGACCCGCAACCCGAATTGACTAAAAGTCAACAACCCGTAACCCGTCCGACCCGCAACCCTATTGACCCGCAAACCGACTAACCCGCAACCCGACTGAACCACAACCCAAATAACCCGAACCCGATTGACCCGAACCCAACCTACTCAATCCGAACTTCACCTAATCCACTTGAATAATTACTATATTATATAATACATAGTTTTTCAAAATAATTTTTTTCATTCTAAACTTAGGTACAATTATTTTTTCATTTGGTATAGGGAATTTAAAAAATATGAAACTCACTTGATATTATAAATTTAAAAAAATTAAAAAATTGAAACATAAAGGTTACTTGAACACTAAGTTCTTTAACAAAATTAAAAAGTAAATATGACATATAAAATCAACACAATGTCAATATTAACAATGAAGAATTAATAACTGAGATCATGGACTATATTAATATAATATATAAATTAAAATTTTGGTTAATTTTACTATTCAATAAAGTTAACAATTAAATATAAATAAAGTAAAGTAATGTATTTGGTAATTTGATGCTTTTAAAAGAAGAGAGAAATTTTGCTGCATTCAACTTTTTGGCAAGAGAAAGAAGAGGGAAATTTGGTTTCTTGAATTTTTGAGAAAAGAAACAACGGGGAATTTTGGTGGTTTTGATTTGTGAAAAGAGAAAGAAGTGGGAAAGTTTGGTTATTTTGATTATGAAAGAGAAATAAAGAGGGAAACTTTGAGTTTTCAACTTTTTGTGGAAGGAAGGAGGGAAGAAGGAAATTTGGTTCTTTAATTTTATGGAAGAGAAAGAGGAGGGAAAATTGAGTGTTTCTAATTTATGGAAGGAGAATGAAGGAGGGGAATTTTAGTATTTTTTTTTGTGAAAAGAAAGAAGGAAAGAAATTTGGTGTTTTCGACTTTTTGGTTTTTCAAAATTTTAGCCTTTGAAATATGAATCTTTAATTTTTATATGGAGAGCATGACTAATTAAATTTATTCTTACATGCTTTGAAGGCTAATATATATGTGTAATTGTTTATGGTCTAATAACTATATTAACCATTAGTTACAATAATAATTTGTTTTAGAAAAATTCACTTAATTTGTCTACTTATTTTCTATACTTCTACATTTATTGCAACTTCAACACTACATGATTGTTATTTTACAAGACTTAGTAAAATTTTGGCACATTTAAGTTGTTTTTGAGTTGAATTTTTATTTCAAAATGGGGTTAAACTTGGCATGTTAAGTCATACGATTGCAATAACTCAGTCAAGGTGCGGGTTTGAAAATTTTGGTTAATCGAGTTGCAGGTCAGTTTGCAATGGAAAATGAAAGGGAGGTTTGGGTGGGAACTTTGGAATTGAAAATTTATGGGCCGGTGAATATGAGCCAACAATTATACTAAACTTGATAAGTTAACTCTGACGGTTCGTTGTTTAGGGTATAAAGTATATGGTTAGGGTATAGGGTATAAGGTACAGATGGTTTAGAGAGTATATGGTTAGGGTATAAGGTATTGATGGTTTTGACAGTTCTAAGTTTTTATTTACATATGTTCACCTGAAGTCATTTGAAGTCTTTAACGGCAGGAGATCCCTTTTAAATTTATGTTTATGGTACGTGGTTAGGGTACAAGGTATATAGTGTAGAGTATAGGATATATGGTTAGGGTATAGCAAATATCACTTTTTTATCTATGATTTGAAAGTCAGAGTATGAATTTCACTTTAAATTAACTATACTAGAAAAATCACAACTCAAAAGGATATATGCTTAAGGTATAGGTCATAGGGTATGTGGTCAGTGTATAATGTATTGATGGTTTAGGGTATACGATCATTAACATATACTAACTTAATATTGTCGATTGAGGGTAAGGCTAAGTGTATAGGATATATGTTATTGAGTAAGTTATTATTGAAGTCACAACAATTTTACTAAATTTGATAGTTAATCTTTAATGGTTCAATTTTTAGGGTAATTCGAATAATTTTACAAATAACTCGTTTGACAACATTTTACTGAAGTTATTTGGGCAATGAGTTATTTCGAAATAACTTCTTCTACAACTCTACTTTTGCCAAATACCAGATTTGCATGGTTATAATAAACGAGATACTTTAATCCAATTATACTGAAATAATACTAACATACCAAATAAACAATTAATGGTGTCTTTTGGTTGCAAATGTTGAAATCGCCATTACTATTAGCTAGTGTACTTTACCAATTACGATTAATTACATAACAGTTTGCAAGTCATACAAATTGATTCAACATTTTGACTAGTTTTTTTTTAATTAAATATATATACGAGGTAGAAAGAAATTAGTTAAAATTTGAGAAAAATATTTTAAAGGGTTAATAGCATTTTATACCCCTCTAGTATTGCAAGTTAACAAACATACCCTTCAATTATTTTTTTGCACTTTCATGGCCTCCTATTATTAATACGTAACAAACATGCCCTTCTGTTAATATTACTGTCAGTTGACCGTTAAATGAAATGCAAAATAACCATATTACCCTTATGTTCTCATTAATTATATACTTTTTTTTATCAAAAACGAAATTAAATATATAATTTATTTCTTTAATTATACGAGGGAAGAACTCACCCCTCACAATTCTTCTTCTCGTCCCATACTCCAAACGCTTCATCTTCTCTTCCGCCGGCGTTTTCAACATCTCTCACACTGTCGATCTCAATCTCACCGACCCATCCCCCTCCCCTCTAAAATATTCCATCGATCTCAATCTCAATCTCACCGGTCAATATATTGCCTTTATCCCTTTAGCCCCAATCTCCGAGGCAAGAATGTGAACAAAGATTGCCGGTGCCGACGACCAATCAATATATTCCCTTTAACCCCAATCTCACCACATCCCATTTACGAACCCAAAAGCTTCTTAATATGCAATTAAGTAGTGTGCTTTGAGGTTTAAACTTTGGAGGTAATCGGAAGAGACAATTAATCAAGGAAAGGCAATGGCAAAGACTCAAACTCTGTTGATTGCCTTTATTTGGGTTCTGGCCGTGGCCTCCATTATCATGTCTGCCGCTGCCACGCGATGACCATTATCATGTCAAGCTTTTGCAGGCTGGCGTCGGAACATCATGGGAGAAGCCGGAGAAGCTGGCCCCCTGCTGTGTGATTGAGGGGGATAAACGGATGGCATTCCGGGAAGCTGGTTGTCTAGCGAGGAGATGCCGCCGTCGTGTCGAGGGCCAGCAGATACTTCAAGGGGAGACGGATGCTCTGGTCGAGTGTGTGAGAATTAGTTTAGGGTTTGATTCTTTTAATTAATTAATTTGGAAGTAAAATGATTAAAATCGAAATTAGGGGTAAATGAAGGGCAATTGGGTCATTTCACAATCATTTTAACGGTCAGTTAACGGATAATTAGATGGAAAGGTAAATACGTTACGTTTAAATAATAAAAGAGTATATTTGTGCAAAAATTTAGTAGAAGAGTACATTTGTTAATTTATCATAGTAGAAGGGTACAAAATGCTATTAACCCTATTTTAAATTAGTGTAATAAAATGTGTAAGTTGGTAACGAGTAAGGAGTAAGTTACTCGATGTGCTGACCCGAACAACCCGTAACCCGATCCGCCTGAAACCCGCCCGACCCAAAACCCAATGAACCCGAACCCGATTTGCCCGCAACCCGATTGAACCCGAACCCGATGAACCCACAACCCGACTAATCCACAACCCGTTTGAACCCGAACCCGATGAACACGAACCCGATAAACCCGCACCCGGTGAACTCGAAACCTGACTAACCCGCAACCAGATTGAACTCAGCCTGAACCCGCCCGATTGACACCTATAAAAGCAACCCACCAATAAATCCCAACAAAATTCCAGAAAGATTCCAGTTGATTCCAGAAAAATCCAGCAACAATTTAACCTGCAAACAAGCAAATTTCCAGCAAAAAAAATTCAGCAACAAAATTCTAGAAACATTCCAGCAAACTCCAGAAATATTCCAGCATATCCCAGAAAATTCTAGCATCAATATACCCAGCAAAAAGCAGATTTCCAGCAAAAGTACTTCAACAGCTATTTCTAGAAATATTCCAGCAGCAAAAATCCAGCAGACTCTCAACACCAGGGACCATCATTCATTAATCTTCTATCAATTGATAAGTAGCATTTTCATTCCCCAAAGCTTGATCTTCATAGATAAACAAGAAAGAAGATACATGAGCATTTTCAATTGTTATATATAGTATACTATTAACATTATGACAGATTACTAACCTTCAATGTCATCTTCATGATCTTCATCATTGAGCAATGCACAAATCTCTTCCAAAGTTCCGGGATAAGCTAATAATTAATACAAGTGAATGAAGAGAAGTTATATAAAGATAACTAATAAATTAGTAAAAACTACTGAATAAGATATATACCTATTGAAATTGAATTTTGTAGCCAACTTTTGGTACACATTAATGCCTCCATAGTGGTGTAGCCAAGTTTGCAACGATTAGGATTCAACAGTCAACCACCGTTGCTAAAAGCCGATTCAGATGCAACAGAGGTAACAGGGAAACCAAGCATATCCCTCGCAATATCTTGCAAAATTAGATACTTAGCCCCATTCATCTTCCACCATAACAAGATGTCGAAGTCAGTAGTCCATGGTAAGGCTCCCTCATTCAAATAATTTTCCAAATCAGTTTGAGTTGGTGTTCCTCTTGACTTTTTTCTTTGCTGTACAAACAGCTGAAAGTCGAGATCCACAAAAGAACTACCAAGTGATTGATCAATTGAACCACCAGAAGCAAACATGGCATTCTTATTCAGTTTAGCATGATATTCAATGATTAAATCACTCAAACAGCCCTGACCTTGTCCACATCCAAGACACACTGCCCCTTATCAAACTTCCGAGCATAATAATCCACAATATGAAGCTTGTATCTCGGGTCCAACACAACAACCACAACTAGTATTTCATGAATATCATCCCAATATCTTTAGAACTTATCCCACATCAATTCAGCCATCTTGGAAATCATAGCATTATCATCAACAAGCCACTCACAAAGTTTGAACTTCAAATCACATATCTTTGGAAAGAATAGATTGGCGGTGGGATACTTGGTACCAGAGAACAAGTTAGATATCTCACTGAAAATTTCCAACTTCTCACAAACAATCGATGCAAATATCCAATGATCACTAGTAGGCAAACAAGTATAGTGAGAGTTACGTTGCTTTAGCCTAATAAACACGTTTTGGTATGGTATGGCAGCAACAAGCATAAGATAAGTTGAATTCCAACGAGTCGGACAATCCAAACTCAGCTTTTTATCACAAGAAAATCCCAATTGCTTTGCTTCCCCCTCAAATAACTCTACCCTCCTAGGTGTAGCAGTCCAATAAGATACACTTTCACGAATTGTTTTAATACCATCTCGAAGCACATCTAACCCATCTTTAACTATCAAGTTGAGAATATGTGCTGATTACCTCATATGTAGTAAAACACCCCCCTTAATCAAACAAGGCATCACCAATTTGTTCTTAACCTTCTCAATCATGGAATCATTAGTGCTACAGTTATCCAAGGTTATAGTTGATACCTTGGATTCGAGATTCCAGTCCATCATACTGTCAAACAAAGCAGTGACCAGCCTATCACTTGTTTGAGGAGTTGGAACATACACGAACCTAAAAAAACAACATTTGCAAAATGTTAAGATAGTGACTCCTTCTCACAAAATAAACAAGATAGAATTCAAATTATATACTAAATAACATACCTAAGCAAGTGACTTCGAAGAATCCAAGAATTGTCCACATAATGGGCCGTAACAGCCATGTAACCCTTTTTCTGGTTGCTTGTCGTCCACATATCAGGCAACCCTCCCTTTGCTACTACCAACCAATTTCATGATCCTACTCTTCTCACTATTATATATCTTAAAAATGTCACTTCTAAGAGTATTCTTAGTAGGAACACTAAAAAAGGGTAGGAGGCCAGATAAGAATATCCTAAAGTACAAATGATCTACCATAGACAGGGAATAATCATGCATAAGAATGACCACAACAAGATCTTGCCTCGAAACAACTTCATTAAATTGAGTAGCAACCATTTCTTTATTTCCCTTAGTGACAAAGTTAGCACTAAGTACCTTTTGCTTCCCAACTTGAATCTTTCTTTGCATACAAGTCTTCAGATGATTTCTCAATTGAGAGGTACCGTTATTAGATTGACTTGCAAGCAACTTCTTGCAATGACCACATTTAGCTTTGATGAATTCTCCCTTTCTTATCTTTGTAAAGTGCTGCAACACATCACTCTTGAGATTTCCCAAATCAATAACATCTTCATCATCAACAAAATGTGCGGGTTGTGGATTTTGTGCTTTTGGATTAGTACCGGTAGCCTCCTAATTTTGTTGTTCTAGATTAGTACCAGCATCTTGCTGATTTTGTAGTTCAGGATTAGAAGCAACTGCATCCTCTTGAGCCATTTTTCACCTGCAAATGAATACAAAAGCTGTAAATATTAGTTACTTATAAAATGTTCAATAAAATTAAACATAGCAGCAACATTCTCAAACTGGATTCTTTATATAAAGCTACTTTATCTATGAAAATGGTATAAAATAACAATCCTACATAAAGCTTTCAAGTTCCTTCAACCTGCCTTTGCTTTTAACAACAATAACATTATAATTCAACAAAAGAACCTCAATATCAAGCATTTAAACTCTCTGTCAAGTTAAAAACAATTGATTGGAAAGGAATTCAACAATAGCAACTAACATGTCAACCTATGTGCTCAATATAAGAAACCTAGGACATAGAGGCAAGATAGCAAAATCAAAGACCCCTAATCGGCTAATCCCTTGCTGATCCACTCATATCCCTAAACCCAAATTGAAAAATCAAAAAGCCCCTCTGCACCATTTAAAAGGACGCAAAAAGACCTTATTGTCGCTGTGCCGCTGCCACAGTACGCAACAACTGCTCCAGCATGCACTGCTCCAACATGCAAGAAAAATTCAGAAAACACAGTTACAAGAAGAAGATTACAATTAGGGAGGATCTTGTCACTTTCACAGTGGGTCATGGCCTCGTCAATGAACACAGAATTTGGAACCCAGAAATCGGAAGAGGAAGGAATTAAAAATCTAACCTCTATAAGATTGTAACAGAAGTTCTCTTCTCTCTTGGCTCTTACAGGATGTGGTGTTGTTGTTGGCTGCCGCTCTAGTTGCCAACGTGACGCGACTGGAAAGTAGAAACCTTATTGAGAAGAAGTCATTTAACGAAGAAGAAAGAGACGAGGGAGGACTGGGCATTGAATGGTTGGCTTGGCTCTGCCTCTGAGAACACTGAAGACGAAGAGTCGAGTTGCGAGAATCGAGAGGAATGAGCATGGCTGGGAATTTTGGTCGCATAGCAGGGGTCAATAGTTATGTCGGGCGGGTTTGGGTCGGATATCATAATATTCATGCCCATCCCATGCCCGTGAATTGAACTTTTGGGTTTTGCCCGAACCCGACCCAAACCCAGTCAACTCGGGTTTTCCCCCCGTTGACTGGTTCGGGTTCGGGTGGATACTCGGTCCGGCGGTTTTAATTTTCACCCCTATAGAAGGGTCTTTGGCGAAGCAGCTAGGAGTGCGAACACTGTAGCCTCTCTTTTCAAGGAGGAAGTTCGTTTGTATACGTTAGGAAACCTAGAATTTTATGAGCAAATTCAGTTGATAGAGTGGGTTAGAGTAGTGACAGTCTGATCTATTACGTTTTGTATGGCTTAGGCCAAGGTACTATTTTCGAATCTTTGGCTGATTTGGCCAAGAAGGTGGTTAATAGATTACACTAATTACCGGGAAAAAGTTCTCTCATCAGGCGTCGTCTCTTCATTCAGAGTCCATAAGAATACTAGTTGGGATAATCTACCGGTTGTACCAGTTATTCCAAAGAATCAAGTCTCTAGTGTTAGAGATAAAAACACTTAATTTATGCATTTTTTAATTATTCACGTAAATTTGAGCTTATTCATGCATTTTTTCAATCATTCTTGTAAGTTTGAGCTTATTCACGTTTTATTGGCTTTATTCGCGTAAGAGTGTTGATTATTCACGTAACAAATATTGTTTAGTAACAAAACCTAGTATTTATTCACGTATATTGTTATTTATTCACGTCAATGTAAAATAAAATATAAACTCTGAAATATATCATAATGGATGTCATTGTGTAAATTATGATCAATGCAACACATATTTACAGATTAATTGAGAATTCAAATTTAATTCCAGCCAATACAAATTACAAGGGGAAAAAGTTTGAATTTTCAAATCAGAATTAGGGTAGGATCTGAAGAGAGTAGGCGACAGAATAAGTGTGGGCGGGTATCCATGGGTCGGGTATCCCTAAACCCAAACCCAACCCGACAAAAGTGTAACTGATTCAAACCCAAACTCGGCCCGAAACTCATCAACACGGGTTTTACCCGTGTCAAATTGGTTGGGTCAAGGAGGGTACCCATGGGATCGGGTTTTGTTGCCATCCCTAATTTCAACCCTCAAGAGGTCTTCGTCTAGACAACCCCTATCTCTTCTCCTATTTGTGATTTTCACGGAGGGGTTTGCAGCCATCATTCGGAAAGCCATTTCAGAAGGGAGATTACAAGGGGTCAAGGTGGGCCCTCGAGCTCCTAGAATTTTTCATTCTTCTTTTGCTTATGACTCTTACTTATTCCTCCGAGGTTCTGTTCACGAATGTGAGAATATGATTGAGGTTTTAAATTTGTATGAGGAGTTTAGCGGTCAGAGTGTGAACTTGGGAAAACCGACAGTGTGCTTTAGTACGAATATAGCCCTCCCGGACCAAGATTTGCTTGCCCAGATTCCGGGAGTTGGTGCTCTGGGGGTCCAGGATAAGTACCTGAGAGTGCCCACATTGATCGCGTAGTGAAAATGACTACTTTTTCAATTTTTGGAAGAGCGGCTGCTGTAACAACTTCAGGGTTGGCTGCAGAGGACATTGTCTTGGGCTGCTAAGGAAACATTTGATTAAGTCAGTGGCTTCAGCTCTGCTATTACATATCATGTCATGTTTCAAACTCCCTCTCTCTTTGTCGATTCTTAGACAGATATGTAGCCAGGTTTTGGTGGAAATGTCGAGACAGGTCACTCCCGGATTCATTGGATGTCTTGGCGAAACTTGTGTCGTAGTAAGCACGATGGGGGAATGGGATTTCATCGGTTTGAGTATTTTAATCAAGCGCTCCTGGCTAAGATTGGTTGGCGCATCCTAAACGAACCCCAATCGCTCCTAGCTTAGGTTTATAAAGGGAAATATTTCCCAACAGGGTCCTTTCAAACGACTACTGCGCGGTCCCAACCATGTTGGGGATGGCAGAGTATCCTGTATGGACGCTAGTTACTAGCGCAGGGGCTACGTTGGCAAATCGGTAATGGACGGACAACATCGCTGCTTCACTCGAATTGGACTCCTCAGACACCCCTTCCCCCTGTGGCCAATCCCTAGGTCTTACCGTTGGGTGGCGATCCCAAGGTGGTATAAGTGATTTGACTAGGGGAGGTTCGCTGGTGTGACATCAAACTAAGTCAGTGGTTTCACCCGGATACTTGTCATTCCATTACATCTTCATGATATTGAGGATAGGCTTATTTGTCATGATAGTAATGATGGGGTTTTCAAAGTTAAATTCACCTACCATCTAGTGGTCTTGCTAGATAAGCAGGTAGGTCGGTGGCGACTCACATTTAGTTGGATGGATAGGTAGAGTTGGATTCGTCTGTGGGAAGCTCAAATTCCACCTAAAATGAAGCTGTTTTTACGGAAAATATTCCACTGGATCCTCCAAACAACGGAAGCCCTCATTGAGAAGGAAGTGCATGTACATCCCAGGTGCCTAGTTTGTTGGGCTGACTTGGAGATGATGGAACACCTGTTTCTTCATTGCGCTGTGGCAATGGCTTAATGGGATCATTCCGGTCTTGACAATTTTGGACAAGGTTTGCCTCGTCACACTTTTCCATTTTCCCGAAAAAGTTGATGTTACTCAAACGTCAGCCTCAACAATCTATCACGCTGGTCACAATCCTTTGGAGGATATCGCAGTCTCGTATTTGGATTGTCTTTGAAGGCAAACAATTTGGGATCCCAACCTTAATGTGACAATATCACCAATAATATCCAGACTAGATTTTTTTCCTGTTGATATCCCTTGGCGGCATTCCATCCCACAAGTGAGTTATCTAGGCAGGGGGAATGATTATCAAGAACCATACAGGGATGGTCCTTTTGGCTAGAGGGGTGCAATTTGCTGTGATTGATGATCCGATGGTAGTCAAGCTCCTGGTTCTCTAGGAGGCTATTCTGTGGTGTCTGCAAAATGGTTCCGCAGATATAAGGTTTGAAGGCGATGTCAAAATGATTATTGACAAACTTAACCAGGCAGATACCCGTAATAGTCGGACAGAGGTGATCCTTGAGGAAATCTTGTGTTGTTTGGTTGTTCATCCTTGTCTTAATGTGCGATTTGTAGGTCGAAGTAGCAATAGGATAGCCCATCTGGTGGCTAGAAAGGTCCTTTCGTTGTACCCGACTACGTGTCATTTCTTTAATTTTCTTGCCTGATTTAATTCCAAGGTGTAATGATCTATTGTTTCAATCAATATATATGATTATCTTTTGTCAAATAAAAAAAATTCCAATAGTACAATGCATTCGGGATCCACATTTTTGTCATTTCATCAAAATTAATAAAAAGAATATTTTACGCAAATGTAAATTTATATAGAAAAATAAAATATTTTTGAGAAAGAAAAAGCCACCTTAACATATTTAAGGAAAAGTTAATAAGTGAATATACTTATCTAATAACCTTAAAGACTTACCCATTTTATTGTATTTCAAACAAATTTGGATTATTTTTGTTCACTACTCAAAAGGTTTGTCTTTGTTTTATATATACAAAGAAACCTATAGTGTCTTTTAATGTCAGTAAAAGGAAGTATATTTTTTTTTGGATTTCTATATATATATATATATATATATATATATATGGTGTTGTATTCGGTGCACCCACTTTTTCGGGTGCACTCAGTGCACCCGCCTCATAATTGTCATTCTGACCATGCGATTCATGTCAAAACGGTATCAATTGTTGCTTATGATATTATGAACAAGAGGCACATGAATTTGAAAAAAATTCATTCAAAATTTACTTTAATTCGAAGGATTTAGGATTTAAGGATTTAGGGTTAGGGTTTAGGTTTACAATTTGGGATTTTGGGTTGGGATTCAAAATTGAAGGTTAAGGGGTTAGGGTAATGGATTGATTTGTTATGATTCTATGTCATATCATCATATTATATTGAGAGTACTAATTAAAGTTCAAAATTTGATGTATTATGGACGCTTTTAGAGTTGGGTGCACTGAGTGCACCCAAAAAAGTGAGTGCACCGAAGTAGCCACCATATATATATATATATAAATAATATTATTATCACTTTATGTTTTCTCAAAATTATCATTTTTAGCTAGAAAATATAATATCTTTTATATAGGATTAAGTTACCTTGCAAAGCATTTAAGGTTTCTTATTGCATACAAAATCTATCTTGGTGGCTCATTTACATTATTTTTAATTTGTATTGTCTAATTAGTGGGGGGTGTATTTGGAAGTATATTTTTTGGATTTATTATTGAATCAATTTAACTAAACTGGAAAAAATGAAATCTCAATTCCTCTCTCTATCTCTATCTTCGTCCCCTCCTCTCTAGGAAATGTCAATTGTAGAGTCGGTTCGAGAACGAGATATGGAGTTTCTATGATTGGTAGTCACCGTGTTAGTTGTTGTGTTGGGGGTGGTAGTGGTAGGGAAAGTAGTAGTGATATTTGTTGGAAGTGACTGGGATAGTTGTAGTAGTAGACAATGTAGTCATAGCGATAATGGTAGTATATAGTGTTGGTAAATTGTTTTCGGAGAGAAACAAACAGGGAGATATAGAATGGGGAAAGAAACATAGTAGAAGATAGGGAGAGAAACAAATAAGGAAAGAAGGAGAGAAATTCTGAGATTTGAATTTTTTTTTATGCGCAATAATTTTTTTTTATTAAGAGCCAGGACACCTTAAAACCAAGGGCCTCTCAAATGCACTGTTTACATCTCAACAAGCTATACTGAAAACAAAACTTGCCTAACTGTAGAACCTCTCAATTGCTATACTAAGTTCTATTTTCTTTGAAGCTAAACCATCCCCATCCCCATTTTCAAATACCTATACCCATGCGGGGAATGTTTTGCAAACCCATTCTCATACTCGTGAGTTTCGGGTACCCATGGGTAATACCCATCCCCGTACATCCAACATTATTATACCTAAAACTTACAAGAAAAGTTTTAATTATAACCATAAACAAACCTATTATATCATGAAGTCAACAAAACACGGTCATTTTCTAAATACGATTCAAAGAATATGATCCTAAAACATCCATTAATACATAATATAAACTACAATATTTTTTAAATTATTATGCTCTAACTCTTGATACATTTACTAAGTAATAATTAACTAACATAATCTTGTTGACAAGGGGGAAAGTGAAAGGGTGGAAGGAGAATTGAGGGAAATGAATTAGGTTTTGATTAAGGTGGTTACTCAATTGCATTTCTACTATTTATTTTCTCGAGTTATCATCATCATCATTAATAGATTACAATTTAATCCACATATTTTTTTATATGTGAAGAAATTCTCTTGGTGGGGCGGGTATGGGTATGGGTATGGGGTGGGGGAGGCTAAAACCATACCCGCCCCATACCCATCAAACTTTTTGCGGGTTTTACCCATACCTGGTCAAAGCGGGGATTCCCCGCGTTGACTGGATCGGGGGCTGTCGGGTACCCGCGGCCATGGGTTTGATTGCCATCCCTAGAACCGAGCCACCAACTGAAGAGGAAAGCAAGCACGTCTATCTCTATAAACCCGGGAACATCTTTCCTTCCATACACTACTCACCACAACCACCCATATCAACTTCTCCAACTGAGCAGCAACTTCTTTCTTCCCCTGCCACTAACGAACAGCCCACTGCAAACTCAGCAACCACTCAACACAATCAGGAATCATTAAGTCAGGCAGAGAACCACGTAGCACAGCCTGGAAATAAGAGCATTTAGCAAAGAGGTGATCTCAATCCTCAGAACCCCCTGAACAGAGCACACAAGCCTGATCTGCAACCCTTCTCCAGCTAATGAGCTTATCCTTAGTAACTATTCTATTGTGAATGATTAGCCAAACTAGGACACTATGCTTAGGGATGATATACTTACCCCAAAGCAAAGACGCCCACTCTACCAGTGGCTACTAAACACGCATGGTTTGCCAAACCCGCTTTACTGAAAAACGAGGCATAGCTATATCATCCCACTTGAGAGAACTCCTAGTCCCTGAAATGAAAGGCAAGACAGAGTCCCTTAGCTTAAGAACCCTCTTCCAGATCCAAGATCCAACAGCCGTGTGGGAGACCTCCCAAATAGTTCTAGCTTTGAGTCGATACCTCTTAACCCAAGCTACCCATAACGACCCCTGCTCTGCCAGTAAGTTCCATAAGTTCCTGACAATACAAGCTTTATTCCACAAACAAAAGTCCCTTACTCGCAGACCACCTTCAGCTTTAGGCAAAGCAACAAATTGCCAGGCAGTTAACCCCTTAGACCTAGATTCCCCCACTCCCCATAAAAAGTTATTACAGATAGCCTCCACATCCTTCAAAACTGAGGCTGGAAGACGGAAAATGTTCATCCAGTACTGGAGGACACTGGAAATGACTAAGCAAATCAGCTGGAGCTGACCTGCATAACTCAACAACTTAGGTTGGCAACCCTCTCACCGACCCGTTTGTAAACACCAAAACATCATCAAAATAGAGGCGAGTGATTCTAATTTGCTTACACCTGGGGTGAAAAGGAATAGAATTCTCCCGTGCAACCTTTTGCATAAGACACGAAAAGACTTCCATGGAAATTGTAAACAGATATGGTGACAAAGCGTCCCCTTGACGAAGCCCTTTGCCACCCGAGAAATAACCACAAAGCCGACCATTGAAAGAAACACTACATTTGGGAGTAGTAACACAGATTTTAACAAGCTCAATATAACTATCAGGAAACCCCATAGCCCTCATAACTTGAAACAAAAATCTCTAATCAACAGAATCAAAGGCTTTCATAATATCAATCTTCACCATGCAACGTGGAGTAATTGTTCTCTTATGATAATCCTTAACTAATTCAGAAGCCATCAGGATATTATCACTAATAAGACGACCCTTCACAAAAGCAGACTAAGAAGGGCTCATCACCTTAGGTAAAACAGCAGCCAACCTATTAGCTAACAACTTAGATATACTCTTATATAAGACATTACACCAAGCAATAGGTCTAAAATCCTTTATTCTTTGCACATTAGAAACCTTAGGAACTAATGAGAGGATAGTGGAGTTTACCTCCTGTGGCAAAGACTTGGTCCTAAGAAAACCACAAGATAGCATCCTCCACAGCACGACCTACTACTCCCCATTCAGCCTTATAGAAGTCAGCAGGGAATCCATCCGACCGAGGGGCTTTATCTGGCGCCATAAAACAGAAACAAACTTGATCTCCTCTCTAGTAACTTCATAGCACAAGATACATGCATCCTCAGGATTCAATTTAAGCATAAGGAGATCAGTGTAGAACTCAAGAGGTTTCTCTGCAACTTCTGGATTAGAAGAACCAAATAAACCTATGTAAAAAGAGACTGCTAACTCCCCCATCTGCTCCACATCATCCACAACAGCCCCTGTATCCGAAAGTAGGTGATCTATAGTCTGTTTTTTAGTCCTAGTCTTCACATAATTGTGAAAATAGACCGTATTAAAATCACCTTCAACCACACACTACACTCTAGACTTTTGTCTATAAAAGCTCTCCTCCGCCTTCTGCAATTGATAGCAAGTAAGAGCCAATTCTTTTTCCAGACTAGCATTCTCAGGAGAGGGATTCGACAGAACAGACTGTTGAGTTGCTGCAAGAAGCTCCTCCGCCTCCCTAGTCCTAGCCGAAATGTCAAAGTACTGAGTACAGTTGAGAGTAGTGAGTCCCTTCTTCAAGGTCTTCAACCTCATAGACAACCGATAAAAAGGATCTCCCCTCTGATCCGAAAGTTCCCAAGCAGTCTTCAAAATACCCTCAAATTGAGGATGGGATCTCCAAAACTTAAAATACTTGAACGGATTTGGTAAACTCTTAACCATACGACCAGAAGTTAAAAGAAGACCACAGTGATCCGATACCCCAGGACTTATTGTTCTTCCTGAGCTAGACGGGAGCATATCCAACCAAGGACTATTAACTAACACTCTGTCAATACGCCTGGCTATAGGATTATCCTCTTGACGGTTCCACCAGGTGTACCATGATCCATTTATCTTATGATCACTTGCATATGCTCTATCCACCCCCTGAAGTCCAACATATTTTGAATCACATCAACCACATTCGAAGCCTCACCCACCTCTGCGATGGCATTAAAGTCTCCCATTATCACCCAAGGACTAGATACAGTTTTACAGACCTCCAGCTCCTGATATAACCTTAGTCGATCCACTGACTTATTAGGGCTATAAACTGCAGTTAACACCAGCTCTTCCAAGCCCTTAACAACCTTCACATGGACAAAATGTTCCCCAGATTCCAACAGAGTAACCTGCAACTCACTCCAAAAAAGCCAAACATGTCTAGTAGGAGACTTACCATAGTTATCTAGGTACTTCAAGTTCTTAAAAGGACCGTTCACTATAGAAGCAGAATTACTATAAGAAACACGAGTCTCTAACACAGCTACTATATCAACATGAAATTTATTTAATCTACTAAGTACATAACTATGCTTCTCAGAAGCATTAAACCCTCTGAGGTTCCAACTCAATAATATCATCAACGTTTATTCCTCCCACGCCCCTTCTTACAAGGAGCAGGAGAACGAACAACAGGCTTCTTAGTAACTTTTGAACAAGACTGTTCAATTGCAGCAACCAACGCATCAATATCTTTCACTTCCACAGACTTCCATACCTTAGGAGCAACTTCCTCTTCAGCCACTTTCGTTCCACTAGTAGAAGCTACTACTGCACCCATATCTAAACCCTTTGGAACTAGTCTGAACCCCCCAGAAGAGTTCTCCCCCACCGTAAGAATAGCAGTAAGTGGAGAGGTAGGAGTATAATTTGTTAGAATCTCTATTTCACTAAGTTAGATTAAAACTATTAGTGATTGGTTAGAATATAATTTGTCATGGTGTGCAAACCCTTACAGGGCTATCACCAAGTCCAATTCCATCTACATATATATGATTTAGCACTATGGCATGTTGAAGTTCAAGTGTTCCACTAATCCCCATTAGAGATTAGACAACAGTAATCTCCATTATTCTTTTCATAATAGTAATCCCCCATTATTAAGAATACGTTAAGTTGTCCCTGTTAGGAAATGATGAGTCATTAACCAATAAAAAATAGATAATTGATACCCTAATCACCATACCTCTCGTCTTCATCTTCCTAATTAATTTCTTAGGTATGAAATAATTGAATTGCTTGCATGTCATCTTTCCACTATATTCAAAAAGGGGTCACATCCACATGCGGACGACTAAGTCGCACACAACAGAAAAGGAGCCACAGTTAGTTTCATAATAATCAAAGAAAAAGCTTTCACCCCAAAAAGATGATTACAAGGCAACTAGCAAAAGGCAAATATATGTTTTTTCTTTAAAAAAAAATTCTTTTTAGGTTAATCACCAGATCCTTATCCTAAAGTGTATTGTGCAGGCTATTGGCTCATTTCAATCATTAAACTTTACTAATTTTTCTTAACGCTATAAAATAAAAAAGAATAGTCGGACATGCACATGAAATAATATTGGATAGTTACTACTTTCTACTTAAAAAAATTATTGGATAGAAATGTGAACATGTAAACATTTTTTTTTATCTAGCAGTACAAGGCTAGCGAACCTTATAAACAATCTTTACATACCGTTTGGTATAAATGAATTTCATAAGTTTTGAGAAATTCATTTTGAAACAAAATATTTTTGTGTTTGATATTTAAAAGAATTCATTTTCAATTCTAAATTTTGAATTCTATGGAATTGGAAGTAGTTATTGCAATTCCGATGAATTGAGATGGAATTTCCTAAATTCCATAAGTATTTACTAATTATAATAGAATTATATAATTATCCTATTTTATTAACTAAATTACTTATACATACGACATACTAAACATAGGAATTCATTTGAGAATGAATTCTACAGCACAAGTCATTATATTTCTAAATATTTGAATATAACATACCAAACACAAAATTTCATTTGACAATGAATTATATACGGTAATTCATTTTACAATGAAATGAATTCTCGATTCGTTTGGTACCAAACGGTATGTTAGCCTTATAAACAACCTTCTAAATTCTTGTTTTCCGGCGAGAAAACTTGCGTTGAATTGAGATTAATGCAACTTTGGCTTCTTTGGACAACAATTATTAAGACACGGTTCAAACTTCTTCAAACAAAGTTCGAATGAGGGTGTTTGATTGATGGTGAAAGGAAACTGCAAATTCTAAGTTAAGTTACTCCTACTCCTATGGAGGTTCAACGAGAGCTCTAACTACGACAAATGCTACGTCGCAGAGAAAAGGATAAAATTTGACATTGGGTGTCAAATGGTTGGTTGTGGAACCCCTCTCTCTATCGACCCTTCCTCTTATTTATAGTTAGGAGATAATTGTGAAAACCGCCTCTTGGATAACTCCCAAAAAGAACCGGTCCCTACTTCCTTGGAGTGGTGGTTACACCTTCAACCTCCTAGGTGCTTCTCTTGGAACCACCGTGGGTCTTGGAGTATAGTGTTGCTTGCCTTGCCAATTCTTGTTCCAAATCTCGTGCAATGCTAGTCTTTTGATAAGCATGTGGTGTCTGATAGAAACACGTTTTTGTGATTCTATCATAATTATTATTATTAGGATATTTACAAATAAGGATAGTAGTCCTTTAGTAGAATTAGGTTTATTATTAGGGTTTCTATCTTTTTCTATATAAGTGTACTTTGGGATTTCATTAGAATCCGTCAAGAAGAATATTAAGAAAACTCTCCTAAACCCTAATCTCTTCCTATTCTCTCACTTCTCGATCTCAACCCTCTAAAGGCCTAGGCCGATTCTCTATCCTTCTCTTCTCAAATCCCTAATTCCGTTCTTAATCCTTAATTCCCAATCTCACGAACGGCCCAATAGAACCTTAATATCAGGTTCTATCATTTGGTATCAGAGCCATGGTCGAAAATCTGAGTTCGTCACAACTCTCCAGGAACCACTATCGCGTGTTGCACGAGTGCCTTTGCAACCTGGAAACCCTCATGGTCAAACGAGATGTAGAATGGGAGCGGCAAGATGCAGAATTCACACGGATCCTAGCCCCGATTAGCAAAAGGGTCACAGCATTTGAATCACCACCTGCAGCCGCGGCATCTCCTATCCACGACGAGAAGACAGACCAAACGGTTGTAGAGGAGCTGACGGCGGCGGAGCTTACAACCTCACAAGAGACGATGAAATGCATCGGGACACAAGAGAAAAGGGCTCTCGCTACTGGTATCCCTGTCGCTGCTCTAAACCAAGGAAATGAGACTCCGAGCGCCACCGACAAACAATAGCAGCCTCTCCGACCACCGTCGCCAGTGTCCAAGACCGCAGGACCCTCGTTCGAGAGGGAAGGATCGTATGCTGGCGACAAAGAGTTGGATATGAAGCTGGAGCAGACCTCTCAGGTCGCCGAGGAGACTCAATCGTTGGAGAAGTCAGTGCAAGTATGTCCCGGAAGCCCCCCACCTTCAATGGTTTATTCGCGGGTTCGGAATGGCGGGGTCAACTGGAAGTTTATGAGGAGGAAGCTGGATGTGTGGGGTGATGGCGAGCCTCCATCGGCGTTGAAGAAGGAATCGAGGACGAGGGCGAGGTCGGACGGAACGAAGGAGGAGCTGATCTTTGCGGCGGCTCCGATCGAGCAATTAAAGATGTCACTGGTGGCGGTTTCGGCAAAAGGGAAGGCGCGGCCAGAGACGATACTAGAATCCCGCTCGTCGCGAGATAAGAAGAAGGTGAGGGGCGACCAGGTTGTCCTGCTGGAGAGAGTGGGGACAACGACGGCTTCAGAAGGGTGGTTGTTGTACTCCCTTGCTGCGACCGACAAGGAGAAAGAGAGAGGCGGCGGTGAGTTTCTTCATGCGTCACCAGAGTTGGAGACGACGATGGAAGCCATCTGGCCTCCGTGTCGCCAACGGGGTTGCTCGTCACCGGGAAAATTGAAGGAACTACCGACGAAGAGACCAAAGGCGAGCTGGCAGAATCGCCGCCTGGTGGAGTGGCCGGTGAATAAAATGGGGGAGGGTGGCGATGTCTCTGTACTCGCAAGACCTAGATCGGTCGTAGGGATGGACTCCGCACCACAAAAGCTAGAGGCTGCACTAGTCGACTGGATCGTTTGGGTCGGGGGCCTAGAGGGAGTTAAACGAGTATGTCTAGGTTTTGGCATCGCCCTCGCAGGCATCATTTCTGGTCAGAAGGAGATGCATGGCGGGATGATACTTGAGGAAGTTGGGCCAGAAGGAGTGGGCAACTTGGTGGAGTCTGCTCTGGGCCAGGAGAGTCAGCATAGCGTACCAAGGGAGAAGCAAGGGTTGGAGTCAAATGGGTCAATTCTTGGGCCACAAATGAGCTGTCCTTTAGGGGATCTATTGTATGGAGTGGATTTGAAAGAAAAAGAAGATAAATTCGCGGGCATGTGTGATGGGTTCAAAAAAGAGCCACGCTCTAATTTTTACTCTGTGGAGTTTGAAAAGGAAGGTGGAGAGTCAATTGGTCATGGATGCGGTCCGAGCCACATGGTTGGAGAAGAAGCAATGAGAGTCGTAGTTGTTGGAGTGAGATTCGTTCGAGTAATGGACCACAATTGGAAGAAATGGAAGTGTAAGAAATGGAGGAGTGGACCACAGACTGTGTGAGAAGAAAGGGAAGAATGGGTCGAGTTGATCAACCTTGAGGACAAGGTTGGTCTCAAGGGGGAGGAGATGATAGAAACACGTTTCGTGATTCTATCATAATTATTATTATTAGGACATTTACAAATAAGGATAGTAGTCTTTTAGTAGAATTATGTTTATTATTAAGGTTTTATATCTTTTCCTATATAAGTGTACTTTGGGATTTCATTAGAATCCGTCAAGAAGAATATTAAGAAAACTCTCCTAAACCCTAATCTCTTCCTATCCTCTCAATTCCCGATCTCAACCCTCTAAAGGCCAAGGCCGATTCTCTATCCTTCTCTTCTCAAATCCCTAATTCTGTTCTTAATCCTTAATTCCCAATCTCACGACCAGACCCGATAGAACCTTAATATCAGGTTATATGAGTGTCTCACAAAAGGGTTCATGGACCTCATGGTCCTCTTGCCACGCGACCATGGACTTCTCAATCATGCACATGGCCTTCTTGTCTCACGACCATGGACCTTTTGGGACTTCGTCACTAGTGATATAATGCTCCACCACCATGCCCTTCTCATTCGTGTTCATGCCCCTCTAATGAGGCGGCATGGACCTCTCAATCATGCACATGGTCCCTCTCGTGAGGCGGCATGTCCTTTCCATACTTTGCACATATTGCGTCGTTCGGTCTTGGTGATGAGGTGGCATGGCCTCTTCATTCGTGACCATGGACTTCTCAATCATGTTTGTGGCCCTTCCCGTGACATGGCATAACTTTCTCATACTTAGCATTTTTCAATGATGCCTAGGGCCTTTAGTCTCGCGTCCATACCACTTCTCGTGAAGCAGCATGGACATCTCAGACTAATTATTATTTGTCTCCTTTTATATATTCTTCTCGTGGCATGATCAAGTGACTTGAGAATTTCCCCGTGTCCATGGTCCCTCTCGTTAAGATGGCATGTTCTTTTAGATTGTAGACGGATATGTGCCTCGCTAAAACACAACTCCTAACAATGGCCAAGTGTAACCAATGAAAGGGACTGCAGTATAGTGGCTCAAGTAATAAATATCGAATCCACGGGTCTCTAGAGTTACTATTACTCAGCTTCAGTTCATTATCTAGCAAAACAGATTAAGATGAAAGAACTAAAACTACTCTAGCAAACTACAGTTAAAGTTAATCTAATTACAGGTTGGGAACTCACTTAGGTATGATTCCCCCTAGCCACTAGCCAGATTAACGATCGATGATTTCTAACTTGTTTCACTTCATTCACAATGCGGAGAATCCTTGACTAGACCTTGAGTCTCGACTAAAGGAACAAGGCCCTCTTGAGTCAATTGCCTAGAGGGACGTATCCTTCTCTAGAACAATCGATCAAGGCGTTCTGAACTAGACTCCCTCTATCGAATGAGGTTCTCAATCGATACAAAGCAGTGAATCAACCCTCGACTAAAGCAATCGATCCACTACTATCAATCTATGGTGCTCTATTGACCTAATCAGGTATTCGCTCTCATAGGATCAAAGCAGAATCAATAATCTCGACTAAAGCAGAATTGAATCGTGAAAACATGCATAGATTGAATATGAACTCAAGATTATCAAGTCAGAGTACTCATACAATCATCCAATCAAACAAACATGGCTAGGGTTCCTCAAAACCTAAGTGAAGGGAAGTTACTCCATAGAGAAGAGAGAGACTGCAGTAAGAATCTTCAGATGATCAGTCTTCAAGTCCGGGCTTGTTCGTCGAGCTTCCAAGGCGAAGAAATCCTACGCTAGTCTCGAATCGGCATCATGGCAAATAGTGAACAGAGGACAAATGAATCGTGGATGAAGAGACTCTCACAAACAAAAGATCATGGACTCACATTAACTCAAGGTGCTCGATTTTCTTTGTGAACATGGTTGGAACCCCTTTTTTTTCCTTTTCTTTTGTTCTCTTTTTTTTTTCTTTGTTTTTCCAAGGGTTCCAACCCGATTTTCAGAAAACGGGGCTCCCACCTAGCAAAGGTTTTGCGGGAACCCGGCTCTTACCGGCCATGCCGGGAGCGAATGTCTCGAGCCTCGTGCGGGGGAAAGATATGTAAGGGGGCTGGAGGTAGTAGGTGGAAATTGGGAACGGATTCCCGTCTCCCCTTACACACTTTCGCCCTATTCGCACGGGAGACGTTATTTTAAAGCACATTTCGAGCACCTGTTATTTCCAAAACATGATACAAGAGTCCATGACAGGCAGAGAGTCCACAACACCACACAATTCCAGGGTCCTAAGATCACTAATTCACTCAATCAACCAACACAATATGAAGAAGAAATGAGACTTCTTAAATGCATCAACATCCTCCATAATAGTAACTCTAGAGACCCGTGGATTCGATATTTATTACTTGAGCCACTATACTGCAGTCCCTTTCATTGGTTACACTTGGCCATTGTTAGGAGTTGTGTTTTAGCGAGTCAAGTTTTTGGCGCCGTTGCCGGGGAATTTCTAGATTATTAGGAAAGGCAGAAGTTTGTTACTTTAGCGTTTTTCTTTTCTTTTCCACCCTTGCCTTTCACTTGGGTGTTTTAGTTTTTGTTGGTGCAGAGCTGAATCATGGATCCTCATGGCTTCTCCAACCATTAGGGGTATCCACCACCATCCGAGTGGTATTACCCCGAGACCCCCTGGAGCAATCAAGGAGGAGAAGACTATGGATTCGGATTCCAGTACCAACCCCCTTACTACGGAGAACCACCAGATCCCTGGGCATATCAAGAACAACCTCATTATCAAGAAGAATTCCTCCCACAACCAGAAGGGCCATCGGAGCTGGAGTTACCCATGGCGGCCTTCACGGGCCATTCTGCAGTTTGCTCGATCCAAACTATGAATTGAGGCTTCTCATGGAGCAGTTTGCTCGAGACAGTGAGAGATCATGTGTCAGGATGGATCTTTGTACCCAGGCCTTTCGCGAAACGGAGGAGATCCTCCTGAGCCTTAAGAAGAGCGTCGATGATCTTGAGAGATCTTGTGCACAACCTGCTCCAGATCACCCTTCTGCTACCATACTAGAAGATGAGGAAGAAGAAGAAGGCTACAAGGACATTGTGGAGCAAACAGAAGTTATCACGGAGAGCTC
Source organism: Linum tenue (assembly GCA_946122785.1). Taxonomy (NCBI): domain Eukaryota; kingdom Viridiplantae; phylum Streptophyta; class Magnoliopsida; order Malpighiales; family Linaceae; genus Linum; species Linum tenue. The sequence goes on along the minus strand of CAMGYJ010000006.1, from coordinate 57,776,788 downwards.
CCGTGAAGATCATGATCAAGAATGTCCTATCGTAGCCGACTACCCCTTTCCACATCCCACACTGAGCTTTAAAGAGGTGGGCATGAGTGAGGAGATGCAAGAAGATCTCATGAAAGAAATTGCTTGGCAACTTGCTCTCCAATCCGTGCTAGAAGAAGAAGAGCAAGAAAGGGTGCAGAAAGTAGTTGTGGGGGATGACGAAAGTGAAGCAGGAGGAGTTCTTGATCATTTCCCAGGGGTGATACCACATGAAGAAGAAAGGGAGGTTGAAGACGCAATTGGCGTCCAGGCTGAGGACGGAGTTGAGGTGGAAGAGGCTTGCACCGGCCATGAGTTACTTGTGATATCTCCACCGAACTTTGAGGAATTGCTCAGCAAGGACCCATTTGCAGTGTCTCTTTGCCAGACCAAGGCCACGTCGACATCGGTCCCTCTTGGTGGACGCGGTCTGCTTTGATCCTATGAGAGCGAATACCTGATTAGGTCAATAGAGCACCATAGATTGATAGTAGTGGATCGATTGCTTTAGTCGAGGGTTGATTCACTGCTTTGTATCGATTGAGAACCTCATTCGATAGAGGGAGTCTAGTTCAGAACGCCTTGATCGATTGTTCTAGAGAAGGATACGTCCCTCTAGGCAATTGACTCAAGAGGGCCTTGTTCCTTTAGTCGAGACTCAAGGTCTAGTCAAGGATTCTCCGCATTGTGAATGAAGTGAAACAAGTTAGAAATCATCGATCGTTAATCTGGCTAGTGGCTAGGGGGAATCATAATAATTGAAGCGCACCGTTTCGGCCTCAGGGAAAATCCCCGGTCTCTTCCAATAATCCCCGACCGGGGATTTTAGCCATTTGCCCGGGCCCCCTTCTGTTTCTCACAGGTGCCCAAAATGATAAATACCCGGTCGGGTATTTTGCCACCTGACCGGGTATTTTCCTCCTGGAGCCCCCTTAGTCCCAACTCGGCTCCTTTCGACCCAGAACTCGTTTCTCCGTCTCGATTCCAACGCCGGGTCCTGAAATATGACATAAACACACAACCTAGCGTGAAATCGGCTTAAAACACGAGATTCCACATCACAAACGGCTTCAGAATAGGGGTGAAAACATGTGTAAATATCGGTCTATCAATATGACCCTCTTCATAAAGCGGCACGTGCCTCTAGATTCTATATGGACATGGCCCTCCTTGTTGAAGCGACATGTGCCTCTCCAGACTGAGTTTATTTTTATACAATCTTGTGGAATGGCATAGCATGGCCTGCTACGAGAGACCCATGTCACTCATTGAATCATGTCCATGCTCACTATTACATGGTGGATTGGGCTTAAAATCAATATCCATAAGGCCCAACTTAAACAACATTAATTGTTATAATTGATGCGACCTTATAAATTTCTTGATTAACTTGTAACTCACCAATGACATGGATTCTTCTCTGTGACTGCAGCGGACTGGCTTCGGATGAACCTTGACGAAACGGACAACGACATTTTGGTTATCGAGTGGGCAACTCTGTTTAGCATTGGTGCTTGGCTGATTTGGAAAAACATAAATGATTTGTGTTTCAAAGAGGCCTCGTACACGCTGAGCCCGCCTTCCTTGGCTCATTCCATAATTGCCAAAGCTAGACTCTTGAGTGAAGGCTGGCGTGCTCCCTCCCCGTGGCCGAACTTGAGGAAGGCTCCGACAGCCATGGTTGTGGTAGCCATCGCTTGGATACCGCCAATGGGAGGATGGGTGAAGCTGAATATTGGTGGCGCATCCAACGAGAACCCGAGTCTGGCCAGTGCGGGTGGTGTTATGAGAGATGGGGCAGGTCATTGGCTTAGCGAGTTCGTGGCAAAGATTGGGCAAGCCTCCGCGGCGTTGGCGGGGCTGTGGGCATTTTACCAAGGCTTGGACTTAGCTTGGAAGTCCGGGTATAGACAACTCGTGTTAGACTCTGACTCGCAGCTCGCCATCCAGTTGATTAATGACATACATGACTCAGTTCATCCTTACGCCACTTTGTTATCTTCCATTCACAGGATTATCAGTCGTGATGGGTTGGTGCGCATTGTTCATGCATATTGGGAAGAGAATAGAGTCGTGGACTGGCTCTCGAAGCACAGTCTTGTCTACCCTTACGGTATGCATGAGCTTGTTCACCCCCATCAGGCGTAATATCTGTTCTTCACTGACGATATGCAGTGAGTGTCCTTCGAACGGCGGATTATCAAATGCCAGGATAACTCTTCTACCCCCACTCCTCCCCATGCAATCACCTCTTTTCTTGGCTTTTGCCTCCAGCAATGAAAAAAAAAAAATTCTAACAATAACTTATTGTATCGATTGATGAATAGTTTTTGGTTTCCAGACGTTTGTAACCAATGTCCGTCTTCATAATTTATTTCATAAATCAGAGTCATTTGGATGATGAAATACACAAGCTTTCTAGAGAATATGAAAATTTAACTAAATAAGTCGTTGAGTAAGACGAGTGATTTTGAAATACTTCAAATGCATGTTTTGAAATAAATGACTGTTTGGTACCAAATGAATCGAGAATTCATTTCATTTTAAAATGAATTACTGTGTAGAATTCATTGTCAAATGAATTCCTGTGTTTGGTATGTCATATGTAAATCATTAGAAATAAAGGAAGTGAATCCCCAAATCATGTTTGGCATAGGTTTAGAATTGAATTAAATTACAAGTTTCTCCAACCACACCCTTATTAATTTAAGGGGAAAACAATATTCATTGAAAATCCATCTTGTAAAAAATGTCTTTGGTCCCATACGTAGATCAAAAGTGTTCTTGTGTGTTTCTATTCTATTCATTAGTTCTTTTCTAATATTTTGTCGATGAACCCTACAATCTAGTTGTGCCTTCTTAACGTAGTGATACAATCGAGGCATAAATATAAAATAACCAGCAAATACTCTAGCATTGCAATCAAATTCTTGGTGACGTTCCTCACACTGCATCAATTGGCGCCAAATAGTATATGTGGAAGTAATTTAGTTAATAAATGAGGATAATTATGTCATTCGCTTATAATCAGTAGGGCTTATTCCATTTAAAAGCCCAAACTATTCAAAAAGTGTCATTTGTGTCCTAAACTATTCAATATGACAAATCTGGCACAAACTATTTTTTTTGTTAATGTTAACCGGCGTAGATCGTTTGTATTTATCAGAAAATCTAGTCAACATCTATGTGGTTTGTGCTAGATTTGTCATATTAAATAATTTTAGGAAACAAATGTCACGAAACGTATTTAGTTTGTGTCACATTTGTCATATTGAATAATTTAGGACACAAATGACACTTTTAGGATGGTTTGGGCTTCCTAGTGGAACTAGCCCTAATTAGTAAATCCTTGTGGAATTCATTTGCAAATTCCAACTCAATTCCTCGGAATTGCTATAAGTAGTTTCAATTCCTTAGAATTCAAAATTTAGAATTGAAAATGAATTCTTTTAAATAGCAAATGCAAAAAGATTTCATTTCAAAATGAATTTCTCAAAACTTGTGAAATCTGTTGTTGAATTTAGTCTCAAGGTTTCCATAGGAGTTGACTCTTCCTTGATGAGAGCGTATGGTAAGACCTATCCAGGTTTGTCAGGTCTGGGATGGTAATTTTGCTCATATTCATGGGTTTTTTTACTATCCAACTCAATTGGGTTGGGTTGAAATCCAAATAAATGGATATGGGTAGAGTTTGATGGGTTTGTACCCATACTTATTTACTTGGGTTGGGTTGGGTTTATAAATAATGGATTTGGGTTTGTAACCATGCCCAAATGCAAATTAGAGTTTGATACCTAAACTTAATAGATATGCATATTTAGTACCTAAATTTAATTTTTTTTGCATATAAGTCCTCAAAATATCAATGGAAAATTACGTTTTGGTACCTAAATTTTTTTGGTCTTACATTTTGGTACATAAACTTTTCAAGTTTTGCAAATAGGTCCAATTTTTGTATGTGTAGTTAAAACACCATCAATTAAATGGATATCCATATCCAACCCATACTCATTTAGATTATGACAGCAATATACATACCTTACCCAAACCCATCAACAAACTCCCAAACCCATATGCACTTCACTCATATCCAACCTATTATGAATGGATCTACTTGGATTTGGGTATAATTACCATGGGTGGGTAATTGCCATCCCTAGTCAGACCCTCTCTTAGCACTTAGGGATGCTATGTTATGGTGCTTAAATCAGGGTTCTAATGTTATTTGCTTTTGTGGGGATTTCCCATTGGTGATTCGCCAAGCATTGGAGAACGCTGTGCAGCATGACCGAGGTGGAGCGGTGCTTGAAGAAGTGAAGTTATTGAAGACTTCCTTTTCAATAGTTCGTTTTGTTTATACTTCTCGTATTATTAACATGGCTGCTTATTACACAGCAAAAATGACATTTGCATCGGTAGATCAATATTTGGTTGACTCTCACTATTTACTTTCCAATCCCTTGTTATCTCCTGTCTATATTCGACCTATCTATGGAAGAAAAAAAAAAGGATCCTAAGTTGGATTTTGGCATCTTTTGTTAATACGTATTAATTATTTTTCAAATATAGAGCATTGGCATGTTTAGCGTTTGTTGGGATTGCACAGTTGCCATCACTAATTATTATTATTATTATTATTTACAAGGCGAATGAGGCGTACGGCATCTAATAATTAAGCTTCCGGGAACCAGAAGGTTCTCAAGAATGCATCCTCTTATTAATTAGGGCATATGATTAATTGGACATATTAGATATGAGAACACAACATGAGTTAAGAGTTTAGCATTTAGTAACTAATTAATCATTAGTTACAACGATCATTTGTTTTAGAAAAATTCACTTAATATGTTTACTTGTTTTCTAATCTTCAACATTTATTGCAACTTCAGCTATACATGATCGTTATTTTACAACACTGAGTAAACCTTTAGAACATTTAAGTTGTGTTCGAGTTGAATTTGTATTTCAAAATGAGGGTTAAACTTGGCCTGTTAAGTCATATAATTGCAATAACTCAAGCATCTAAAATAATACAAAATTATTTTTTTAGTTTGACAAGTTTTTTTATAACTTTTATAAGTACTTTTACAAAAAAAACCTTTTATAAATACATATATGAATATGAGTTAGAAAAAAATTGTCCAAAACTTGCGAAAAACTGTTTGAAATTAGTGTAATAAATAAAGTGTAAGTTGCAACGAGTAAAAAGTAAGAAACACAATGCACTGACCCGAACAACCCGCAATCCGACCCGCCCGACCCGTAACTCGATCAACCCGTAGCCCGATTGACCGGTAACTCGATGAACCCGCAACCCGACTGACCCGTAACCCAACTAGCCAGCAACCCGACTGAACCCGAACAGATGACCCAAAACCTGACGAACCCGAAAACAGATTAACCCGTAACCCGATTGAACCCAACCCGAACCCTCCTAAACCCGCCCGATTGAGACCTATACATATAGTCATATATATTTTTTTTTTTACAAAAGATAATTATATATTGATTTGAGAAATAGGTAGTTACATCCGGAAATTAAGCCATGCCAGAAAATCAAAGAAACGATTCATAGTCGGGTACAATGAAACGGCCTTTCTAGCCACCAAATGAGCTACCCTATTGTTACGCCGACCTACAAATCGAACAATAAACCCAATATGAATCGCAAAATAATGCACGATCACCTCCAGAATTAGCCCCCATCCGAATATCCCTGGTGTCAGCCCGAATAATCTTCTCGATTACCACTTTGGCATCACCTTCAAACCTCATCTCCGTAAAGCCATGGACCAGGCACCATAAAATAGCCTCCCCGAGAATGAGTAACTCAACAACCATAGGATCATCAATCAACGGAAATTGAAATCCTTTAGCCAAAATGACTTCTACATCTTGATTCATGATAATCATCCCGCCTGCCGTATGAGACCCACTCTTCGTTGTCCCATATGGACATATTATTTGCCGCAATTAAAAAAAAAAATTTGCGCTCAGTGCTATCTAACTGCACATATCAATTTTTTCCATCAAATTGTATTAATAAAAATCAATATACTTACATCGTACTTAATAATTATTTTCTCCAATCATTGCAAAAGCCGATATAGCAGTGGCCGGAGATGAAATTCACAGCTGGTCTGTCATAAGTCATAACTTCTTCTCATTGGATCACCCCTCGTTTAGTCGGAATAAACAAATGCCTATTAATATCAAATACTAATAACTATAATAATATATTTTAATTAATGAATTATAATATAATCTACAGAATGAATCTTTAAAATTTTATCAATTTAGTAACATTTGACACTAATACATCGAATTAATTACTGAATAAATGAATTTATGCCTAATTGATTTTGCATTGAAATTAAATTTTTACATTTAATTTAAAGTCTTCCAAGCATTATCGATGATTTTTCAGGCTACAATGCATTTTTCGAGATTTCTCCAATGGAAATGGTCTCCGACACAATAGTGGGTTGGTCTTTGGAAAAATAAGATTTTATAGAGGTTTGTCTTTCAAATGATGGACGGCAAATAAGATACTTTTGGGCGAAAAACAGCTTCTCACATTATAAATAGTAACAATTTAATTTTTACCTTGAAATTAAATGGATCAGTCAGGCCAAGTTAAACGAGATAGCCATCTTACTTTTCAAGACTTCTTGAAAGGGATTGAAGAGGTAGGGCAAGGAAATTAAACAAAGGAGATAGCTACAACAGATCGATAAATATTTTTGTAATTATAGTTTTGAAGAGGATAAGTTCTATGGCTGAAATATTATACTTTGACGTACTATATAGTTTGATTGCTGAGAGATAGGAAATTATATAAATGAATTATATCTGAGTATATATATTGGTTAAAAAAAAGTGATAATTGAACCCAAATGATTTCCTTTCGTGTTTCTAAATTAATAACAAAAACGAGATGAGAAATTTGTACGGAAAATGGCCTATGGAAGAACTTTGTTCCAAGAAAATAATGAACAACTTCGATACATATTTTGGCTCCACCAAACCTTAATTACTTAATTGAAAATGGGATTATGCCAAGTACGGAAACTTAATTAAGATCAAAGAGAAAGATATTTCTCCTTAATTACAACAACGTTTGGAAGAGCAGGTCGAGGTAAGAAATTAAAATAAACCCCCAAAAACAATGGAGAGAAAAAACAACCTCCCCTTGTCCATTGACCTACCCAAACTACTTCCTTTCAAGATTCCCTCAACTTTCTCAGCAACCAAACAACAATTGCGCGCCTCCAGATCAAACAAACGCAGAGAGAGAAGCCTTTGAAGAAAAACAAAAGGAAAGTTGGGTGTGGTGGTGGGTTTATCAATTTCACGGGAAAATAAGCCAAGCAGTAGACTTGCCTATAGAGGTAGGTATTTTGCCAAAATTCCCCTCTCAGGTGCGTCGTCGGGTCGAGCTGATCAATCTGTGGCTCGCTTTCTTTGAACCATGATGATCTTCAGGCCATGGCTCCATCTCCAGTAATAACCCTAATTCCATGCCCAAACCTTTATCGCTTTCGACGATCAGCATCAGCTCTCCTCTCTTCTTCTTCTGGAATTCCATTGGTGATGATGATTATATTCTTTCCTTCAACTCCAAGCTATTACTCCAAAGGGTGGCGATGAAATCAAAGAAAACTCCAGAGTATGTGAAAGAAAGAAAGAAAGAAAACAAGGGGAGAGATAAGAAGCAGCTGGTGAGGGTTTGTGAGCATATATGTAAATTATTAGTGGCGTTGGTTGTGTCAATAAGAGGAACAAAAGGTATATGTGGGGAATTATATATGTGGATTCATTTCATACTATTGTTTTATCTATAGTGCGTTTGGTTGTTTGTTCATTTGTTGATATTAATATTAGAGAAGACGGATGGAACGAAGAGGTGAATAGGCAGAAAAACAAAAGAAAAAAATAATTAAAGTGGGGTGAATTATTTTGTAGGCCATGCTTATTATGTATGAAATTGAGGTCCTACTATACTCGCCTCACCATGTTAGTCACATAATTTATTGGGATATATTGTTGATGGAATATCTCATCCACTAGGCTAGGGACACCTTTAAACTTAGAGTGGGAATCTCTAAAGTGGGAGCGTTAAGGAGGAGGAAAAGAGGGGGATTTACCAAGAAATTGTAAAGTTAAAAAATTGTCAACTGTGTTTTGAATGACATCGAGGTGCAAAAATTACTATTTTATAAAATTTTACAAAATTTATTATTTGTATTTTTTGATAATACTCTAGAAAATTTTAATCTGGAGCCATTCTTTAAAATCTCATCTAACGGCTCACAACTCAGAATGAAGAAGGACGGACTAATAATATTTGCACCTTGATGTCTTTTTTTTACTTACACAAAACTCAGAGAAGAGTTTGATGACCTTTGACTAGTCAAAACCTACTTATTCTAATATCCCATGTTTGTTAATTGGACTATATCTCATTCGTTTTAACTTAAAATTTATTTTTCTTACGAATTCAAAATTTCAATAGCTAAGATCAGAGGAGATTCCACCATCATGATCTTGGTTCCTTTCTCTCTTATGACTTTCTCTATTTGTATGAGTAGCTAAATATTATCTAGGTTGTTTCGATTATGTAAGCCCTAGGGAAATGGATAGATTGATTTCATGAATGATTGGATATGTTTGTGTGTTCTCGCGAATCAATTCTGTTTTAGGCAAGATCTGTATCCCTTCGTGGTATGGATCTTGAAATCAAATTTCTAAAGGGGCGAGATCACACACGGTTGCTGCTTTAGATCGATCTTTAATTGATTAGATTGCGTGACGCCTCAAGTGAGAATTTAGTAGGGTTCTTGTAGCTTGTTAGTTGGGTATTTGCCTCGACATAAGGAAGGAATAATCACATACATATTCTACCCTATCGAAGAAATCGTCGGTCCATCAAACCTAGGGGGCACATAGTCTTCTCTCATTTCTGTAACTATTCCATTTACCGCTTTTGCTATTATAGATATTATTCCCCTTTTATTTGCATTTATTGATTGGTTTTATTGTGTCGATTACTTCGGCAGGTTTTGAGTAGTTGAAGGTTGGAGACCCGAGTAAATACGATGTGAATACCCTTCATGTATTCAGTAAATTTGATTGTATGCTACAACATCATCAAATATGGTTCAACATTCTCGTCCTACATGATCATCTTTGCCACCCTCGGTTGCGTGATTTACCAATATTGCGATTTAAGGTCTAGACCTTTGCCAAAGATTTCAACGAGTTGATCTTTTCCAAACCATGGTGAGGGCATGCTTGAAGAAGCTTTTTCCATTGTTTCCAAGCCTCGTATAGAATTACGCTGTCTAAAGAAATAAATCTGGTCTCTAAGGTCATCAATTCTCCCTTGAGGGATGAACTCTTTGATGAAAATCTTGTACTATATCATCACACATGATGAATGTAGCCAGAGGTTGGAAATTTGGCCAGCTCTTAACCTTCCCCTGAATGGAGAAATCAAAAAGACAATCATATTGCATCCTAGCTAAACACTAGGGTGTTGTGCAAATTCACGTATCTCTAGAATTATTTTAATATATTCCGTAAGATTTTCATTGTCTCACCCCTCAAACTGTCCATTCTATATGATTACTCGAAGTGCATTCTAGTAACACTAGACTTGCTTTTATAATTTTGATGCACTCTTGGTAGTGTTTGTGTGTTTTCAAGGCATAGCAATCGAGTGGACTACTTTTGATCGTTGAAGGGACATCAAGACTCGAGTAGTAGGAGTCAGAAGGAGGAAACAGAGAGCAGACAAAAATGATAGACTAACCACTATATCGATGCCCTGCACGCCATTTTGAGGACCGAATATAAGTTTCTAGATTCTTCAAAGAAAATGCCTTTCGTGATGGCCAATCTAGAAGAGATAAATGGGAAGCCAAAGACGTGGCTTTTAAGCATTCTCTCTCCCCCAAAACTATAAGAGAAAGCCTATAAATAGAATTCTAAGAAGAAGGGTTTCGAGAGCCAGTGATATGAGGCATTAAAGGGTCGTTACACTCATGACAAAGTAACCCACCAGACTTAGAGCAACACCGGTCACCCGACGGAAATCAATGCCCAAATCGATTGTTTAGCCTTTGAAATCTATGTTCGTGCCATTGGTTTTAGAAACTTCTTGGGATATTTGTTTCTAATGATGAATCCCATGGCTCTCATCCCCATGGCAGCTAGTTCGCTTAGTTGCATAGGTTTGCAAACCTTAGAGGTTCTTGAAGATATATTCTCGATTTTGGCATAATATGATTGATTTTGTTCTTCCTTTCATTTGTCTTGGATTACTTTATGTATTCTTTTGTTCGATTGAATGAGTGCCTAAGTCGGGATTTCATCCCTTGATGGTGAATGTGTCGACATCCTAGTCGCATAGAACAAGACTGGACAAAGCAGTTTTATACGATAAATCATCAATCGATCAAGCAGCGCGACACCTCAAGGGGAAATCCACAAAGTTCTCGTTGCATATGAAATCAAGGCGAGAATCATTGGCATACGGTATGATCACATTACATAAAGATCAAGTTACTCATATGTTGACACGATCGAGATACGAGTCAAGAAACGCTAGAGATAGCTTGCATGTGACCCGCCTCATCCTATTGATTCCTTTACCAGCGAGTAGTGTAGCTTTTCTTTTCCACATTGCTTATAATTTATTATTCTGTAAAAACAAGGGAATATTCAACTCCATAGGAACCTCAACATCCACATCTGTTTAAAACACCATAGAACTCGTCCCTCATCGCCTAAGTAAGTGGTTGTGAGAGACCCTAGGGAGATACGATCCTTGCTTTAAGGCGAGGTAAATATGAACCACTCACTTTAACGAATCAAATTTGGCACCTTGCTGGGACTCTTGCAACTTCTTTATTTCTTTATTTTTATTCTGTTTCAGTTTAATTTTATTACAATCTGTGTCATCGAGTCTGCTTCTGATGTTACACAAAAGGCCAGGATCGACAGCTTCAACGTCAAATTCCTTTAAATTTTGGTTATAGAAGTGCCTTTCTAGGCAAAACCTTGTCCCCCTCAATCCTGAAAAAATAGAAAACTTGTGTGTGTACAGCTTTGAAAGACCTCCATGTACAAGGCTTAGCAATAGGAGTGTATTCGAACTCGTCCATGAGTTTGGAATGGTAACTCTGATGATAAAAAATCTTGAAGAGATGAAACCTTTTGGGGATTGATAATGAAAATCTTTATGACCATCTCAAGAAGGTCCAAGACTTATTTGGATCTGAGTAGTAATTCAACATTCAAACTGATGATGGGCTAATAGGTCTCCTCGCCTATTCCCTAAGAGGTAATGCAAAGAGGTGGTTCCATTCTCCGCCACATGATTTCTACATGTGCGAAGAACTGACTCAAGTCTTCATATGCATATAATTCCCGTTGCGGAAGAATGACATACTAATGTGCAGAATCCTAGAATTTATGCAAGGGGTGGCAAAAACATCTCCACGAAGCATGGCACTACTACACGCAGTACATCGAGGAACACTGACACGCTACGACACAACACCAAACTGCGACCAAGTATAATCACGTAGTGGAAATGCAGAATAGTGGTTAAGTCTAATTATCGACTCGGGCTCTAGATCTACTACCTACTCAGTGAACTCCTATTATCTAGAAGGAACAAGAGAGTGTAGTGATTTTAGTGCAAAAGAAACAAAAAGTAAGTAATGGTCTGATTCTTTTCAGGTTCAAAAGGTCATCCGGATATGGTTCCCCCTAGTGTGCAACTAGTTCAGGTTATACGGTCCCAAATTACTAAGATTGACAGATAAACCGCAGAAAGTTCTTTACTGGTCTGATTCTCTACTAAAGTTATCCATACCCTCTTGGTTCGACTACTCGGCGAGCGACTAACCTCCACCGACATACACTAACCAAGGTTAAACACGCAAAACTTCCACTACTGGCCTTTGTTCCAGTACGGAGCAGTGAATCGACATCTCGACTAAAGCATTCAATTCACCACTTTCAATTAAAGGTTTCTTTTTTAACCTATGCAGAGACTATCGTTCTTGGTTAAAGCCGAAATTATACAGGTTTGATCAGGACTCATGCAATTCTGAATAATTCCTCAACTGAATTTATCAAATCAATCATTCATAATATGGGGTTCATACAATCATTCCTAACATACACAACTAGGGTTCTTCATTCCCAGATGAAATGGAAAATTACTCCATGAAGAGATGTGAGAACGTCATGCCCGGAGTAGACATCATCAGAACGACAATGGAAAACTGCTCCTGGCGGCTAATCGGTACTCCGAGGTAGGGGAATCGAGCTCCAAGGTCTTCATATCGCTCCAATCCTTGTCGTTGGCTTTTGCTTCGTCACTCTCTCTAGGGTTCTTTTTATGCCTTTGGAAGTCCAAAAATTCAATCCCTATGCAAATTTCTCGAGCAACCTTTAAATAGGACGAGAATCCGCGAGTTACTTCCTAAGTTACGGCTGTAACCTTGCTCGCCTGCCCATAACTTCCCAGAAACGGCGTCGTTGTGGCAATTCATAAACCAAGAGTTACGGCTCCTTTGGTGAAGTTACGGCCTCGACCGTAACTCAAGGGGGAAGGCCGTAACTTGAAGGGTCTGACCGTAACTTTCAGAAGCTCCCTAGAACTCTATCTGCTCCATTGTAAGTTTACCGGCCACCATGAGGAGTTACGGGCCAAACCGTAACTTGAAGGGTATGGGTAACTCTCAGCTGGCCACTTCCCATTTCTCTCCAAACCGTCCCGAACTTCGCTCCTTCGCACCCATTCACATGCTAGGAACTGAAACATCATAAACGAACACAACCTAGCATAAAGTAGGTCACGAGAGAGATAAACCAAGCTCAAACGTCCAAGAAATGGCGGGAAAAATATGTTTGAATATGGCGTTATCAAACACCCCGACCATGGATTCTACTCCCTCCAGCTCGCACACATGTTTGTGGATGGACTAAACTACAAATCAGAATACTTCGTACACTCTATTTTTAAAGTTTGTGAATGGGAGGCTCTTGAGGATCAACCCTTTTGAAAATTCGCATATGCTGCAAAAATATATCCAAAAGAGGAATAGATGAGCCTAGGGTAGCAGCTTCTGCTAATAAGGGACCAAGCCTTGGAAAAAATCACTACTCTTCTAGTGGCGCAATAGAAATGATGATAAGATCCTTGACCACAGACTTCGGATATCCACATTGAGGTTTTCACCTATCGAAGAACTCCAACATATTGAAGAAATCCAATTATGAAATCTTCACAAATGAAAATTCTTGACATAGTCACTAGAGGAACTAAAATACCAAGTAGCTCTGATTGAGGATGAGCTCTCCATATTGGAAGCTCAACAAGCCAAAGCCACTCGGACGCAAAATCCCGAAATGGATCGATTCCACCAGCCATACCCGAAACCCAATGTCCTCGTGAAGCAAATCAAAACGGTTGCCTGGACTAGTATTAGCGGTTGATCCGCCGCTTCAAGAAATACCTAAGCACCCCTTAGGTCCAGCCCTGACTTTGTTTGAAATTTGTCATGGTGGGAAAAATTCAGGAAGAGAAAGCATACGCAAAACTGGATATCCAAATGGACCTTACTCCTATATAATACCCTTGCTCTAAATGCATTGACCTTCCATACCGTGTTTCGGGGTCATCACATGAGGAAATTGGTTAATTATATGAAGGATCATTCAAGGAGCACAAATCATAAAATGGTGCCAGTTTTAGTCTCACAATGTGATGTTTTAGGTAGTAGACCGCCCAATTTAAATGTTTGGGTCAGTCTGGGGTCTAGTCTATTTAAGCCTCCTAGTCCTATGAGACCTCTTATCCCAAAAGGAATCCATTTTCGATTGTGGTAGGGATCAGAAGACCTACTCCTTAAGGAAAAGGAAAAAGGAAGCGAATTCCTTACTTTTAGTGGAAAAGGGGTATTTCCCTGCAAATATCCTCATTCTATGACTTTGGCTCGCAATTCAATAATCATAACACGAGAAAAGGAGCTTAACGTATGTCTTAATGGGGAAGCATGAAAACCATCCACCTGGTCAAGGAAAAACAAAGGCACCAACGAAGAAAATTTGTTCCAATTCGTCATCGATGTCACTGTTTTGGCGAAGGGCATAATCACAAAAGCCTCACCCGCCAAATTTCATCATTGAATTTCTCACTATTCAGGGGAGAGAAGAAGCTACATTGTCTATCTTGGAGTTAATAATGAGGATGTATAACCCAATACATCATATGAAGAACCTGGTGCACAAGAAAGGACCACAAGATCTGGGTGTGTCAAAGCTTACCCCTGTAGGTCTCCCTGTAAAGCTAATCTACAAAAGGGTTATCCCAACCGATTCAGCATCCCTTGTAAAGTTCATGGATGTTACACATTAGAAGTATTAATCGACAATGGCTCAAGCATAAACGTCATACCAACCAACAGGTACATGCGATAAGGAGGAGATGAGGTGGACCCAACACCAATTAGTATCTAGTTAGCCAATGGCTCCACTTGTTATGCCAAAGGTGTGCTATGTGATGTAGAGGTCATCATAGGACCTCTGATTTTGAACTGTGACTTAACCGTAGTGGATATGCCTCCTTACCAGACGTGCTCCACCATTCTCAGACACACCTTTCTTTCCTTTCCTTTGGTAGTTATTGACATCCCCGTACAAAAAGTCACTTTTAAGGTGGGAAGAGTGGATCAATTCACCCTTATTCCATGTCCCATCGATTATGGATGGCTTTTTTCAACAACAAGTCAACTGACCACTTCACTGGCATCCCATCCGATGATAAAGATGACATGACCTCCATTCAGAGAGTAAAATCACCTACATATACTGATTTGGCAGGAATTTCTTCCGAGCCACCCTTCATAAGGAATTTCTGGCACACTGGAAGGATCTCAAGATCACTCAGAAAGAATAATCCTAACTCAAGAAAATCTATCGCGAGATGGGTTCTTCATACTAGAGTACGACTAGTAACATAATAGTTTCCGTCGAATTCTGATATATCAACACTTCATTCACCTGCACAAATTATTCATGAGGCCGTATAAGAAGGAAGATCAGTGGTATGATGGTTGGAAATCCGAATAATCGAAAGACTTCTCCTGGCTCAAAGGCATAAAAGAAAGAGTGCTTCATAGAACGCAACCCATGAGTTGGTCTAACTTAAAGACATCAAAATAGTACTATCGAGAGATAGCCCTGATTTTCTTATTAATTTTAATTTTTGGAAGGATTAACTATTCTATGAAGAGATATTTTATTGGTCAAATTTTGAGAATTATCGATTTCGCATACTAATGGATGAATGCTCATAGTTAGATGCGTCTTACATGTGCCATTTAAGGTTTTTTCTATGCTATTTTGGGTTTGCTTGTACATTAAAGCAAAACAAAAACCATTCCCGAGCAACCCAACAAGGCAAGAGGACCAACCCATGTCCAACAAAAATTGCGCCCAAAACGGCGACTATTCTTACGTTTTGGCTCTTGGGATGCCAATTTTGAGGGGTAGGGTAGCAGCCATTCAGTTCCCACTTCTTCATCTTCGACCTCCCCCCTCCCCACCCCCCACTTTCATTGTCGAAATCTCTTTCTCCAACATCTCTAAATCTCTATCAACACCCATTAATCCTCCCTTTCATCCCCACAAGACCATATATGCTAGACCTTAGGGCTAATATCACTGAAAAATACCATCCTTTAGTGAAAGTGCCATTTATATTACGTACTTTCAATAAACACAAAAATATTCCAACGTATTAGGGGTTTGTGTCATTTGTGTTACGCGAATTTATGTTGACTGTTAAAGTTAACCGTTGACTTAACTGTGGTCAACCTTTGTCTGATCATTGATAAAGTGGCGCTTATGTGTCATCCACGTATGCGACACGTCAAAGCCACGTAGGAGAATAATATTTAAATTTAAATTCATTTTAATTATTAAATATTGAATATTTTTATTGGAAATTAATCTTGAGAAGACGGTTATGTATACAATTGGGGATATTCCGGAACCTGAATTCCTTGCTGACATCCTGGGCTGTAAATGGAGCTGCAATTCTCTTAAATACCTTGGATACCCACTGGGGAACAAACTCAATGGCAATTCCTTCTGGAATCCAATTGTTGACAACTATAAAAAGAAGTTGGAACGATGGAGCAGCAAATTTCTTTCCACTGGGGGGAGGTTAGTTCTCATCAAATCAGTCTTATCAAACCTCTCAGACTATTACTTTACTCTCTTTAAAGCCCCTAAGAAGGTGATTAATGATTTGGAAAGATTGCAGCGGAACTTATTTTGGAGTGGCTATAGGGATAAGAGGAAAAATTCATGTGGTTGATTGGAAGGTTTGTAAATCATCCATGGATAAAGCAGGCCTGGGCATTAGGGATCTTTCCTCTTTTAATAGCGCAATGCTGTGCAAATGGATCTGGAAATTCGGTGTTAACAGGAATGGATGGTGGAGAGGGCTGATTAACATAAAGTATCATAACGAAAGATCTCAGTGGCGGTCGAGCTATGTGCAGGGTAGACGATCAAGTAAGATATGGGCGAACATTGTGAAAGAGTCCGAGATTTTCTGGAATTTTGCACAGATAGAATCCGGTAGTGGGGCTCATGTTTCCTTTTGGTTCGATCGATGGCTTCCGAATCTCTGCCTGGCTGATAATTTTCCTCGGGTTGCTGTTGCGGCATCGTTCTTGGAGGCAAGGATCAATGATATCGTGAAACTCTCAGGTGATTCTGTTTCTTTCAATTTAAACCTCAATTTTGATCTTAGAAGGGGGGCAGAGCAAGAAAGGATTAACCTGATTTCTCTTCTCGGTTCTATTGACTTTACTGCTAGCACTTTTAGTCCCTGCAGATTGTTATGGCTTCCGGATCCGGAAGCTGGGTATTCAGTTCATTCTATGTACAGAACTCTAATGGAAAGCAAAAATCTCGGCGTTCCCAATTTCCCGGCGAATTCAGTGTGGAGAAAGATTGTCCCTGCGAAGATTTGCTTCTTCATCTGGACAGTGGTACATCAAAAGATTTTGACGAATGATATGATGCAAAAACGTTGGTGGAGTCTCGCTAATCGATGTACGCTCTGCTGCAAAGACGAGGAGTCGATTCACCATCTTCTCATCAGCTGTAGCTTCACTCATCATGTGTGGAACCTGATAAGGAGGAGCTGCAACCTCAACAACCTCCCTATTAGCGAAGATATTGCTTTCACAATCAAGGAGTGGCCTTTGGATGTACCTGACTGTGCGGATGGATGGCTCTGCTACTGCGTTTTTCATGCAACCTGCTGGTTTATTTGGCTGGAGCGTAACAACAGAATCTTCAACGGTATCGTGAAGAGCCCAGACCAGATTGCTAGGAGAATCCTGAAGAATGTTACTGGATGGACTGTCGCCAAAGGAAAAGTCGATCGAACTGATGCCGCTGCTTGGCTTAGAGCTCGGATTCATCAGGCTGAATGATGGGTTTCCTTATTCAGTGAAGTCTTTGCTTTGAGCTATGTTGTTTTCGCTTGCAGCTCATCGCTTGGATCGAGCTTCTCTTGCGGCCTCGAATTTTATGTTTTGTTCCTGCTTTGGCTAGTCTCGTCTCTTTGTTTCTTTCGGAGTTTCTGTCGAGCTGCAGGGAGGGTCTATCCCCTTCAGCAGCTTCTAGTCCCTCTTTACTCTCCCTTTGCTGTTCCTTCCTTGCTGGTGAGTTTCTTTTTTGGGATCAAGCTATTTTGATCCATCTTTTGTTGTGTTTAGTTCCTTTCTTTGTACCTCTTTCTTAGTTTAATAAAATCATCGCCATTATAAAAAAAATATTGGTTTAACCTCACCCGCGAAATACCCACCCTCGCTGGCCGCCGCCTGCCCCAATTTCCATCGCCGAGAATGCAACCCACCCCAAAAAGCTCTACATCGCCCATCTTCAGTAACCTTCTTCCATTATTCCCATTATATTTCCTACCAAATCCACCACTCCCATGAACCCAGTTCGACAAGGGCCACCATGGTTATCGAAATCGACGGCCTCGCCGTAACCTCCGCCATCCACTTTGCTCAATTACCTAGCCCTATATGTATATCGGGATCGAATTCCAAATCGGGATCTAGCTTATGTCTCTCCGAGGGCATCTTGATGCAAAAACCTTCATCTACGGCCCTCCGATTTCTTGACGTCTGGTTCTTGTTTAGCTCCGATCGATCCGATTACACAGCGGGAACCTGCGGCGGAGACTCCACCGCCACTATTGTTGGTCACGGCGGCCCAATATCTTTGCCACGGCTTCTCACATCAGCGAATTGAAAGCAAATCTTTCCGACAGACGGGTCTGAATAAGTGGGATCCGATTTGGACTTCGTAATCGGTTCGGGTTTCGTGTTTGCTTCTCCCTCCTCCTCGTTCCTGACTTTCGGTTGCAGACTCGTGGGATTAGAATGGAACGACAAATCCTCCCCGGAATCGTACCGCTCTCTTTTCTACTCGTTGGTTTGTTGCAGCCTGCAGGGGCGGAGAGAAGAGCTGGAGCGGGGGATTGGAGAGAGGCGAGAGCCGTGGGCGGATGCCAATCCTTTTTTGTTTCATTTATTTGTGAATTTATGTATTTAATTGGATGATTTTTATTTTATTTTGTATTTACCATGTCAGTCGCCATGTCATTGCTGACTGTGTTTTCTATTAAGTACTAACAAAAAACTTGACGGTCGGTATATAATTGTTATATCGAAAATTATATAATATAAATGACACTTTCGCTAAAGGATGACATTTCCAGTGATATTAGCCCTAATTTTTATTATGACCTCTTTTATTCAAACTGATGATGAATGGATGGTTAATTGAGCAATGATAATTTTGGCAGAACTTCGTGCTGATAACGTGTTATGAAACTAATGAAAATATAAACAGCTACAAGAGAAGATTAGAGAGGGAAAGACACAAGAGAAGAGAGGGGAAGAGTTCTTCTTATTCATTCTTCACTTTTGATACAATGTTGTGCTATATTTATAGGCACACTTTGGTAACCACTACATCCTTATATCAATCCATATGAATGAGAGATAATGATGCAGAAATAGGGGTTACATGTAACTCCCAAGTGATCATCTAATGTGGTAGGTCATTGGTCATCCATATATCAATATTTACATAATAGTATATAATGTAATTTGTAATGTTTGTTTTTCTAGTTTGTATACTTTAATCATGTTATGATTTGTATACTTTGTATTCAATGATTTGTAATACAAGTTTACTGATTTGTATTGTAAGCTTTGTTATTTTTGTAATGTTTGTTGGTCTCTTTTGTAAAGTTTGTAAGCTTTGTTATTTTTGTCCAACATGTTTGTCATTTTTGTCAACATGATTGTCAAGCTACATACCTAGTTGTCAAGTATACCCGTCGTCCACCTACCAAGCATTGGGTGTCAAGTATGACATCACCCTAGGGGGTTAGGTTTAATCTCGCTGCACCTTCAAGTACCTAGTTATCAAGCATGGCATCATCCAATGAGGGTTACTGCGGAGGACGTCGACATGGCCTACACCCTTAAGTGTTCCTTGGCTAAGTGTTGAGACCACACTATTATGTGATGAAGGGGTCATCAGGGTACCCCTAGTGCAATGAGGTGGGGTAAAATTGGCCAAGTATGGAGTAGCCATGGGGGATCAATGTGCATCCATCAACCTCCTCATCTTCGTTTGCCTACGAAACACTAGGGTGTCAACACATGACATTGTCCGAGGTGGTATGCATGATGCACCCGCTCCGCAAGCATTCAAGCATGATAGGCCTTGTGGGTGTCAAGCATGGTACATGCCTAACATGGCTATCAAGACTCTGACACTGTGTTTTTTAAGGAGGGAAATGGAAGGAAAGGGAGGGAAAGGGAAAAGTAAAGGAGAAAGTACAATTTTCAAGGAGGTTAACCCCGTTTGAGAAGGAAGGAAAGAAAATGATGGAAAGTAAAGTGAGAGGAAAATGAACTATTCCTCCCTCCCCTCCAAATCGGAAATAAAGAATGGTGGAAAGCATTTTGTTTCCTTTCTTATTCCACTAGCACAACCTACCACTGCCTTCTATAACACAAAAAAAATGTAATTATTCCCTTCACCTTTTCTCTCCTTTATTAGTCTTCCGTAATTCCTTCGCAAAATTTTATTAATTCATTCTTATAATTACAAGCATGAAACAGCCGATTAATTAGTTGCAACATAAAACCGTTAAAACAACAAAAAAAGATTTCAGCCCAACACATACTTATTAATATAAATAAATATTTTAGCAGAATTAATCAAATTATTTTAGCTAAACATCTTTTTGGATAAATTAGTGGAAAATAAAATCTAATAATTTAGATACCAAGAACGAGAAGAGGTTTAGTGGAAAAGAAGATCAAATTCATTATTCATTATTTTTAGGCGCTTAATAGCCGTTATCGGAGCACAAACTCATATAGAAGTAGCGATATAAAATGGTTGAACAACGGTTAAAATCAAATTCAACTTGAAATACTCTATCATTGACTTATATGGTACGATTTAATTGAATCTATGCTTTTGAGTGATTTTAGAGACCATTTTCCAATTTATAATAATCCATATTTTATGGGAGAAAATTAAATTGAGTTGAAATAAAAGAGATAAATTTGATTTTTAAATTTTTAGTCTAACACAATTAATAAAATAACATATCTATCACACTTCCCAATATACTTTTTCTCTCCCACTTTCCCTTCTACCTTCCTCAATAAAACAACATTTTCTCTTCCCTCCAAACTTTCTCTTCTCTCATTTTCCCTCCCCTCCAAATCTTCCTTCCCCTCCATTTTCCTCCCTTCCTTCGGAAACAGAGTGTGAGTGTCAGGCTACACACCCTCGCATGGTTGACCACCTCTGTGTCAAGTATAACGTCATGCAAGGGTGGTCAGTATGGATATCACCAGAGCATCAAACATCTTACTAGGTTCAATGGATCACCACAATCATGATATGGTGACAATATTCAGCACGATAACCCCTCATGCTTATCGCACCCCTTACATGTCAAGCATGAGACAGCCAGCTAAGAAGCCATCATGTGAGATCTCATCAAGCCTGCTTCACATAAGCATACCTAGTAGGGTACGAGACAATCGGAAAAACACGATACTCCATGGCGTAAGGAGGCTACCTACTGATAGGGCAAAAGCGTATGCCTTAATCCTATCTCGTAGTAAACCGGAAAGTCCGGGTATCATCTCTCAGGGACTGGTACAACCTTATGTTCTCTTGATTTTATAAGCAAACTATAAGTGAAAATGGTCCGAGAGATAGACTATTATCTAAGAACAAAGTAATTAAACAAAACAAGCAAATGAAAATTGTCAGGAGAAATTCAATGGGAGAAAGCTCTGGGAGAAACACTGGGACTCACTACCTATCATATCGAAATTAATTCATATATTCTAATCAGTTTAATCCATATCTCTACAGCCAGGATATCTCTATTATGTTAGCTATCCCTGTCGGGAATTACTACGTACTAAATAATCAATTCAAATCCTACTGTCGTAGCTCAATGAATTAATTATTTAGCCTTAAGACCGATATCCCAATCAAGACCACATAGTACCATATTTAATCCACTGTCGCTTCGATAAGTTACCATGTCACATGAAATATGTTTAGTTATTAGTGTTTCACTGTCGTTAATAACCTAATTAACTACAAATCATTGTATTGGTGGCCAGTCAACACAAAGCATTAAGCAATTAACTAAGCACAAGAGTCTCAAAAACTAACGGGGGAAGCTTTTAGCAAAATTTATTTTAACTTTAAGCACATCACTACCTTTTCTGACAAGGAGAGCTTTCTCTCTTTTTTATTTTGCTTGCCGAGTGGTCGTATTTAGTACAAGTGGGATTTGTTTCTTACTACCGGTGACCGAGCAAGAGCAATTTCTGCGTCTTAGCACTCGCATAAGAGCTTCTTTCAACTCCTTTTCCTCGGTCCGTGTGGAGGGTCACTGCACATCCTCAAAAAACACTTCACTCAACAGGGGATTGTACTTGATAAGCAACATCGTACGGTCGCGAACCGATGCTCAGTTGAACCTTTCCTAATCCCCCTGTGCAATGAGGTATTGCCTCACACGATTTTGGCATTTTACCCACATTTTAATTGTTATGGCAACTTTCTTATATTTTACTTGTTAGGTAGGATTTTTTTCTTCTATAAAGATACAGTTCACCCCATCTAAAACATTAAAAACAGAGAGACTCATTGCAAAATCAAAAGCTCACAACAGATGCAAGTAAGCACGGTATCCAAACATGTCGAATGGTCAATGTTCTCCACCTAACTACGTCACCAAAAGTCATTACACTATCCTCTCAAAATAGAATGTTGCTAAAAGAGTTTGCTCATTTAAAGCATATCCAGTCAGTCAAACTATCAAGCTCATTGTGAAAAACTTTGCAATTCAACACTAGGGGGTGATTTTGATGATTTCCTTCAAGCATAAACTCATTTCACACGCATCACGGTCATTTACATCATGTTATCACAAGAGTACAAGGTTTTGTTTTTAATTTTTTTGATTTGTCGGTGTTTTTTAGCCATTAGGTTAGCACAGGCAGACTGCACTAGCACAGGTAGACTGCATGCAGTTTGGCTGTGCATAGCCAAATGACAGATTTTTTTTTTGGGTTTTTTTACCACATGCAACAGGGACAAACAACACTAAGACTCACCACCCCACACTCAGGATGAAACATTGTCCCTAATGTTCAACTCCTAATCTAAACATGCACGGGTTTGACACAACTAAAAAGAAAAATAAAGAAAAGAAAACTTACCTTGGGTTGCCTCCCAAGAAGCGCTTGTTTAACGTCCTCAGCCTGACGTTCATGGAGTTTTCAACCAATGGGTATGGAAAGGTATCCAGCATACCCTCCCGAGCAATGATAGAATGCATAACCTCCATCCAACATATGAGTCACCTCTGCAGGGCCAGGTGTGCGAAAATTGGGTATGACCTTCTTAGCTGGCATGTTAGATCCTTTAGTGAGGCGTAAGTGGTATTGTAAAGCATCAAGCAAGTACTCTTCCTGTTTCAATGTCAGTGAAAAAGGAATAATAACATAAAGTTTGAAATCCTTACCCAAATATCTATACTTGAGGTGACCTAGCAAGGATTTCTGTCCTTGCTTTGATTTCAGACTTTGAGCTGCTAGGACATGTGATACTTCAGCTGATCCACTATCACAGAAAGAGGAATTTTTCCTTTCTCGAACTCCACTTTCAAAGTCATCAATTGCATCGTGATTATGATCAACTTGAAAGACAGTAAAAATTTCCTCCTCCTTACCTACTCGGAATGTCAACTTGCCTCTCCCAACATCAATGAGTGCATCTCCAGTTGCTAGAAAAGGTCTACCAAGAATGAGAGGCACTCCCCGATCATCTTCCATCTCCAGAATTACAAAATCTGTTGGAAGAATAAACTTCCCCACCTTCACCAATACATTCTCCAATTGGAGAGTGATCCGAGTAGGCTTAAGAACATCTCCCAATCCCAATTTTTTGTAGACTGAGTATGGCATCAAATTAATTCATGCTCCAAGATCACAAAGTGATTTCTCGAACTCTGTACCTCCAATGACACATGGAATGGTGAAACTACCCGGATCATCCCTCTTTTCTGGTAATTTATTCTGAATCACAGCACTACATTCAGAAGTAAGGGTTACCTTCTCTAGATCAGCCCATTTGCGCTTCTTTGTCAGCAACTCCCTTAAGAATTTAGCATATGTAGGCATCTATTCAAGTGCCTCTGCCAACGGTATGTTGATATGAAGTTGCTTGAAGATATTCACAAATTTCTTGAAGTTTGGGTCTTCCATGAGCTTCATTAACCTTTGAGGGAATGGTGCGAGAGGTTCGTAAGGCTTTACCTCTTCATTCTTAAATTTTTCCACCTTTGGAGGTGCACAGACAGAATGCTCATGCACAGGCAGATTGCATGCAGTTTGCCTGTGCAAGTTAGATTTTTTAGCTTTTGCATTTTCTTCCTCTGCAGCTCCTTTGCCCTCCTTTTCTACTGGAATTTCTTGCTCTTTGGATCCTCCAACTCCTTCCCACACCTTAATGTGACTTCTACGACCATGGCATCCTTTGGATTCCTCTCAGTATTAGCTGGTAATGTCCCAGGAATCCTGCCTTGCATATCTGCCAAAGTTTGAGCCATCTGTCCCATCTGTCTCTCCATAGCTAGCATAGACGATTGTAAATTATTGTTGATGGCTAGCTGTTGAGTGACAAATTGATCCAGGCCCTTCAGATTATTGTCGGTTTTCTGCATGTGAGCCAGAAGCAACTCTTCAAGTTGTGGTTTCTTCTCTGGTTGAGGTTGCTGTTGCTGCAGCCCTGGAGATGGAATGTTGCGAGCACCAGTTGGGTTGTTGTTTGACCAGGAAAAGTTAGGATGCTTCCTCCATTGCAGGTTGTAGGTATTTGAATACATACCACCATGGCCTTGATTTCGCTGATTGTTGATATAGTGCACATCTTCCAACTGATCAGCTCCCAGTGGACATAGATCCCTATGATGAGCACCTTCACACAATTCATAAGAAGCAACCTCCTCTTGTCTACCAAGAGCAATCTTGGCCAACCTTCGTTCGAGTGCATCGAACTTGGAATCCAACTTTGCTTCTAAACTCGCAATTCTGTGTATCTCATGCAAGCCTCCTCTTCTTAGAATACTGGTCTCACTACCCTATTCAGTGGCTTCGGAACAAATCTTCTCTACCAGATCATATGCTGCTTGTGCCTCCATACTTGTGAAACCATTTCGAGAAGCATTATTCAGGGCATCACGGAACTCCCTTCTGATTCCATTGAAGAAAATAATGATCACGTTCCAATCTTCAAGACCATGGCTTGGGCATCTCATCAACAATCCCTTATAGAGTTCCCATGCCACGGTCAGACTCTCATCTTCAGCTTGTTTAAACGTAACAATTTCTTCTTGCCTCTTCATTGCCTTGGCTGGAGGAAAATACTTATCCAAAAAGGTCTTCTCAAGCTGAGCCCATGTAGTGATGGAACGGGGTGCTAAGTTCTGGAACCAGTGTGATGCATTCCCTAGCAGAGAAAATGAGAACATCCGAAGACGGATTACATCAGTAGACAAAGTTGGGCTCTTCATCGTATCACATATGCTCACGAACCGACGAAGATGTTCGTGAGGATCCTCAGTGCTAGCCCCGGAGAAAGTATACCCATTGGTGATCATATTGATAAATGCTGGGGTAATCTCCATGTTTGCATCCCTAGACGGAATGACAACAAATGACGCTCGGGCTCCAGTCCTCCAATTCAAACGAGCCCTGATCGAACGATCCTCTTCTGCCATGATGACATGCTCGATGATGCGCTGTGGCGGTGTCGGTGGTGTAGGATTGACAGGTGGTGAAACCTGCCTTCTCGGTTGACGATTCTGGGTTAGGGAAGGCCTAGTAGTTGTGGTTGGCTGCTTCCCTAACTTGACCTGCTTCCTGTTCTGTCGGCAGGTCTTCTCGATCTCGAGATCTAGTGGCAGTAAATCGCCGGACGTCCTCCTAGGCATGCACGAGGAGGATAAACCTGAAAATTCACCTGCACACTAGAACACAGATCAAAATAGTTCACTCACAAAAATCAACAAAAATAAGGTATGGCAGTCCCCGGCAACGGCGCCAAAAACTTGATAGGGAAAAAGCGTATGCCTTAATCCTATCTCGTAGTAAACCAGAAAGTCCGGGTATCGTCTCTCAGGGACTGGTACAACCTTATGTTCTCTTGATTTTATGAGCAAACTATAAGTGAAAATGGTTCGAGAGATAAACTATTATCTAAGAACAGAGTAATTAAACAAAAGAAGCAAATGAAAATTGTCGGGAGAAATTCAATGGGAGAAAGCTTTGGGAGAAACACCGGGACTCACTACCTATCATATCAAAATTAATTCATATATTCTAATCAGTTTAATCCATATCTCTACAGCCAGGATATCTCTATTATGTTAGCTATCCCTGTCGGGAATTACTACGTACTAAATAATCAATTCAAATCCTACTGTCGTAGCTCAATGAATTAATTATTTAGCCTTAAGACCAATATCCCAATCAAGACCGCATAGTACATTATTTAATCCACTGTCGCTTCGATAAGTTACTATGTCACATGAAATATGTTCAGTTATTAGGGTTTCACTGTCGTTAATAACCTAATTTACTACAAATCATTGTATTGGTGGCCAGTCAACACAAAGCATTAAGCAATTCCATGCAATAGAGATTGGAAGAAAAGAAATATGAATCAGTCCATCAAATCTAGAAATAGCTAGATTCTATGGTGTTTCCCCAAAAAATTGGGGTTTAGTTCATGACGAAAATAAAACAAACAATCATGTTTATCATCATCGTACTAATAAAATATAAAAGGAGCGAAAATACTCGAGCGAAACGATTCGCTGGCACTCGTTCGACCAACTGCCTTGCTGAATTTTGTCCGCAACTTCCAGTTCCGTTCCCCGCTGATTTCCTCGTCGCTCCGCACCAGCTGCTTCTCCGCGATCCAATTAATCACGTCCCCGGTTGGCCTGTAGCTCCCGCCATTACTCCAATTAATTCCCTAGTCGCCAATTAATTCCTCTCCGTTCCGCCTGCTGCTTCCTCCCTCTCTCCGTGTCCAAATCCTCCTGGCCCAAATCCCTTCCTTAATTGCCAGTCCCCCCAGAAATTGTGTCCCCTTAATTCCTTTTTAATGGCCCAAACAATTCCTTCCCCAAAAGCCTCCTCCTGCTCGTTCTTTTCCGAGGGACAGGAAATGGGCCGCTAGGCCCATTTTAATGGTTGGAGCTGCTGGTCAAAATTACGGTCAAAGTAAATTGGTTCGGGTAGATTCTTTCCATTTTCAGTTCCATTATTCTTCTACGTCCTTGTCATTTTGTTTGTGCTTGCATGCTCTGTTTCTCCACCTAAAATATATAAAAATTCTAACACAAGGTGGTAATGGTCTTGTAGCCATTCCAGGGTCAATTGGCCCTAAAACAAGCATTCTATGTCTCAAACATATCATAAAATAATCACATTAAGCACATGAAATCAATATATTTTCGAAAATTATCACCTACCAAGGGAAGTCGTCAAGATATCTAGCTAGGTACAAAGTGGTTTGCATGTAAGCAGGGGGGTTAAGGTGTCAAGCATGCTACATCAAGCAGCAGAGTAGTTACCGAGTTAGTTACACCTAGTGCCTATAAGTAGAATGAACTAAGATGAAACAAAGGTTCCCAAAACCAACACTTGACATCACATGTCAAATTTTATCTTTTTCTTTGTAATGTAATCGTAGTTGTAGCTTCTAATTTATGAAACTCTCACCAAACCTCCACAAAATTAGAATAGCTTAATGTAACTTGTCTCCAAAAAACAATAAAAAAACATTAAACACTCTCGTTCACACATTGTACAATGAGATATGAACCGTGTTAGTATCATAGTTCAAAAAATCAAAGGTAGTGAAGCAAACTTTTTTTTTTTCTTTTGTAAGAGAATCAACTTTTATTTCATAGAAAGAAAGGTAGAGAAAATAATAGAAAAGTTGTGCACATTCAGAATCCCAAGGGAGTTAAAATTATACTGTATACTAGCGCTACTTGGACGAAATAAAAAGTGAGCACGGGAGAAATATTCTGCAGCGATTTCCTGTCGGCATCTGCAGCCCAACCATCATCCACGCCTGCCCGGCGGCGAGTAGCTGCGACGAATGTTCATCGACGGTTCGCTTGATGCCGGTGGAGGCGGCGCCTTAAACTTTCTTGCTGCAAAAGCCACCCCTGCACCTGCAGAATCATTATTTTACATGATTAGCACCACCTAACCAAAAATATTCAATTAATGAAAAGGGACCTCGAAACAACAGTACGTTTATCGGGCGATAAATTACTAACTACGTGTATTATTCTTCTGAGGAGGTTCGATGAGACTCCGGCCTGAATCTGCTGGCTGATCTCCACGACCCATTATCGGTACTGCTATAGCTGCCAGAGTAATTAGCAGTAGTACGAGAAGAAGAGTAGCAGTACTTTTCTGGGGGTTCATCATCTTAACAAAGCTTATGATACTGCTGTTGCGATGCGTACATTTATATATATACCGCTTCTCGGAGAACTTGCACATGATGTATTACGCGTACGTACGTAGTTGCGGCGTACTTTTCCGATGGGATATATTGACTGAGATAGCTGATACATACAGATATGAGCGACGAGTTCTTATCATATTAGTTATTTTTGCTTGTTGATTTATTAAATTATTTTTTACAGATCGAAGATGGAGTTTGGAACCAATCAATGGATCTTCAAGTCACATAAATTAATGACTCGCTTTCAACGGATTGAGGTTTTTTTGTTTAATTGATTGTGCGAAATGAAAGCTATACGGATTATTAGAAGGGATTTAAATGAAAAGCGTCAAAAAAAAATTATGAATAAGAATTTTATTTATCAATAAAGGGCAGCAGAACGCTACAACACCTCAATCCACAAGAACTTAAGCATTGTATTAAGAAACTAGCTTGTACCCGGCCCGTTGACCGGAACATTCAATTAGCTCAAATTATATTTTTGTAACGAATTTTAGATTTTGTATATTCGATGCACGGGTAAAAAAACTGATTTGCTCAAATTATATTTGTGCATCGAAATTGATATTTTTATTATCAATGAAAACTTTATATGAAGCCATCAAAGGTAACTAATAAATCTTATAGTCATGTTAATAAACTCATTGTTACAATTACATATTTGAGCGGGGTTTTTAGGTTTAGATACTAATGCATACATAATAGTTAAGAAAATCCAAACATTATAAAATCCTAAATTCTACTCTACCAATACGATCTTTGACTTTTCATGTGGAGTTGATAGCATAAATTGTCACTCTATTATTCATTTTTCACAAATCTATCCTTCTACTATTTTTCACATGCCCTTGTACTATATAGTATATATGTATTATCAAACCTACCCTTTTTATGGCTTATCTTCTCCCTCTACAATTCCCAATCATTTACTACAATCATATCATCCATATCCCTTCCGCTTTCTCTTCCTCTGAACCCACAACAATTAAAGCCAAAAACTTTTGTCTATCACGAAAAAAGCTGGAAGACCGACATTTAAATTTCAACCAAACTCTTTGAAAGTCCTCAATTATTGATCGATTTGAATCAATCATCAAAATTGGAACCCAAATTTTTTTAGAATAACCGAATTTCAAAGTATCAAAGGTTGTCAACCCGGTCTAGCCCGTTGGCCCGGTCGAGTAAGTGATTTGATGATTAATGGTCCGATCATTTTAGTCCGCTTTTGCCCGGATATATAAAAAAGCCATTATATTGTTCATACATTTGTAAATTACATAAAATCTCATCTACATATAGATAATATTATATAATATTACACCAGCATAACAATACGTATTTCGATCCAACATATAATGAAAATTAAAACACACTCATATAACATAAATATTCAAATGTTCAACTTAGAATTGTGAAAATAGGTTAGGCGAAGGGAAAAACAAAAAAAAAAGTCGTAATTCGCAAACCAAAGAGAAAACATGACACCATGTGACCTCCAACTCGGGAGTCTTGTTGTAGAATTCTAGAACCAACCCGGGTGTGTGGCGCCCATTTTACTCACTAGATCTGGATCAACGCTGATTGACAACCATATCAAACCCCTATTGAAATGAAAAGAATAGGAAACCAAAATTTTAAAAGTTGGCACATCAATATTGGGAGATATATCTTTACTTCAAGAACCAACCCTATCCCAAACGTTTCCCCTCCTTCTCCTACATGTCGAGGAAAAATAAAATTATTTTAGTAAGATTATAGCTTTAAATAAACTGATTAGGCTCGAAAAAGAAACAGACGTCAAAAGTTGAATAGAACCCCCAAAGTTGACTCGACCTGTTGGTAGGGAGAACTTGATATTTTACTAACCAACAAACAAATTAAGCTAGCTCAGAGTCCGGCCCGTTGGCCGGAAGAACTTGATATTTTACATATAGGTGTTCCCAACTTTCACATATATATGTGAAATGAATAGTTCATTTTCATGTGTATTTGAATCAGTAGTTCTTATAAAATACCAAACAACATTCATATAATTGTTTTTAAATCCAACTACATCTTTGCAAAAAGGAAGTTTATATCAAAAGTCCGTAAAGGATTGCTTCCTTAGTATATATGCACAATCAATTTTCAACCAAAAGAAAATGCTTGTCAAATTATGGAGCTTAGAGTGTCTGGGAAATAGAGTATCATTAACCAATAAAAAGTTCAATCACAAAATCATAATTTTCTAGTGTAATCTATAATTGATGTTGATTCTTGATTGTGGAGTAGTTGCTGGTTGTGTTGATGATTCTAATGGTGTTGTAAAAGGAGATTCTAACAGATCCTTTGGCTGCAATAAAATAGAAAATATCAGCATGCAAATTTGTTGAAATTGTAATACTAATTAGTATTAATTGATTTTCGAAACTCGGGATTGCAAGAGATGCTGCTAACTGCTAATTGTGACTTTGCAGGTTGGAAAAAAATTTATAATATTCAATCGGTTTCATTTCAACATGTGCAGAAAAGGAAATAGCATCACTGTCATATTTCTAAACAACAACCATAAACCATATTGGCTGAAGCTTACTATCTGTAATACAACTTAGTATGATCATCTAACTAATATTAAATAGCCACAACCCAAACCTAGGAAAAATAACATTGAATGGAAACCGTTCAATTCCTCTGCTTCTTCAATTACTATGCCATGGCAACAATAATGAGTGATAGGTAATCTTTAAGAGGTGGATGCACAAAGCATTGAAGCCTGTAATCTTGGGCAACCCTGTCATAGAATATTTTGGCAACCCCATGAACATCAAAAGGGTCATTGAAAACCAACAAACAAATGCATATTATAGAGGCAAAGCGCAAAGGGAGAATGTCATGACTTGAAAATACCTCAAACTGGTGATCCAAACTCCACCGAGAAAATTTTACCTCTAATTTAAGCTCTAACAAGTTGAATAGTGATCCAATCTCTCAGACTCAACCAAGAAGAGTTTACTTCTTTGACAAAAACGCTATAATTGAAAACGAAACAGGAAACCAACAGAATGGTTCTTCTCCTTTCTTTGTTTGATGATCTTTGTGTCCCCCTCCAATACATAGAGGAGATAACTCGAACGCATTTAAGCTTAGAGATAGATTACAATGAGCTCCAGCCTAGAGGAAAATATGGATCAATTTAATATCCTAAAGATAAGCATGACAAAATTCTGTTGAGTAAAAATTAAAAAAAAAAAAACTGAAGCAAATGTAGGGATTGAGTTCATAATTTACTTGCAACAATAGCTTTACACACTCCAAGGATCGTCATGTAGTTTTCATTAGTAATAAATATATTCCTTTTCGTGCTTCAAAAACAGGAGGCTCAAGCTGCAAAGGTAAACAAAATAGCATCTGATTCTCTCTAGTATTTTGCTCTACTCTTCCTAGTGATGTCTAAATATCAGTAGGACAGTTTTTGTTGAGTAAAAATATGCAGGGATTCGGTTCATAATTTACCTGCAACAATAGTTTTACACTCTCCAAGGACCAGCACACAATCGCTACTGCTTATGAATATAGCCACCATAAGTGAATTTGCAACACTAACTCTTCACCATTTTCACTTGGACTGGCGAACATGGGGAGAAAACAAAATAGGGGCATATAAAACTTGGGTAAATCTTACATTTAGCTCTCTACAAAGTTTTGCCCATTTTCTTCAACTCTAAATAATGGAAGAATGACTAATCTCTTATAGCCTGGAGGCTGAACCTCCTAAATCAATCATCTACAAAGAGCCAATAACCTAGAGATTATTCGACTTCCAAAATTAATTTAATTTTGGGTTTAATGATATACAAAGCAACACTCTAAAATCAATCATTTATAAAAGAATCAATAAGATCTCAAACATAGAAGAGGAGGAAGCATGCACATTGTTTGAATTTCATCCAAGAAGAGGAAATGGGATCTCTTCGGGAAGAGGAGGTGTTCCCTTTTGAACCAAACCCACTATCATAAGGAAAGAGAGTATTAATATCCAACTCATTCCCAACTTCAAGAGAAGTTGGCTATAACGTTAAGCAATCAGATCGAAAAGACGTAATTAAGTCATACAACTAAACTTAGATAATAATCCTCTCTTGTATATGTGTCACCAACTAAACATTGATATAAGACAATGAATTCATACACAAACAAGGATATCCAACATGTTCAAACATTGATATTATACACAAACAATGATATCAAACACATCTAAAGTAAACATTCAGCTCCTATCAGTCATGAGTAGGCAGGTCATGCTATAGTGATATCAAATACCAAAATTTGGTTCATATTAAAATGGGATTCTTCACACTCAATACACATACAACAATGGAACCACCCTGTTTCAATAGATAAACAACGAAGCGAAAGAGAAGTCTGCTACTAATCATGCAATTAATTAAACATCAAGTGTCCCTCCTGTTCTACACGACATACATGGAACCAGTTCAACACCAGAGCGCATATGGAACCACATGTTCACAGATCTAAAAATAAGCACCACACAAGGATGGAACAAAGAACTCAAACACTAATTGAAAGCACATAAGCGGCTAAATTGACATGAACTGAACCTTACTGCTAAGAAGGGAGGAAATACCTACAAAATGAGAAACTGCTCAGAATCTATCACACATAAAATAAAACAAAAAAAACTTAGGCTAAACCCTAAAACCAAAAGAAAAATACCCGAAAAGATAAACAAAAGTATTTACCAACAAAAACTTCCCAATCTTCGACTGTCATTGTCGCCGGCTAAACCTCGGCCTGCATGCGGCAATCGCAGGGGAGGTAATCGCCGACGACTCTTTTCCCCTTATCCACTACTCGACCAAGAAACAGAGGGGAAGAGGGTTAGAAACCACAACAAACCAAAAACACAAACATGGAACAAAAAGATTTACCTTTGACCTTCACCGCCGAGGCCACCATGATGTTCGTCGTCGGTGTCACTTTCTTTCGGAGGGAATTGATTGAACCTTTTGTTCCATTCTTTCATTCGTTCCAGGAAAGGATAGAAAGCGAAGGATGATTGGGAATGAGAGAGGCGAGAGGGAGCTCGGATTTGGTATCGGCTCCGTTCTCGTTATTTGGGGAGTCCAAATGACTCTTATAAAAAAAAAGAATAATAAACCCAAAAAAGAGCGCCAAATTCCAAACTCCCTCTCCCAATGGAAATCCATGGAGCGGTAATGGTTTCCGTTGTCCATTCCGTAAGCAGAGGGCCGACTGAATATTCCCAGTACCGGCTCACCAAACTACAACCACTAAACCGTTGCTGCAAAGACTTTTTCTCATTGTTCCCAATTTAGCCCTCCGCAAAACGCTCTCGTGGCAGAGATTTTGAATTGGAGGTTCCAGTTTTGTGTTTCAGCGATTATATAGAGGTGTAGCGATGTAGATTCAGTGGTGAAAGTGCATGAGATGAAAAGCGTCATTAAAGCCAACCCAATTGATTATTCTCATGTCATGGTTGTGACATCCTCAGCTTCGATCCTCACCATTGCCATGGTGTTCCCAGAGGCACCCCACATTTGCCCGGACAACTGACGGAGGTCCTGGGGTTTGGCCTGACTACGACATCATCAAAGGTGGTGACCGTGGAGGGTGTTCCTCGTCATAATTTTTTTTTTTTGCTTCATGAGACACTATGACCATGAGTTCTTCATATATTTATTTGCCCTTTCTACGACGGAGGGAGAGATAAAGAGAAGGTGTGGGATTTTATTCTCGGTTTTCTAGCTAAATAAAATGTAAAAGACGAGTAAAATGATTATTTTTATTTATTTATAACTATTAATGTACTATTAAACGTAATATTAGATTAGAATCAAAATAAAATACTATTACATATTTTATACGTAACTTTTCCTTATCGTATTTTACTAACTATGCCCACATATATATACATATGCATGCACAATATTCCTTTACATCACTCAACTAGGAATAAGTGTTATATCAGTCTTCAAAGAAGTAATAACGGACACTACGTACACAACATGCAACACATACCCAGTCCATAACATGCCCCCTCAATCAGAGCATGAATATCATGCCAAGCTTAGAAATCATAAATGAAAACTGATCCGCGCCTAACCCTTCGTAAACATGTCAGCAACTTGTTCTTGGGACGAATCCTCTGTGGTCTATCTCACCAGAAGTCACACGTTAACATACAAAGTAACAGTCCATCTCAACATGCTTCATACGTTCATGGAAGACATATTAGCAGTTGTATGCAAGGCTGCATGATTATCATAGTGGAGAGCCGAAGAGCGGGACACACCCAAGTCGCTGAGTAACCATCGAAGCCAAACAAGCTCACTCACAATGCTAGCCATAGCTCTATATTCTCCTTCAGCTGACGATCTAACAACAACAGATTGCTTCTTGGTGTGCCAAGACATTGGATAGTCACCCATTCATATAAATTACCTAGTGGTGGATCAACACGTGCTCTGGCGGTCGCCCCAATCAACATCACAATAAGCAGTTAAACTGAGCATCCCAGAAGTATGAAAATGAAGGTCGCGCTTAGGCTCCTCTTTGAGGTATCACAGAACTCTATGAGCTATGATAGAACGTTAATTGCACATATTTTTACCCCAATTCTTACACCGTTTGAGATGTTGATTCTCATGTTTTAGGCCGATTTCACGCTAGGTTGTTCTTGTTTGTGATATTTCAGGCCCTAGTACGTGAATGAAGGTTTGGAAGCGAGTTCGGGGTCGATTGGACGAAGAACGGACGTGTGGCGATTCGCTGAGGAAGCCACACGGGCATTCATAAAACCCACACGGCCGTGCAAGTCACCCATGTGGCCGTGTGGGATTTAGCGAGGCCTCACAAGGGCATGATGGAAATTCCACACGGCCGTGTGCCCTTGCCCGTGTAGGTAGCCTGAAGTCCAATTATTTGAAACGTAGCGTTTTGGCATTCACATGGGCATCTGGGTAAGCCACACGGCCGTGTGGCCTTCCCGTGTGATCGGGAAAAGCTGGGTTTTACGAAATAAAAAAATGAAAGAAAAACAAAGGGAAAAATGAAAGCAAAAGAGAGCCACTACCAAAAATCTGAATAGTGCCCAGTAAGTAGTGTTTCTTAGCAGTCTGGCTTGGAAATGCTGTCATTTTTATATAACCTCCTTCGCTCTTGTGCTCTTGAGAATTTGAGTAATGCAGAATGGCAGAAAGGAAATACTGGTTTGATTGACTGTGATTGTGTGGGTTTGGAAATGTGGAACCTTGTACTATGAATACTACCACCACCTAAAATGCCTTTTCCCCATGTCCAAGACCCTAGCCAGTCATTTGAACCTGTGTCTAAGACCTCCGGATTAGTTAGTGGTGACACCCCATATGTGAACTCTAGCATTTAGAGGTTGCCGTCATGGTGAAGAGATGTTAGGGATTGAGAGAATAAGCATGCGCATTTTTCGCATCAAATTGTCCTGACCTTACTGGTCGAGAGTGAGCGATTCATTTTCTCATATTCTCTATACTCTTGTACCCCGGTGAGGACCTAGATTGCTCGGTCTCTATTCTGATATCTTGAGTTTTGTGCATGAGGTGACTGTTTTGAGTAAGTGGTTAAGTCAAGTCTAGGTTGGTTGGTGAACAGAAGGGAGACTCTTCCTTTACTCGATTTTGCTGCACTCGAATGTCCTTTGTGGTGGTTGTCCAGGTCTCTATTGAAGTTGTTCGTGTGTTGATGTTGAAAGCCCGTATGATTCCCGTGTTCTGTGCCTATATGATTTGTCCCCAATGTTGGTATGATTGAAAATGTGAGGGTACCTTGTGTCTGAATTGGTTTGCTTGGGGACAAGCAAACTGTTAAGTGCGGGGGAGTTTGATAGACCGTTAATTGCACATGTTTTTACCCCAATTCTTACACCGTTTGAGATGTTGATTCTCGTGTTTTAGGTCGATTTCACGCTAGGTTGTTCTTGTTTGTGATATTTCAGGTCCTAGTACGTGAATGAAGGTTTGGAAGCGAGTTCGGGGTCGATTGGACGAAGATCGGACGTGTGGCGAGTCGCTGAGGAAGCCACACGGGCATTCATAAAACCCACACGGCCGTTCAAGTCACCCATGTGGCCGTGTGGGATTTAGCGAGGCCTCACACGGGCATGATGGAAATTCCACACGGCCGTGTGGCTTACCCAGATGCCCGTGTGAATGCCAAAACGCTACGTTTCAAATAATTGGACTACAGGCTACCTACACGGGCAAGGGCACACGGCCGTGTGGAATTTCCATCATGCCCGTGTGAGGCCTCGCTAAATCCCACACGGCCACATGGGTGACTTGAACGGCCGTGTGGGTTTTATGAATGCCCGTGTGGCTTCCTCAGTGACTCGCCACACGTCCGATCTTCGTCCAATCGACCCCGAACTCGCTTCCAAACCTTCATTCACGTACTAGGACCTGAAATATCACAAACAAGAACAACCTAGCGTGAAATCGACCTAAAACACGAGAATCAACATCTCAAACGGTGTAAGAATTGGGGTAAGCACGTGTGATCGGGAAAAGTTGGGTTTTAACCCAATTTCTGGCAAAGGAGAGGGAATCGACTTTTTGGAGCAAAAACAGAGCCCTAGAGAGAGAAAGTGCGAAGAACTCATCCTAAGAGTGGTTTTGGAGCTGGGTTTCATCAAATCAAGCTTGGAGATCATCATAGGAGTGAAAATCATCATACCAGAGCAGATTCTTCCCATTGTTATGAGTATGACTGCTTTGTATTCTGTTTTCCCCTCTCTCTCTATGGAGTAGAACTTTCTCTCACTTGGGTATGAAGAACACTAGTTCCATGTGTTAGGGATCTTGATTGTAATGACTTGAGATTGTTATATTGTTTGATTATAATCAAATGATGCATGATTCATTGAATTAATTGAAGTCTGATCAGCTTTTCTTGATTTCTGCTGCAACCTGAGATAGATAGAATCTGATTAGGTTGTTAGAGCTACATCATTCTGTAGTAGTGGATTGGTTATACGAGAGTTAGTCAATCTACTGCTTTGTACTGGAATCCAATTCCAGTAGTGGAGTTCTGTGTTCATAGCCTCAACTTTCTATTCCGGTGAAGACTAGTCGTATGCCGGGTAGTTGGACTGAGAGGGCTTGGTCAGCTTAAGAGATTCCAAGCTACTGTCGGATCTTCCGCAGTTTAATCAACAGTAAATCAACCCAGGGTAATTACAATTGAGACCTAACTAAGGAGCTAGGGGGACTCATTCCCGAGTGACTCTTCCTTTGCTTTAGAAAACCGAACCATTTCCTGCTTTCTTACTGCTTCTAGTTAAAACAACAATCACTCAACTTAGTTTGTTAGATAAAAGATAATCACGGAGTAGGCAGTAGATCTAGACCCCGGGTTGACATTAGAACTTGCTACTTTACTGCAATCCCGGGCTGCGATTATACTTGGTCGCAGTTTGGTGTTGTGTTTTAGCGTGTCAAGCTACATCCTCGTACTCTTGACGTGGTAAATGAACAGCCTGACTTAAAATCTCAACGGCGTAGACTATGTCCGGTCGTGTGCCAGTCATGTAATGTAAACCAAATGGATCGCAAAGGTGTAAACTCCATTTCATCGATAAATAAAAAGAAATGATCGGCCTTAAACTGTCGAAAATCAGACTACTTAAGGGAGTGAGTGAACTTCATATACCAGTTTCGAGACGCCTTTTTCAAACAATAAAGAGATTTGAAAAGACGGTCGAGAAAATCCTAGAGGAAACTTCATATATACCTCTTCCTGCAGACCACCATGTAGAAAAGCGTTATTAACGTCCAGCTGGTGCAAATGCATGTACCTGCCGCGATGAGAAGCCACAACAAGAACTGAAAGAACTGTCACAAGCTTGACAATCAAGGAAAAGGTGTCATGGTAATCTACCCCCTCAACTTGGGTAAATCCTTTTGCGACCAAACTCGCCTTATACCGCTCAACACTGCTATCATGGTGAAACTTGATCTTATAGACCCATTTGGAACCAATGGCTTTCTTGCCTTGCAGCAATTTTTATAAATCCCAAGTTTCGTTGGCTTCCAAAGCCGCAATCTCTCGCTGCATGGCTTCACGCCAGCAAACCAGCTTGACAGCATCATGGAAAAACTGCGGCTCAACCAAGGCATCGACCGCTAACACAAAAACATGGTGATTAGCTAAAAGACTAGTGAGAGAAACATAAGAAGACAATGAATATCTAACAGTCATGGTATAAGAGACATGGAAGTGAGTTTCGTTACCTACTAGACGCATGGAAGACTGGCAAACCCGATCACTGCGACGGAGTGGAGCTGGTGGGTCGGTGGGAGCTGGGATAAGTTGGGGCAGTCAATTGGGAGACTTCAGCATCAAGAACCGCGGAGGCAGGGCCTCCTTGTTGCTTGGTGGCATCGCGGCAGGAGAAGGAAGCTGGTGTGGCATGGGTGAGATATCACTATGCAAGGAGTGGAAAGGGAAAACTTTTCCTCAAACGCAACATCACGGAAAGTGAAGATACGATGGGAATAAGTTGGGCGCCATCCAAAGATCCATTCATACGGGTTTGATTGCCAAGAGAGCTATGTGGAAGCCGATTGATTAAATATCCAGCTGTGAGTACACACTCTCCCCAAAACTTCGTAGGTAAATTAGCATGAAAATGCATATAGAGCTCGTGTAGTGTCTAGGATATGCCAATGTTTATGTTCGACAATCTCGTTCCATTGAAGGGTGTCAATGCAAAAAATCTGAAGTTGGATACCTACATCAACATAAAAAATCAACCAATTCATGGGATTGAAACTCAGTCCCATTGTTGGTCTGGATAACCTTGCCGAGGCTTCAAACTATTGAGAGGCCTGCCAAACAAATAGTTTTAAAAACAAGGTTTCCTAGGTTTTAATTTAAGCAAATAAATCCATACTCCAAGAGTGAAATTAATACGATCCCAAGCTCATTAAAGCCTAGGCTCTTTTGATCAGAGACACGCAACAACAACTCATCATTGGATAGCTTGAATTGACCTTCAAACTGGCATAAAAATAAAGGGATATGGAGAAACCAATCAAAGAACCTTGCAATGGTCGGAAAAGGAGGCTTAAGTGATATTGATAGATACTCGCCACAATCAAGGGTGATTCCTTGATTTATAAGAATCTTGAAAAGCTATTCTGTAATCTTCTACAAAAAAGCGCAAACAAGGATCTTGCACTCGCTATGGAATCCACCAATAGCTAAGACAATAAACCATAAACACGCAGGCTCCATGGGGGAAAACCTCATAGTAAAATTATTATTCAACAAAGTCTACCGTCTCAAACAATAGTTTACAACCATTTAAGTAGGTATGGAAAATAACACTAACACAAAAGTTAACTAAACTTGTCAGCCTTGATCCCCTATGTCAGATCCCCGGTCGGGGATTTCCACCCAAATGTCCAGCGTTCATTTTGTTTGAGATCATCGGTCTCCCTGATAATTCTCCGGTCGGGGAATTCAGTAATTCCGCTGGGGTAAAGAATCATATCAATCCCTCCCCGTTGAAGAAGTTTTGCCCTCAAAGTTTGAGTAAAACACTAC
This sequence comes from Linum tenue, assembly GCA_946122785.1. NCBI lineage: Eukaryota > Viridiplantae > Streptophyta > Magnoliopsida > Malpighiales > Linaceae > Linum > Linum tenue. The sequence continues at coordinate 57,736,939 of CAMGYJ010000006.1, read as the reverse complement.
GCATCATTCGCCCACTTGAACTTAAGCAAATCCACAAAGCTCTCGATCCAAGCAATTTTTCTAGCTTGGCTTGCAAACAAAATTCCTTGGACTCCTCCATCTGGGTTCTGTCTCTTATTCTTAAAATTCCAATGACATAAAATAAAATCATCCATAGAAAGATGAAAATTACGCCCCTGCTACTCTCAAGAAGAGCCTCGAACCTTTCTACACAATCTTCATTCATCGTTCCTTGTTTTGCAGCGACAGTCCTCAAAGCTTGTGGGATAAACCATATGCTCCTTTTACACCGTGACCATCTCGTAGAAATCTCCATCTTTCTTTTGCGGCTCTAGAGTGTCTGGGGTTGGAGAAATCACTCAGTTGTCTTCAAAAAACTTACCATAAGCGTGAGCATCCTTCGAATCGCCCTCTAGCTCAACATCGACTTCATCAGAACTATAACTTTATTGCACAGTAGAACTCGATCTCTGTTCAGCCATGGTTTAGAGTAAATCTCTAATCTGAACCATCTGTGTTGCAAGCAGTTTTATGGCTTCCTGATTTTCTTCGTACTCTCACTGTCATCGTTTCAAAGTCTTCCAATCATCTACAGCTTCCTTTGGGGATAAATGTTTCAAAACGATAACCTTCTTCTAATGCTTCAATCAGAAGCTTTTTGACCTTCTACTAACTAGTTAAACTCCATTATCTTGGAACAAGGTTTGTCCCAACACAATTTGATTCGTAATCTTGTACACCGTGTCGCACAATAACGCGTCTTCATATTTGCCAATTGCAATTTCATAGAACACTGTCATACCATGAGGCTTGAAATCTTCTTGTCAGGAAACTGTAGAATGTAAGGAGCTGCATGTAGACGTATTGCTAGCCCCAATTTCGACGTTGCTCTTGAGCTTATCAAATTTGATTTGATCACTCCATCTACAAGCACAGAACACACCTTCTCTTGAACCAAACAACGAGTATGACCATATTACCTCGCTCTAACTATTTCGCCATTTCTTGAGCTTGAAGAAAACTATGTGAGCTTCTTCTCCTTCCCAGTGATTTTGAACCAAGATCTAATAAAACTTGATAAGATCCTGAGTTCGTGAAAGCCTAGGTTCTTTTGATTAGAGGCACACAACAACAACTCAAACTTGGATAGCTCGAATTGACCATTAAACCTAGGTCCTGGATATACATGGTTTTGTTGATTGCACAAGTCTATCTATGGTCTCAAGCAGGCATCGCGTAATTGGTATCAAAAGTTTTCAGCTGCATTGCTTCATCTCAAATTTTGCCAAAACAAAGTTAATTACTCTCTCTTCATTTATCACCATGGAGCTTCTTTTGTGGTCACTCTCATTTACGTTGATGATGTTAATCTTGCTAGAAATGACTTTGGCTTTGTCTAGCAGGTCAAGGATTCTCTCCTCAATTTACTATTAAAGACCTTGGTCCCTTAAAGTACTTTCTCGGTATTGAGGTACCTAGTTCTTTCAGGGTCTCATCCTTAATCATCGAAAATACCTTGGATATTCTTGTGGATTCTGGTCTCGAAGCTACTCGACCCAACTCCTCCCCTATTGAACAAAATCATCTCGACCGCCTTGAGTCGCCTCCTGCTGATGATCCTGCTGCTTTTCATCGTCTTCACAGACTCCCTCTCTATCTCACTGTTACTCAACGCGACATCACATATGCTGTCAACCTTCTTAGTCAAGTTGTTCATGCTCCAACTCAGGCTTATGTCGCTGCTACTCAGTGTTTCCTCCGGCATCTCAAGTAGGATCCTAGTCGTGGTCTTTACTTCCCTGTTGGTCGTTCTTCTCAACTTGTTACAAACTTGACGCCAACTGGAGCGGGTGCCCTACCACCTGTTGTTCTACGAATGTTACTTCATAATGTTAGGGGCGCTCCAGTTTCCTGGAGAACAAAGAAGCAATCTTTATTGCTCGTTCTTCGGATGAGGTCGAATATCGTTCAATAGATAGTACTATCAGTGAGCTGTTGTGGCTTCGGTGGTTACTCACTGACCTTGGTGTCCCTTAGTCCGGTCCTACCCCTCTCCACTACGATAACCAGGCTGCCCTCCACATTGCTGCTAACCCAGTGTTTCATGAATGCACGAAGCATGTGGAAATGGATTGTTATTTCGTGCGTGAACGGGTTCTCTCATCGGGCATCTCATCCCGGAAGATTGCCATTGATGAACAACCGACGGTTCTCTTCACTAAAGGCCTTGGCATTGACCAGTTTCATCATCTATTGTCCAAGCTTAGCATGTGTGATATCCATGCTTGCGCTTGAGGAGGCGTGTTATGTTTTCCTAATTAAGTACCAAATTTGAATTAGTCATTATTTTATGATTAGTACTCAATTAGGTCTCCGTTTGTCTTTGGGGTAGGTTTTCCAGCTAAGTCTCTATAAGAGCTCAAAAGCTTCGGCTACTTCTGTATCTTTTTTGTGTCGAAGAATAAAAGTGGTTGTTAGCTTCTTTACAAGCTATTCATGGAGTAGTCTCGTTCACAAAAAATGGAGAAACCAGGTAAACATCATGTCTCTTATTTTCGCGCTTTTTAGATTTTAACACCATGAGTATAAACAAAATTTCATACCCAACCCAATTGTATTGGATAGTAAAATACCTATTATTATGGACAAAATTGTCATCCCAACCATATCAGCCAGTATCTGAACCGCATCTTTTTCGATTTACAGCGAGCCCATTAGCCACAAGTTCAAAGATGTACTTATGTTTACTCACATGCTCGATTTTATTCTCGCAGGTTCATCCGTATCATCTATCATCCAAACAATTTTTTTCCATACGATCTTAAAGATTCAAATTAACCAATCACACCACACCGTTAAACACTTATTAAAAAAATCTAATATTCAATAAAAATAAGATTGCCGGACAAGCTTTCCTTGTCTCGCGATGGCACAAAGGACCATTTTCTTTTAAGAAATACCACAGGATCGATAAGGAACTAATGTAGTGAAAAGAACCGAAAAGTTGTACGTTCACCTAAAATACAAATGGCCGGAGTTAACGACTGCCTACATAACCATTTGGAAGTTGTCTGGCCACATTTCCAATCCATGATGATCATCCGTGTCTTCCCGGCGGGGAAATGCTGGCGCAGATGTGAATCGACGGCTTTTCAAGTGGCGCCGGCGGCAACCTAAACTTTCTCGCTGCAGAATAAAAGCCACCAGAATCATCCTTGGGCCATGATGGTTAATAATTTGCAAACATGATTTCAACCGGCTACAAGAGTAGTATACTGACCTGTATAGTTCTTCTGGAGAGGTTCGAGAAGAACCCGGCATGAATATGCTGGCTGGACTCCATGGGCCAAGATCATCACTAGGCCAATCACAAGGCCAGAGAGAAGCAACAGGCTAGTGCTTTTCTGGGCGGTCATGATTTAACTAATACCACAGTATATGATAAGCTCTCCCTCTCTTTCTTTATCTCTATATATGTATTATTAGTGGACAACATAAATTGTAGTGCTTTCTTTTTCAAAAAGAAATTCCCTTGTTTGAAAATGTTTTTCTAACAGGAATTGTGGGGGCTTTCGTGGGTGTACGCGTAGTTGGGCCAAACTGTGCCGATGCTTTGTTGACTTACTGACATGCAGGCGACGACTTCATTTTCATTGATTTATTTACGTTTCGAAATTAGAATATTTCTTTTTTTCGAAAGATCGAAGATCAAGTTTTTATTCCAAAGGAAGATCAAGCTTCTAACCAATGGATCGTATAGTCAGATAAATTTCTTCTCGTATAAAAAAAGCACTAACAATATGCGAAAATATTTCATTGAATGTAGTATAGTAACTGACATTTACGACAGCTTTTTTCTCTTATTACTCTCCGCTTCATGCCATCCATCTCAATTATATATTTTTTTTCTTTGTATAAAAAAATAAAAGCAGTGATGTCCAAAAAAAATAAAAGTAGCTGATTATTTGTAAATGAATTTATTTCACCATGATGACAACATTAATCCACAGTAAACAGAAGGAGTGAGAAAGTAGAGAGAGGAGTGCAGAGCGATCAGGTGTGCGAGGGTTTCCGATCAGCTTTTCTCCTCGCGGCCAGCTCCGGCACCTGCGCCGGAGCAGCTTCCTTTCCCCCTCCTTTCCTTTTCTCATGAGCGACGTGAGGGCTGACTCTCCTGCTGCTGGGGTGCTAGAGAGCGGAGCAAAGGGGATTCCATCGAAACCCTGGGCCTCGTTATTCGGCATCTCGGAGGCGAATCGTCTCACATATGTTCCTCCGGAGATCATCAATGGTGGTCTGCGTATGCCCAGGGCAGTGCGTGAAGCTGGTGCAGCGCGATGGAAGAATTGTCTAGTGGGGCAATTTTTACAGGATCCGCCGCCTCTCCATGTGCTGCGTCGATGGGCAAATAAGTTGTGGGGAAGAGATGGAGTGGTTAGGGTTTCTTTGCTGTATGACAAGATGCTTTTGATTCAGTTACCTAATCCGCAGGTTTGTGAGTGGATCCTTGAGAATGGTCCTTGGTTTTGGTATCACAATCTACTCTACCTTCGGCCGTGGGTTCCGGGAATTAGCTTTGAGGATTTAGGCAGAAAGGCGTTGCCAATCTGGGTTCACTTGTCTAATGTACCGTTGGAATATAATGATTATCAGGGATTGAGCAGGATCGCTAGCTGGGTGGGGATTCCGCTTGGTGTGGATCAGACGACTCGATTGGGGAATAGGCATGGGTTTGCGAAAGTCTTGGTTGAATTAACTGTGGAGAGTGAATGCCCGGATCATGTTCTGCTTTGGCCGGATGATGAAGCTTCCATCAGAAGTGGCGTTGCTTATTGTAATCTTCCTCCTGTGTGTGCTGAGTGCAAAATTTTTGGTGATTGTTCATGTGCGGGGCAGAAGGGGGTTCAGTGGGTTGCAAAGGAGAAGAGTCAGGTTGAAGCTCCACCTCATTCATCGGTTTCAACAGTTTTGGAGCCAATGGTATCTCAGTCTGTTTTGCAGGAACAACAAAGGGTAAGCAAGGGCAAGGAAGTATTGATCAGTGATGAGGATCCTCAATTGCAGGCTATATTTGCTAGTCCCTTGGCTACTGAAGGAGGGAAAATTGCTCCACAGAATTTGGACAGGTCCTTTATGGCGGTAGCAGGGACTCCCTCTCCCAAGCTGCCATCAGAGGACGAGTTTCAGAGGGTTGTTAATGGGGCTAAACCTCGGATTTGGTTATCTAGTGAGAGTGCCAAGGTTGTGGATCAGACTGCTACCTCCTCATCGTTCAGTGTGTTAAGCAAGCTAGGGGATGCAGAGGCCACCAAGGTTTTGGAAGCTCCAAAGAAGAAGGAAAGTAAGAAGACTCAGTGGAAGGGAGGAGGGGGGAAACCCCCAACTTCTAAATGAAAATTCTCTTTTGGAATGTAAGGGGGTTCAACAAAACCCCCAAACAAAAGGACTTGATGCAAGTCCTGTGTAGGAACAAGGTGGATGTAGTAGCGGTTCTGGAGACTCGAATAAAAGCTGAGAAAGCTAAAGAGAAGATTGAGGAGGTTTTTACAGGGTGGGAGCGATGTATTGAGTGTACTGATTCAAAGCTTGGTAGGGTTTGGCTGTTTTGGGTTCCTGAAATTAAGCTACAGGTGTTGGCCCGTGGAAGGAATTTTGTGCATTGTGTAGTTGAGGATTTAAACAGAGACAGTTTCTTTTTGACAGCGGTGTATGGCTCGAATGATGAAGCTGAAAGGCTTAGTACTTATAGAGAATTAGCGAAACTGAAGGTTGCTGGCTATCCATGGTTGGTAGGGGGGGACTATAATGCAGTAAGATCTCCTGCTGAAACTTCAAATCAGACAAGTACCACTACCAGTATGATTGACTTTAACAATTGGATTGAGGAGATGGAACTACTTGACTATAGAACCACTGGTCCTCAATTCACATGGACTAACAGACAGGTTGGGCATCCAATTGCTCGGAAACTAGACAGAGGTTTGGTCAATCTGGATTGGATAGGGAAGTTCAAAAATTGTGTGATGGAGGTAATTCCTGCTCATTTTTCAGACCATTGTGGGATCCAGGTTAGCACCACAGCTCTTATCAAATCCCAGCCGAAACCATTTAAGTATTTCGAATTCTGGGCTGAGCATCCATTGTTTTTGGGTATTGTTGAACAAGCATGGAAGGTGGAGGTAAAGGGAAATCCTTTGCAGATTGTTCATGGAAAATTAAAAGAAGTCAAAAGAGCTTTGAAGCAGTTTAACAAGGAGGTTTATGGTAATCTTCAAGATCAAGTTAAAACAGCAAGAGAAGCTTTAATCAGGGCACATACAGCAGCTTTCTCTGATCCCTCAGCTGAACATTTTGCAGCAGTGGCTCAGGTCACTGAGCAGTATGAGCAAATTTCTCGCGCCTATGAGAGCTTCTGTTGGCAAAAATCCAGAGTATCCTGGCTGACAATAGGGGATAAAAGTTCTAACTTTTTCCACCAAACTGTAAAAATCAGGAACTCTAAGAGGGCAATCAGGAAACTAGTCACAAGCACAGGGGAAGATGTTTATCAGACAGAACAGATTGAGGAGGAAGTTATTGGTTTCTACAAGAAGCTACTGGGTGAACCAAATATAGAAATAACTCCGAGTGCAGAGACGGTGCAGGCACTGGTAACAAAACAAATTCCTCCTGCAGAATGTTCAAGTCTGGTTAGGGACATCACTGGTGATGAAATCAGGGCAGTGGTATTTAGCATGAATAACCAGAAGGCCCCTGGGCCGGATGGATTTTCAGCAGGATTTTTCAAGAAGACTTGGGGCATTATAGGTGAGGATGTGGTCAGGGGTATTCTCTTCTTCTTCAGTACAGGTATTCTCCCAAGTGGGATAAACTCTACTGCTGTCTCTTTACTTCCAAAAATCCCCACTGCTGATTCACTCAAGCACTTTAGGCCTATCTCTTGCATTAACCTAATCTATAAATTCATTGCTAAGATCCTAGCTAATAGAATTAAGTTGATAATGCCATTGATAATAAGTGGTTCTCAGTCTGCTTTTATCAAGGGGAGAAGTATCATGGACAACATTCTAATGGCTCAGGAATTAGTTAGTGGATATAATAGGAGAATGCTATCGACTCGTTGTGCTATTAAGGTAGATATAATGAAGGCATTTGACTCGGTTAGTTGGAAGTATTTGTTTCTCATGATGCATGCCATGGGGTTCCCCCCTCTCTTTTTAAAGTGGATTAGAAGCTGTCTTCAAACTGCTCACTATAGTTTTAATGTGAATGGGAGCCTTTGTGGGTTTTTTAGAGCCAGGAAAGGGGTGAGGCAGGGTGATCCCCTGTCTCCCTACCTGTTTACAATAGCAATGGAGGGTTTGTCTACAATGTTGACTGAAGCAGCTAGGTCAGGAGCCCTTCCATTCCATCCGCAATGCAAGAAAGTGGTATTGAATCACCTTTGCTTTGCTGATGACTTGCTCATCTTCACAAAGGGATCGGCTCAGGCTATCATGAAGGTTAAGGAACTCTTGAATAACTTCTATCAGGTTTCAGGGTTGAAGAGTAATCCTGCGAAATGCGAGATTTATTTTGGTGGTGAAGCTGTACTATATAAGCAGAATGCCTTGGCTTTGTCAGGATTTCAGGAAGGGCAGCTCCCTGTACGCTACTTGGGCCTTCCTCTCCTGTCTGGTAAGTTGTCTTCTGTGGAGATAGATGGGTTGGTAGATAAGATCACTAAGAGAATCAGGTCTTGGAGGGCAAAGAAATTGTCATATGCGGGACGCCTCCAGCTGATTAGTTCTGTTATTCAGGGTATGATACAGTTCTGGATGCAGATGTTTGTTCTGCCCAAGAAAGCAATTAAGCGAGTCCAGAAAGTATGCTCCAATTTCTTGTGGTATGGTTTAGAGGAAGGAAGAGCAAAGGTGGGGTGGGAAAAAATAGCACTGCCAAAACGAGAAGGTGGTCTGGGGATTAAGGACCTGGTAGCTTGGAATCAAGCCTGCACAATCAGAATGCTTTGGCTGTTCTTGATGAACTCGGGGGCGATTTGGGTGGCTTGGATGAAAGCATATAAATGTCGGTTGGGTGATCTCTGGTCTCTTAAGGAGCAGTACAGTAGTTCATGGGCTTGGAGGAGTATACTTAAACTCAGGGTAATTGTATTTCCTTGGTTACAAGTGCAGAATGGGATTATACTGTGGGATACGAAAGAAATGGCTGTCTACTCAATCCGTCGTGTTTGGGAGACTTTGCGGAATAGGGCTGCTGATGTTCCATGGTTTAAACTGATTTGGAGTAGTAGGTGTCCTCCTAGATACAGCATACTTGCTTGGCTGGTAATGAAGAACGCCATTGTCACAAGAGATAAACTGCAGAAATGGGGGAGAATAAGGGATGCGGCATGCCCGCTTTGTGATCAAGGAATAGAGAGCAGAGGGCATCTTTTCACTCAATGTCAGTTTGCCACAGTTCTTGCTGCTGAAGCAAATTGCAGGTCCCTTCTTCGTCCTACCTGGGATTCTATGGTTCATGATCTTGTTTCAACACAGCGCTCTCATTCAAACATCTGGAAAGCGCTTATGTGGTGTTTATTTGTGTCATTCATTTGGAAGGAGAGATGTGGGGTTATACATGGTAATACTAGTCGCTCACCTAAACAGGTTGCAGAGTTGATCAGGCAGGAGCTTGTCTTTCTCACTTATGGAGACAGAGGGGCTCGAGATAGTTTGCGGGTACTGGGGTATATATAGACTTGTGTTTTTGCTTGTCACAGGAGTAGCTTAGCTGCGTTTATTTTCAGTTGTGTTTTTACTTACACAGTAGGTACAGGAGGGGGGGTGATATAGTGCTATGAGTGAGATGTTGAGACTTTGGGATATTATCCCGTGTTCGTTGTATTAGTTTCACTTTGGGAATAAAAAGCGGCTAATTCAACGAAAAAAAAATTTATTTCACCATTATAAACTAAATTATTTCACCATTATTATTAGTTTATTATCTAGTCATCCTTATAGCAAATCTGGTGTGCTTCGTGAGATTTTTTGTGTGCTTTCTCATTTTTCTTTAGGTTTGTTTCATGATAGTTGTGATGTGGTTGCACATATTTTTTATTTGCTTTTGGAAACTTGTAGTATGTTTATGAGATTTATGATCTGGTTTAGAGAACTTGTGGTTTGTTCAATGTGGTTTCTGGTCTTCTTCAACGAACTTGTGATATGTTTTATGAGTTATTTTTTCTGCTTCAGGAAACTTGTAATCTTCTTTATGAGATATTTGTCTCTGTTTCAGCAAAGTTATGGTATATTTTGAGTTTTCTTGTATACTTTGTGAAATTTTGTAGTGTAGTAATGTTTTGTTCTGCTTTATAAGCTGTATAGTCTACTTTTATATTATTTGTTGTGTTTCTTGTCAGTATTTTTTGTTTTCATGATACTTGTGGTCAGGTAAGGGATGCGGAATAAAATAACAGTGACACATCCATATGGGCCTTATATTTAAAAAATGACAAGTGTTTTCCTCTCTTTTTTACTCGAACTAGAGCTAGTATAGCACCATGCTAACAAATTGGGTGTTAGCATCCTAACCTCTAAAGAGTTTGTAGGGTGCATGACATGCATATTAAGGTGACTTCGCATATAGTCAGCCATTCTTGCAGTGCTCCACAATGAGCAAGTTTAACTTCGGTTTCTTACTTATGAACCATGAATCTCTCCCATACTTTGTAAATGTGAAATTCGCCTAAATTGTTAAAAAAAATATGGCATTTTTGCATATCATCATAAAGTTCTACAAATTTATGGTATGTTTTTTTTCCGATATATAAGAAAGTAGATATTTTATGCCCTTGCCTCGCCTTCGCCTAAGTATAGGTTACTGAGTTACGATCTTATATAGGCGAGTGACACTTCGCCAACAATATAGGACTTCAGAATGAAAGACCGATCCAAGTCAACGAAGCCTAAACCAAAAGTTTAAGAAAAGGAGTCGTCACATACCCCTCGGGACAGTCTCAGCCCAAATGTCAAGCCATAAAGATTGACTCTTTTGTTTTGGAAGTGAAAAAAACCCAACTATTTCTGAGCAGACGATCAGTAGAGGATAATATTAGTAATTAAATAAATAAAAGCTTCAAGCCACACATGATCTGGCGGCCCAGACAATAGAAACGTAAAGCTCAAATGTGCTGCATTAGGGAGGGTAGGGACGAACGGCTCAAGATAGGGTGAGTAATCTTAGTTGAATAACAATGAGTAACCAAATCTAGATTCTTCTTTTACGTGACTGCAGATCTAAGGGTGGAGAATTAAAGGAATTTATTTTCCCTAGTTTTCTTAATTGGATCATATCTTCTTCATTCTAACTCGGATTTCAAATTTTTTTGCACAGATGGAACGAGTTCGTTGTGCTCTACAAAATGATATCCATTTTCATCCCTCTCGTTACCAACTCCATACCATATGGTATCTCCTTCGTTGTTTAGTCATTTTCGTAAATTTCTGCACAAAAGGAACGATTTAATCATGATCTATTGGATTTTAAAATTTTCTGAGGGAAAAATTTTCAAACCTCTCGTTACCAACTTCATACCATACTATACCACCCAAGTATGAGGTGATATTTTTCATACCATATGGTATGTTGTTATTTAATACCATATGGTATTGACTGGTATTAAATAACAGCATATGATATTGACTGGTATTTTTCATACCATATGGTATGCTGTTATTTAATACCAGTCAATACCATATGGTATAGACTGGTAATAACCGGCAAATTTTTTTTGTTCCAAAAAATATCAAAGTGGATATCATTTTGAAGAGCAAAATTAATCTGATCTAACTGTGCAAAAAAAAATTAAATTCCGAGTTAAAACGAGTGAGAAATCGTCCGTTAAAGATTAAAGGAAAAAAAATTAATGATTTTTCCAAGAGAGAGAATGAGGCGCTGATTTGGCATATTCTTATTGGGTTATGCATGGGTTACTCACCACAAGGTTACTCACCGGATCTGCTCCCCGGACGAAGTCAAAGTAAACAAGGGGACCAGATCAGGTCAGTAAGTGATGGGTCAGTAACCCATCAGTAACCTCTTCTCTTGTCGCCACGTGTCAGTCCCTTTTTTATTTAAATTAAATACGAAAGGACAATAAGGTAAAATTGCTCCTATCTCTATTTATTGCTAACGCTGACTTTTGACCGGATCACATCAGCGCCTTCTCTCTCCTCGAAAAAAACCTTTAATTTTCCTTCTCTTAATCTTTAACTGACGATTTCTCACTCGTTTTATGTCAGAATTTAATTTTTTTGCACAGTTAGATCAGATTAATTGTGCTCTTCAAAATGATATCCACTTTGATATTTTTTGGACATAAAAAGTTTGTCAGTTATTACCAGTCTATACCATATGGTATTGACTGGTATTGACCATACCATATGGTATGGAAAAAATTAACACATCAATATATATTACGTTACCACCCAATACCATATGATATAGTGTGGTAATATCAATATATATTTCGTTACCACCCAATACCATATGGTATAATGTGGTAATATCAATATATATTACGTTACCACCCGATACAATATGGTATAGTGTGGTAATATCAATATATATTTCGTTACCACCCAATACCATATGGTATAATGTGGTAATATCAATATATATTTCGTTACCACCCAATACCATATGGTATAGTGTGGTAATATCACACAATACCATACAATATCATATGGTATAGTGTGGTAATATCAATATACAATTTGTTACCACACAATACCATACATTACCATATGGTATAGTGTGGTAATATCAATATATATTTCGTTACCACTTACCACCGAATACCATATGGTATAGAGTTATAATATCAATATATATTATCTAAAAGAAAAAAAACAGAAGGAGGTAGAGAAAAAAAATCGTCTTGTGTCGCCTCTCATTTCCTCTTCCACAATCAAGAACACCAAAATGCCGAAAAAATGAGAAAGATCGAAATTGAGGCCAATGAGATGATGAAGAGAAGAAATGCAATGAAAAAGAGTGGCTCCAATTTTTATTCGTCATGAAAAAAAATAAAGAAGAAGAGAATGGAGCAGATTTAGATCTAGAAATGAGATTGAGAGAGAAAAAGGAAGAGAGAAAGAGAGAGGATCTGGAAAAGAGATTGGGAGAGAAAAAGGAAGATAAAAAGTTGCAGAGAAGTGATTTCTCTTTTCTTCTTTGAAAATGCAGTCATTAAATACGAAATAAAATACAAAATTTAATTATAAACGGATAAATATACTCTTCCCCACTCAGCGTCCGGCCCAACAATACGATTGTCTGCCTCTTAGATCTATGGTCCCTATTCATTACTGACATGTCAGTAACCACTTGGTTACTGACCCTATCTGCTGCGGTAAACAAGCTTACAAGTTGGTTCGATGTCGGCACAACATGCCACAGGTGAATCAATCACTATCTGAGCTCTCGCAGCGTATGCTTAGGCATCATCTCCGTGCAAGGGTTTTTTGGAAAGAAGATTAAAACCTAAAACACAACTAGTTTGGTACTGGACTTGTTGGTCGTAATATGCATATATTGTACTCACAAATCACTCGTTTATCCTAGAAAAGGCAAAGGAGCATGTCGGGTGGTATCTCGATACTCATAACTATCGCGTGGTAAGTCGGTCCAGATCGAGTATTTTTGTTCTTAGGCACGAGTTGGGGCAGGTCGACACATATGTGTAGTATTGTCACCGAAAAACACTTGATACATTGATTTTTTTATTAAAATTTTGACAAATAAACTATAACATGATAAGTGTAGTTAAATTATTCAAAAAATTGAGGTTATCCTTTATTTACAACTTTATTATAACAAAAATATGATATAATAAAAACATAATATCAACTACTTTTTGTAAAATTACAAAAAATTTATACAGTAACGAGTCAAAAATTGGGCAGGTCAAGACGGGTGGAGGACAATACCCATGCCCTCCCCGCCCCGACTCAATACAAGTTAAATAGTGGTAGAACGGGTCAGGTCAAAATTGTTATCTCTAATTTATTCTATATTTTTAAAAATTATTGAAATGTTTAAGTTTGTATGACGATATTAAGATGGCGTCGAAATTATCTTTTATTTTTTAAATTACCATAAATTTGATTTGTGAATTGTTCATGTGTAATTAGATTTGTTAGCGGGTTGTACCGTTTTTAGCAGGTAGATTTATCGTCTTTTTCGTCTAGTTGTTCACCCCTTCAACATCAATCAACAATCAACAAAGAATACTATGCATTTCACTATGTGTCTTTCATGCCACATGTTACTTTGATTGGTTGTCCTTTTTTTTTAAGGGGTAATTTAGACAATCTTATAAACGTGGTCGTTCTCAATGTCACAAGCATCAAACGGGTAGCTCTTCGAGTTCACTTCGTACGTTATACGATCTCCCAACCGCAGCAATTGTTCATACCAACCGGCCGCTCTCCATCCCACCTCAATAAGCACCAAAACCCAGCCTTTCTTAACGCTGCAAAATCAGGCTTGGTCCGTTACCGCTGCTCTCGCCTTTTGTCTGCGCCCGCATCATAAAAATTAAGGTCCTCTACCGCTCTACCCCAGTCCCCTATCGTTTCTATTGTTTGCCGTGAGTCCTATCTGTTAGTGATTTTCTTTTTTCACAGAAAGATCATCTTTTTGGCAATTGAAAGACCTCATGTATGTTGGGCGCAGCGGGTGAGAATAGCGGGTAAATATATTGCACTAAGAAATCATACGCTTGTAAAAAGTTCACAAATAAGTTGGACCTGGTGGCAGAGCCTCAAGAATTACGGTAACCAACTTACTTAGATCAATTTACTTCGGTAATATTTCTTGTATCGAGAAAATCTCTGTAACCTACCATTGTTATAGTAAAGAAATACTCCGGAGCTGCTGTTCCCGTGGACTGGCCCAAAATCAGGGTATACCACGTAAATCCTCGGTGTCATTTATTATTATCTATGCTTGTTGTTATTTTGAGAATAGTCGTAGTATATTGCATTATTAAATTACCGAAGTAAATTGATCTAAGTAAGTTGGTTACCGTAATTCTGGAGGCTCTGCCACCAGGTCCAACTTATTTGTGAACTTTTTACAAGCGTGTGATTTCTTGGTGCAATATATTTACCCGCTATTCTCACCCGCTGCGCCCAACAAGTGGTATCAGAGCCACGTCCAATGGAGGCAAAAACAAGCAAGATGATTAGTCTGAATGGCTCCAACTATCACATATGGAGAAACAAGATGAAGGATCTCCTACTCGTGATGGAGTTGCATTTGCCGGTGTTTAGCCCAACTAAACCTGATGGCAAAACTGAAGAGGAATGGGAGTTCAAGCATGAGCAAGTATGTGGCTACATTCGACAGTTCGTCGACGATAATGTATACAACCACATTAGTGGAGAAACTCATGCCAGAACTCTGTGGAACAAGCTGGAGGCACTCTATGCATCAAAGACCGGCAACAACAAATTATTTTATCTGACCAAGTTGGTCCAGATGAAATACAAGGAAGGCAAATCCTTGGCGGATCACTTGAACGAAATTCAAGGGATCGTGGATCAGTTGTCCGGTATGGGCATAAAGATGGAAGATGAGGTGGTCGCTCTCCTCGTTCTGGCTTCCCTTCCAGAATCTTGGGAGACGCTAAAAAATTCACTTACCAACTCTGCGAAAGATGGAGTTATCAACATGGAGATCGTCAAAAGTGGGGTTCTAAATGAAGAGATGCGGAAAAGATCACAAGGTGCATCCTCATCATCTTCCCAGTCAGACCTTTTGGCGGTGGATTCCAGAAGCAGAGGAAGAAGTGAAGCGAGAGGCTCGAAGCAAAGAGGCAAGAGTCCAGGGAAGTCCAACAAGTTTGCCAATATCAATTGTCATCACTGCAAGGAAAAGGGCCACATCAGAAGATTTTGCCCAAAGTTCAGAAACGAGAGAAGGAAGGGCAAACGAGATGAGAACAGTGATGATGATGGTGCAAACTCTGTTGATGAGTTCAATATTGTCTACGAGGAAGATGTTGTCAACCTGACAACCCATGAGACAAGCTGGGTGGTTGATAGTGGTGCTACCATCCACGTGACGTCCAAGAGAGAATTTTTCTCATCTTACACACCAGGTGACTTTGGTGTGGTAAGGATGGGAAATGGCAACCTTTCCAAAGTTATTGGAAAAGGAGAAGTATGCTTGGAGACGATGAATGGTACAAAGCTACTACTGAAGGATGTCAGGCATGTTCCAGAAATGCGCCTGAATCTCATCTCTGTAGACAAGTTGGATGAGGAAGGTTACTGTAACACCTTTCACAATGGCCAGTGGAAACTCACCAGAGGCTCCTTGGTGTTGGCCAAGGGCAAGAAGCTGTCAAAGCTGTATGTGACGGAAGCCAAGATCTCCCCAGAGATTGTCAACTCAGCGAAGAATGGTGACAATGGTGGAGAGTACAGAGGTCCGTTTGCTACCTTCTGCAAGGAACATGGAATTCGGCAGCAATTCACACCACCAAAGACGCCGCAATTGAATGGGCTAGCTGAAAGGATGAACAGGACCCTGCTAGAGAGAGTCAGGTGCTTGTTATCACACTCGAAGCTACCACAATCTTTCTGGGGGGAGGCACTGCTTGCAGCAGTTTACGTGTGGAACAGGTCACCCAGTGTGCCACTGAAGTATGACGCCCCAGAGAAGGTGTGGACAGGAAAAGAAGTTTCCTACAAACATTTGCGGGTGTTTGGTTGCAATGCCTTTGTCCATATTCCAAAGGATGAAAGGTCAAAGTTAGATTCAAAGACGCGACCGTGCGTATTCATTGGCTATGGTCAAAATGAGTTTGGCTATAGATTCTTTGATCCAATCCAGAAGAAGCTTATCAGAAGCCGTGATGTTGTTTTCATCGAGAATGAGACCATCGAAGATGTTGTTGCTAGGAAAGAAATTCCTAGTACTGATGCTAGTCAGCCAAACCTTGAGCTAGTGCCTCCAACACCAGCGCCTACAGAAGTTGGAGAAGAAGCACAACATGATCAGCCTGAGATAGTTGAACCAGATGCCCATGTGGAGGTTCAACCAGAAGATGCTGATGACGATGGTCAACCACCAGCCATAGAAGGTTCTCCTGTTCGAACAACAAGATCTGGTAGAATTTCACGACCGTCTACCAGATATCCCGAGACTGAATACGTCTCACTTACTGACGGCGGAGAACCAGAAAGCTTCACAGAAGCTATGAATGATGAACACAAGCAAAGGTGGATAGAAGCCATGCAAGACGAGATGGATTCCTTGTATGAGAACAACACATTTGAGCTAGTGATGTTGCCAAAAGGCAAGAGAGCTTTGAAGAACAAGTGGGTGTTCAAGATCAAACATGATGAACACAACCGTCAGCCACGCTTCAAAGCCAGACTAGTCGTGAAAGGCTTGAGTCAAAGGAAAGGCATTGACTTTGACGAGATATTTTCACATGTGGTGAAAATGACATCCATTCGTACTGTGCTGGGACTAGCAGCAAATCTTAACCTGGAGGTTGAACAAATGGATGTGAAAACTGCTTTCCTTCATGGTGATTTGGAGGAAGAGATTTACATGGAGCAACCAGAAGGCTTCAAGAAAGAGGGAAATGAGGACTATGTGTGCAAGCTTCAAAAGAGCTTGTATGGCTTGAAGCAGGCACCAAGGCAGTGGTATAAGAAGTTTGAGTCTGTTATGGGGGAGCAAGGCTACAAGAAGACTACTTCAGACCACTGCGTATTTGTGAAGAAATTCTCAGATGGAGATTTCATCATACTGTTACTCTATGTGGATGATATGCTTATTGCTGGGCAAAACGTCTCAAAGATCAATGATTTGAAGAAGGAGTTGAGCAAGTCTTTTGCCATGAAAGACTTGGGACCAGCAAAGCAGATTCTTGGCGTGAGGATCATTCGGGATCGAGGTGCCAAGAAGATATGGTTGTCACAAGAAAAGTACATTGAGAAAGTACTTCAGCGTTTCAACATGGATAATGCTAAGGCAGTTAGCTGTCCTCTTGCTAACCACTTTACATTGACATCCAAACAGAGCCCGTCTACTGAGAAGGAAATGGCGGAGATGGATAAAATTCCATATGCTTCAGCAGTGGGAAGTTTGATGTACGCCATGGTGTGTACAAGGCCAGATATTGCTCATGCAGTTGGAGTTGTCAGTCAGTTTCTTTCCAAACCAGGAAAGGAACATTGGGAAGCTGTGAAGTGGATCCTCAGATATCTTCGAGGTAGCTCCAAAATGAGTCTATGTTTTGGATATGGTGAACCTGTCCTTATTGGCTATACAGATGCTGACATGGCAGGTGATGTTGATTCGAGGAGGTCCACTTCTGGGTACCTGATTACCTTATCAGGGGGAGCAATATCGTGGCAGTCAAGGCTACAAAAGTGTGTAGCTCTTTCCACAACAGAACCTGAGTATATAGCAGTAACGGAAGCGTGCAAGGAGATGATCTGGATGAAGAAGTTCTTGAAAGAACTTGGGTTTCAACAAGAACAACCGCAGTTGTTCTGTGACAGTCAAAGTGCTATTCATCTTGCGAAGAATGCTTCATTTCATGCCCGATCAAAACATATCGATGTTCGATATCATTGGATACGAGATGTGCTTGAAATGAAGCAGCTACAACTAAAGAAGATCCATACTGACGAAAATGGATCTGACATGTGTACCAAGACTCTTCCAAGAGAAAAGTTTGAGTTCTGTCGATCAGCTGCAGGGATGACGAAGTCACCTATGTAGTCAGGCGGGGGAGAATTGTTGGCCCGCCTACATATGGTGAGGAAGAGGCCAGCAATTCAGCTGGCAGTGGAAATAAAAAAAAAAAATTGTAAACTAAGTCACTGAATGCAGTTGGGGAGGTGAGTGAGCAGGTGGGAATTAATTTCCCTTTGTCTCCCATTAGCCTATAAAAGGCAGAGGCAGTAGCCTCATTTCATCATCCCTTACCATTCCATTCAATCCTTCTCCATTTCCTTTGCTCTGCTTCTGTTCGTATTTCTTTTGTGGGTTTTGGTAGTGAAACGTTTTCACTACCACGGGTAGATAGGAGATTTCCTTGTGAGTGAAATAGTGAGGTTGTTTGGGAAACACCGTGTGTTCTATTTCTTGTATCGAGAAAATCTCTGTAACCTACCATTGTTATAGTAAAGAAATACTCCGGAGCTGATGTTCCCGTGGACTGGCCCAAAATCAGGGTATACCACATAAATCCTCGGTGTCATTTATTATTATCTATGCTTGTTGTTATTTTGAGAATAGTCGTAGTATATTGCATTATTAAATTACCGAAGTAAATTGATCTAAGTAAGTTGGTTACCGTAATTCTGGAGGCTCTGCCACCAGGTCCAACTTATTTGTGAACTTTTTACAAGCGTGTGATTTCTTAGTGCAATATATTTACCCGCTGTTCTCACCCGCTGCGCCCAACAATATAGTCATGGTTCGATACTTTTTGCTCTACAGTACCAGTTAGTGAATTTGTTATGAATTGCCCATTTTGCTAGCACAATTACAGTAGAGGTTTGCGTAGAGTTTTGAGGTGGAGACTGGAGAGGAAGCCGTGCACTGATTAATCAAAACACAATCTATAATATGCATCCAACAACACTTATATTGTTCAACCGGTTTATATCGTTGTGCCGGTTTAGCTAGTGCAATGGTGCGACCAATGGTATATCCAATTTCTGTTGGTTCATGTCGGTTAACAAAATACGTAAATATTTGAAAATACATTAAAATCAAATGAAATTAATCATATATAAAATATATTTGAACACAATTTACTCAAAAAATATTATTATTTAAATAAAAAAAATTTAACGCCAATACCTATACATTTATACTTGAATCCAACAAGTAATGTCAACTTTAAACATTTAAATTCATAAAATAAATAAGTTTTTTTTATTAATCAAATTCACTAAATGAGTCATTTTACTTAAAGTTTACAAGTCGATAATATCGATCATACCGGTGATGTTCAGACCGATTTTATGACCGACACTGATTGAACAAAATTTAACCGACCAACACTCCACCGGCCTGACAAGTGACAACCACGATCCTAAGTTCCTAACCTAGATACAGAAATAGAACTCCTACAGCACAAAAACTCAAAACGAACAAAAAAAATACTCTTAAACACGGCAACAACTGGACACACCTCTAATTACTAATTAGGACACCATAACAAAAAACATAATTGACACCAAACCTCACAAACCGGCCAACGAGCCGGTAATAGCACTAATTTGTATAGATACATGACTGCTGATTATTGAATGGAAAAGGGCATTGAGCTACAGATCCTATTAGACTCTTTCATCTACACTCAACCGTTATTCTCTCGTAGAGAAGCGTCAGGTCTCCAGTATTTCTCACGAACAATTTCCAAAGTACATTAATTGTTAAAAAAATTACCAAAATATGTAAGTTATAAAAAAAATTCTCAAAGTACACATGTTTGACATTCACCGCCGTCGTCTAACAGAGTAAATATAATCATTATCGAAGACAACAACGGTGAATGCATCGCCATTTTTGTAAAACGCGGGGAAGTAATCACCGTCTTCGTTCACAGCAGGGAACATTTCATTGCATCGAACAGCTACGGTGAAGGGTTGGGGAACGCAAATCGCCCTGACGTGGACAAACGTGGGGCATTCACTGCTGTGGTCAAACGCAGGGAATGCCTGCTGTTCACATCAGTGATTCGTGTCGCCCCGCCCCTTCATCACTGTCGTCAGATGCAGTGAGACAAGGATTCTGGTTTTCCTCCCAGATCTGACGCCTCAAAGCCTCCCACGTCAGCGAACCTGGTGGTTCACCACGTTCGAGAAAAGTAGGGTCTTCACTGCGTTTGACGAACGCGGTAATTGCTGTGCTATTTTCCAGCAGTCCTCTTCCCCTATAAATACCACCCTTCTCCCTATTGCAAATCGCACCACCACACTACTTTTGTTTCTCCATGCATTCCTCCACTCTAGTTTTGTTCTAAGTATACCATGTGGTTGCGGCTAAGTCCATCTTCCACATCAGAAATAATTTATAGAGTTATATCCTAAAGCCCTCCCCTCCTAAAACCCGTTGAACCTTTGTCCGGCTTCCGCCAAAAAATGGACGAAGAGGCTGTTCGGGTACTTTCTTGGTTTTCCTTTTGTGATTTATTTTTTTGTAATCGAAACAATCTGATTTCATTCAAAAAAAATTATAGAAGGGTGCCGAGATATACGATCATCGATTGTATATCTATTATGTGCCAAGAGATACGTAGTATATATCCGAGCAAAAAATACATTGCTCCTTGTAATTTGTCACAACAATCCGGTAAACACTACGTACCTTATATATTTTTAATTTTTCATTATTTTAAAAGGTTTTATTTTCTTTCCTTTGACTAAAAACTTGGTGTTTTTTTGTATTTTCTTGTAGGAATCACTTATTCCCATCATTCATAGAAGGACCACAAACATGTCCACTTGGCATGATCGACTCTCGCTTGTAATGGATGTTGGGTCGTGCTTAGGTCGGCACGGGTACGCTTCGAGCCCGTTTATTTCATGACGTGCTTGGCACGGCCCGCCAATTTTCGTGTCGTGTCGTGTCAGCCCATTTGTTAATTTTGCTAGGCCCGGCACAAGTCCGGGCATGGTTTGAATCGTACCGTGCTTATTCGTGCTCGTGTCGTGCTTATATTCGTGTTTAATGAAAAGAAGAAAATAAAAGAGGGAATGAAAAATAAGGAACAAATTCGACGAAGAATGAAAGTATTAACCGAGAATGTAACAAATACAACAAAGGGGGGATTGAAAGTATGGCGGGTGTGATTTGATTTTGTTTAATACTCAGTCTATTTTTACTTGTAGTAGTAATTACGTATATATATTTTACTTGTACTTTTTAAGATTTGGATCTATATTTCTTTTTATAATTATTTTATATCAAATAAATATTCTTTTCATGCCATGTTCGTTCTTATACTTAATAGGGTCTCGAAAATATTAGGCCCCGCATGGCCCATTTACATATCGTTTCGTGCACGTGCCCATCAAGTTTAGGCCCGACACGACCCATAAATTGTTCGTGTTCGTGCAAGGCCGGACATATGTTTCGTGCCCATGCTCGTGTCGTGCTAGCCTGTGGGCGGCCCGGCCCGTTGCCCTATGTCTAGAGAGGACGGGGTTGGGTATGGTGAGGCATTTCATGCTTATTGAGATCGACAACGATCTTCTGATGGCAATGGCAGCTGAATGATGGAGCCCAAAAACCCATACGTTCCACTTTCCGGAGGGGAAAATGACGGTCACCCTCAAAGACGTTGTCATCCTCACTGGGCTGCCTATTACTGGAGAGTCCATCATCGATCACTCGACCAAACCCAAAGCTGGCTAGTGGTCGCTGATTCTTGATCGTTTGGGCTTCGACATGCCGACCACCACTCCAGTCTAAGGACGGGGGCATCCACCGTTGAATGCGGGACAAGTATTGATCCGTGGCTTGTTGCTCACATCCAAGATGAGGTTGAAATCGGTCCAAACACTCCGGAAAATCAAGTGGAGCAGTATGCACGTGTCTATCTTATTGGTTTGGTTTGTGGATTTCTGTTCCCCGATAAGGCAAACATGTGGATTCAAGGCATGTGGTTGCCATTGCTACTCGGTGACTGGGACGCGAGTGTTAGATGGGGTATATAGGGAGCTTTGTACTTGCTCGAGGTGGGAGTGAAACAAGCTAGTGGTGCAATGTTCATCCTCCAGCTCTGGGCATGGGAGCATCTTCCAATGTTCACACCTTAAAACTCGCGTCCATTTTGGAGACAAAATGAGAAGCTACAAAATGTGTCAAATGCCCCCTATGGTGTCAAGTAAGTTTAATTTAGATTTATTTCATGCTTAGCTTTATTTAGTTTTGCTTTATTTAAGTTAGATTTCTTCCATGCTTAATTTTAACCCATGCTTAACTTTATTTAATTTACCTTTATATAAAATTGATTTCATCCTTAGCTTGATTTAATTTAAATTTATTCCATACTTAGCTTTATTTAATTTAGCTTTATATAAAATTTATTCCAAACTTAGCTTGATATAATTTAGATGTATTCCAAGCCTAAATTAAATTTATTAGTTGCTTAAGAAATTCTTACATGCTTAGCCTTAATGCTTTAAAAATTCTTATATGCGTACTTTTACTTACAAGGTGGATCGGAGCAAATACAGACGACCACTAACCTGAGTACTCTTTACTGTTTTATCGTGTTGAGCTTGATAAGACTAAATGGAACCAGGTAATCATGACAATTCAATATTTTAGCGAAGTACAATTTTGTGGATGTAATTGGTTGCTAATTGAAAATTATGAATGAGTGTAGGTTACATGGGACCCATATCCACGTGAAGTGGTCGAACTGCATCATCTTAGACACCATGAGGATCACGAGACGTGGTTGTGCAGAGCCCTTGATCTGCTGGCACATCGTAGAGTGGCACCTGCCCGATCGATCCTTAAGGCAATACCGATTGGAGCAACCAATTCAGGGAACCACGCCTCAAGGTTTTAGGGAGCTCCATGCCATCGACCTCCGCCACCAAGTAAAGAATTGACTTCTCAAGCATTAGTTCTACATCAATGTTTGAGAGAATAGAGCGAACTGGGTGGTCCAAGGGATGCCGGAGACGAGACCTATAGGGTACCACGATGGGTACATGCAGTGGTATCAGAAGTTTACGCTTAGATGGGTGTTAAAGCAAGGTGCTTTGATGGGTTCGTTGGTAAGTCATCCCAAGTCTCCCTCTTTGTCTAATTCTTTTGTTTTAATTTTGATTAACTACTTAAATTTCTTAGGTTGATGGTTTGGAACATGCCAAGCACATGGTCGAGAGTGCACCCACCATGAATGATCAGAAGACATCTTGGTTGCGAAGGCTTATGAACAACCTCGTGAGCTGTACCCGAGAGCAAAGGAGGAATGTCATAGCATATCCTCCAATGTCTGCCCCGGCCCGCCTATCATTATATGGTAGTGAAAGCACTGTGCCTCTGGTTGAGCCCCCACGGAAGAGCAAACGCAAGCCTCAACCAACCTTTCTAGAGCTTCGTCCGACTCAAGAAACATAACTCCCTGAATCATTTGAATACGAGTGGGCAACTACACTGGAGGTCATTGAAGGCTCATCGAGCTATGCCCCATCTCACAAACATGACATGTTCCCCCAAGGGTTCCCTCAATTCCACCATCAGCAGCAGACTCCGAAGTATCATACCCCGCAGCAACAGACCTCTCATGCATCGAGCTACTACCACTCTTATGGTCCATCCCAGCCACCTCCACCGTCCATGTATACTCCCATGGGGGTCGGGTTAAGAGAAATCCGCGAGTAATTATCCAACAAGCTCTCTAGGAAGGAGGAGGGAGAGAAGGCGGAAGAAGGGCCGATGACGCCATGGAGGACGAGGAAGAGGGAGAGAAGGGGAACAAAATGAAGGCAACCAGTGAACTATCCATGTTATCTTTATTTAGTTTAGATTTGTGTCTTTCCATTGAACCATCCATGTTGTCTTTATGTAATTAGGTCTTGTGTTTTCTATGAACTATCCATGTTGTCTTAATTTAGTTCGGTCTTGTGTTTTCCATTGAAGTATCCATGATTTGCGTGTTAGTTTTCTATCCATGTTGTCTTAAAATAGATCACAATTCCATCATCATTACAATCACTCAACAAGATTACAACTAAATGGCCAACTTAAACATGATTACAACTAAAAGACAATTTAAAAAACTTCACATTCAAGGTTGGTCCGCATTTATGCCCGACTCTTTCTGGAGAGGTGGACCTGCGCAACGCCTCATGTCATTTCCAGGTTGTCTGCACTTGGAGCAACATTTCGGCCCTCGCCTTGAATGTTGCGATTGATCCATCTCATTGTGGATCCTTTCAGTCCTAGGATGGCCCTTGGTGCGCTTTAGGTACAACGGTAGGATAATCAACTTCCTATCGTCAAAAGGCCAATAAGCTTCATCTGGCAGGGGGCTGAAACTGACCGAGTAAGAGTTCTTGATCACCTGTTCAGTGAAGTAAGGACTCACCAGACTGTGAGTGTTGATGGTTATTGACTTAGCTACTACCATTGCATGAGAACAGGGAACTCTTGTATTTTGATAATTTTGGCATGTACACTCCCCGATGATGATTTCTACGTGTAGAGTAACAGATTGAGGATTGTGCCCTCGTCTTCCTCCACCCCATATACCTGTTTCGACAGCTAAAATCCCTTCACTGCGGTTGAAAAGAACAACTCTATGCTTCTTGATTTTTCTTCATTCTTCTGCATTTGATCAAAGACGTGACATGTTATCTCATGTCCAGCATGCTCCCTCCTTATAGCTTCTTGAAGTCTTTGCACAAACCACTCATTGACCTTCCAGTATGAAATCTCCACTATGACAAAAACAAGCATCGTCCTAAGGGCTAAGGCCCTTGGATAGTCCATTTATACTTTCACCATGGTTGGTAGTTGAAATGCTGAATCTGGCCCCGTTGTCCATATGGAATGTCCACATGTGCAAATCTGGACCTTCAGCCCATACTGCCCCCGCCCGTTGTATCTGACGGATCGTCTTCATCATCTGCTTGTATTTTTTTGGTAGATGGGCAACCGCTTCAAGGAGAGAAAAATTACTGGTCAATACATGAGAAATTTCATTTGAACAATGAGTAATTAACTTGCACAAAAAGACATTAGTACCTACATCCCACAATAGATCTTTTATGTCTTTCTTCTTCCCAAATTTGTGCTGGAATTGGTAAGAAAGTTTCGAATACACCAGCGCCATGTCCATCCTCATTCGTCGGGAGAACCACCCACAGCGTTCCTAGTCCCAGCATGTCATTGGATATAATCGTAATGCCCAGCCGCTGTGTGACGTGGTTGTATAGCTGGTTAAAGAACCATGCCCAACTTAAGCTATTCTCCCCTTCCACTAATGCAAATGCCAGGGGAAAATCCGCATATTTCCATCAAAGCCAGTTACAATGAGAAGGGTTCCTTTGTACTTCCCAATAAGGAAAGTTTCATCAACCTGTATAAATAGTACTTAGTTAAAAAAAATGAAGTTTTACAACAATAATTAGTCAGTAATATACATGGATCACTGGAATGCAGAAGGCAAACCCGTCAATGCATGGCTTGAATGCCCAAAATAGACGGTGAAACATCAACACATTCTATACTCGAACTTGATCTTCAGATTGTACATTGTCGTAACATAGCACAAAAACAGTCTCAGGGTTGGACTCCTCCATTGCGGCCATTAGTCTAGAGAGTAAAGCATACGAGTCGTCCCAATCACCATACACCTCAGGCATGGCCTTCTGCTTTCTGAGCCATGCCTTCTTGTACTTGATCGTGTAGGAATGTCGATCCTTCACCTCAGCCATGGTAGCTTTGATCTTGATATCTGGTTATGCCTCAATCAAGTGTTTAATGGTTCTCCCCACTTTCTTTGCTTTAAGTTGGCGGTGATCCTGGGAAAGAATGGACAAGGAGCAGCTGTGGTTGTTCTCTACTTTTCGAATGACCCAGACACTCGTTCTCTTCATATTTGCAGCACGCAGTTGCCACATATAGCCCTCTTCAGCATTCTTGCATATGACATATAGTTGTTCCCGTCAGAATATTTTACCTTCCACTCAAAAGTGCGTCGCATGGCTTTTTCGCTAAAAGCATATTATACAGCGTCTTTCGATGGGAACGCCATACCCACCTCCAAAGTCGAGGGTATCATTTTGACTATATAAAAATTGAGATGGAACCTCTGTGTAATATGGCGTTGGTGGATCACGAAACGCCACCTCGTCGTCCGTATCGTCATTATCTTCCTTCTCGCTCACTGATCTCAAACCTTCCTCACTTTCGTCGTCGCTGGAGTCGAATGGATAGCTCGAGCCAGGAGAATCATTGTGATCACCATCACCAACATCGAATTCTAGCTCCTGCAAAGTACGCCCAGATCTAACGGTGTTCTCAATGTCAGGCCATTGAACTCCGTCGGGCTCAACAAACAGGGCAGGTTCAGCAAGTTGCCGGTATTCTTCCCATGGCACCCCTTCTGCTGAACTACCTCCTCCGTAGTTTCTTGAACTACCACCCCATCCGTACCCTCCTGCAAAACCATCATCATAAGAATACCGGTGAGAATGAATTTTACCGACCGTCTCGGTCTTAACATACACCTCTGCAAGCCGCATTCCATTGTCGCCTAGGAACTATAATATCATGGTAACCACGTCATCATCGTTTATGATAAAGGCTTCGTACATAACCCCACTTGCACTCATGTCTAGATACCGGTAGGTAACTTTACCAACTCTCGTCTGTCCGCCCATACAAATTATGTATGCATAAATGTCACGAAGTTCTTGCCACGTGAATCTCGACTCAATTTTCAACATAGTGGATTCACCGTCTTCATAATTGATCCCAATATCAGAGTTTGTCACGCGACCATTCCATCGACTAAGAAACTAGAACTTCTTGAATTTACCCATATCTGCAATTTATAATAAGTAACTATTAGGGCTACAGAAATATTAACCAAAACCATATTTTTAGGGCTACGAAAATAATATCATCCAAACTCATAAACAAATGCAACTAATCAAAACATGAACCATAATTAGCATTACACTAATATGAGTATAGTAAACAAATTGATCTAAATTCATAACTAACTAACATCAATCATACCATAATTAATCTAAATATCTCTAACTACTTATATTTGCCATTTACAGTAATTCATTAAATACATACATATAACTAATAAAACATCAAAATCTAAACAATACAAAACTATATCATACCGAAATATTGGAGTTTCTATAACCGTAGTTGCTGGAAGCAAGCTGAAAAGGTGATTTTTGCTTAAATTTGAGAGAAATGAGGGAGAGGCTACGCAGAAGTGGGGGACAGTATTTTTCCAACAACTACATGTTAGGGATATTTATTTGATAAACATGGTGCATTCACTCCCGTTGTCCAAAGTGGTGAAGGCATTCACCGCGTTGCCATAAGGTGGTGAAGGTTAGGTGGTTGTGACATAATTATTCACCTACCAGGAGTGGGAAACGTGGCAATTGTTCACCGCCATGAAGTGTTCCCCATTTTCTATTAAGATGGTGATTATCTGACTGTTGTTGACAAAAGCGGGGAATCATTCAATGCTGTTTTCTCAAGCGGGGATAAAACAATGATAATTTCACTGCTTTTGTTAGGCGCGGGGAATTGCTTCACTGCATTAGCGGTGAATGTCAAACAATTGTAAATTGAAAAAAAAAATATAGATTATGTATTTTGAGAATTGTTTTTAATTAAATGTGTATTTTGGAAAAAAAATTCCTATTCGTCAACGTCAAGCAGCCTGCGTTTCATTTGGGCTGGTCTGTCATGGAGGTAAGATTCCAGAGCTGGGCCTTTAATATTTGGGCTTCCTGGTGCCCATCTTCTGATCAGCCAGAGTATTGGTCCTAATCCAGTAGTGTGTCCCCGTAGCAAGTAGCAACTTACCTTTCCGTATATGGGCCTTTAATATTGGGCTTCCCGGCGCCCGTCTTCTACGTTTAGCTGTTTATTTCCGTTTCCGAGTTGGAAAAGAATAGGAAAAAAAAAAAAAGAGATTCCTAGTACTCGACGGAAAACAGGAACGACCAAGGAATCTTGGTGTTGCTTTGCCTTGAACAGCAAGCAGCCAACTGTCCGAACTCCGAAGGCTACTAATCCTTGTAGGAAAAGGAATGGCAGTACACTCACTACTCGATCTCCATTTTCCCCATAAATAGGCAACTACTAGTGCTTCCAAAATTCACTCTCTACTACAATTTCTCCATCGCTCCACGCTCAGCACTTGATCAAAGCGATTTCAGTTCCTTCTCTCTCTCTCTAGTGTCTTTGATCAAGATGATGACGGCTCCTCTCAGTTTACCGCCGTGGGCAGTGGGGCCCGAGGATCTTCCATCGCTGCCAAAATCGAAGGTGTTGGAGATCTTAGATTCCGCCCTAGCCATCGCCGCGCTCCATTGGCCGGACGAGCTCTCCACCCGCCAAACCCACATCCTCCACAACCTGGACAAGGCTTTACAACAGCAAGCCTCTACAATCCCCAAGAAGAAGAAGAAGACGGCCCAGAACCCTAAGCCGCCATCAAGAAACGACAACATCAACAACATTACAATTACCGTCGACCTTCGCCGCTCCCCCAAGACAACAAAAGATGTCGCCGTTTCCAAGCCGCCGCCGCCGCCGACAGCAGCAGTAATCACAGCGAAGGAACATGATGATGATGCGGCGTCGACCTACGAGCGGAAGTTGGAGATGAGCAAAAGGAAGTTGGAGAAAGGATACGCGGCGCACGAGGAGGCCAGGAACAGGAAGCGCTCCAAGGTAATTGACTTTCACTTGCCTGGACCCACCAACAAGAAGGCGGTTGCAAAAGCTGGGACGTCCCAAGGTGAAGAAGCAACTGCAACGGCGACACGGGCGGTGGCGAAAACGAAGGCCAAACCGAAGCCGCCTCGGTGGTGGACCCGCCTGAAGAACGAGTGCGACGACGCTCGCATCCGCAGCTTGATACATTCCGAGATTCGGGAGCAGCAACGACGCCACTGTGGCAGCGAGCTGGAAATCTACAGCTAGTGTCTCTATTATGTGCCCCAGTAGTAACTGCATACTTAATCAGTTACTTGTTAAACTTCCTTGTAGGCTATAGCTTTCGATTTTATTATGTGCATCTAATCTATTAATTCAGAACTGAGATAACTCTCTGTTTCCTTCTGTACTTCTGAGATTGTAAATTTATGATTTTGGAAGCGCTATTTTTAATGACCAATTAATCATTCCTGGGAATAATAAAGAAAGACAAGGAATGAACAAGTATTGTTCTCTCTAGCAAGATACTCATCTGGAATCAAACACAATCTGCATTCTACCATTCATTAACAATGATTACATCAGTCCAATCTTCATTGCCTTATGAAACAAGAAATGTTGGACAGTTGATCGATCAGTGAGACTTTGCCGATAATCAAACCAATACAAGCTGCTCTTTAATACTGCTGTGATAATAGATCAGCATGGCCAAGGAATGCAAACCCACCAACATCCAATTGAATGAGGAAGTAGTTCCATAATCTTCCAGAGAAAACTTCCGCAAAGAGTCGAGAGGTTGTTGCAAGTTTTCGATGTTTTGAGGTCCCACCAGAGCATGACTCCTAGGCAGAGTGTCACATTTCCTTTTCGTATGCTTCGAAAGGTCCTGCTGAAGTGTACACTCCATGGTAAAAACTCAAATCAATGAGTCATATCAGTAAGAAACTCACAATACTGAACCAGAGTGGTGCATTCTTCTACTGGGAAGCAAACAGGCTTACTCTGACCTCTAAAGCTTGCTTATATGCTATCGGAAGACAGAAATACAATGTATCCGTTCAGCATCCATTAGTTATGCTGCTGTATTTGGTGAGTTCACCACCTAATGAAAACACAGAAATACAATGGATAAATTAATGTATGAAACCAACGGCCTAAACCCAGATGGCCCTTTACAAAATACTAACATTATAAGTTCTGATTTGAGTACGAAAGAGCTTTCAGAAAATGTTATAAGTTCCATGTCTACCATATATCCAAGTAATTATAAAGAAGTAAATTAAGATAAAAACCAGTAACCATAAGGTCAAAAGCACAGGTATTCGGATAAGTCATCATCAAGGGACAACAGCAAAATGGGTCAAATGTGAGTGAAGTTGAAAATCATAAGGAAAAAGGTTTCAACTCTGTGATACTTGATAACAGAGCTGTCAAGCAAAAGAACAGACTTCCAACACAACAAGAATATCAAATTCATCTACCACACCAAACCCCTAATTGATTTAGCATTTCAAACAAGCATAGTTGAAATTATCATAAAGCCTTTCCAATTCTTACATTTCGAAACATCCAAACAGGATATCTCAAACTTATAATAATCAAAACGAAATTTATAAGTTGCAACATAGAGAAGAAGCATGCAGCATTACCATGGCTCTTATCCAAATCTACAAGCCAAATAGTCCAATCAGTTCCTTATCCTCAAACTTCTTTACATGCTTAACTATTTCGTCAACATAAGTAGATTGGGGCCGCACATTTTTCCCAAGCATTGACCTTGCAAGTTTTGCAGCTTCCACAAGATAACCTTGCTGACAAAGCCCAAGCAGCAATATAGAGTAGATATCAGAGTCCAGGGTAACTGAACAGCTCATCTTTTCAATTTCCTCATACAAGTAAAACCCATCAAGCACCCTTATCTTGGAACAAAGTTCCCTAATAATAAGACTGGATGCCAGGCTATCCGGTTTGGCTCCACTAGCTAAAAGGCTCCTGAAGACCTTCTCTGCCTCTTCAGATTTCTTTGTCCTCAATAGACACACGACAAGAGAGCTGTAACAGTCACCAAAAGATACACTACCTCTCGCAACAATTCTATCAATCAACTTATAAGCCTCTTCCAAAAGACTGTCTGCACAAAAACCATTGATCAAAGTGCTAACTGTCACCCTATTTGGAGACACACCAGAGTCTTCCATTTTATCAAAAATGAAAAGTGCATCCATTGTCTTACCCTTCTCACACAAACCATGAATCAAA
The DNA here is from genome assembly GCA_946122785.1 of Linum tenue. Classification (NCBI taxonomy): domain Eukaryota; kingdom Viridiplantae; phylum Streptophyta; class Magnoliopsida; order Malpighiales; family Linaceae; genus Linum; species Linum tenue. Next base: position 57,706,204 of record CAMGYJ010000006.1, on the reverse strand, counting down.
GAGGTATATGTGACCACATTTGGGCAACAATCCCCACCTTTCTCCATTTCACTCAACAACTCTAAAGCCTGCTCAATACTCCCATGTTTACAAACCCCGTCAAGAAGAGTTGAATACACCACAACATTAGGTGCACAACCAGTTCTCTTCATCACCTTCAACAAACGAGTAGCTTCTGCCAGTCTACCAATATCAACAAAACCTTTGATCATTGATACATAAGTGATCATGTCAGGATAGAGGTCAATCAACCCCATCTCTCCCATCAACTTGTCAGCCATAACCAAGTCACCCTTCTCACAAAACAACCTAATAACTAAATTATACGCATTGGTGTCTGGACGAATATCAAACACAGACATTTTCCTCAACACAGAAAGAGCCTCATTGGCTAGCTTAGCCTCTCTACACAAATGAAGAACTACTTTAAACATCTTGACACTAACGGCGCATTTCTCTTCCTTATAAGCCTCGACTAAATGCAACACAACTTGCGGGGTTTCCCTGACCTTCAACAACTGACAAACCCTGTCGTACGTGTAACAACTGTGTCTATTATTTGACTGACAGCCAGCCCATACAAAAAATCTAAGACCCAGCTGAGATTCGTTCTGGGAGCACCTCTGCAAAACTTCATTAATACATGAAGCGTCAAGTTTAGGCTTGACCAAATTCAAAGCTCTTTCCGGGTTGGTGGGGTTGTTTTGCAAGTGAGTGTAGAGCTTGTCAGCCAATAAAGAGTGAAGTCTTAGACCGGAAATTTTGTAAACCCCGGGAGAGATTGAGAATGAAGGCGAACGAGGAAATACAAAGAGGAACATGGGTTTAGTTCTAAGATAAAGGTTCTTCAATTGAAAAAACCCTAATATCTACCAGCAAAGGACGGAGAAGATGCGAGTAGTCATATTAACCTGACAGGCGAGAGAAGCAAGCGGTTGTTTCAGAGTGTTTCGCCGAGCCAATTCTGTCGGTAAGCAAGCAGCAGTGTATCGAAAATGGCAGAGGTAGCGTACCACTGGTAATGGCAATGGGCAGGTAATCGCCGGTATCTCGATACTTATACCCGCCCCGTGGCAGGTCGGGTAATTTATTATTGGGCGCTGTTGGGGCAGGTCGACCCAATGGATATGTAATTTATGTGAAAAACTTTAAAAATATTCATTATTTTCATTAAAAGACCAAGAAATAAACTATAATATGATAAATGTAATTAAAGTATTGAAAAAATTGAGGTTTTCACTTATTTACAATTTTATTACAGCTAAAATATGAGATAATATGAGGAAAATTATAAGTAATTTGACTAAGATTACATGTAATTTAGGCAAGAACGGGTCGAGAATGGGGCGGGCCAAGGCAGGTCAGGTCGACGAGAGGTACTCATGCTCGCACCGCCCTGCCTACAGGGTAGGTCGGACCCGCCCCAAAACAGGTTAAACAGGTCGGGTAAAACGAGTCAGGTCAAAATTGTCATCCCTACGTATCACGTGAGGAAGGGCCGTCGGGCGGCCGACAACAACTGCTAAGCGACGTAAAATTCAGATTCGGACTCGACACTCCACAACAACAAGGGTTTTTTTCTTTTTCTTTTTTTCAAAAGTACATTAGTTCTTACAAAAATTCTCAAAATACAATAGTTACCAAAGAGATCAATATAGATCGATGAGGTGGCAAGCGGTCAACAAACAAAAGCATTATGGTAAAGCGATCCAAGTGCATCACTTTAGGGAGAAGCAATTGGTCTAGGTTTTCGGCGCGATCGCTAAGGTGGAATACTTCTATCGTTTTATCTCATGCTTCCACTACCCATAGAAGAAATGAAACCTCTCGACCATCAGGTAGGGGTGGGCATTCGGTCGGTTCGGTTTCGACCGAACCGAAATTATGAATACCGGGTCCCCGAATTCTCCCAAACCCCAAACCGAATTCGAACCGAATTAAAATTCGGTTCGGTCGGTTTAAACCGAATTATAATTCGGTTCGGTTCGGTTTTATACACAAAACCGAAATTGAGAGGCTACTTATATCTTCTCACTTTTAAATTATTTTTCACCCTTAATATAAACAATAAATATGTAATTATATGCATCATCAATGATAAAATCAAACTTTTCAACACATAAGTAATAAAACATTTCAAATATTTATGTCTAAAAACAAATACAAACATAAAAATCCACCATTTGAGCTTGAAATTACAGTATTTCGGTTTTTCGGTCGGAAATTCGGTTCGGTTGAAAGAACCCTGATTTCCGAAATATCCATATTTTCCTTCCGAATTCCGAACCGAATAGCATTAGTTCGGTTTCGGTTCGATTCGGTTCGGGTTTACCGAACCGGTTGCCCACCCCTACCATCAGGAGCCTGAAACATTAGAAAACTTTGATCTATTTATCATTAGTAAGTTGTGTACTCTGAGAAAATATCGAGTCAAGAAACAAGACAAAAGAAATAGAGAATTAAAAATTATCATAGTAACAAAAATAAAACCAACTTCCACGAATCAAATAATTGTATTTATTATTGACAAAAAATATTAATAAAAATGCAGTGCAAAACGTCGCTCTAGCATTATTAGTATTGTCCTAATTTAAAACGGGGAATTACTTAATTGTTACTCTTAAAACAAAATAATAAGTTAAAAAACAAACACCCCCATAAATCCTACATTTTCGCATTCTGTTAGGACTGAAGATACGGTCAGTAACTGAATCTGGACCTTTAGATCTAAGTGGGGCCAGAAAATTTAGATTTAAGGGTTGTGAATTAATAACATTGTTTTTCTAGTTTTCTTAATCGGCTCTTATCTTTTTCGTTCTAACTCGGATTTCAATTTTTTTCACAGATGGAACGAGTTCGTTGTGCTCTATAAAATGAGATCAATTTTTAATATTTTTTGATAAATTTTTTTTCATACCTCCCGTTACCAACTCCATACCATATGGTAACTTCTTCGTTTTAAGTCGTTTTTGAAAACATTTGCTCAGAATGAACAATTTCATCATGATCTATTGGATCTACAAATGGGTAAAAAAAATACAAGACAAAAAATTATCATACTTTACCACTCTGGTATGGGAGTGGTAACTTGTGGTAAACAACGATGAAAGTCGTAATGACAGTTAGTATACTCCTACTATCATGTATTCAGCCTTCTTACAGTCTTGGTATATTCATACCATCATGGTACGCTTTCTTACCATATGGTATTGACTGGTAAAAAATGCCTCAATTTTTTTTTGTTCTAAAAATATATCAAAGTGGATATCATTTTAAAGACCATAATTAATCTGATTTATCTGTGCAACAACAAAAAAATTCCGACTTAAAACGATAGAGAAATCGTCCATTAAATATTAAAAGGGAAAAGATAAAAGTCTTTCCATGAGATAGAAGGATACTTATGTGTACGAGTTAAAAAAACGAGAAAAAAATAATCGAACAACAGCCTCCATCTCTCTGCCACCGTCGCTGACCTGCCGCTAGAAATGCGGTGATGTCATTCTTTCTTTCAAGTGGTCCTCCTTCCAAACTTGAGGTGAGTGTCATTTATGGCTTTAGTGGGTGTGACTGAGGTTTAGAAAGCTGGAGGTAGAAGATTATGATGAAAGAACATAGGCGTCGAACAAGAGTTTTGCTAGAGTGAATGGCAGCATGTGTGGATGTTTGGTATTGTTTAATTCTTTTTGTTATCTCCAACTAATAAATAAGGGTTAGTTGCAAGTTTGGTCCCTTGAATTACTAAAATATTTCACGTTTGCCACTAAAAATATTTTATTTCTTGGTGGGTACTATGATTAGTTCAGTAGTCCCAATTCGACCACTGGATGATAGTCTTTGTTAGTCTTTGTCAACGATATCAGATTTGTGTTGCCATGACTAGCAGAATCACCTTCTCAACCAAATTTAACCCTAAAAAATTAAAATCCGACCTACTACGTCATAAAAATCTCATGTCATATTGCCTCAACCCGTGCCCGAAAACTCTTCCTCTGCATCTCCATCTCACAGGCGCCCATCATCCACCACATAGGCGGAGTGTTCGTCATCTTTGCTACCCTCCTTTTCAAACTGATATCGTGACAAGCCAAAACTCCAATTGAAATTGGTGGTTGTCGGCCTCCTAGAGACACAATTGGGATATGACTGGATCTCAGCAAAACAGTCGAGGAAAAGTGGGAAAATTTCTTTGCATCAGAGTTATTTCGAAATGCACATGGTAAGGAAGAAGAGGGGAGCACGCACACTAGGAAAGCGCTATGCAACAGAGATTTGTATGATGCGTTTGGGAAGGATGAATGACCTCCGAAAAGTCAGCCTAGTTATTCTGCTAACTTGAAAATTCGTTAGTATATACTAACTAATATCCAAAATATATGAACTAATATCCAAGTCTGCTGAGTATCTAGATAACACATACTAGTATTCAAAACATCACAAACTAGTATTCAGATAGCAGATACCAACTAATATCCACAATCAACCAACTAGTATTCAATATGGATACTCTTATGTGTTATCTGGATACTCTTAAGTGTTATCAGGATACTAATTATGTGTTATATGGATACTATTCTGTGTTGTCTAGATATTAGTTTGTGAATTTGGGATAATAGTTGATTCATGGTGGATATCAGTTAGCAAACTTTGAATACTAGTCTGTGCTCTCTAGATACTTTAGTACTTGGATACTAATTCATGTATTTTGGATATCAGTTAGTATCTGCTAACGAATTTTCAAGTTAGCAGATTAACTTTCCCCGGAATCAATTGATTCTCAGCAAATTGGTTAATTGGTTGGAAATCTATTGATCCTCTCGAATACAGAGAGAATCGCTCGAATATGTCATTACCACCACAATTCCCAACCTAACTCCACCGTCTACAAAACTTATGGGCATATTTTTCTCCATCCCTTGAACAAAAATTGTCAGAACTGAGGCCTCTATGATTCAGATGAAATGTTGAGATATGTACACGAATATGGACACCGATTATTAGTAAACATATGGGGATCTGTAACATCGACGCCTGCTAGGTCTCCTTCTATTTCCACCGCTTCTTCTTTAATTTTTCTCGCCGCTACCGCTTACATCGCTTTCTAGGTCATCACTCTCCTGGTCCTCTCGGGTCACTGCAATTGTTGCAATTCTCCGCCTCTCTTCGTGCCATTCTGGCAAGCATCGTTGTTCTCTTCCTCATCGCTTCACCTTCTTTTTTCCATCCACAATATGTGAGAACCACGGATCTAGGCGTGCGAATTAGGGATTAAACGAACTAGGGATTGGGAATTTAGGTGAGGAAGAAGGGGAAATTTGGGATGAGAGAGAGAGAGCAGAATCGGTTCCCGGGATGGGAGCCGCCGAGTTGAGAGGAAGAGGAAGGGGGTTCGGCTAGGGTGAGTTGAGAGAGAGAGAGTTGGGAACAATTCTGTATTATTGCTTGCCCTTGACCTAACATAACATCATATTTATATAACCTGACTAATTACTGTTTACTACCCGAATAATTAACCTAACCGAATAAACCCCCATAATTCACCTATCCGACAATATCTGAATAATACGAAATAACAAATAGACTCTCAACAATTATGTTTCTCACAATCCATCCCCCTTGAAACCCACCTTGCCCTCAAGGTGGGCCATGGGTCTTGCCCTCTTCTTTCTTGTCTTCTCCCTCGACGCCCTTCTCCATTTCTTCGCCTTCATCCTCCCAATTCCCGACTAGCAGCATCAAGTGACTCTTGGCGCACTGGTGGCCCACAGTATACCTCTCATCACAGTTGAAACAACGCCCATCCCGGCGTTTCTGGTCCATCTCCGCCTGAGTCAGCCTCACGAACCCTCGCGGTGGTGCTCTGGCCGGAAACCGCGGCCCGGCAGTGGTTCCGGTCGCCGGAGGGCTTGCTGCCGCCGCCGGTGCTCCCGCCCCGGTACCAGCTCCGCCACCTACTCCACCACTGGCCCTCTGTATCCTGCCCACAGAGGTCCTCCAGCTTGCCAGCTCCTCTTCCTTCCGCCCTGCAATTCTAAAAGCCACCCGGAGAGATTCCGGCTCAAAGACCTTGACCGCTGTGGCCAGCTCGGGCCTCAGGCCCGCCATGCACAGCCCCACAAGAGTTTCTTCGGTCATCTCCTTGCATTGGTTTCCCAGCTTCAAGAACTCCGCTCTATACTCCGCTACCGACCCGGTCTGTTTGAGCTTGGCCAATTGCTCCGGGGCCCAGCCTTCTGCCCTTCCGAACTGATATCGGAGCTCATCCTGAAACCGAGCCCACGAAATCCTCTCACCTGCTGCTGCGTACGCCCGCTCAGTCCACTCCCACCACTGGAGGGCATCCCCCTCCAAGTAAAAGGACGCCAGATGCGCCTTCCTTTCCTCCCTGATCGGATGGTTCCTAAACCACCTCTCAGCCGCATACAACCACAGCCCCACATCGCCAGTGCCATCAAACTTCGGAAACTCAATAACTGGCGGTTTAGCCCTAAACACCAGCTCATCCTCATAGTCATACAGAGGATTGCTGTACCCGTACCTGTTACCGCCGGTCGGCTGCATCGGATGGCCCGACCCAGGATGTCGGTATTCTGGCCCCGCGTTCTGCATCTCTGAGTAGGCCCAGTCGGCCATCTCATGCTGGTACACCTCTCCTCCCCCAGCCTTCGTTCCGGATCCTTGTCCCTCCTCCAACCGGCGTCCCGGTCGTGCCCCCTCGGCCCGTGGAGTGCCCCATGGCGGATAACCAGCCTCGGGGCCCTGTCTGTCGCGCCTGGGCCCTCCTCCTGGACCGTACCTGCTGCTGCCCATCGGCCCGCGCCCCGGTTCCACCCGGTTCGACCCGGTCCGGCCGGGTTCAGCCCCGCCCGACTCGGTCCGACCGATCCCGGTCCGACCGTGATTGGTTCGGCCGGCCAACAACCCAACCGGTCTACCGGTTTGGTCCAGCATGGGCTCAATCACCGGGTTCTGGTTGGGCCCATTGGGCCCAGGGCCCATCTCCCACTCCTCCTGATCCGCGAAGCTCATCTCCTCATAGTCCGGGCCCAATTCCTCGAACTCCACCACCTTCTTCTGCCTGCGGGCCTCCGCAATGTCGTGGGCTGTTGGAGCCGGAAGCAGACCTGGCCCACTGAAGACTGGTGCGGAACCAGATTCCCGGCCCGCTCCTCCTGCTGGTCTGGGCCCGCCGGGATAGCCGCCCCCACGACCCCCTGGGCCTGGTGGCCGCGCCGCCCTTGAGCCCCCACCGCCGACCACCTCGCCCGGCGCCGCGGCCTCCCTGCCGTCGAGAGCGCCTGACGGCTTAGCCGCCGCCGCCGCAGCCAGCGCGCCGCCCTCCCGCGCCCACCGTCGCTCCTGGCGGGGCGGCCTCCTTCCTCTCGGCGGCCATTGATACCGCCGCCGCCATCTTCTCCACAGCCTCAGGTCGGTTTCCCGGGTTTGGCTCCTTGCCCTGAAACACACCGATCAAAACCTGAGTCATGGTGTCCGCCAGAGCCTTGCACAGCTTCTCAGTCATGGCCGTGCCCATCTCCTCAATCGAGGAAGTAATTCGCTCTCCCAGCGCCTCTATGGCCTCGGTCGAATTCCGGGAAGCAGCAGCGGCTCGCTCTGTGGACGCCGTTAAGCTCTCCAACGTGGTTACGACCGCGTCGTACTTGTTATGCGTGATGTCCTTCACAGTCACGATCTCCTGGCCCTGTCTCTGCTGTTGCGGTTTGTCCGTGTTCGACATCTTGCTTCTTGCAGCTCAGTAATCAGCACGCCAGCCAGGCTCTGATACCAATTGTGAGAACCACGGATCTAGGCGTGCGAATTAGGGATTAAACGAACTAGGGATTGGGAATTTAGGTGAGGAAGAAGGGGAAATTTGGGATGAGAGAGAGAGCAGAATCGGTTCCCGGGATGGGAGCCGCCGAGTTGAGAGGAAGAGGAAGGGGGTTCGGCTAGGGTGAGTTGAGAGAGAGAGAGTTGGGAACAATTCTGTATTATTGCTTGCCCTTGACCTAACATAACATCATATTTATATAACCTGACTAATTTCTGTTTACTACCCGAATAATTAACCTAACCGAATAAACCCCCATAATTCACCTATCCGACAATATCTGAATAATACGAAATAACAAATAGACTCTCAACAATTATGTTTCTCACACAATACTCTACACCTCCCTCACCACATCCTCCTTCTTCACCATCGCCGCTTCAACACTCTCGCGGATCAACACTCTCTCCCAGCAATTCTCTTTTCGAATCTAGTTTCGGAGATCCAATTGTGAAGCTCATCAGACCAGCGACAACGGAGAAGGATTTTTCAGCGACAGTCCTAGATTTGTGATGTTTCTTGATCTATTTTGTAATGTTTGTATTGATTCGGTTTGTATTGTTTATCATTCTTGTTTGTCATTTTTAGTGACATTTTGTACGGTTAGTATGCTTTGTACTATTTGCCGGTTTATTTTGTAATGTTTGTAAGCTTTGTTATTTTGTAATGTTTGTCGGTTTCTTTTGTAATGTTTGTAAGCTTTGTTATTTTTGTGCACCATGTTTGTCATTTTTGTCAACCATGTTTGTAATATTTTTTATGTCTAAAAAACAACCTGGTTGACTTTTGGATGAAACTCCTCTATATAGGGATGGAGCGTCCAAAGTCAACCCGGGCGTTTTCCAGTTTGTATGAATCGTCGGTCTAGTTTGTCATTTTTGTCCACCATGTTTGTAATGTTTGTATGTCTAAAAAACAACCGGGTTGACTTTGGGTTGACTTTGGGTTGTTTGTAATGTTTGTGAGCCTCCAAAGTCAACCCGGTTGTTTTTCTTTTTGTATGGGTTGTATTGTTTGTCGGTGTAGTTTGTATTGTTTATACAGTTCATATGTTTGTAAATTTGTTTGAATGTTTTGTCGTTCTAGTTTGTATTGTTTGTATGGTTTGTACTGTTTGTAAGTCCGTTTTGTATGCTTCATAATTTTTCATAATAGCCAAACTACCCCTGACAGTAATTAAAAAGCCCTTCCCATTTTTTAACCATTGGATTGGTGTATCCAGATCTAAGGTCTGGGAGGGGCTTAGTCAAGTGACTAAGCACCCTCCTAGTCACAGGATCCGCACCCGTGACGACAAATGAAATAAATATTTTTAAGGTAAAATACACTTACATAGCCACAACTTTTGCGCTTTCGCCAATAATAACCACTTTTAGAAAAATACACAAGCCACTTTCGTCCAATTCCTTAACGGTGTTGTATGGACTAACAAAAAAACTGACCTAGCGACATTTTGTCAATTACAAAGTGAGGTGGAATTAATTTGGCAAATAATAATAATTAATTAAACCTTTTTATTTTTTTCTCTCCACTCTTGTTTCCCCTTTTGTTCCACAGCCGCCGCTCATTTCCATCCCGCTCTCCCTCTCTCCACCGACGCATCTCCCTCTCGGTTGATCCATCTCCATTAATTTCTTCAGCAACAACAAAAATGACAGTCAAGTGGAATGCGTGTCGCGTTGTCGCTGATGTGTAGTTTGATTTGACACCCTAGCTAGCATACCGTTAATTTTATTGACGAGATCTCTAATACCGTTATAGTTCGTAACGAAAATGACTAGATTGTTAAACAATCATCCAAAATTTTAACTATTTTGTGTATTTTTCATAAAATAACAATTATTGTCACAAACGCTCAAGTTGCGGCTATGTAGATGCATGTTGCCTATTTTTAATAATAAAGATAGAAATATTTTAATAATCTCCCGTCCAAACTTGCAATTTACATACCACTATTAGCCATCCTCTAATGAAAACCAAGTTGAAGGCGAGGATTGAAAATGGCTGAATAAGAAAACTATCATTTCTAATAGTGGGGAGAAGAGAACAATATCTACTCTAACTGGTTACACAACACCTAATTAAGAAATCTGAAATAGGAACTCATCCACTACAGCTGGTACTGCCCTCGCCGTCGTTGTTGCTGCTCCCGAATCTCCGAATGTATCAAGCTGCGGATCCGGGCCTCGTCTCGCTCCTTCTTCAGACGGGTCCACCACCGCGGCGGCTCCCGTTTCTTGACCGGCGAGGACGAGGGTGCTTTCGCCTGAGCAGCCTCCGGCACCGGCGCTGTCGTCCCATCCCTTGTTATGTCTTCTAGACCGGCTGCTGCTAGTGACTTCATGGTGGTGGTGGGTCCATCTGAGAGAAGGAACTCCTCCTCCTCCTCCCGCTCCTCCTTTTTCTTCCTCTTGATGGGTGCCACCTGGAAGTCGATGAACTTTGCCCGCTTCTTAGACTCCTGATGCGCCGCGTATCCTCTCTCCAACTTCCTCTTGCTCCTCTCCAACTTCCTCTCGAACTCCGGCGACGGCGACGGCGACGGCGACGGAACGGATGTTAGGGCCACCACCATCTTGATTCTCTGTTTCAAGAGCTAAGAAACAAAGAGAGAAAGGGAGATGATTGGCTTTTATTTGAGCGACTGAGTACGCAGATTTATATAGCTCCGGGGAACTTGAGTTCTTGGTCCTGTGAATACGCATATATAGATTAGGAGTTTATCCGAAGAACACAAGGATTCCTTGTTCGCGTCTCTAGTGGTTTTCCATCTGGCATTCTTTTTCCGACTCGGAAACGGAAAAAAAACTGGAAAAGTGGGCCCAGATACGAAAAGACATAACGAATAGTCATAAACTATACTCGATTATAGTTTGGGCTCGATGACTGATCGGCCCAAACAAGACTGAGCTTTTCCCCGAAAGATACTTGTGTCAAGAAGGCATAAATAGTATAGTGTACGGTAAATAAATAAAATACATAGTGCAAACTAGCTTAGGATAGTAAATCCACCTTTTAATAAGTTGATTTTGTCTTAATTATTTAGTCAACGTTTATATATGCTTCAATTAGCTCATAATCTCCCTACTAAGGGACTCGTTTTATTTGATTTTTTCTTCTTTTTTTTTTCCTGTATAATCTGACTTCCCAGAATTGTACCACGCTGCTGGTGTGGATATTCGGCAACCAAGACTATCTATACCACAAGAGCAAGTTTTAAGCGCCCATGGTTGAAATTTCTAGGGTTGTAGTGAATTCCTTTTTGTTGGTTAATTTGCAGATTCCTTTTTGTTGGTTAATTTGCAGGGAAATCAAAATACATTTCCTTATATGTTTGAAGATTAATAAAATTCAATCACTCTCGGGCTATATATCTTGGAGTAAGTTTTCTTTAAGTGAATTTTGCATCTATATCATGTCTTTTGCTCTTTGGAGTTTTTTTAGAGATGTAAATGTAGTAACAAAAATGGCTCTTTCATCGGTAGTTTGGTTGCATATTACTATCGTGTTATTGTTGTTGGTCTTGCAATGTGGTTCTCTTTGCTTACACTTATTGACGTATCCTTGGGAAAAAAATAAACTAGCTTAGCTCCTGCTTGCTTGTTTAAAAAAAAAAACAGAAACACTTTCAATTCAGAATTATAAATTGATTTATATTTATAATATTTTACACACATCTGTATAGAATTTTAAATCTGTTTAGATATAATTAGAATCATGTTTGCAAACAGTAGTAATATTCGGCCGGAAATTGCCTACTGCAAGTCAAGTTGGCAAGCGGGTTTAGTATTATGAAACTGAACAACGATTACAGTACAAAATTTTTTACCATTAACTTTTTCAATAACATTTTCGGCAACAAAACAGTTTTGGTATGGGATGAAAATATAGGCAAATCCAATTTATACTTGTATGTAAGTTGAGCATAGACCACAAGGAACGGATAGTATGCTAACACACTCTAGTATTAGCACCATCCTAACATAATTCATCAAAGATATTATAGTAACTAGTCACTCATACGAGCATCTCCATTCCTTCACTTTTATTTGGGTTTCATAGGCTAATTAGAATTTGGTACCAAAATATAATATATATTAAGATTAAGTATCTAAAATTAATTTTTTTGCATATAATTCCTAAAAATATAGATGAAAAATTACATTTTAGTACCACAAATTTTCATGTCTTACATTATGATACCTAAAATTTTTAAAATTTACAAATAGGTCCAAGTATATGAGGTTTCTGGTTTGTTTTAAGAAACTTGTGGTCTGCTTTATGAAATTTCTGGTATGCTTTAATCAACTTATGGTATGCTTTTATGAGATTTCTGATATGCCTTTATCAAGAATTATAACTGTATCGAAGGTTGTATTGGAAAAGTTAGTGGTAGGATATTTTATAGGCTAATATCTATTTTTTATCCAAATCTTTTTCAGGTTCTTTTATATTATCCAAACCTATTAAAATGCTATTAATTATCCAAATCTTCGTAATGCATCAAAATATTAGCCACTTTTACTTTATCAATAATAATTTTGTAACTCTTTTCTTAGTTAAAATACGAAAATTTTGGAATGTTGACATTCATGTGTCTCTTCCAAGTCAGTATCATATTGTCAAGTCAATATTACTAATAAAATTGCTAACTAAAGTTAACATTTGGTTAATTCTTAGTATTTCGATAAGTTTGGATAATATAAAAGAACCTGAAAAACATTTGGATAAAAAATAGACATTACCCTATTTTATACTTTAATCGTGGTTCAACCGTTTATTAAAGCATACCACATGTTTCTTAAAGCATACCGGAAATCTCATAAAACATACAACAAGTTTCTTAAAACATACAAAACGTCATAAGCAAACTCACAAGTTTCTTAAAGCATACTAGAAATCTTGGAAAGCAGACCACAAATTCCATAAAGCACACCAGAGACCTCATTAGCTCGGATCTATTTGTAAATTTTAGGTATCAAAATTTAAGGCATAAATTTTTAGGTACTATTATGTAATTTTATAATAATATTTTTAGGATTAAAAAAAATAATAGATACTAAATCTTAACATCTATTAAGTTTAGGTACCAAACTATAATTTTCCTATGAAACAAAAATCAAAGGGACGAAATTGGGGAGGAAACATGAGACTAGTTACAATAATACTTTTAATGAAGTATGCTACCATGATACTAACACCTTTTCAATCGGATTAGAAATCCTAATTATCCCATAATGCTTATATAGATGTAAAGAGTAATCAGAGCTTCCAACACACGGAAGACCTAAAGAAAGACCTTTTTTTTTAACTAATGAACAACCCTATAGTTTCAGAGCCAGGAAATTGAAACCAAACAGTTTAGTCAACGCAGAGTGCTTTTGTGGCCCAGGATATTCCCATATACTGGATTCTCGGATTAACACTTTTGCCTTCAAAGACTGATACCCACCTAGCTGTTTGACTAAGCAACCCGCAGCAGCAAACCGACAAAGGGGAAGTGCAAACTCTATCCAAAAGATGGGTAACAGCCGTAAACTTGTGAGCAACAGCAAATGAAACAATTTCCTCGGACGAAACCGAAGAGAAAAAGAGGACGGAAGAATGCGATAAGTTAGACATATTTTGAAAAAGATGGAGAGTTTGTATCTCTCATGTTCATAATCATATGGACAGGAACTTTGCTGCCGACTACTTAGCTAGTACTGTTCCATGTGGAGGATCCGAGCCTTGCCCTATGGATCATTGTATGATGTTATGGGCATTGCGTAGTCACGTTTCGTTGGTAATGTTCAGTAGGACGCTCTAGCGTCCGTCTTTCTACCCAAAAAAAAAAGCAGGCTTAACCCAAATGGAACAACGAAGAGCACAACAAAGGGGAACATTTTCAATTCACCTCCAACAGAACAAATATCCCTAACACCAGCAAGCTACAAAAGAGAATATAGAAATCTGGCAGACAACCCAACATGTTTTCAGTTCATAACGGCATAGTCCCAAAGGCGAAAATGAAAGCAACCCGTCAAAGAAAATCATTCCACCACCAAAAGCAAAAGGACAGGAAACACCAGTAGAAACTGCTACTAGCGACTCATTTCAGAAGGGTCTTGACAATGGTTTTCACGTTCAACTTCTTCAGGTCTGTGTAAGACTGCCCACAACCCACAAACATCACCGGTGCTCCAGAGATGTAAACCATGGAAAGCGCAGCTCCAACCTGGTGGTAAAAAGCAAGAGTGCGTTTACAAGGATTCACTTCGTAAGACACAGAAGCCGTTCAACAATAAGAAACTCGATGTTACTCAAATTTATTTCACCATTGAATTTAACCAGTTGGTTGTCTGTTGGAGAATAAATGATTGTGAAAATGATTAGGTAATTATTCATAGACATTTTAGGGGTAGATGAACTTACGAAAAAATGAAAATATAGAAAAGACAAAGGTGGGATATCGATTGGATGTGTGTATTTGATTGAGAATTAGGTTATTTGATCAACTGGAGATGCTAATTGGAACTAAATTGAGAAGGTTTCCTGACCTTATCGTCGATGGTGTCAAACTTAGTAAGCAGGATCCCATCAATTAGTCGCGGATTGGGGGAAGTGGACAGATCAGCCAGTTTCTGGAAAAA